>JASJOG010000108.1:15000-615000 GCA_030142905.1 Heliopora coerulea | reverse complement strand
ATGGTCAGGTTAATTGAAATCAAAGAAAAAGCATGGAACTTGTATTCAAAGTTCAGCTTTAATAATATATTAGATATCAAGCTTCATTTTTTCAGTAAAGTATCAGCTTAGCAACAAACCTAATGGTTGGTGAAACATTTAAATGAATTCGTGATTATTTCAAAATTTGCGCAACGTTTATTAACTGATGTGTACTGTTTCTAGTTCAGGACAACGCCCATGCAATTAACTCTTTTTATTCTAGAACCTTTAATAATTAATAAGGTAAACCAAAGAATGATTACTGTGAAAGACAGACTGATTTTAGCCATTGAAAATTACATGTTTGCTCAAATGGCTAACCAAAGATTTTAAGATTAAATATAGGTTTGTGTTTTCTTTCAGATTTTATTTGGTCTCTACCGTTGCAAATTCCAATTCAAGATTTAACGCGTCTGGCCTGGACGGATGTATGTCGTGTGGAATGAAATATAAATCTCTGCGAGGCCAAATGAATTCTAAACAAATACTCCAAGCTAAAGTATGCTGAATACCTCTTTCGATAATCTTTTGAACGAGCTGGCTAATAAAAATCTTTTAATCTTTTAATACTCTGACATCAACTCTCTGGACCTAATCAGCTAATATAACTGTTTCGGCTACGGACAAATATTTACGTTGAGTAACTGTTTAAAATCGTGGGCTTACAAAAAAATTCTCAGTCAATTTTAGAAAGGGTTTAGCAGCAGAGAGTTCTACGAGAACCTTCTTCACAATATTCGAGATTTCGCTGTGGGCAAGAGCGGCAAAGAAGGTCGTATTTTGTGGTAAAGATCGAGTGATCCAATTAATTAAAAATACCCAGTCTGGCACATACGCAGTTGTGGCTAATGGCGCCTCTCATCTGATGTCGTGACTTTGGGGAATAATGGTTTGAACCTGGCTTGATAGAATATTAGTTCAGCAACAATGTACTAAATTTCACCTGACTTTTTGTTGAGTTAGAAACGCCCTCAAGACTGTAGGAGGTCAATTGTTGCACAAAATTACTTAGTGCAGGATGGATAACATGTTACTTTTCAACTTGTAAATACTACATAGTTCTTTTGATAAAAAGTGCAGTTATCGGGATCTTAATTATATTCCCTATAAGGTAAGCAGAAATTTCACAAGTGTTTTAAAATTTGAATTTTTTTGTCTGAGGGCGAATACCTTTCTTATACCTTAAAATATCTAAAGGTTAACATACAAAATTCACATTCTTTAATCTGAAGATTTGCAAACGAAATTTTGCTTATGTACAAACCTGTTTAGTTGTTTATACAATCCACACTATTAGTAATTTTAATTCTGTTTCTGTCGTGGTAAACATTGGCGTCATCAACGACAATACTTCTTCGCCACCAGTAGCATACCCAAGTCAACAAAGGTCAGAACAGATGTTCACACAATTGTCTGACCAATCCCTGATCTTCAGTGGTTCTGTTGCTATGAGTTAACCGCAAGTAATTGGACGCCGGTTAAACACCTGTTTGCCAGATAAATATGTTCAAAAATCACGAGCTTTCTAGTAGGTATAACAGTTGTTTTTAGCAACGCCAAGTCAGGCTTGAGTGCAAAAAAGAAATAAAAAAGATAACTAATAAACTCGAAATGAACAAGATTTGCGACAACGGTAAGTCACTTGGAAGTTCAGTTTGTGGGATTAATAGTCTGTTTGGGTGTGGAGCTTTAAGCGAGTTTGATTCAATGATCTTCGTTAGTGCAGTCGTGCATTTGGGAAGATGGGAGGAATATGCGAAAGTGATTTATCCGATTTTTTAATCTTAAGTACATAAAATCTTCGCCATTTCCGTACATATGACATTCCTTAAAGTATGAATTATTGAAATATTTGGTTAAGCGTTTAAAAGCGCTCAAATTAATTTTTGTACAATTATTCTTTCTTTATTACACAACGTTGTTTTGCTTTAAGCGGTAGCACCAAGTTTATTTAGAGCAATGGTATTCTATTTGACCATAAAGTCGATGTAGCCTGGCAATTCAAAATTACATGTAAATATAGTTGATGTCCATGATGAATATTATTTTACTACTTGTTGAAAATGGGTGTATATGAACTTTAGGATGATCGAATTCTAATACACAACATATCACAGCCAACTGGGAAATTGGATCAGATCCATAAAGTCCAATCGTTGCAGCTCAAAGTAAACTCCTAAAAGAGCGTAAAGAACAGTTGAACAGCAGCATTTACGGCAAAAGAAAAACCGATGGTCAGTCTTTTACTAAGTTTGGATACTGGAGTAATTTTGCTTTATTTTTTCCGTTTTATTTATGTAGAAGTGAAAATGTCAAGAGGTAACCCGGCGTGCAAAGTCTGTGGAGACAGATCATCTGGCAAACATTATGGTGTGCAATCCTGCGATGGATGTCGTGGTTTCTTTAAGCGAAGCGTCCGTAGAAAATTAACATATCAGTGCAGAGAGAAAGGTGCTTGTCCCATCGATGTAGCACGCAGGAACCAATGTCAGTCCTGCCGACTGAGAAGATGTTTCGAAGCTGGGATGAATAAAGATGGTAAGATAGCTTTATTGAAGAAGGTTATCAGTAGAAAAAAGTGCTGGAGAGTTTATGGATATGATGAATTATGGCAAAAACTAACTTAAGAAAAATAAAAAGGGCGTCACTGCAGTAAACAAGGACTTCCTTTGCACAGGTACCAGAACGTGGGCGAAGTCACGCTGGTTCTGTATCTTTGTTTTCCGATAATGGATTTTACTTCTAATAGCTGTATTTAGATTTTTTCTATGAGTGTTATAATCCTTGTTCGTCTTGAATCTCTAGCTGACAGATCGATGACATGTTCATTGATTAAATCAACTATGTTTGGCAAACATACTAGTTAATTATTTAAAAACTAATGATTGTTCTAGAAGAAAAAGCAATAACATGTTTATGGGACATTCCAGCATTTAGCTGTGTACGTAGGATATAATTAAATTTCTCTTACTTTAAATGCGAAGTTATCTGGTCTTTTTTGTGATTGATAAAAATAACTTTTTCTTTCCCAAATGAACTAAAACATTACGCTGTTAGTCGACTAACCCTTTTCTAATTTGCAGTCTTAGGTTATGTGATTTAACTAGCTTGTTTCGTCAGATTGCTGATATGCGAGGGCGATACGTCTCATTAGTTTCAAAGGTTTCATAACCAGAATGATGGTATTTTTTATCGTTAACATGAAAACATGTACAGTTTAAGTGATAGTTAACTAAGATTTGTGTAAATTTTATGAATAATCCAAGTTCGATGACCTCGTTCCAAAAGAAAGTTTTGGCTTAATCGTAGACGTGAAATGTTGAAGAGATTTTAAAGTAATATATATAATTTTACGAGATCGAAAAATAAAAGCTAACGTAACGCTGCAAAGTAGAGCTCTTTCGGATCGCTGTTTTGGCGGATTATACGTTATTGACATGTCTAGCTCAGCTACAATTAATGTTCTTGAAATTACATTTTGGAAGGTGCTGAAGAATAAAGCATGATCCGAAAAACGTCAGTTGTTAGCTTGGTATTCAAGTTATGAACAAGACAAGACGGAGACAAACGTACGGTGATATGTCGACTCTATTTCAAACTGATTGTTAAGTCATTTGGTTTGACAATGACTTTGAAACAGCGTCGAAATATCACCGCACCTTTGTGTCTGTCTCTGTCTTGTCTTGTTTCATAACTTGAATATCAAGCTAACAAGATGATGTTTTTCGGATTATGTTTTATCGTTTACTTTTTGAAATAGTTGAAGATGCCAAGTTTAATATCTTTCTTTAATTGTTGGCTACAAGGGAATACAGTTGAGATTAGTTAGACGTTGAAAATTGTCCTTCAACAGTATATTTTATAAAAAATTTTATTAGACTCAAACAGTGGAGATTAAAAAAAAATTACATCAAAAATCTGATGCTGTATTGACTTTTATACATTGATTTGTCTTTTAGTAATATTTTCATACAACCAACGTGTGGTTGACGAAAGACCTAGGTGCTTAGATTTCCCCTCTGGTTCGATGATAAACCGCTCGTATTACAACACAACAATAACATGGCGATAAATATTGATTGTTTATAACATAATTAAGGGTTATAGTTAGGATCAGGTCCTTAATTAAGTACTTGTTAAAGTTATGCAAAAATATATCGCTGCAAATACAAAATGAAACAGATACCAGAAATGTCATTCTTAACTTGTGATTCAAGTAAAATAAGAATAGACAAGAAGGTATACTGAGTTTATTGTTACATTAAGGCATTAATAAGTGAGTTAGTCAAACAAGTACAACCTGAAAAAATAATATTAATAAGGAATTTATTACATTGCTTTACTTATTGCTAAGTTTTCCTTTAATTTTATGTTTACTTGGAATTCATTTATTATACTTTTATTTAAATTTTTGAGAAAAGCCGCTATAATCTTGCTGGACAATTTCTTTGTTGAGTTTGCCAATTCTTTTAAAACTCAACTTGAGAAAAAAAATACTGATCTAGCTGTGCAGCGAACAAGCAGGTTATCCCATTTTACGTACAGGCTATGGAGAAAGTTTGAGGATATTCTTGATGATGAAACCTAAATCTAATAAAATAATAAAAAACCCAAAAAATGCATGGAAGATAGATTTTACTTGCATTAACTGTATCCTTTGCATTTGTGTTTTTTTATCGTTTTTTAAAGACTATCCTATTTGATTATATCATCTTAAGTTGCATTAAAGAAGATTGTGTGTGTATATTTAAAACCAGGAAAATGTTTTTTTATTGAAGATAGGTAGCAGGTGTTCAATTTTACTGGCTATAACTCCAGACAATTTTACTTGTCAAGGGGAGACGTCTTGGATAGGAAAGGGTTAAATCACCTTAACTGTTAATGACTATGACTCTGATGTTCGCGTAACCAAAAACCTGGCTCTGTTCTTGCACCAATCGATCTCGATAGAGTGATATATTGATAGGTATTTATATTTAGCAAGTAAACATGGCTGAGATTAATTCACCATTAAACACGTTGGTTTGTTGCATCAAACATCGTGATATAAAATTTTGTTTCGTTTCTATTCAATCAGCTGTACAGCACGAAAGAACACCACGCTTCTCCCAACAGCGGAAAGAAGTTCAATTAGGGTTTGATGAATTCAACAAACGACGCAAACGCCAGCACGAGGAGGTTGAAAATACTGTTCTAACAGCTCCAGGACGGCTGTCAATGAGCAAGGAGCGACATTCTTCGAATTCATCGGACTGCCAAACCGAAGCATCCATAAGCCCTACTCATGTAACTTATTTCTCAATGAAAGAAGTGATTCATGAGTCGTCTATGAGAATACTCTACGTTACAATTCAATGGGTAAAACACATCCCAACATTTAATGATCTACCCTTTCACGATCAAACCCTTCTCCTGCATCAAGGCTGGAGCGAAATATTCATATTAAGTCTGCTGCAGTGGAATCTCCCGGTTGATATTGATGCCTGGATGACTTCCGTTGGTTGCGAAACAAGCGCCTCTGGAAACAGTAAATATCTGATGGAAATCCACGACTTACAGAACATTATCACTAAGTTTCGCGTTACCATGCCAGATGGAATAGAGCTATCCTGCTCCAAGGCGGTTGCACTTTTCAAACCAGGTGTGTGGTTATTTTTGATGTAAAAAATGCTCTAAATATGAAGATTGTTTTGAAGTGATTTTGGGATGCTTTCTTTGTTTTTGAAAGCTTCTCACTTTCCAATGCCATCCCTATTATTCTAAGGTCTCTATTTATGATTGTCCACCTTCAAACGCACCAAAACTGTACATTCTTTCACAGTAGTGTATTCAGGGAAATGGGGAGGAACGTTTCCTTTACCAAGAGGTGGTGGAATTCCCTCCTTAAATGCCGTCGACATTGTTTGCTGCAGTCTTTCATGGCTTTTTGCGTGTCATAACATGTCACACGGTATAAACTGTAGAGTTCGTTATGTTGGTAAATGCACATCAGATCTTACTGCACCGCGACACTTGCCAACTGGTATATGCCGACCTGCAAGTATTCATGAGGATCAAGAGACGGAGTAGAAATGTTTGTGCAAAAAAAGTGAAGGCAAACAAACGTTACAGATTGGCACCAACTGGCCAAGATTTCAGTAGGCCATAGTACAAAGTCTGGCCCACCTTCATGGGCCGAGCGTCAAAGTACCAATCGCAATTACCCTAGATGTAGATTTTTTTTTTCACCGAATCCAATGTTCAGTTCTGGGTGTTGAGGCTTTTATTATTTATGTCCTCTGTTAAGGCAATCAGTCACAATTGTTTGATTTGGTAGGCCCACTGGACAAATATATTCGTTACTTCTTAACGTTTGGGCCTTAAGCACGGTGACTTCGTCTGGCAGGTAGCAGGTCAAGCGATCGCCAGACCAATGTTCGATGCGCCTTTTAGGGCTGAGCTATTTCTAGGAATTCAAGTACAATGGCTAGGTATGGCGTGCTTGTTTTTGTCTGAGTGACGCGCTTCACTGAGCAATTAAGATCACCATGTCAATGTTGTTCTTTTTTTTCCAGAGTTAAAAGGATTACATGACCCCTGGCATGTTGAACAACTTCAAGATCAAGCTCAATGTATGCTCGGTGACCACATTCGTCAACAGCATCCCGAGCAGTTTGTTCGTTTTGGAAAACTCCTTCTCCTAATACCACAATTGAGCAAGATCAAAGCTTCACTGATTGAACGAATGTTCTTCCAGTCTAATTCACAAATTCCACCTTTGGATAAACTAATAAAGGATATCTTTAGTTCGTGCTGAGCATATCACCGGAAACCATCTTCACGACGCTTCTTAAGCAGATAACTTTGAGATCATTTCATAGAAAAAGCAAAGTTTTCATAAATTTCCTATTAAACGTTCTATAAAAGTGATGTGTAGTTCTCAATGTGTGTGAAACTGATACAGACAGGAAATCTCTGATTCGAAAGTAGTACAGAAAGATGTCAGCCAGTTCAAGAATTTCCCATCAGATTTCCATGAAAAGGATGAAAGATTTAAACTAAGAAAATAAGTGGAGAAAAGGTTTATCAAGCTTCAAGACTGGGTCTTTTGGTATCGCCTTTCCTTATTTTTCAGTAAAGAGTAAAATGTAAACAATTGAACTTAGCTGATAGTAATATATATATAATTGTTACATGTTTTACATGTTACATGTAATATATATAACATGTAACATGTAAAATATTAAAATATTAATAATAGTCGATGGAAATTTCAATCACCTCCAAGCTGATATGACAAAAGGATTAAAAATCCTTGATGTATCACCATCGACGACAGCCTTGTCAGAGAAACTGGTGTGTTTAACCCTAGTGATTAGAGATGCAATGCTTCTCTTGAAAATCTTTGCTTGTTTCACGCGTGTGATCGCACCGGATAAATTGTACAAGGCTCGACAGTCATTCAAATGTTAATATACGATATAAACTACCATAGTTTATGTTATATTAGTATTTTTGGTCAAATGACTAAAGTTATTTGAAAGTCTTTAAATAGAGTACGTCGTTGACTCATAGAAATAATTTAACTTTTTTAGCTTTTAATTAGAAATTAAAAATGTAAAAAATGACACTGATTTTATAACATAAGTCGCATTTAAGCTATAACACATGCTTAATGAAGCTTCGTGAAAAATTTTACTGAATCGTTGAAAGTTATCCTACCACAACTGACACGAAATTAACTTACGTAATTGATGCAGTTTAAACTCTAATATTTAAAGCCATGATATTAATTTTTATACTTTTTCCAGCACTTTCACTCGAAAACTGACTCGTACACATAGGAATAAGGGCTTAACCAATAAAATTTTGATGTATTTCAAGACAATTAGCAGAATAAAAAAAGATTTGTAAATAATTTTCATGTTCGTTAGTTATTGTAAATAAAAATGTAAAACGGTGGCGTGAAGAGAATTATTAGCGAGAGCTGTTAGGTTCTATGTGTGATCTTCTCTACTAAGTTGGTGATAAAATTTAGAGAACATGTATACAATTTCAAGAACTGATGCTGCCTCCTTTTAACCCTTTGGCTCAATATATAGGATCGGATTCAGCTCCCATGACTTTGCTGCTGTGCTTTGTGTAAATGGTTGCCTGAAAGGTACATTCACTTTACAGGAAAAAAGTTCAGATTGATTCCTCAATTCAGTATTTATGTTGAGTAAAACGTGAGTCATAGCCTTTTCTTCAACTGACTCAAATTCGAAGTGAAATTAAGTTTTGCACAAAAATTCTGCAGCCAAATGGACTATGTTTTAAAGATGAACAGGTGAGGAGTTAATGAAAGCTGATAAATATAGCGCCTTGCAAATAATATATTTGAGTAATGATCATCAAACAGTCTTCCAGCGAGAGCTCCGAGGATGGTCCCTCATTCTTTCATATAAAAACTGTAACATAATGTTTTTAAATGCATGAGGACGTAATTTATCTGCTACAAAACTCTAATATATTTGGAAACGAATTTTACACCTTTAAATCGTTTAAGTTACTAGAGCGTATAAAGCAGTTTATTGGTATCCACTTAAGTGTAAAAGTTTTCACAAAATGAACAGGTGTCATTAATTGGCAAGGCTGCATTGCATCTATGTCACATAATGTCAAGGAATCAATATGGTTTAATAACTTTTTTAGACTTTCATAAACCTCTTCAGTTTTACTAACTTATCCCGAGTGTCCTTCGGAGTCTCACGATGGCGCATATCGCTCTTATACTTTGAGTACAAGCGTCAGTACCAGTAAATTTAGATAAGACATGATGACCTAATGTCGAAATATTCCACTTAAGACCTTACAAATCTCAGAGGCGTATGCGAACAAAATAACATGATTTGGTGTCCGCAAGAGACGATGATGAATGAGCTTGTCTGGTGCAGATAATGTACAATAAATGGCCATTATGAGCTGTGGCCCAAGTTGTCTTCCTTTATGCTTCCTAAGCGTAATGTTCTAAAGTTCTTGTGAATGAATGTCCTATGCGGGAAACAGGAAGGAGTCCTGTTCTTCGCTCTGAAATTACGGCATATCAATATTTACTGTATTTTACCACAGTATCATTCCTTGGTGAGTGCTTGTAAGAAACAATGTGATACACTAAATGGAGAATTAATTTGCTGAGGTATAAAAAAAATCTATTCGTATACTTATCTTAATATTGCATTAAATATTTTTTCTCAGTTCTGTCACAAGAGTTAGTCATCTCCGTGGAAGCGTCATGTACACGAACTACTTTCAGGGATCAACTTCGACGATCGTTCGAAGTTTTGAAGTTGGGGCATGCACAGAGTATCAAGTCGTGTATAAACTTATGCTGTGATAAAAAGACGTGTGATTTGGCTGTATTAAAGAGGCATCGATGCTATGGTATTCGCTGTTCACATCACGATCTTTGTCGTGGAATTTTGAACGAATTGAGGCGCACGCAACGCGATATTTCTAAACGGAGTACCCCGGATTTACAAGGTATTTAAGCTGTAAAACATTTCATTAATATGATAAATGAAGTTGGTAGCTTCGACGCAAATGTATTTCAGTCAGTGAGTATCTTATTAACAACGTAGAAAAGTTTTCTAAACCTTTGGTCTATCCTGCAGTGTGATGGCGGACTACAAGATGTTCTAACTACTGAGGAACAAAGTTAACCATCAAGGGTTGCATTTCATTTGTTGCGATTGTTCAGTTCTTGACATGAGCAAATGACGGTCTTGATCTTTCCTAAGTGAGATATGTTTTATGTGAATTATCGCACGTTTGTTACCTAAGACGAGGCACCAGGTAGCTTCTTCATAGCAGGTCGCACAGCAATATATCTTTCTCGACAAACGGTCTCGTGAAATTTGATGTACGCAGTCAGTAACACTGAAATTTAACGTCTGAATTTCCTATCTCAGAACTATTAGAAAGGAGCTAATATTCTGTGATATCCAAGCACCAAATTCAATCAAGTATGACAGGTTCGTAAAAAGTCAAAAAGTTGAGGAAACAGCCGCAACTTAAGAAGAGATACAAGTCTCGATACTGACGTTTCACTCCGACCAACGGCTTTTGGTCGAAGTGTCAATACCTGCTCTCGTAGTTTACAGCAGCACCATCAACCTTTTTTACACGTCATTCAAAACTGCCCACGCTGCACTCTACTTTTATAATATCTTATATATAAAATTTTCCATTGAATATGTAAATAGATTTTGAAGGGACAAAAAGAACAGGTAGATGCTTTGTTGTGTAGAGAAACGGTGAACCGCAGGCGCATGGTTGACGTATCAACAGGAGTGTATTGGACTGCTTTGGTTAATTGTCGGTAAAATTCCTACAATTCTATTTCTCTGGCTATCCTGTATGACACTATATACCGTCGTAGACACCACGGAATGACATTAACTGATTGGCAGACAGGCAGAAATAAATTAAAACCAAACAAGGATTTTTCTACAAGGCATCACTTGCTTCTTATACTGCTGTGTAATGTTTGGAAGAGTTAATCTTTTCAGTAATTTTTTATGTTTTAATGGATCAATGTTTTGATGGGTTTGATGTTGCTTTTGTTTCAGATTTATTTTCCGGCCTTCCCTCACACGTCCGATCTCATGGTTTTTGCCGTCGAAGGCGTGTTATTCCGCATCATGTTTTTCTCGAAGGCGGAAAAGGTGTGTCCAATTTCCGCCAACTTGGCAACCATGTCACAAGCATGAGAAAATGCAACAAACGCTGCTGTGAGAAAAAGGACTGCTCTTTAGCTTTTATCATGCGAGATAAATGTTACGGTGTAATGTGTCCTGATAATGGTGACTGTAACTCAAATAAACAAACAAGGGTTCCCTTACATCTGGAAATTGCTTTAGTCCACCGAAGAGGTAAAATTTAAAGCGTTAATTTTGAAATGCAATATTTCAGGATTACATACTATGCCACTGTATATTGATTTAATATAATATAAACTGATATGATAAATTATAAAATTGAATAAGGTAGAGGGCATTTGCAAAACACACCTCAACGCACTGCAATGAAGTGCATTGCTGTATTTTACTGTACGGTACAATGAAGTAGTAAAATGGATTGGATTGGAGTTCTGTACCATGAAGTATTATACATGATCCAATGCAATTCACCGAAATATATAGAAAATTTAGGTATTTTAGCAAACCTGATTGACATTGTACTCTTCCTTTATAAGGTTTTGATGCTGAAACCAACGGACGCGAATCGACTTCAACTAAATTAAACAAGAAGAGAAAAAAATATCGTCATAAACACAAATTTAAGTCGAGAAGTAATCTGGATCATAAATCAGGGCATTTGATGACGCGTCGAGTAAAACACGTTCAGAAGGGACGACATGCTTTTGCATCGATGAATGATCATCATCGCGGCAAATCGACAACCAGACATGTTGAAGGGAAAACTCGCAATCATTTCTCAAGATCTCATCATAAAAATCATAAACTTAAAAAGCGCATGCACCAAAGAGAAAAACTCAGAGAAAAGAACAAAAAAGAAAAGGAAAAGAAACGTCACAAAATGTTGGACATTGATGATGTAAATCAAGGAAAAAAGAGTCATGGGAGACGAAAAAAGGGTTATAGCAATGAGAAGGAGTACAAAGATGAGGAGGAGAACAGATCACATAAAAATCGGCAAGACTCGAAAAAAGGCGTTGAAAAGATGAAAATAGACCTTAAAAATAACCAGAAACGAGAAAAGGACTTGAATGACAGGGATAAGAAAAGAAACAATAAGAAATGGTTTCACCACAGAACGCATCATTATGAAGAGGAAGAAAGGAATGGGAAAGTGGATGACTGGGAAAATAAGATGAAAGATGAGGAAGCTAAATACAAACAGCACAAAATTTCTCATAATGATAATGGGAAGGGAATATCCGAGGATAACGAGAAGACTGAAGGAAAAGACGACACTGAAGATATTAATGAGAACGATGAATGGGAAGAGGAAAACAATGAATTACCGAGTAACGAGAAAAGAAATGGTGAGGATGAACATAAACCAAAACATTTAAATCTTTACTCTAATGAAAAGAAAAGATCCGGAAATCGAATGGCGATAAAATTTGGTCACGAGAGAAAATCATATAAATATTCGAATAGGAGACATGAACAAAGAGATTTTGACGGTGCAAGCAGTTTGGGAAAACACGAAGGAGAGGATGATGACGAGGAAGATGAGAACGAAGGCAAGAAGTACGACGAGGAAGAGAGTGACGAGTTCCTCCAGAACAAAGGAAACGAAGAATCGAAAGAAAAAGACAAGGAAAAAATGGACAAATCGAAGACCAAAAACGTACAAGATAAAGCGGGATATTCTCATGTTAGCGGCACTGAGAGAGATGAACATGACAAACATAGGTAGGAGTTCTTAAGCTGTATTAATTGGAAATGTTGACTTTACATGTGACCTCATTTCTTCATAAAACATCTTCCGAATGACATAGTAGTCATATCCTTGTTTTTCATCCAAGTACATAGCTCCACACAGTAACAAGACATAGAAATATTGCAAGTCTGAATTATAAAATGCTGCCAAAACTGTAAGACGTTTGTGGGTTCGAGGGAGGATCATTAGTTTGACGGGTGCGTGCGACTTCTACAGTATTCCATAACCCCCCCTAAAAAAAAAAACGGAGGAGATCTGAGGGGAGTAAGAATCATGGGTTGAGTTGCTAGTATTCTTTCCTTTTACCTAACATACCTGGTGTATCTTCTTTGTTTTGACAGGAGTAAAAATGGTAGAGTAAAGACAGTAGGTCGCAGGGGACATGATGGTCCTAAATCAAATGATAACGGTCATAGTGGTGACGAAAATCGGATATTACAGAACGATAAACCCTTTGAAAAACATCAGCACTTCGAAACAGCGCCCGAAGAAGACGACCAGGATAAAAACAACAAACTGAACGAAAAACGAAAATATGAAAATTTTGATGCTGACATTAAAGGGAATGTTCGAAATGGGAAATACAATAAAATCGAAGATGAAGATAAAAACACCATTGTAACAAAGAAGGGGAAGAAATTAGACGAAGACAATGAAATGAATGCTGAAAATCAAATGCATCTAAATGATGAAAATGGTGACAACAATGAAAATGAGAAAGTAGATGACAGTGATGAAATGGAAAACAGTGATAAAGACAGCGATCGTCAGAAAACGACCAAAAACAATGCACAAACCAAAGATGAAGAAGACGATGATGAGGAGGTGATGTCCAAGAGTGATGAGGATGATAAAGATAATATCATGGCCCACAATAAGGACAATGATAAACAAAAACATGTTCACGAAGTTCAGGAGAAAGGGAGTCAGGAGAGAAAAGATGAAGGTTGGGAAGATAAAGAGATTTCTGAAGACCGCGATAACGAATCGGGAACTAGAAGAATGAAATCTGAATCCGTACACAAAAAGCATGGCAGCAACCTCCGAGACAATGTTGAGAGCAACGAAAATTATAACGAGAACTTATATGAAATGAAGGATGATGGGAATGAAGAGCGATACATCAATGGTCGAAATGATCGACGGCGGGAGAAATACGAGCAAAAATATGATCATGTTCCAAGAAATAAGAACAAGTATAGAGAGACTAAGCGAAAAGAAAACGATTCTTGGAAACAAAGGTATGATGAACATAATGAGATATCCGAAGAAAAAGACAAACCTAACAGAGGTAAAAACAATGAAGAGAATGAACATGATGCGGATGAAATGAAGCAGGTTGGTGAGAAAGACAACAGACTAGAAGAAAACAAGGACGGTGAGATGGATCGGCTGGATGATGAAGTCAGGGACAATGACTTCAGAAAGAAAAATAACGAGAATTTTGAGAATAGAAAGGATAAAAAGGATGATTATGGTACAACAAATGACGATGGGGATGGCTCTGGTCACCAGAAAGGTAAAGAACATCCTTCCGATCGTCTAGGAGACAGCAATATCGTGGGTGACAGCGCAGATAACAGTTATCTCGCCACTCGGAAGGAAAGTAAGTATGATCGCTTAACAGAAGGAGTGGATAAGGATCGCTTGAATGATAGGTGGAATAAAAGAAATCATTCTCCCGTAGTCGACAATGAACAGGAACATTCTCATAGTTTAGGTGAGGAAGATCGTCAATTCAATATGCAAAGGAAACATGACCACTCACATAGCAAGGAAAATAGAAAGTATCATGATGATAACTGGAATAACAGGAACAGCATGGATGGTGAGGAAGAAGGAGATAATGAACATTATAAAAAAGATGAAATAAGTCACCAACATCGAAAGGATTACGAGGATCGCGCAGGAAACGAGCGTTACCAGGGAGATGGCAAAAATCATCCAGATGGCATCTGGAACAAGTACAGCCAAGATGAGAAGGAAGGAGAAGATAATAAACGTTACAAAGAGAATCAAATTCACCATCGACAGCAAGAAAAGGATTACAAGCATCACCTGGGTAAACAGAGGGATGGATACGATCACTTAAGTTACCTAGAGGATAACAAAGGTCATCATTATGACCATTGGAATAACAAAAACAGCCCAGATGACAATCATGAAGAACACAAACAGCATTACGACGAGAACCGGAGCATTCAACATCACCAAGAGAAGGGTTTTAGGGATCACAAGGGAAAACAGAAGGATAGTTATGATCGCGCAAGCGACAGTGAGGGTAAAGGGGATGATTGGCATGACTGGGATCATAACGAAGATCGCTCAAGCAAAGTTTGGGTCAAAGACAGTTATTTACATGAAGAAAACGTTTCTGATGATCAAAACCATGACTACAGGGATAAAATGGATCACCAGCACACGAAAGTACCTATACAAAATCAAGCACGCGAACGAGAAGATCTGGATGATAATTCCGACACCTTGGAGAACAGAGAGTCTCACCTGCATGACAAAGAGAACGGGATGGAGGATCATTATGGTAAAAAGGATCAGGAAGGTCCCTCACATGAACTGTGGAACAAACAAGATGACACATATGTCAAGGATAACGAGTATCCCAAAAATAAGAAAGAGTATTTAACACATTTCAACGATAATAAAGGTGATGTAGAAAATCCCAACGATAATAAAAGTAATGATGAGCAGTTCAGAGATGGTGAAGAAGGTCTCAAGGATGATGTGGGCATTCATGTAGACCGTGAGCAAGGTACAAGGAATAAGGAGAAACATCAGAACAACAGCAGAGGGAATGAGGATAAAAGGCCACGAATAGGAGAAGCAAATAACAACGATAGTTTAAATGAAAACGATTTTAGTGGAGAAGGGCAACAAAGGAAATATAAAGGAGATAGTAACGGAGATGGTGCCAAGAAAAAAACGAAGCAAAGTGCTGGAAAAGATGCTAGAGACAAAGGAGATATAAGGAGCCAAATAAATGTAGAGAGTGATAAGGAAAATAGAAGTAAAGGGGACTCAAGAAACAGATTAAACACTGTGAAAGATGGTGAGAACAGAGAGAAAGAGAAAGTGGTCAAAAACGAACATCACGACGAGAACAAGGGTAGTGATCATAAAGATCCTGGATCAGATTTAAACCACGATAATAGTACTAAAAGTAGCTTAGAAAATGTCAATACTCACCATCAGAAGACTGACGTCAGAAGAAATCATTACGGACGAGAGAAAATAGAACATGAACGGACTGGTAACAAGGTGCAGCATGGCTTCAAAAACGAAGTCAAAAAGCCGGAAGTCTCCTCAACTAAGTCAGAAAGTTCTGTTGAATTTACAAGCCGCGAGAATTCTACTAGGCACGAAAACAACACTGACTTTCCAGTCCATAAAAAATCATCATATCACAGCTTGAAGGACCTGGATAATCCTAAAAATAAATTAACGTCAAAGCCAAAAGTTCATCAGGAAAATTTATATAATTTGCATAATTTCTTAGGTTCAGATAACGACATAATGAATGTGAACCAAAATAACACAACTAAGTTTGGCAAAAATTCTAAAAGTTCAGAACAACAGGCTGACGAAAGGAATGTAGATTCAACTAAATATTTTGATCAACATACAAGGGAGTGGAAAGAAGGTCGTAAGGAGGACGACGTTGAAGACCATGGAAAATATTTCAACCAAATGACTCGAGATTGGTCGATAAATCAACCGAAGAAAGAATCTGGCGAGTATTTTCATAACTTGACTTCTGGTTGGAATTTGAAGAACGATACTCGCCAGCAGGATTCTGAGAAATATTTTAACCAAAGAACAAAACAATGGATAGGAGAAAAAGAGATTCGCAATCAAAGTAATTCAAAACATCCAGCACAGAATCAGCAAAAGATCCCTACAAGGAACAACACATCTAGTGCAGAAAAAGTTCTCCAGACAAGAAATAATAAACCAAAAATTCGTGGAAATCGAATTGAAAATAACGAAATTTATGAAACAAAAGAAAACGAAACAGTTGTTCGGGATAAAAACTATGAACATAATGAAAATCAAACGTTTCATATTTCTCAGAATTCAGCGCATAAATATTTCCAACAATCTGGTTATAATAAAATTTCTTGGAAGAAAGCAAATGAAGACGTGAGTCAAGACCGAGAAAAAGCCAAATCTAATCAAACTCGTGCAGCAGACCGTTTTCAGCTGTTAGTCATAAGTAAAAAAAGCAGAAACAATAAAGGAAGCTTCAATGATGTTGAAATATTTGGAAATAAGTCAAGCGCTCCACATAGCCAACAAAACATTAGCAATCATGCAATGAAAAGACACAAACTCAAAAACAATAAATGGAGTGAGGAGAAGGTCAGAAAAGAGATTTTGAAACTTATAGGTCAGGAACCTGCTGAAACTGACGCACCAAAGAGAAATGAAGAAGCGCATTTAAATCCTAAACAGACTGGATTTGGAAAGACTCAAACGTTGTTGAATCACGGTAAATCAAGTACTATGCGCACCATCACAGTGAAAAAGCCTTCAACAACTTTGACGGGCAATAGTTTACCAAATCGTAAAGCGATTTCGAGGATGCAAAAACCCAAACTAAAATCATTTTCACCTTTGGCACTTCCGCATCATCAAAAAAAACAAGACTGGCATAAAAGTACGTTTCTACGCCCTTCTGCAAGAGATAATAGAAAGGATGTAGTAAAAATTTCTAAAAACACACCGAAAGTACAACCTAAACAATTGTTGGAAGGTTCAATGAATTCCATACAACGAACTCGGCCAAAATCACTAAACAAGAACAAGCATTTGCCGGTTAACGTTTCTAATGAAAAAAAACTTCTTTTCTCCAAAATGGGGAATACTCCGAAACAATCTGGAGTTTCAAAGCCGAACAAGATGAGTCTGGTGGCTAACAAGAAATCACAAATTCAGAAAATTTCAAGACGAATCTTTGCAGGAAAATCAAATATAACAGCGACAACGAAGAATAGAGATTCGAAGGTTTTCGACAATTCTTGGAATCGAGAACAGATCTCAGTCAATCCAACGCCTTATACTCCAACAATAAATCATGTCGAGAGTTGGAATGCGGGGAAAAACATTTTTCAAAACGGATGGAAAGATAATAGTTATCCTTGGCCACAATACTATGGAAATGCTAACGTGGAAGCCCCAACGGTTGTACCGATATCTTCGTGGAATGACATGAACTGGTACTTTAAAGGAAATCAACAAAAAAACTATCTGAATACTGTTGGACACTCTGGAGTAAGTAACCCAAATATTTTCATTACGACTACTCCAATGCCTGTCTATTTCAACGGACAAGTCCCCTCAGGGAATGACGGTGACAAGAATAAAATCGGTGAAAGTTATTGGAAGCCTGAGGTTGGAAATTTGTACTGGAATAGGCAGCGCGAACAGAATGGTATGAATCCACTCAGTGCAACTGGTACAAGAAGGAATGGCGTCCACGTTTTAACAAAGCAAAATAATGTCGAGTTACCGCACATTGGCCAAACAAATGCTGGCAAAACTGCTAAGCCCACTAAGTCAACAAACGGATTGGAGTTTAATAAATTTCTTGAGCACGTGCTGAATGTGTCGTCTTTTGTCCCTCAGCAGAACATTGGATCCAATGTGGCTAAACCAACATCAAGAATTAAACAACACCCATACCAAAACAAAGGTAACAAATTCTTTAGTTTTTGTAGTTTAAATGTTTTAATCTATCTATCAATCAATCAGTCAATCAATCAATCAATCAATCAACTTTTTGATAAGGGGGATAGAGCTGAAATATCATGTTTGATTATTTGTTTTAACACTATTTTGTCAATATTTCGGTTCAAATTGATCGAAACTTTGTGATTTTTCAATGAAGGGTGGGTTAATGACCAGGAAAGTTCGAGAACGACCAACTAATAAGAAAAAATGTCCTTTCCACAATTATAAGCGACATAAACGTTTTGATTGTTGGTGACTGTATCAGTTTGTGAAAGTAAGCATGCTCTACGACCAAAATTTCCACGTTCATTCTGGTTTGCGTTCACATAGGAGTCGAAAAGAAAACGAATTCGAATACTTATTGCTTTCATTTATGTTCAATATTTTATTGTCTTAATTTTCGTATATATATATATATATATATATATATATATAAATATGTACAGTAAAATTTCAGTTTGTCATACTTTTCTATGGTTTTAGTTTCGGGAATTACATCAAAACCCACAAGTCAACAGGAAGACAAGTCAGCTTTTGGGCATGCGAAGATATTCCAAAATCCTATGATGCCACACTCCAGTGTAACAAATCCAAAAGTCAACCAAGTAAGGGTGTCTACTACTTCAAAGCCAAATATAGAGACAACACGAGGAAGCGAAACAAACAACACGCTTGGCACTTTTAATCCATTCGAAATTGACAAAATAGAACCACTTCAACCTAAAATTGCAAGAAATTTGACGACGACAACAACAGCAAAAGGTAATTTCTTGTTCTTGTCTTTCAATAATTACCACTGTTTTAGTATAGGATTAGTTAGAAAAGTTACCGATATATTTTATACACAAAAACATGCGTCAACACTTTATGTTATGTGAAATAGAGATTTAACGTTATCCCAACCCCATCCCCAAAAGGAATGTGATGAATTAGAATGGATTTGAGTTCAACGAAGACACCGAGCTGCCAGCGGGACTGTTGAAGTGGAAAGTGGTTGGTCTTCGACCCCTTCTTTCTCCAATTGGAAAGCATGTACCCCCACCCTCTGAATAAGCCCCTCCTTGCCTGTCACCGAATCACACAGAACCTGGATAATAGCAATCGACAAATATGTTACAATAACATCGCACAATTATTGCTTGAAATATATCTAGAATCGTTGAATTGGTGAAATTCTTTATTTCGAACACTCGCATAGAATAAAACTGGAACACGTTCGACCAAAGTATGAAATTCAGGACGGCCTTTGAATTCCAGGAAGTCTTTTAAAATAAATTATTAAAATTATACGTGAATCAGCCTGTTCAGATAGTGCAAAAACGTGGATTTCAGCCAAATTTGTTTAGTTCAAAAATTCGGCCAGGTGTTGGTGAAAACAATAGAATTCGACAGATTACCAAATGATTTGAATAATGTTCGCGTCCATAAAGGAAGGATTAAAGATTATTAAATTGAGATTTTGGTAATACATGAAAATAAGCCATGTAACAAACTTCCCTTGGTCGTTTCAGCAAACAAGCCTTCAATCTCCATTCCTAAAGGATGTTTCCCAGGCGAAATCATGTCTGAGATGACACTCGTTAATGGCCTTGGTGCAGGAAATTATACCAAAATCGGTAAAACGGAACTCATGGATACGTGCATCAGTAAATGCTGCGGAATAAAAACTTGTGAAGTTGCCATTCAGATGGACAATGTTTGCTTTGCAATCAAATGTCACTCAAAAGATACGTGCAAGATTAAGACCACCTTGGGAAAGTCGTCACATCACAAACTATGTTTCATTTCAAGGAGGAAGAAGGAAAGACAAAGTATGAATGGTGAGACGAAGATATTTCTACTAAGGAAATACGTGCATGCTGATTTAATTTCAACTGAAATTGGGCTAAAGTACGAAAAGTCAATAATTGTGAATGTTTCATAGAATTTGATGATGATATTCTTGGTACTCAAGATGTCTGTCCAGCAGACAGAGCCGTTGGACTCACCTGGAAAAAGACCACAGCTGGAAGTTTTCATGAAATTCCTTGTCCAAAGAAAGCAAAAGGTAAGTACAGAAAAGAAATACTAAAGTAAGCACTGCCAGAGAAGACATACAGTCATTTTCATATAACTCTGATGCACATCCAGAGTAACGTAAAAGACCATTTCGGACAAGGAAGCAAAAGGCATGCACAAAAAAGAAGTACCAAAGTTAGCACAGTCAGAGAAGGCATAATGTCATCTTCATTTAACTCTTTCATGTATCTCCAGACATCTCCCATTGGCCAGTGAAATCGTCTGGGATTAGCCAGAGTAACATAATAAAAGACCAGTTGAGAAAGAAAATAATCAACGTAGTGATAGGGATTAGCTCTTTCTTGTTCTACATCCATCATAAAATCGTTATGCGTTAGGAAGAATAAAATAATGGAAGACCTTGGACAGAAAACAAAATATAAAGATACGAAAATTCATCTTTTAGACGTCTTGTTGATTCTGGCTTTGATTACTCATCACGTAGTTGAATGGATGATTTAAAAAATGTCAGTAGTCATCTAAGATACCGGAAAACTTTTTACTCCACATTCAGAGGTACACTGACAAACCATTTGAGCAGGTATACCTGACTGACCATTAGTTCTGCCTCTCTGTTCCCTTTAGTGGACATTTCATAAGTCACTGCGTCGGTCACGACTGAAAATATTGTAAATATATTGTTTTAAATCTCAACAAATGCACCAAATTTTATATGATGGCCAACAAGGTTCTCAGTTCCTTTAAACGTCTTGCCAACGTTATTAACAATGTCCCGTTTACTCTTACAGGCTTAGCGAAGAGAAAATGTTCCTTAGAATCGCGGTGGCTCTTACCCGACTTCAGTGATTGTGTTACTAATGATTACGAGGAACTTTACAACAGGGTGAGAGCTGATTTAATTATATTCGAATAACAGAATAAATGTTATATAAACGATAAACAGCAAGTGAAATACACTGTTGTTGTTTCAAGGCAATCCTCTTCCTTCAGGGCTATTTCATCGCTTTCCTAAAATCTGTTTATCACTGGACGGCTTTTCTTCTCGCGAAGGGACTTCTTCTGTTTCATGGATTTTACGTTAGGACTTATGACAAATCTACTCAGTTTATACAAAGAAGTTTCGATGTGAACGATAAAATTGACATAGTGGAAAATAGGTGTAAAGTTGTTGAATAATATTGACGTGTGTTACATAGACTCCAAGACTTCTGCTGATTTAAATGAGGAAATAGTGGTGGAGTTTAAACGGGCAAGTTTCTTTCTTATTACTCGGGAAAGTACTAGCGTTTAAGGAAGCGATAAAATGACTGATAGGGAAGGGAATTATGTTGGAATAACAACATTACACTATATATCAGTGGCATTTTAGGTACAAGTTCAGCTAGCAGTTGCAAGAAAGCGACGAAGATTTTCGTTATGTCGCTTCATTTATGGTTATATATGTGCAATTACTAAATATAATCGAGTCGAATGGCAAAGTGCACAGTTACCAACCATTCAAGGAGGAAAAATTACAGAAAAAGGTGATATTTACCCAGAAATTTTGCGTGTTGAGGCTACTTGAACTCCGTCTTGTACAGAATCCATCTTCATTCACATTACAAAAATTGGCGGGAAAATCATTGAATTTGATTGGCGGATTTTGCATCCACTCAAAGAAAAGAAAATGCTTTGTAACTAGGTATTTTCTGATACAAAATGATTTGGTTTACTTCTCCCGCATGAAAACTATCTACCATTTTACCAGAATCATACCTTATTGGTTATTTCTCATGTTATTCTGCTAATCCAAACACTGTTAGTCAGATAGCTGGTATAATACACTTTTATGTCGGTTTTGATTCAGGCCAAAAGACTTGTGTACGGAGAGGACATGAGCACTTTGCTGCAGAGTCTTGCAGTGGTTACGACCAGAACAATAGAGAATTCCTTAATATTTGGTGGAGACCTGAAAAAGACGACCGAAATTATAACATCTGTGGTTCAAGAGCAAGGAGTTAAGCCTGACACCGGCATTAGCCACCAAGACCTGAAGGTAATTAACTGCAGTGATTATAGTTTTGCGAAAAATCCTGTCTGATAATTATAAGAAGCTAAAAGCGAGTCACGGTGCAACGTTACAAGAAATATGGCAGCTATTATTGAACAACACGAACAAGAAAGAGGTTAAGGGACCATGGAGAACATTTCTTATGGAGCTAGCATCAGCATCTGAAAGAAAAAAATTGTCGGAATAGGCTTTTATTAACCTATCTCTTCATAAAGCTATGTTCTTCCCCCGTCTATGCCTTAAGACTAGTGACAACGTAAAAAATAATTCCAAACTTTTAAGGAGTTGTACCTTCTTGATGAAAGAGTTTACAAAGATGATACAACAATTGACCCTACCATGATGACATTTACACGGTATAAATATTAGTTTCAAATGAAACCTCCCTCTATTCCAGTATCAATATCAGTATTTTCATGTATTTTGCCATGAAAAGACTTCATAATGAACTTAGATCTTACCGCTTGCCAAAGGCAAAACAAAGCATTTTCTCCAATAAACTGTATCATTAAAACTACAACAGTGATTACTAGGCGTTAACAGTTCTAGCTCATTTTGATGTGCTGAGGTTGTTGGCATTCTTTGATAGTCAACTCTGACTTAAAGACCCACTTAAGACAGTCATGTGTCTTTTATGTATAATGTTTAAAAACTCGCAGTTCGTGCATTTTACATCCGATAAAACACATCCTGTGAGTTTTTTGAACTGGTTAAAAAGCGTGTTAACCAGTTAATGCGCTAATTCGCGAAGAAAGTTTGAAAATTAGTGTTTTCTAAGCAGTAAAACTGGGGGAGAAAAGTAAGGGAGTCTTTATCACATGCAAAGACACGACACAGACGTGACTTTTCTTTGTATTTTCCTAATGAATTCTTAGTGAGTTTTTAAGGCTGGTATATGAAGCCTTGTTGATATTTATAGAAGATCTGATAACGTGACAGTTTGAAAATTTATGGGTAGTTGGTGCAGAAATCGTCTGAATAAAAACATGCATTGTTTCCTAGAATTTTCTGGTCACGTGCAGTAATCTTCTGGATGACAGCAACAAACAGGAATGGAAAAATATTCAAAAGGTAAGTAAAGTTTTGAAGATCGATGGAATAATGTTACTGAAGATGTCTTTATGGCTTTATGGAAAACTTCACGGTTCAGTCTAAGGAAAGGATGAGTATTAGTTGAAAGAACGGTGTGACGTTTTCTAATTTGGTTCTTAATTCATAACACATTGTCAACGAATGAAATAACTCTTATATTAAAACACAGTAAGGAAGCCACAAAAAGCATCAAAAATTAAATTATTTCACTGATTTGTTTTCTTAGAAAATGAGTGGATCTGCAGATATTCTACGTTATTCTCAGATGTTTGCGCTGCTTGCGTCGTCAAAGTTTTTGGAATCCCGTCTTAATGTTACATACGTCACGAACAACATAAGTAAGAGATAAATTAAATTGTGCCGATCATGAGTTTTTGGCTTTTGACTATCACTATACTTTTCGATATTAATTTTGTGGTTTTATTATTTTCCATTTAGTGCTCCAGCTAAATCACCAAGTTAAGGGATCA
Source organism: Heliopora coerulea (assembly GCA_030142905.1). NCBI lineage: Eukaryota > Metazoa > Cnidaria > Anthozoa > Scleralcyonacea > Helioporidae > Heliopora > Heliopora coerulea. Next base: position 591,168 of record JASJOG010000108.1, on the reverse strand, counting down.
AAAGCAATGACAATTCCTGACTATACAAACCCAGAAACTGCCATGTGGGATGGCGAAAAAGATCACATGAGATTGCCAGATTCAATATTTAGCATAGGTAAGTTAGTAGATTTATTTGAAACATTCGTTACAGAAAAGCAGTTACTGCAGTTGGACTTTTCAACAATTACCGTAAAATGAACGATAAATGATTGAATAAAAGAAGTAAGTAAGAAAGCAAGCATTTGAGTAAGTAAGTTAGAAAGTAAGTTAGTAAGTAAGTTAGTAAGTAAGTTAGTAAGTAAGTTAGTAAGTAAGTTAGTAAGTAAGTTAGTAAGTAAGTTAGTAAGTAAGTTAGTAAGTTAGTAAGTAAGTTAGTAAGTAAGTTAGTAAGTAAGTTAGTAAGTAAGTAAATAAGTAAGTAAGCAAGTAAAGGAAAGTAAAGTAAGTAAGTAAGTAAAGTAAGTAAGTAAAGTAAGTAAGTAAAGTAAGTAAGTAAAGTAAGTAAGTAAAGTAAGTAAGTAAAGTAAGTAAGTAAAATAAGTAAGTAAGTAAGTAAGTACGTAAGTAAGTAAGTAAGTAAGTAAGTAAGTAAGTAAGTAAGGAAGGAAGGAAGGAAGGAAGGAAGGAAGGAAGGAAGGAAGGAAGGAAGGAAGGAAGGAAGGAAAGAAGCCTATTAAATTAAACGCTTAGCAAGCCGAATTAGCGAATTACAATTTTTTTTAACAGAAAACGATCCATGCATTTTTTTTACATTGCTCTTTACAAGGTGATACAAGGATAGTCAGTTTCAGTTACAAAACGTTGTCAGCGCTCTTACCGATGGCACCAAGTGAACACTTCAGGTTGGTTTAATTGACCATAGAAGATGGAGTCACATTGTTTATATTTCCAGACCAGAACTAATCTTCTGCAAAATTCAGAAGAAAAAAGTTATGAAAAACAAAGAAAAAGTAATATAAATATCACGTTTGGTCGAACTCTATAACTTCAGTTCAACAAATTTCTTTACTGATCGGCATTAAAAGTAAAAAACCCCAACTTCACAGTTATTTGCCGAATTTTCTAAACCAGACGTTTTCATTTAAATTAAAGTTCATGAGTAACTTCTGAAGCCATTATGTGAACATCCAAAAAATATTCATTATGTGACATTAACTTTATTAAAAATACTGTAATATATATATCTGGCTTTGTTATCTAGCTTTGTGATCCGATTTGTAAATATATATATATATATATATATATATATATATATATAATCCAGTGTTGGTTTGAGAATGGAGAGCGCTCAATTATTTATATATATATATATATATATATATATATATATATATATATATATATATATTTATATATGTATGTATGTATGTATTTCTCTTTTAGGCGTTCGGAAGCAAACTCTAAAATTCTTGGAACAATTGTTCAGCCTCGCATTCAAGACAAAATTACTCCAGCAATAACCATCACATTACACCATCTAAAGGTTCGTAAATGATACAAAATGTTGATCTTAATGTTAAAAACAATCATGCCATGCAATAAAAAAGGATTTTATGTTTTTCCTTGTTCCTGTGAAATAATAGTACAAACCTATTTTCCTGTTGGACATTTTTGTACACTCGAATTACACCACCACCAAACCTTTTATTTCATTCCTTTTCAGGAAAACAGAATAAATCCAAGATGTGTTTTCTGGGACTTCAACCTAAAGTTAGTGGACTGTCTGAAATACTAGGAGAAACTTCAAAAATTAACAGCTAGCGTAGTTCTACGAATCTTGTTATACGTCCTAGCAGGAGCGCGTTTTCACGATTATCACAGGCATTTCCTAACTCAGGTTAGGAAAAGTACCAATGAAATGATGGCATAGGTTCGGGTACACGATTTTCCAACTCATTTTGTCACTTATTGTAGTTTGTTGAACAATCGATGATAACGTATTGTCACTAATTGCAGGGAAAATATCAATTTCAAAATTTATCACTTTAAAACTAAACAAGTAACACGAAAACAGTGAATGTGCTGCTTAATTTGAACGACAAAACGTCTTGAGTATGGTGGTGTTGAAGGCACCACGCCTCTCTGCAATAAATTTAACTTCCTGCAAAAATCCTTAAATTGATCAGAGTTAAACGGAGACTGACATTGTTCAAATCTTTTTTCTGGTTTACATGTAGTCCAACGTATGGAGGAGCTTGGTCTACCAATGGATGTTGGTTGGAGTTCAGTGACAAGAAACATTCTGTTTGCCGCTGCAACCATCTCTCAAACTTTGCCCTGCTAATGGACGTTGCTGATACTGATGTACTGCAGGTGAAATACTATTAATTTTCATTTATCTTTTGTGAAAAACTGCTGATTGTTAAGTGTAAAAAGCTTTATAATCTTTGAGATCAGGTAGAGCGAAAATTCCTCTTGGACTAGTGAGCTGGGGGAACTCACAAACTTTGGTTCCATTTACCACTGTGTTCCCCCAGCAACTCACAAGCCGGTCCAAGCCGGGAATATACCGAGAAATAACGATAAAATAGACCGATCTTTCTTTACTGTTCATACCCAAAATAACATGCAAACATTCATCTTGAATTATTGACAATTATTCTAATTTAAGGTCACTTCTAAAGATCTGCACTATTCCCGTAAAATGGCTGCGATGTGGATGTGTATACCTGTGTTAGTTGTCCTAATAATCGGCAGTTTATACACCGCTTTTACATGGTAAGAATGCTTGAATCGGTTCTTCATGTGGCACTAAATACAGTAAAAAGACACGACCACTAACCACTGCCATCACCATCACCCAAACAATTACCAACACATCACTATTACTCTTAAGATTACCACCACCATCACCACCACCATTACAATTAAGATTGCCATTACCATCTCCATTACTCAGCCTTACCACAACTATAACCATCACCAATGGCTTTACCGTCACCATTGCTATTACCATGACCACGACCATTACTAATACTATTAAAACAGCAGCGTTCTTGAGGTTATACACTATCTAAAAGATAGAAAAAAAGTTTCTCAACGTTTCGAGCGAAGGCCCTTCGTCAGGAGATTAGTAGTGATGCTACTAATCTCCTGACGAAGGGCCTTCGCTCGAAATGTCGAGAAGCTCTTTTTCTATCTTTTAAATAGTGTATAACCTCAAGAACGCCGCTGTTTTATCGAAGCTATCTACACTGGACCCCCGCACCAATACTATTACTATGACCAGTACCATTTCCATTAACAGTACCATTCCAATTACATTACCGTTATCACCAAAGGATAATAAACAGCTTAAACTGTACATTTTACAGGTCAAGAGGTCCACGAATCACCCCTCGCACATGTAAGTGGTAATTTAACTTTCTTCTGGGAGTACGACTTTCTGACTTACGGCACTCCAAGTTACATTCTGATACTGTCATTGGCACTGGAACTAACAATGAGACTTTTTCTGAAGTCGAACGCACTCTGTCGAAAACTGACATTGACACAAATAAAAACACTGAATCTCACACTAACAATGAAATTTTAATGCTAAAATTTACACTGCCACCTACACTAACACTGGTATTACATGACACTTGCACTAACTTAATTTTTCTTGTAAAAAACACATTACTTTCGGAAGGAAATGAACGTATTTGTCACCAGCGAGCAACTTTTGTTGGGATCTGTTCTTAACAGTAATTCCTGAGATACCCTCCTTAAATGCTGAGGATGCTTGACGTCACCTGTCTGCTAACGGTTCTCTGAAAACATGCAAAACACTCATCCAGTTATGTTTTCTCATTCTTTATAGTAAATGAGAAATCAAGTCTCTTGCGGTCCTCAGTCACAACGCAAGAAATAAGATATGACTATTCTTCTTCACCCTCACGCCATCTGTACTCCGAAAGTTCTCCCAAGTTTAAAGAGCTCGAATGGCAAAACGAATTTGGGATGCAACACAAGTATGTTTGTCAGAACAAAGACAATTCTGAACTGGACTCGGGGATTGAAAGCAACGACCTTGACGACTCAAGCACTCCTGGTGACTTGTCTTTAAGTCAGGTGAGAAAACTTCTTCGTACAACTCTGCAAATTTTTTACGTTCGTGATAAATGTAGCAACTTTCGTTCGGGAAGGTTCATGGATTTAAAGACGAACAGAAGGGTCAAGGTTCTTGGAAGAGCAGGTAGTATGTTTACAAAAGTGAAAAGTTGTGGAGATGTAATAAAAATCGTCCTATAAAGGCTTGTGTTTTTTCGACACTAAAAAAAGGATATCTCCATTTTGCTTTAAGGTTTTACTGATAAATCTTAAACCATGTTATATGACTAAAACACGCGTTTGGGTTTTTTAAACTTAGGATAGCCTTTCAATCGAAGACCAATCTGCAAGTGACGAAGTAGACACAAAGGTGAGATTAGGAAGTTTACGATAACAAAGAGTCATATTTGATATTTAGGTATTTGAAGGCGATTTATATTATTGTGAAATGGTGATCAACAAAACTTTTAATCGACAAAAAGGTTCTATACGTTTTTAAATTTCTGTTTAAGTAATACCATGATCACATGTACAAACTTAATTTTTCAACTTGAGGGATGACAGTAATCCTAAGTAGTAGAGTGTGTGAGACAGTCAATAATCTCCTTTCTATTTTTAACCCACCAGGAAATGAAAGCAACAAATATTGATGACTCGAGACAAATGGCTTTGATTAGTACGCACCAGAGATCAAATGAAAATAAACTTGTATGGAATCATTTAAGCCATCTGGAAATTGAAAGAAGGTATAGGAAGTGCATATGTAGATATATGTGAGGACTACTATAACTTTAGTTTGGAAATTGTTTAATAACTAACTAGTAACCTTTGTACATCTTTGATAAAGGCAGAGACCTCTTGATAAGATAAATCAGTATTGGCGACTCTGCCACACGTAAGGGATTTTGGTCTTTGTATATAATAATCAGATTCTTTTATCACTAATATTCGATTTCTTTTAAAAGTATTGTTTTGTCAATGTTGCGTTATGATTTATTCGTATGTAAATTACATTAACAATTCGACGCGTTTACTACAGATTTCTGTATGGACTTCGGGAACGGGGAGTCTCGAAATGTTGATGAATAAGCTTGTTTAAAAAATTACCCCTTGTTTCTTCAACATATACTTATACAGGTATACATATAAAAGACTACAATGTTCTCATCACATTTTGTTTGTGTCACCTTTAGGGTTTTTGCAACTAATATTCGCAGATGCACAGGAAACAACGATCTCTCAACAAATAAGCATGTCTAAGAATTATATTCCGTAGTTAAATTTTATCCGTTCGTTTTATATGCAATACTTTTTATAATCAAAGTTTTGTAAAATAAATTATGGACAATGGCTTTGTAAAAAAGGTTGACGGTACACAAGAGACTATTATGTAACGTCTTTTATATTTCATAGCCATCTTTTTTTAATAAAAAAAAATGCAGCATTCTCCGAAGTTCTGGAAAAGTAGAGTCGATGCACTTTGAGATAAGTCAGAAGCATTTCGGGAAATGACTAGGGAAAAACAGTAGGCTTTATTAGAACCTATGTTTTGTTTAAATACGTATTTTGTGATCGGCTTCCAAGACATTACAAGTGAAGTTATTTGGGAATCACTACCACAGTCTGCCATAGTATGGTTTTAAAAACATTAAACAAGGCAGGAAAACATAACACAATAATCACTATGTTGAGATGAAGAAGACCACGTATGCACCATTTCTGTTTGGTTGTCAACGAAGAAACAACCACAGTGACGATGTGTCAAATTTAACAGACAACGCCATTGACATAAATCGACGAAATTAGTTCCCAGTTTAGCTCATTAATGACTGTTACTAAGGGAACATGACAACACGTGTTCATGTCCATAAATCGATGTAGATCCTGATCCAGTGTCATGCATAAACGTCAACCAGATGAAAAAGAAAGGAAGTTCACTCTTTGTTCTGTTCTCTTGAATTTAACTTGAATCTCACCCGCGCTTGATCTCAGGTTCCTGCAAAACCACGTGCTTTTATTTGATTTTGTTTTCTGCCACAAATATATTTACTGTTTGATCAGAAAATCACTGAGGTCGTTGAGATAGTTTTATCAATGGATACCACAGCAACAGGCCTAGTTCAAGAACAATTTTCAATCTCAGTGTTTAATTCGATGCGATAACGCATACAACAGAAATAGGTTTTGGATATGAAATAAAAACAAATGATCTATTGCTGTATACAGTTATAGTAGTCTTGTCTTTAATTCATTAAAACCTTGGCAATAGCAACTGTTTACGTTTTTTTGTTGTAGGGATGAGTGGTTTGTTTCGTTATTACTAAACATACTAAAATGAAAGTGTTTTTAAAAAAATGAAAGTTTGAAAAGGAACAAAAGAAAAGTTATTTTGCCAAGATGTTGAGTTCTGAAATGTTTGATAAGATCGTGGAAAAACCGTGGTAACGGGAGGTTGTTTATAAATTAGATACTGCTATTTGCCGACGCCTTCAGTCTTGACGAGAAAGTGTTGTTGAAACTAATTCCGCAAGAACAGAGGCGATGTGAAGACTGAATTTTGAACCCACCGAAAAAGTTCTCCATGGCTTCAATAATCAACATCAATTTAATTCTCACAACCATAGACGTTGATGAGTTATCACTTATGAGCCTGACAACTTACTTAAACATTCTGTTGCTGTTTCTGGCATACTGTGATTCTGGCAAGACCGTTTCGGGAACTCGAGTGGTAATGTGTTTATCAGTTCTTGATTTCATAGGCGCCGTACTTGGACCATTCACGCCTTGCTGCAATACGTTCGCCAAGGAGCTCAAAAACTTTGAAAAATGTTCCTATTTACTAACCCCTTACGAGATTGTTCTTCTTGTGCTGGGGATGTTGGCATACACAGTGAACGTGCACATGATGAAGCTCACCAAAGCAATCTCTCCCAAGATGTTTAAAACAACGTGCGTCTTCTATCATTGTCTGGCTCTCATCTTTAGTTTAGTCCTTGTTACCACCCTAGTACCTGTTGATCTTACCATACCAGTACTTTATCGCTCGATAATTCACAATACAAAACTTCGTGGAGTGTTTTTCTTGCTTGACGGAACCATTGTTTACGGAGCAGGAATCATGCACATCGATGGCCAAAAACAATATGATAAAATATGGTATGTTTGAAAACGAGGCCTCAGAAAAGTGAAATAACTCAAGCTTGACAGAAGCTTTACCAAAGAATATATGGAAGCTGAATGAATGTAGGAGTTGAATTTATTTTTAGAAGGGTGATTGCTTTCCATATTCCAAGTTGAATTGGTATGTTGAAATTTTCATAAATGCAAACAGCAACGGTGTAAGTTACAATATATGCCAAGGTGTAGAGAAGGTATATGGGACTAGGTAATCGTTGGACTGTTAACGGCATCTCTGGAGGATGAGACAAGTGGTAAAGCCCGTGATATAATGAGAACTGATTTTTATATAAATGCATTTATTCCATGTGTAGATAGTTCTTTCACGATCGTCAAGAAGACGTTAACTGAGAGTAAGAACAAGTGCTTCACAAAACGAGAAGACCTCCATTTCTGAATATACGTTTAAAATTCAAAAATAAAGAGAAAATCTCCGTAAAAAGATCAAATGACATCGAGAGTTCATGTAACGCAGTATTAAGATTTTTAGAACCTGAATCTGACATTTCTTGTAGACAATGAGGATGAGGAGTATCATTTTATCAAAACGAAACGACTCCGAGAGTAACGCAGATCTTTTGTGCTCGCATTTAAGCGGAATTCTCGCGATTCTTATGATTAGAAAAACCAAACCTGCCCATCACAACAGACAATCTTATCTCCGATTATCACAGATAAAGATAGGGCATCCATTTGAAATCAAAACTTCATTAAAAGTTGTGAAGTAAACACTTAACAAGAACATCAATTGTTTGACTACTCCAAATTGGCTCGGTAAAAACTACAGGGTGTTTCTATCAACGTAGCCAATTGGCCACCCAATTGGCCAACAACGGCTACTGTGCACAGCAAATCAAAAATTAGTTTCTAAAAAACAAGTTTCCGAGAATCATTCCCTTCAACCAACTCTTCAGCAATAAAATATCTATGATAAATACCTATAAGGACCGCACCAAAATTGCAAAAAATCCCACTTGAGGTTAAGAACGACTGTGTTCCGACGTTCTACCGTCGTCGAATGACAAACCGACATCCATCCAGTGGGTCATTCGATATCAAGCTAAATCACCTTTGGAGTTATTTACAGACGTCCTGCTGCTTGTTCCTTTTTTTGCAAACAGTCACTTTTTCTTATGAGGGGATATGCTCCCTTCCCTGGCGAGATCTCCCGCAGACTTGCTGAGAGATGAGATACTGCCACTCTGGCTAACTCTTCGCATGAAAGAATCTTTTTTTGTCTTCTCACTTTTACCTGAACTCCCTTGGTCACCAAGTGAAACGTCAGCTACACCTGCGTCACTTTCTTTAACTTCGTCCGCTTCAAGCTGTCCTGACGTGCCACTCCGACCATCTTCAGATTTCTTCGACGATCTACGACTACCGCTTTTACCCAGTTTTTGCAATATCGAAGACCTTCGTTTCTTTAAGGATTCGCTGTTATCATTAACAGAGCCGAGTTCCCCAATACTTTCTTCCGATTTACTCAAAGAACTTCGACTTCCACTTTTACTCAACCTTCCTAGGAGTGAAGATTTTCGCTTTTTAGGCGAGCCGGGGCTGGGGTTATCGTCAGTAGAGACCAGCTCCGCTTTGATACTTTCGTCCGATTTACTCAATGAAGATCGACTACCACTCTTACTTAATCTTCCAAGAAAAGAGCTTCTCTTAGGTTTATCTGTCATTTCCTCGTTTGGGTCCTTAGTCGCTCCCGTTATCCCATCCTCATCAGTCATGTCTCCCTCGGGAAATTCACTTGACTGTGCCTGACCAGCACTTGTTAAGCCTCCTATTGCACCTAGCGATACCTGACTGCCCGATTTACCCCGTCTCCAAAATCTTTTCTTTTTGGTAGGCGTGTCAGGAGTTCTTGGTTCGGTTATTTCATTTGCCAAATCCTTATTTCCTTTGTTGCGCTCATCTCCAATCTGCTGATCACTATTTAATGCAGACGTCGCCGCCACTTCCTCGTCTGTGGCATTCAGTGATGTTCGACTGGCACTTCGGCCCTTTTTACCAAAAAATGTTTTCTTTTTCTTTGGAGAATCGACCTCAGCAGAACTATCAGGAGTAACTGGTTCACCTTCTCGAATGCTCTCTAAATCCAGAGAATCCTTGCTCTTTCGTCTCCAAAATTTCTTCTTTTTTGGCTTTTCTCTGCCCGCAACAACTCTCCCTACTTCAGAGGCCAAAACACTCGCCCTCTGTGAAACACTTGGACTTACAATGTCTGGAGCAACCTCAGCTTGCGTTTCCTCAAGAGTTTCTTCCTGAATTGAACCCTCTCGTACATCTTGTTGAGAAGAGGTAAGAATGGACCTCCGTCTCGGCGAGTCATCGGTCCGCCGACGATGTAAACGTTCGAGCGGCCGTGCACCTTCCGAGTTATGTTTTCTTAAACTGATAGCCGAGTCTGGTAGTCTGGTTGACTCCTGTAATGATGAAGGCCGTTTATGGCCCCTTGGGTAAGTGTCCATTTTTGATGGCCCTGGCAGCGGAGTAGAAGAGTCAACCGGGCTGGCATCTTCGTGTGAAAGGAAGTTGTAAGGCTGGCGATAATCGGAGAAAATCATCGCCTTTTCTTTTATCAATAACTGCTCGTCTCGTTCTTTTTGTCGCCGCTCCTTGCGGTTGGCTGACGAGCGACTGCCATCATCCTGCGAGAAAAACACAGAGAAGACGGTAAGATTAAATCAGGAGGTAAAAACGGTTTCAAAAATAACACTTTTTTTTGAAATATAAAAAAAAGAACAAATTGACGATGTGAGTTAACCAGCTGAAGATCTTTGAACCAGTGATAGATTAAAAAACAGCTTGAATCTCTTACCTACGCATGTTAGGTAAGTACTTGATTAATGGTGTACTCCTTTCAAACAAATTGAACCCACCTTAACACGCATTACCTTGCTTATTACCTAAGATCAAGTGCTTTATTGGTTAACTCACATCGAAATGGTAGAAAAAGTACGATCCTCAGATCTTTCTATTATGATTATAAAAAAGTAGATAAGGGTAAAATATAATTGTTAAACTAAAAATATAAAGAACAAACCCGAGATTTCCGATCTCCACGATTATCTCCTGATGTAGAGTCCTTGTCTATGATTAGTGGTCTTTTAGGTTTTCGCCTTCTCTCTTCCTTTCTCCCCTGGTATTTGATTAAAATTGAAATGGTTTGAAATTATATTCATGCAGACCTGACCACATCATATCATAAGGTCCATATCATATCTTACCATGCAATACCATACCATCTCATATCATACCATGCCAGACCATATCATATCATACGGACCATACCACATCATATAAAAACCATATTATACCATGCAATACTATATCACACCATATCATTCAATACAAATCATACCACATCATGTAAAAACCATATTATACCAGGCAATACCATATCACACCATATCATATCATACGAACCATACCACATCATATAAAAACCATATCATACCATGCAATACCATATCACACCATATCATTCAATACAAACCATACCACATCATATAAAAACCATATCACACCATGCAATACCATATCACACCATATCATTCAATACAGACCATACCACATCTTTTCATAAAGACCATACCATACCACATTTCAACACCAAACACTACACCGTACCATGTCATGCTATGCTAAATCACGCTACATTCACCTACATCATACCATACGGAGCCGTATCATACTGTCCATATCATTCATTCTATGCTGTACTACCCATTATATTGATCAAATTTTTGAAAAGATCATCGTTCCAACATAAATATCACACTATTCTATTCTTAGGTTTCACTAATAAAAGCTGCTAATTACTTCTCCTTTTTTCTTTCCTCCGCGATGTCTTTTGTCTCTAGAAGACGAGGACTGGCTGGAGGATCCATTTCTACCCTAGAAAGTTTAAAAGGAAGTTCAGAGACACGTAAGCTTAAGTATTTTAAAAGCACTATTTTCAAACACTTGTGTACCTCAGTAGTGGTGGTCCCTGATGTTCCATTTTCGATATCTTCACTGGTTTGTCCTAAAACATTTGGTGTTTTCATTAACACTTATAATAGCAAGTAGTTGCTTGAAAGAAGGCTGCTCTTCTACGTCCGTAGCAAAACGCAAATTATACTCTTATTTTAAGCTTTTCACTTTTTGATCTGGGGAAATGTATGTAAATATGAAGATACCTGATTTGGACGATTTGCTGTCCTTCTCAGAATTACCTTTGCTTCTTGTTTTCCTAGAAAAATGAAAAGTAGTTCTCAAATCAGATTACAAAGCTCATTAAAGTTTTCTTAAGGAAAAAATAAGCAGAAGAATGCAGAGGTTCAAAAACCTCTAATTATAAAAAAGACAAATCAACAAAAACCCCCAAATTTCCATACCATTTTCTCAGTTTAGTGGTTTGTATTGTCTCTTCAACAGTTTGCATTGTTTATTTAATCGTTCGTATTGTTAAATATTATCAATAATTATCAATGCCTACATGCGTTGGCATCTAACGCCAATTATTATATTTGTTTTGGAGTAGAATCGAAAATACAAGTGCTCGCTTTCTGCTTCAGTTTGTAAATGCGATCACGCGCGACCACTCTTATTGAAAATATCATAAATGCACGTTAACTAGGTGTGTTTGTAAGACTTTCGATAATTTGACCATAAAAATATATATATATATATAGATAAGTCATACTTCCACACCACGAATGTGATGATGATAACGAGAGCGAGTATCAATAAGAAAATCAACGCGACGTTCAGGAAGCTCGTCACACCACTACTACCGCCGCCGCCACCTTGACCAACTGGTGAATTCGTTGGTGATTGTAACTGAAAGTCCTAGGAAACATAAAAGACCTGATAGCTGTAAGGTGTGGACCAGCAAAAACATACATTTTTATCTAAGAGACCTTCAAAATGTTTGCTTAAAAATATTTCATCTATGCCTGAGAAGAACAAAAGAATACACAGAGAGATTTTCTGGCGTCAAACTGGTGAAACACTTGAAATTATTAAAGTTTTGAGCATATTCATTGCAGCTAGTATTATCGTCCATTCTTTAATCACTTCTAAGTCATTGTAGTCCTTTATAATTTTTTTCTGGCTCGCCAAATGTTCGTCAATGAAAAGATCTGTCGCTCAAACATCGGAAGACAAAACGTCCGGGCTGTTAAATTTAATTATTTAACTACAATTTAATCATGCGAAGGTTAATTAGATGGAGATTAAGATTTCCGTAAATCTTGACCCTGATTTAACGTTGATAAATGGTAGTAACGTGACAATTGCACTCAAAATACCGTGATGAGAAATTTGCAAAACCTCCAAGGATATACAAATAGCTCGTGCTCAGTTACCTAGTGACTTACATTTAGCCTACTTTTATCCACCAGGACACTGTAGGTGCTCATGTGGTTACATTTACATATCGTGTGTGTTCCGTTCACACAGGCCACTTCACAGCCTTTACTTGACCAGATCGCTCCTCCGCTAAAGGAAACGACGTTAGATAGATACAGGTTATCAAAGGAAAAAAAATACGATTGCTTCTGGTTCTTCAACTTCATACGCTTGCTAAAGTAGTAAGCTCACCTTGTAGTAGCGTTCAAGAAAACACAGTCTTGCTTGAAACGGCTCATTTCTGGCTGCAAATTTTTAGAGAAAAGGAAAAGCGTTTGAACATGAGCACATCTGCATTCATTAAAAAGTTATTTCAGGGCAAAAGGCTTTTGACTTACCGTAGAATGCGCTAATGCAACTTCAATTGGAGGATCAAGTTCACCATTAACATATGGGTAGACAGTCATCGATAAAAGATTGCCATTGGTTACTGACTGATTGCTGTTGAAGGACAAAAAATATGTCCGCATACAAACAATTACCAACGCTTGGAAGTCGTTTCTTTGATTATTTTATGATGTCAATACTTACAGTGAAAACGTCTGGGTCCTAATTACCTAACGATGAAACTATGACATGCCTGGCAGGACATTTGCAGCATAACTAGGCATTCCTACAGGACTTAAATTATGTGGTTCAAAAATTTCCATAAAATTTTGAAATTAACACCCAAATTTGCACCCATCAAAATTTTTCCGAACTCCCTCCACATGTCTTATGACTGCCTCAGAATAGCATGAGAACTTACCCAGGCCCTTCTTCCACAGGAATGGTCAAATTCGCTATAGTTTTAAACAAAACTCCAGTCACGTGAATCTCCGCGATTGGACCTGGCGAAAAGGAAGCAGGCACGTTTTTCACACAGTTGTAAGATGTTTTAGACACATGACGCTCAAAGCCAGTCACGATGTTGCGAGAGGTAAAGAAACTTTAGAACTTTTAGATATCTGCTGTAAAGGTTTCACTAAGTCTGTTTTGCCATCATTTGTACTCTAGGATAAGGACGACAATCATAAATAAATCATTTAGATCTGCAAGAACTACGAAATTATTTACCCTGAGCGATCTCGTCCAATGAAGCCGGCGATAAGGTGATAACATTTGCCTGCTTGGCCCAATTACGAATACGAGGATCAGACATATTGGGAAAGACAATATTTGGTGACACTTCTTGGATATTTGACGAAACAGTTCTCATTTCCATCACTACAGAAAATAATTGAGAAAAATAATGTGATGAAACAAAAATAACATGTACCTACAGCAGAAGTGTAGAAGGAGTATTTGATGGACTTCTTACAAAGCAAGAGGTTCCGTACCAAGCCAAATGTCGTGCAGTAATGCGAAAACATTCAAACTGACTTACACTAGATTTGCAGGGTTACACGTTCGATTCCCAACCAGGGGCCCAAAAGTTGTATTTATCCAAAGTGGACCCAGTTGGATCTTAAAATGCATGATTATCTTCCTCGAAAATTTACTTTCACCTAGTATAGACTCCATTTCAATAGAACAGGGTAATACCGTAAGGCTTACCAACGTTTTTGGTAATAACTGGCTCAGTTATGGGCGTTTTCAGTTGATAGGAGGCAGACAGTCCAAATGCTTCGATTGCTTGCACCATTTCGTAAAGTTTGGATGGGCTTGGTGGATCCTGAAGACATTCAGAAGAACTTTAAATCAAAGATTCGTTTTAGGAACAAAAGAATTGCATATAGATGTACGTGTTCTTCTACAGCTCGGAAACGATTTCCAGAATGGTTTTCGTTTAGCACTTGGTGTTTGGTAATATCACTAAAAGGAACATGGTATCAAAAAAGCTTGATTTTACTGCATTTTACGGTGTAGGTCAGTTGTCTGTAGTTCTGATTTTTGGTCAAAAAATAAGGTTATATTAATTAATACCTCGTTCCCATCGGTGATTTTAAGGTTAGGAATGCATTTTTATGAGCCTAAAGAATTAAGTATGTAAGTACTAAATGTTCTTCAAAAGGCAATAAGTTAAAGAACAAATGAGAGAAAAAATGAAAATTTTAGTGTTTTAGAGCAAGTTTAAGTAAATGAATTTACGATTTAAGAAAATCGAATTTACTTTCTAAAGTTTTGACCATTAAAGATTCAGTTTTAAGGACTAAATTCATTACTACGAGAACTAGGAATAAACGGTTATAACAAGCCAGTTTGTGAACTAACTTTCAATGTTCTTTTTGAAGCTTCCTCCCAGTCAACAGCATTACCGTCATTCATAATGTTCAGCCCATTTCGATGCAGTTTGGCGACGTGCTAGAGAAAACAGAACCCGGTAGATTAATAAATAAACAAATGTCTTCCTTGATCAGGTAGTGGACAAAGTACCTTTTGGGCATTTTTCCACTCGTGGGAGTTCATTTCGTCGAGAATGTTACTACAAGCCAACACAAATGCCTAAAAATACAGAAACACGCGTGTATAGAGTTATATTTGGGAAAGAAAGTGTACAGTTTTTCATGTTGACAAAGTTAAAGGAAGGTATGTATCAGGAGAGACGTATGGCAAAGTGAGGAAAATTAATGACGAGAAGATGATACAGGGAGGATACAAATATATGGATAGCAACAAAGGTGAGGAAGAGAAAGTGGCAGTAGGAAGAAGTGGAGGAGAGTGGGACGTTTGGAAATGGTGAGATAAAAGCCTGAACATTGATCGAAACGTTATAAACGACAGGACGATTTAAAGCTTTTTGCTACCTTAACGTCTTCCAGGACGATGGCTGGTCTTATGTAATCATTAAATTTAGCCAGGTGTTTCACAGTGTCCGCCGCAAGCAGCAAATCTCCACCAAACATTGGGGCAACATGTCTGCCTTTCATTAATTTCGTTTCAACTGTATCTTTTTCACCCATAATTGTTTTCTTTTCTCCTGTTGATTGTTTATCGTCAATGTTATTAGTGAACTCATGGATTCTTTTCTTCATATCGTCAATGGTGAGATGTGGCGGGTCCACTCCATTTTTTATCCTCCCCAGCTCTTCTAAATCTTCAGAGCTGTTCAATTTGGTTTTCAAAAGTGGTGATGTTTGGTTAGTTAAACCAACAATAACCTGGGAGCCACTGAGGAGATCTTTGTAGCTGTTCGATGAAAAGGTAGAGCTATCTTTGGTAGAGTTAGTGATGTTAGAAAAGTCTTGAGACTCTGTTAGTAAATTATCAGCCAGTTTTTGGAACGTAATGTTATAGTCATTCCCTAGGTCGTCATGGTTTTCACCGAGCTGGCTCCATTTAGAATTTCCTTCCCCTTTGCTCTCATTTTCTCGGTGCTGTGGCGGCAAGGCATAAGTAGTCATGTTGTAATCTGAGAGTTTATCCCATGATGCATTAGCAGAGTTTAGCAAGGTTCCTACCGTTTTCATATTGAAGTCACCACCAGTGGGACTTATATCTGACTCATCACTGTACGCGTATGTTCCATTTTTTTCGGAACTCGAGGTATTCTCATCAGAGTAGGTTGCATTATTTGTAGTGTCATCGTAACTTTGCCAGTGATTAGCAGAGGTAAATGAAGGGTCTTTGTCAATGTTATTATCAGGGCTGAGAGAGGAGGTGACCGTTTGATTGTATGTTGTATCAGAATTTGAGGTAGAGCTTGAGTCGTGATTAGACTGAGATTCAAAATTAAAGGAACTGTAAGAGCTGGAGTTGGACGGTGGTGAAGAGGTAGGGATGTCATCAGGTGAAGAAGATTGGGAAATTGGTGGATATTCAGGAGGATTATATGGAGTGGAAGAGGTGGGTGGTGAGGGTGAGGGAGCTGACGGGGAACCAAGGAGAGCAGGAGGGGGAGGAGGGTAACGGTAAGGAGGAGGTGGTGGCGGCGGCGGAGAGGAAGGTGGATATGAGGCAGGTGCTGGGGGAAGGTAATTATCGTAAGGATAGACAGGAGAAAATGGGGAAGATGGAGGTGGAGATGTTGCAGGCGGAGGAGGACCGGTGGGTGGGGAAAGGGATGGAGGAGGATTTGAAGAAGGCGTTGATGTAGGAGAGTCATAAGGAGAGAGAAGAAGACTGGAATTGATAGAAGAAGCTGGAGGATCGACAGTTGTAGATACAGCAGGAGGGTCATCCGGAGTGCCACTGAGGGAGTCTGAAGGAGTACCAGGCGAAGAAGGAAACGAAGGAGACGGCTGATCAGGGTCAGAATCGATGCTGGACAGTGGAATGGAATATGTATTCGAAGTGTTCTGGGACTGGCTTAAAGTGTTCAAATCTTCAGGTTGTTTATGCTTCTCGTTCCACTGGTCCCTCTGTGCCGACATACTATCGCTTTCCTTCTCGTCTTTAGTTATTGAACCATGAACGTCCGTGATCCCGACAAGATAGGAATTTTTACTCTTTCCTGAATTGGAAGCTGTAGGACTCCTATTATCATCGTATTCACCCGGCGGTCTGTCGACGTCGCTTCGAACACCTCCCGTATAAGTTCTTTCACTCTGTCTGTCCTCAGTTTGCGTAGAATAAGCTTGTTGTTTATTTTCAGGTGACTGTTGACCCTCTTTTGAGGTATAGCCCGGCAAAGAATACTCGACCGGCTTATCAAATCTCGTTTGTTCCTGGACATTGTTATTGTACGGAACTTGTGTCCCATCCGGTTGTTTGCCATTCCATCCTTGTAGCTGGCGTTTAGCTCTGGCAAATCCAAATCCTGCATTATTACTAGTTCCAGGAAATCCAATCAGAGAAATTTGAGGTTGTGTGTTTCTTGATTGGTGTTGTCTTGGATATTGCTGTGTGTGCATCGTTCTACCCCGTTCACCATCAACGTTTCCTAACAATCCACCGTAATAGCTCAATTGTGGTTGATGTTTAAAGGAACTTGCTTTAGAAGCCAAGCGATTCAATCTCTTTCTCTGAGGCACATTTTTAAACGACGTCGGATTCCCTAAAGTTTTAGGAAGACCACCATTGAGCCAGTTTGACAGGGCATCGGTGCCCGATGGTGGAGGCCTCCTATCTCTACGAGGATTAGGCCGCGGGACGCGGCTCCGTATATTCTCCGGACTACTTTTTACAAAAATACCAGGTGGGTCTGTCACTTTTGAAGAAGAATCTGAGCCTGCGAGCTCCCCAGAGACTGAAACAGAAACTGAAACACCATTTCTCCCTTGTCCGTTACTATGAATAACAGGAGGATATCTCAATGGCTTGGAATCATTCAGAACATGATATGTGCCAGGGCTTGCGACCTCCTGGTCTTGACTTTTAAGAATGGTAATATTTGGTTGTAGACGAAAACTTTTGTCAGCAAGGGATGGTTTAGCTTCCACAGTATCATTTTTTCTCGTTTTTAGTTTCGAAGTAATACTATCGCCAGGGTTTCGTGGATGGTTAATACTCAGCAGAGTATTGGTTAAATTGAGCAAGTCTCTACCTCTAGTTTTCACATCTTTTTCTGACTTATTTACGCCCATTTTGTTACTGCCAAGAAACCATTTTTTGTTGACCCCTGTGGCATTTTCTGCGTGATGAAGAAGATTTTCCCGAAATGTGTGACGATACGTGAGTTGTTGGAGCTTTTTTAAAATCTCCACATGTTTTATGCCTGCTTTGGCTTCAATCTGATCTAAAGACAGCTTCGCTTCAGCTTGCATTTTGAACAGCTTCGCCTGCAGTTTGAAAACACAAGATGCAAAGTTGAGTTGTCATAAAAGTGTGATCACATGCATGGATCATCAAAATTACGTAAAAACTTTCGGCTCCAGACACGAGTACGTTCTTCCCCATGATCCTTTTTGGTTCTGAATTAAACTCTTTTTGGCTTGTCTCCGATTTTTTGATTTTACTCTGGCCAGCGGAAGACGATTTTACTCGTTAAGGACAGACATTTCGGAGAAGAAAGAATTAACATAACTTAATCTAATCTTATATTCAATGTGGTTTTATTTAACCTAATTTTGTATAATTTGATTTAATTTAATATTTAATCTACTTTAGTTTAATTTAATATTTAATTTCATACAATTATTTCAAACACAAAATCTGTACCTTTTCGTGAAGATCTTTGAATTCGAGGGAGGTACATCCACTAAAGTTTGGAACATCCCAATGGACTGTTTCGTTCTCATTGCCCAGGCAACGCCGAAAACTTTCACCTGATAAGGAGCGAGATAAATTGATGGAAAAAAATCTGTCGGATAAATCACATCATTTGGGTCTTCACAGATCAACTAAGTTTTAAAATGGTTTTTAGTAATTAGCATTATTATGTGCCACAGAGCTCGGCATCTGGTCTTTACGTAAAATGAAGCGAGCTGACTGGCTGGTTGTGGGAAATTATCAAGTCGATTTTAAGACAAACAAACTAGATTTACGTACGTTTTACGAAGGATTGACAACAGCAAATTGTTTATGATCTAGTTTAATCTTTTCGTCGATGATTTTAGGCAGGCGAGTCGAAATAATAAAACACAAAGCCACTCGTAAAAAAAATCAAGTAAACCTAAACCGGAACGGTGCTACCTCCTAAAAAAAGAGCGTTGAAGACGATGAAGGAATGATCCAAAAGCCATAAGATAAACGCTGCAGTTTAGCTCGGTTAATAAGTAATCAATACAAGCCGTGTGAACAGTAAAGGGAACTACCTTGAGCGCTCCTGGGACAAGGCTGTCGATCAGAGGCACCGTACATCGTCAAACTCCACTGGTTGTCGTAGTTTTCTTGAGCATGACAAACTAAACTATGACCTGTGGTTTAGACAACAGAACGGTTACACTGTAAAACAGTGGGAACAACAACAACAAAAAAAAAAACAAACTTTAACAGCAGCAACAACAGCAACGACAACAATAGCTACAGTGATAATAACAACGAGAAGGAGAAACAATAACGGTAACGGTAATACTGGTGTAGGAGAATTGTGAATGTAACCCTCGTTCACCATTTGAGTCTTTGTAGCTCAATAGCTGGTGTGTGATTATGATCACGATAACTATGATGATGATGATGACGATGGTGATGATAATGATGATGATGGTACAAATAATGATGATAATGATGATAACGATGATGACCACTGAATGATAATTAAAAAGGCAATGACAGAGACGGTAAAGATAATTATTAAAAGGACAGACGTGGCTTTAACTGAAATAAGAATGACTTAATGACTTCAAGGAACCTAAATATAGATTGTTAATTTTGTTGCAGTTGCTGTTCTAGTTGTTTTTCCTGTTGATATGCCTGTCATTGATACGTTCGCTGTTGTTACATTAATGGGTTTAATTGCTGTGGTTTGTCACTGCTAGGTGAATGCTTAGGCTTTTAGAAGCCGAGGTGAAAATATGCATTCATCCTTAAATGAAATTATTAAAGAATAGCAAACTTAATGAATACGCGCGTTTGTGACTTTACCCTTAGCAGTCTTCATTTCAAAGCCACTTTCCGATAACTTGAAACGCTCACTAGCATCTTCCAAGGTAGAATCCATCCTACCAGCACGCAACGCATTCAGTAATACAACCCCACTGACATTTGCAGTGCTTTGCATTGTAAATATCAAAGTCACGTTAGTGACGAGAGGACTTGGACTGGAAAAAAATAAAAAATAAAAATAAAAACAATAATGGGAAAAAAAAATTTAAAAAACCACAGAAACCATGCATTACCGAGCAGAATTTAAAGCAAACAAATCAGATTTTATGACATCTGAGTGAGAGATCACAAGGCACTGTCTGTTTGAACGGTTACACCGGTCATTCTGGACGATTTTCAGAACAAGAAGGAAACGAAGATTTCTTTCCCTTTCCCCCCATTATCATTGTAACAATCTTAGGCAGTTTTAATGGAACAAAAATTACCAAATTTTGCAATACAATCACTAGAGTAAGGTAAAGTGTCTTTATTTATACTGGATAACCCTATCGGCTGTAACTAAACTATTGTCCCTAGAGGTCCAGTATGGTCCAACCTTCATGGGTGAAGGGTTACTACAGGAGAGCACTGGAGTATCCGGAGAAATCTTGCGGTGTTTAGTGGAGTCAGGTGACCCCGGTAACTTTAATCAGCACGGAGCCGGAGACACGAGTGGACTACCCTAAAAACTAAAACCTTAGACTGTTCAACGAAACACTTGGCCATCCCTTTCCAGACAGTGGCAAGCCTTCAGTATTTCACTTTGGCTTACAAAAGACGATTTTATTTGTAAATGGGTGATCTACAGTTTGGAAAAATTTAAACAGGCAATAATGTGGATTTTGATAGTACTCCTTTACCTGAAACTTGTGACTTCACAGCCCTTGAATCCTCGCGTGTTTTTCAAAAGAAGTGATATCTAGAGCCAATACAAATATGGTTGAAGGGATTTACAAATATTTCACATGCCATCACATAAAAAAAAAGTGTTTGCTGTACTGAAGAATTGTCACTCTGTGAAACGAAACGTGGACATCAGACTGTTAATGAACAAAGCTGCATGAGTGAAACGTCGTGCTTTGTCAGTGGTCAGCGGATTAGCTATATATATAATTACTTATGACGAAGGTCACAAGGTGGAAAAATACCAAGTGATAGTTCTTTTTATTATTTAGGCATGAAGGGAAGACTTCATAAATTGATTAAACAAACGAATAAGCAAACAAATGAACATAATGTCAACCAATTAAGCTCACTCACTGCATTTTCAACGCGTTCTGCGAGGTTTAAGAATTCCAGAGATTCGTCGCTTTTTAAAGCTTCTTTAAAAACTTCGTTTGTGATATTAAGCCGGATGGTTATCTTTTTTTCACCTTAAATGCAAGGAATGAATTTTTAGTGATATTTCAATCGATGTTCAAGGAGAGTTAGTTTTCTGTAGCATGGACACTAAGGAACAAGTGTCTCTGCTTTCGGAGATTTTGTAGTTTGGTATTTATCATTTGGCAAGAGCCTGATGTTTTAAATGTCTGTTTAGAGTACCTTGTGTGGCTTCTGTTCCAGGAATAGAATCTCTTTCTGTGAAAAAAAATAAAATAAAATAAACAAAAAAAAAATACAAGAAAAAAACCCCCAAAAAACCGAAGGTAAAAAAACAAACAAACAAACAAACAAAAAAAACATTTACAATATTTATCCAGGGATAAATATTTGACGCAGTTGACGTGAAAGCATATTCATAGAGAGCAGAATGGACCCTGAGCATCCCACCTCGAAAGTATAACAACTCGGAGGTAAAGTCTAAATACGGTAGGGGACGGTACATGTTATACATATGTACTCCAAACTTTATACGAGACTAAAACTTCCACACCAGATCATCCTATTCACGACCCAACAATACTGGATCGTACGGTAGGAAACAATTCCTTACTTGAATTTATGCCCGGCGGTTTGTCCAAAAGTACGTAATCTGAAGATAACTCTGAGTACTTGGTACGGACTGGAACACACGCCTCCTCAAAAGGACAATGTACAGAGTAGCAATATCGTCCAACTTTAAACGCTACGTCACACCACCTTCTTCGGCAGCACATCTCCACACACTTGCTCATAGAAACAACAATGCCTCTTGGTTCAAATTTCACGGATTTCCGTCCATGTTTTAAGCGAACATTGCGTAACACGACTTTATAATTACACTTCGAAACATTCTGCGCACGCGTGTCCCTACGCAATTGAAGCAAGTAAGAAGGCACTGAATCTGTTACTTTTCTCGAAACCTGGACATGTCTTAGGCTCCCTAGAGACGACTCTTCCTTGGCTATTTCATCAAAGTGTACTGTTAGGAATGACGGCATTTTGCGACGCAAGCTTAATCTATTTCCATAAGTCCTGAAAACCTTTCCGAGTTTAGTCTTCTTGTAGTGTGTGTCTTTTTGACTCACTTTGATTTGCCTGCAGGGGCTCTCCTCTGCACAGTGGATCAAGAAACACTGTTTGCCTACAAGCAATGCAGTATCACAGAGTAAATCTCCACAGCATAGGTCAGTACAGTCACTCCAAGTATTCGCTTTTAGTTGATGCAAATGAGATCGATTGTAAATCCAGCTGGACAAGACAAAATCTGTCAAGGTGGGGCGAATGTTACAGTGTGGTACTGCTATAAATTGAGAAAAATAGTTGCCATCTAGCTGCTTGATACCATGTTCGAGTTTTCCAGCCTTTTCAAGTTGTGCTGTCTTAGTTCTGGTCAACTTTTTGAGTTTCCAATTATTGATCGACTCTCTAAAATATAATTCATTGTGCTTTTTTCTATCTGAGTTAAGCCTTCGTTTATTTTCCTCGCTTTTTAAACCGATTCCAGTACTTAAGGAATCCAGTCTTACAACTGCATGTTTCGTGACAGGGGCACTCTTGACTCTTTGAAGTAAACCAATGTGTGATCTCCTTGGTATGAAAACCTTAGAACCACTGAATTGTTTCTTGGACGGTCTCACATAGCAAAAATGCTGTTTTGTACATTTTACGACGTTACAAAAGTTTTTTGAAACAACTGACAAGTCACATTCAGGGTCTTTACAGCAATAGTTGAAACAGGTCACATCATTTCCAATTTTATAACTTGTCAAAATTATGCCTCCTTGGATCCAGGCATTATTGAATGACAACTCCTTTTTAAAGCAATCAAGCACTCGGTTCTCCGCTTCTAAAACAAATTAGGAGTCGCTAAATAACACGAATGAAAACTAAATACACTACAGTAGAGTACAACACAGAACAATACAACAAGGTGTATTGCGATACAATACAATGCAATGTAATTGAGGCAGAAACCACCAATGCATTAGGTGAAAGAAAGAACTGAAACTAAAGATCACTTTATGTTATGCATGAAATTTAAAGTAGTGCTTACATCAAAACATTTTAGGCTTTGAGTTCGAAATTTTTTTTTGCACTCATGGAGTTAGCGCAGGATTAAATTAGGACATGACTGATCAATTTAATAAAGTTTCACCAGTGTGAATTGATATAACCAGCAAGTGACTTGCTAAAGTTGCTATACACAAACCACATTAAATTCCGTATTTAAACGAAACGGGCAATATATCAGAGGAAATACAACATCAATCAACTGAATTTCCCTAAAGCTCGTCTCAATAATTTCGCTGAGATATGATTCGTGTTATTCACTTAACTTATACTGTATGCCTTGCCCACCGTGTGCAGGTACTTGTTCAGTAATCACATTCTAAACTTGCATTCAATGTGCAAAATAAAACGAACTAGCAATACTGTATACCTGAAATTTCAGATAACCAAGTGACCACAAATATTTCAAGGAGAAGAAAAACTGGGTTTTGTTCATTTTTACGGTACATTGATGTGTTTAAACTGCGTGAAGAAATCCCAAACAAAGCTACAGAACATCACTGATCTGCAGCAGTAAACGATATTCTCACACAAAACGACACTACTTGGTATCCATCCACACGACCTGACTCAAGAATCAATATTGGAAAATTCGCTCCAAGTCCTGTTGAAACTTGGAACCCTTTAATTCCATAAACTCTCTTAAAAAGACCAACGCATCGAGATTACATGGATTATATCTCGTGTCTTGTTGTCCATAGTGATGTCACGGTAGAAGAATTACGACAGGGTGGCACATTTATAAAATGTACTCTTATGTGGTTGTGTTTATTGACCGTGTACATAAGTAAACAGTTCGGATGTGCTCAAAGTTAAAAATGTTAAATATATCAACCAAAGGTGGTTTTCCAGAATTTGTTGGTTTACAACGTGCATTCCGAGAAGGTATAAAGTTTCCAAATTATCTTTGGCTTCTGATCGAGCTTTACATGATTATTATCAATAATCAAAGTGACATTATAGCTGTACACGAATCGAGAAATGCAAACACCGGGTGTACTCTATCATGTAGGCGTTCAACGTCGCCGGATTTAGCGTTTGATTGCTTTGTAGTTAGGTTCCTCGAGGCGAATAACAATAAATTAGGAGACCTTGAGTTAGAAAGCAGAGTTGATGAAACGTCTATAGTAAAATATCAATATTCAACATTTCCAATCAACATTATCGCGTTATTACACAAAATCTGGGCAGCAATAAGCTTGATTATTCATTCATGAAAGTTGCTAAATAAAAATTGGCAATTTTTAACTGAAATATCGGAGTAATTACAGCACACGTCTGGCACATTTTCACCGATGTAGTACATAGTCTTTGACACTTTTGATACTATATTATAATTAGAATGGCATAGATAATTTATGGGAAAACAGAAGTAAGAATATCCTATTGCTTCAATATACTCTAGGAGCGTATTGCCTACAATATGTACATGGACATTTACTTCGAATCGTACTCATGATGTCCTTATTTCTCAGAGTGACTGGCCGGTATTGTTCTGTGCGGTCGTAGTAGCCAATTTCTGGTGGCGAATTAGGATAGTCGGGTGGAAATTCAATTCTCCAGTGATAGCGGTGGTGGTCAAATTCCAGGCGGATGTCTGCATCGGATTTGGACCTTGTCATATCTACTTGTGCTCCTCTCAAGAGAAGTGTACTGATGTCTGTACAAATTTTATAAAGCTTCTTCTCACCGCTTTCTGTAGAATACCACTGGTGGGATTTTCGCGACGTCCTCACTCGATTTAAAACGGGAATATGTCCAAGGTTGTTTTTTCCTGTGGTATTCGCTGAACTGATATGCCGTCCGCCAGGGGTGTTTGTTTCTCGGGCAAAATGACGAGAGGGTACATACCGAGCAGGAGAGACGTTTCTTTGTCGACTGTAGCTTCGCCGAGCGCATCTTCGGCATCCACACTTTCCTTTCAAAGTTTCTACGACATTATTCTGCGGTAAAATAGCTAAAAAGGACTTGTTTGCTCTTCTTTCCTTCCTGTATATCCTGGCCTGCTCTTTTGGGAAATTCCCGGGAAATTCGATAAACCATTCAGCATTGTCATGGCGAAAGGTTAACGAGACATTTCGACCATTACTAGTCGTGTTCAGCTTCACCATGTCCTTGTTTCCTCCGTTTGTGGATAGAAATGAATGAATCTGATTTCGTATGGTTTCCAACTTTGATTTTCCGTCAGTTGTTTTATACCACGGAGCCTGGGTGCTAGTCAAATTCTCCGAAACTTGTTCGTACCGAATACGCTGCCTTCGGGCGCTGTCATTTCCACGATTCAGCACTTTCCCCACATCACGGTTACCCAGGAGAGCAGCAGAAGCGGTGTCTCCATTTATTGCTGTACAACTACGGCAGAGGCATTTCTGTTGGATGTCCTCAACGATATTCGTGGAATAAATAGGTGAGCGATTTGGGCTGTGTTGAATTCTAGCTGGTTCTTGATCGAACGAAGCCGGAAACTGAATAACCCACCTCTTTCCATTGTGAGGAAATTCTAAAGTAAGATCCAAGGAATCACGGTTTCGATGGAAGACCACATCAGCTATAAGGTTGAGTTTTCTACGAATTTGGTCGTTAAGTTTTTTAAGTTTGTATTCTCCTTCAAGAGTAGTATACCACTGCTTTTTCCCATGGCCCGAGTGGGTATTTCTTGACGTTTTAAGTGAACGCGGGCTTTCCGTTTTGGAAGGAGAGTGATGGACTATTGTGGGTGACCTAGCCCTCGTTGAATTACCATACCCGAGATTAGAAGTCGCTCGGTTTTGTTCCGCTCCTTGGCAGAGTGTTCTTAAAACAGTACCATCCTCCCTGAAGGGACTTGTACCAGAAATCGTCTCAACTGTGCCTTTCTTGCAAGCGCGACCTTCAGATGTAAACATGTAAGGATGAATCACGACATACTTTGCACCTGTCCTGGTAGAGCACTCTATGTTGGCAATGATCATGATGTAGCGTTGAAGACCGCGAGGGAAATTATTACAGACGGTGCTACGATCACCAGCACTTGGCTGAGTAAGGCTCAACTGATGATGTGAATGCCAACTGCCGATATGACACAACATGAACGAGGTGTTCACGAACATCCCGACATTCTGAAGGTAGTCAGTGTCTTGATGAAACGACACTGAAGTCCTTCGACATTTCCTTCCAGGTCCAATAATAAGTTGGATAACAGGTTCAGCATCCCTTGTCCACAGACCAAACAGATCACCTCCAGTTTCAATATTCTGGTACTGCAGGACAAAATTTTCGATCTCCTTGAACTCGCTTTCGAAGATACGCAATGTAAACGGCATTTCACTTCACTCGAACGTTGAGACGAACTTTGTCAAATGAACATAAGCGACGATCTTACGGTTTATGCTTTACAGAATGAAGAAGACGTTCACGACATTTCCCTTTACCAGACAGTAGAGGCAAGCTAGATCAGATTTATATAAACCACGATCTTACTGCTGCTTTACAAAATGAAGCAGGCTAAGGAAAGTTCGTAACTTGTTCACTTTAACGTTGAACAGTTTCGTGTTTAGTTTGAATTTTGGCACAGTAGTTGCTACTGGACACACCACTGGTTCTTTGAAAACGAAATTCGATGCACTTCCGTTCCAGGAACCGAAACCGAAACCAAAACGACCAGCGGTATTTTTTTAAAATTTTTTTGAGCCAAAGTCCACGGGCTCTGGAAGCTGCGGCTGCTAGCAAAATCCGTTGAGTGCTCGTCACGCGCAAACAAACGACGCACCAATAACAAGCCTAAAGAAGAGGAATGTAACCAACCGACGAAAAGAATTTGAATATTTGATCTTGGCGAGACTACGTTATCAAATATGACAATGTCCGAAGTAACACAAAAGGAAGGAAATTCTATGGCAGAAAATCTCTTTTACTAGATGTAAGCGAGTGCATAATTGATGAAATGGTTAACCATATAACACTTCTAGTTGGAAAGACATTTTCGCGTACGTGAGTAAAACAATGTAACGTTCAGGCGTCTTTGTTTGCCATTCTCACATGGTTACATTCATTTCCGCTGGCCGAAAATTTCAGTTGGGTTTAGTTTCCGTTGGCGTGTCATTTTTTTTCAGGCCTAACGAGCACTCTACTGATTTTGGAAGTATCCGGGTGTCCCAACCCTTACACTTTCTGGGCTGGGGGTGTATAACATAAGAAGCATACAAACAAGATTTTTGCCCAACTGATTAACGTCGTGGTTGTGACCAGATACAGCTCATTGTTTAGTTAAGTATTTTAAATCATATTAGATACCTTGACTGATTATTATGTAATTTAGGCCTACGGTGACGGTTCATGTTTTAATGCAGCGACAAAAACTTCACCCACAAAAGCTACTGAAGCTCTGAAACTCAGAGAAAGTTTCTTAACAATTGAACCCATAATGTTCTCATGGCTGGTGAATGCTCTAACCTTTGAACTACTCAGACTAGGAGAGTGAAGGTTATATTTCTGAAGTGGTTATAGTACATGTTCATACTTAGTACTTGTGATTCAAGCAGGATACTGTATTTGCACTGTTTTCTGAATTACAAATGTCCCACTCCGAACCCCTTCTTTCTTTTTACAAAAAGATACAAAGACATACTCATATTAATGCAAAAAGCAGGAAAAATGTCCCACACCTAGCCACTTGGACAAACGTTGTTGCATGTATTATCCGAGTCCCGAGATGTAAAATGTTCAAGCAAATCCATCGCGACTATTGGCTTCAATTGCCGTGTGGGACTTAAAACTTTTCAAAAATTTTCAGCGTTAGAAAATTCCGCAATCCTGACACACTAAAGTGGGTCCACATAAGTAAAAGAACTCCCCTCATCACCTTCATTTATTTTTATAAACTTTATCTCTTGGTTATGAACAGGAGGGTCATAAGTGACCCCCTATACCGAGCACCATTTAAGTTTACGAGTTAACTAGAATATCGCGACATATTCTGGGACGGCAATGCCTACAAAACCAGGGAATAGTCAAGACAAAAGGACGTTTCTTTTATTGATCGGAAAATTTGCGTAGCGGTACATTTACATAAGCGTTATTTCGTCCAAGTTTACGTTTTGGGATAGCCCAGGTAACACATTTTCGGCATTCGCAGAAGCGCCGCAAAGTTTCCACCACATCAGCCGGAGTGACATTGTCGAGAAAAGACCGACTACCTTTTTCCCTTTGGTACAGCTTTGCCTTGGCTTGTGGGGATTTATTTGGAAGGGTGATGATCCAGTCGCAATGGCCATGGTTGAACTGTAGCGAAACAGGCTGCCCGGCAGGATTGGTCTTTGTCTCTACTGTTCCGTTTCCTGATTGGCCTAACAACGAGTTTATTCTATCTCGCAGGAGCCCAGTTTCACTATTTGTACGGTGAGCGATCACAGGATCGGCTGTTGCTGTTCTTTTACGTTCCCGATGATATGGGCTCACCTTTCGGGTGAGACATGGACGTAGCGCTTTTGATTTACCAGGCGAGAGAGAAGTCGGTGAGGTAAGTGGTTGGTAACTTTCACAGGACGGGGATTCATATCCAGTGACCAACGGACTGCTTTTGACTTGTTGCAGCTTTCTATCAGCTGCCATTCCTGCAGGTCTCTCCAGGTTTTCGTTTGATCTTTTGTTAACCAAATCTGTAATTTCTCCACGGCGGTTTTCAACTCGACAATCGTTGCACTGGCACAACTCTTGAATTATCTTGATGAGATTCTTCGAAGAAACGGTGCAGTGGACCAGGGCGTTCAGAGAATGTTTTACCACCAAAATTTTGGCTTCTTCGTCGTCAAACAGTTTGGGGAACTCGATGGTCCATTTGCAATCTCCGTGAAAAAACTCCAGCACAAGATCGTGTGAGTCTGCTTTTCGGCAAAACTCTACTTTATTACTTGGTTTAAATATGGAACGGACAAGTTCGTGAATTTTCTTTAGTTTTTCTCTACCTTGGCTAGATGTATACCATTGGTGTATTTCTTTCTCACGAGCGGTCGAATTCTTTCTAATTGTAGCACAGCTTTTTAGTTCGGGTGATTGACTTCGCTCGGTAATTTGTGAGTTGTTATCGACCATATCTGTATCTAGTGCGCGCGTGCTACTTTCGCTGAAATGATCTGATGTTTCACTCTCTTCAACACTCAAAAACCGCTTATCACCTCCGTCAGAACTGACGTCAGTCACTTCTTGGTTATTATATGCAATAGTATCTCTATCTTCATCTGCTATTTGGAAATGAATGTCTGATGTCTCATTTTCTCCAGCACCAGATGACCGTTCATAGTCTCTCACTTCACTCATAAGCATCAGTTCTTCGAGGCTATGTTCTATGCTATCATTGTCGCTTTCTCCAATTTTAGGCGGATTAACGGGGGTGAAAAGTCTATTCTCTTCTAAAGTAAATGATTGTTTCTTCTTGTGGTTATAACAGTCACTACATTCACTCAATTCTGGGTTGGCATGTTTCTTCACCGTCTTTCCATTTCTTGCCACTTCACAAGTTGTACAGCCACATAAGTCCTGAACTAACTCGACTATATCTTTGAATGGATTGGGGACACATCTAGAAATCTGAGAATTCAGAGCTGTGTATGAAATTCTGGCATGGACATCATCGAACGACTTGGGAAACTCGATGGTCCATTTGCGATCGTTGTGAAAGAATTCCAGCGTTAAATCCGAGGAATTTAGATTCCTAGTAAACTTAATGTCACCGTCTACCTTAAGATGAGAATTTTTTCTTTCATTTTGAATTAATGTAAGAATTTTCCTGTGTATCTCTTTAAGCTTTTCTTGGCCTTCGGGGGACGAATACCATTGGTCAACGACATCTTGTTTCGGAACAGCATTTTGCTCTTCTGCGGTAAATTTTTCAGAATGTTTGCACGCAACAGGAGGACACTTATTTTCCCGCAGACAGGAAGTGCGATTGAACGGCGGTGATGTTCTCCTTGGAAGTTCTATACCCCGGTGATTTGAAATCACTTGGTTCCTTTCCTCGCCTTGACATATCGCGCCAAGAACACGACGATCTTCTCTGAAAGGACTTGGATTAGGAATTACCTCAACTGTGCCTGGTTTACAAACATGACCTTCAGAGGTGAACATGTAAGGATGTATCACGACGGAGTTTGGCTCACTCCTCGGAGGGCACACTATATTCGCGATGATCATGATGTATCGTTCAAGGCCACGAGGAAAGTTATTTCTGACTGTGCTATGATCTCCAGCACTTGGATGAGTAAGGCTCAGCTGATGATGTGAATGCCAGCTTCCGATATGACACAACATGAACGAGGTGTTCAAGAACGTCCCGACATTCTGAAGGTAGTCAGTATCTTGATGAAACGACACTGAAGTCCTTCGACATCTCTCCCCAGGTCCAATGATAAGTTGAACAACAGGTTCAGAATCCCTTGACCACAAACCAAAAAGGTCTCCTCCGGTTTCGATATTCTCATACTTCGTAACCAGAGTTTGGATTTCCTTGTATTCGCTTTCGAAGATACGCAGTGTAAACGCGGGCGATGGCATTCCATTAACTTACGTCATGTCCACCTTGGCATTCACAAACCAAGGATTATGTGTTCAAAAGGTTACGCTAGATTACCGAGGCTTGATATTTTTGTTCAGCGAGCCGTTGTACGCCACAGTCGTTCGTGGCAAGAGCATGAATTCTTCGAAAACGAAATTGAATGCACTTCCGTTTCCGAAATCAAACACGAAACGATCAAATAGGACTGGGACGAGAGGTTTGTGGGCGGCTGATCCACGAGAGCTCTCAATAAAGTTTATATATTAAGAATTCATGAAAATAAAAACAAAGGAAAATCATGACAGTTTGGTGACTTTATATGCGATAAATTTGACTTTATATGTGAAGAAGTAAATTTTTTCAGCTTAGAAAACATAAACTTCCAAATTTTTTTGCAAATTAGCATATTATGAGCTGAATTTTATAAGACATTTAGAATCTCACAGTATATGCTTTATTGGACTTAAAACACTCAGCTATCACCTTGTGTTTTAAGTCTGGGTGAAGCACTCCTGCTCAGTTTTTAAATATTACATATATGTATGTATGTATGTGTACATATATATATATATATATATATATATATATTTACATGAACGTTTAGGTTTACGAAATGCAAAGAGGGCTCAATAATGCAAAGAAAGAGCAAATGGGATTATATCGCTTACCTCAAAAAGTCACTACAGCCTGTTTCATCTTGTGAAAGAATCTTCAGGTGACTCCTGAAGATTCTTTCACAAGATGAAACAGGCTGTAGTGACTTTTTGAGGTAAGCGGTATAATATATATATAGATAGATAGATAGATAGACCTCCAATCTCTATCAGACTATGCAGTATTGCAATGTAACACAGTGAATGAGAAGGGGATATGACCATACTAAATATTCAAGTGATGTGTTATTGAAATACCATACTATAATTACAAAGAAACCTCAGTTGTATTTCAGTCCTGGACAATTCATTTAAATATTTTATGGAAATCAAATATACAAGTAGAATTTATTCCATGAATGAGGGGTCAACAGCTGACTAGAAGGGCAAAAAGAAACTAGTCAGTTGGAACTATTGTGACTGAGTTATTTTTTGAGATGCATTGAAAAGAGAAAATCTTATCTGATTGGTAAGAATAAGTGGAAAACAGTGTACTGGAGGGGGGTCATGGCACCTTGGTCCCCCCTCTAAATACATCAGCAAAAATATTTTGTAAGATACTGCATTGATGAAAATTACAAACTAGTGCAAACTAATATAATACTAATATAAATAAATGTAACTCATTAGTACAGTTATTATAATGACTAAGTAGACTAACCTTTTCAATAAAATGATTTTAATTTCTTCTCAGAAAAACAACTGTTCTTCTGTTTTCTTTGCAACTTCTTTGAAATCATTCCATTTTCCCCAAAACAAAAACATGGATTTTTGCTTCAGACATCGAAATTCGAGAATGAATCTGGATAAGTTGCCAGAGCCTACAAGAACACGTTGCCACTAACTTCGTACCTTGTTTTCGTAAATTTTACCTTGAAATCCATCGCCTCCTTTGGCACCAATGAAAAAGAAAAGAAATACTACCCCAAAAAGATATTTTAATGTTGTGCAATCAAAGAAACAATTCTTTAAATCAATTTTCCTGCAATGAAAAAGAAGAAAACCTTTCCTTTTTCAAACTTCGTAAAACGTGCAGTTTTGTGCCTCCGCGCGTCCCTGGGTACTAGACAGGCAAAAGAAGAATATTATGGTAACTTATACTTCCTAACATGAAGTATCACCTTATGAAGGCAGTAAAATGGCAGACGGCCAAACAGAAAATTTTGAGATCTCAGCGTCTCGAAAAGAAGAGGCAGAAGCTATTAAAGCTAAGGCAAACGAGCTTTTTAAAGGTTAGAAAATGATTTTTAGTTACCCAACAAGAACTAATCAGCCTGAACAAAATGCCTTTTTTTCTCCCAATACTTGCTTAACCATTAGTATTAGTCCATGTGACTGTCGGCTTGGCTGGAAATTTTACACTGCTCGGGGCATACCTCTCCCTTACCACTTAGAGTAATTTTACTTGTGTGAAGGGGGGAGCTTATAAAAACAATCACTTTTGAGTTATAGCTTATTGGTCGTGCAGTTTTCGCTAAAGTATAAATTCTGTTCGTTTATTTCCATGTTAGTCTAGAGAAAATTGTAACGGTTGCATCTACCCCAGTTCACCCATTACAGGGCAGGCGTTCCACTCCAGTGAATAAATACATCAGGCGTTAGTAATAATAGAATTCTAAACTGCACCCTTGCACATTGGGTTAAAGCAGGAGCCTTATTAACCAATGTATGATACTGTGCCAGCAAGACCTCTATGTCCTTGTCTTGTGAATCTGTAATGACTGGTTTCAAACAACCAATTGAGCAGGCATTAGGAGTTCTTTTACCCTAAAATGCGAATAACTGTAAATGGGGCTGGAGGCATATTTATTGTTATTATTATTTATTGTATTATTAGTAATATGCTCAGCTAGTAAAGAACCATTACAATCAAATTCCTTGGTAAAATGTATCCCATTTTGTCTAGGAATTTTGAAAATTTCTGGATTATATTCGTAAATTATTTTAAAAATGTTTTTGTGGATTCAAGTTTCTAACTTCAATGATAAAAACTACCCATTGTATGTACATGCTCAAGTAATAAATATTTCTGGGAAAGTCATATAAACTGCCTACTAGTTTGACTGCTTCCATGATTCCTCTGCATCAAAAAAATGTTTAGCCTTTTTTTTTGGTGGGAATGGTATACATATGAATTTATCACTTCCTTGAACTGCTATACTAACATAAAATTTCTGTTTAGATGGACATTTTGATACTGCCTTGGAGCTATATACAAAAGCTATTGAACTCAACCCATATTCTACTGTATACTATGGCAATAGAAGCTTTTGTAATATAAAGCTGGAAAACTATGGATATGCATTGGCTGATGCTAATAAAGCATTAGAACTTGATAGGAATTACATAAAGGTGAGGATTTAGAGAAAATGGCTATTTTTGAGTCAATATATTGGCATGTAAATATGCTGATAATAATGGAAACAAACCAGCTCTGAGAAATTTTAAGTAATATGGTATTGCCAAAGTCAGAGGAAGGTAATCTGGCAAGCAGGATTTGTGACTATTATATTGTGTTAACAGAGGATAGTGGTGAGCTTATTGTCAAGTACAAGTGCTGTTACACTTAACATATTGAGGGGATTTTATATGATTAGATAACAGTTACAGCATGATACCTGAATTTCTTGCAGATATTGTGTTCATTAAAGTTGTTACACCCAAAGGTTGTTAAAGTTAAAGTGTTTCTAGTTTTGGTGTTGACTGTGGCAATTGTGTTACTGTAGGGTTATTACAGACGAGCTTCTGCCAACATGGTCTTGGGGAAGTTTAAAGAAAGTCTCAGAGACTATGAGACAGTGAGTGGTAAATTGCTTTATCTTAAATTTCTGGTCTCACTCTTATACTTTAAGATTGGAAATAAAATCTCAAAAAGTCAAACATTTGGTGCATTTTTAAAAAATATATTTCTGAAACAAACTGATATATGGCATTTAATACTCATATTATTTATGTGTCAATGTACTGACCCCACCTAATCTTTCCTTACAGCATAGTTTGTGGTAATGAAAAAGTTGTACTCAAAAACCATTTGACTGTGATAAAAGGGCTCTAGCTCGAAACATGAGTACCTTGTTTTTTCTTAATTTTTCTTGCAAAGTACTACCTTTAAACTTTTTCTATATATGAGACTTGTTGGTATCATTGGTCTATCAGTATATTGACCATCTGTAATCTTTCCTTATATAATATACAACAATTTGTATGCTGATGTTGTTTCTCAAAATGAATTACAGGTAGTTAAAGTTCGACCTAAAGATAAAGATGCGAAGATAAAATATGCAGAATGTAAGAAGATAGTTCAGAAGCTAGCATTTGAAAAAGCCATAGCTGTTGATCACCAGAAGAAGTCTGTTGCTGAATCATTAGATATTGAGTCAATGGGTAAATATGGCACTGACAGGGTCAGATAGGGTAGTCAGATATGTTTATTCATATTATTATGCCTGATTAGTTTATTCCATGACAAGCCATTGGAAAATTTTGAGCCAAGATATATGTAGTGTGTTAATGTGGTATTAGTTTTGCATGTTGTTACTGTATTGTAATAATTATTGTTTTATTTCATTACAATGTAGTGAATAACATTCTAGAATCACATGAAATTTTTGAAGAAATAAATTAGCAAAACACTGAATGTGAAAGCTTACCTGTATGCAAAAGAGCAGTACTGAAAAATGATGTTTTTGGATGGCTTATACTTTCTGAAAACTACACAATGACTTCCACCTTGTATAGGTCAATATAATAGAAGGTGAATTACATTAAAACCTTCACAATGAGAATGAAACTGATATTCATTAAACTTGTAGAGAGCTATCTTATGTCACCTGTCCCTCATAAAATTAAAATAAGAACCCTGTCTTCTTGGGAGAAATAGATACTTTACATAGTTCCCAACTGCTGTACTGTAACTATGTAACCACATTTCCTCCCTAAACTAACTTTGCTCTCTGATGACTACAAGATTACAAGAACATCTTGTGGACAGATACGGGGCATACATTTCTATAAATACTTCATTCTGCTTGGGGTAAATTTACTTACTGTACACAAAATAAGTTGTGAGATAATAATGTAATTCTAAGTTCTTGATTATCAGTTGTAGAAGACAGTTATGATGGTCCTCATTTGGAAGGTGGCAAAGTTACCTTAAACTTTGTGAAGGAGCTTTTAACAAGGTTTAAGAATCAAAAGAAACTACACAAGAAATATGCTTATATGGTGAGCACAGTAATTGCTTTGTGGCCTTCTTTGCATATCTGTAATTTTGTATGAAATATGTTTGCCACGTTTTGAAGTATCACATCAGTTGGTGATCTTATTGTGAGTTAGAGACCAATGTATACTAAATGTACAAATTGTTGATGGTTGTTAAACATACTGTAGATGAAAAGTTTATCAAAAATGTGCAGATTTTAGTTTCAAGACCTGTTTTCATTAAGATGTTTACAAATTTAACTACAGCACCAGTAATTGTTTTTGTTCTGTTAAACTTCAACCAACAGATCCTAGTTGATGTCAAAACGTATTTTCAAGAAGTCACATCATTGTGTGACATAACAATTCCAGTGGTAAGAATTGAAATAACTTTTGCTGGAGATTTTTAATGTGAAAGAAATTTCATAGTTAAAATGGGTTTTATTTGATGTGGTTGTCTTCTTCCCATGCAATATTAACACACACAGTGGAGCCTCCATTATTGGGACTCATTGGCAGACACAAAATAAGTCTGGATTGTTGAGATTCTGGTTTTAATTATTAAAATTATGGGCATGACCATTAATGGGTTAATCATGTGAGCAAATTAAAATTGAAATACTTATTTATACAGTATTTGCAGATACCACTTAGTTATCTTTCCATGCATAATCATATCACACTTGAACAAATTTATCCATTTGAAAATAATTGTTGCTCTTGGTTCATACAGCAAGTTTAGGCATTCTGAGAGAATGATTCTGAAAGAATTTTTGCTGATCTTTCCAATGATAAGGCAGTCCATTTTTGCTTTCAAGATGTAACTGTGTATTTTTTGATAATTTAGGGAGAAAAGTTCACTGTATGTGGGGATATTCATGGTCAGTTTTATGACCTATTAAATATTTTTGAACTAAATGGTTTACCTTCTGAAAGTAATCCATATGTATCCTTGCAAACTTTGAAATAAAACTGAAATGATACCTTGATATATTATTGTATTGTATTGTATTGTATTGTATTGTATTGTATTGTACTCTGCCTGTTCTTGAATGTGTTACATGGCTGACACTGTGCTGCCATTCACTGCACTGTACTGCTCCATACTGTACTGCACTGTACTGCATGGCACTGCACTGTATGTACAGTAGTGCTATACTGCATTTTACCAGCCTTTGTACATGCTTTACAATGTTGTGCTGCACCACTTGGCACTGTCCTGTGCTATATAGACATGTGTTATGCTGTTATTTAGTATTTTAATGTGTCATATTGCATTGTGTTGTACTTTCCATAACTTCTCTCAGTTATTCAATGGAGATTTTGTTGATAGAGGTTCCTTTTCTTGTGAAGTTATTTTTACTCTGTTTAGTTTAAAACTTTTGTATCCAAATCACTTCTACATGTCTCGGGGTAAGTGAAAGTGATTTTTTTACCTAAATTACCTCTTGTTTGAGAGCTTTTTCAAAAACTTTCAATTCTGAACATATGGTGAGTTCTAATTTGTAGTTTATTGTTTTACAGGAAATCACGAGACTAGTTCTATGAATCAAATGTATGGATTTGAAGGTGAAGTTAAATCTAAATATCCTTTTTGTTTTTCACTGCATGGAGAGTGCAATTGAGTGTGGAGCAAGAATAGATCATGACAAATGATTTGAGTAAATGAACAAAGAATTTTATATTGGACAAAGATGTCTTGTTTTTAACTTGAAGTTTCATTAAATTTACATGAAGAAACAAACAACGATTACTTGCTACATTGTGCAATGTAGTTAAAAATTATTTGAAATTCAGCAAACATTCATCAATCAGTTACATTATTCACCTGTAAAGAATGGTTATCCCTGGATAGTTGAGAGTCTGGTTAAGTATTTACAACCTCCACTCAGTTATCTTTCCACGCACAAACATGTCATTAAGTATCGACAAACATTCATAAATCAGTTACATTATTCACCTGTACAGAACGGTTAACCCTTTATCCAAAGTAAGTCCACAACTGGTGCTGGTCTCTTGATTTAAATACAGTAAATCTTCCTTAACTTGCAAAAATATTCCTCAGAAATGGTTGAACTTTTCACAGAAGTTTACAATTGGCTTCCCCTCGCCCACCTGATCAATAATAGAGTAATGGTAAGTCTGGTCATTTTCACTGTTCAATCATTTTGGTATTTCTGAAGGATTGTGATTCGTTCAGCATTGTTATTAATCAGCCAAAATAAACAAGTAACGTTAAAGTTTTCCTGAACATTTGTGTTTGACTTGAACGTCAAGTGTTATTGGTTGATTTTAGGTTATGCATGGTGGGTTATTCAGTAGAGATGATGTGACTTTAGAAGACTTGAGGAAGATTGATCGCAACAGGCAGCCACCAGAAGAAGGTGGAGTATGAGAATATGACAAAGATAGGAGAAGTGGTTAAATGTTTTAAGCTGACTGATTATTACTTGTTCTTCCCCAGGTGTTATGTGTGAACTGTTGTGGTCAGATCCTCAGCCACAGGTATCACTTATATTTACCTCTTTTTACTCCGTTTTGCTTTCGTTCCCTTTGCTTTCGTTCCCTTTGCTTTCGTTTCCTTTCATTTCCTTTCCTGTCATTTCGTTTCATTTCCTTCTATTTCATTTTGTTTCATTTCTTTTTATTTCGTTTCCTTCTCTTTCCTTTCCTTTTCGTTCATTTCCTTTCCGTTCCTTTCCTTTCATTTCCTTCCTTTTCCTTTCGTTTCATTTCCTTTCGTTTCATTTCATTTCCTTCTCTTCCTTTCTTATCCCTTCTCTTCCCTTTCCTTCTTTTGATTTCTATTCCTCTTATTTCCCACCAATTTCTTTATTTTTCCTTCCCTTCCCTCGATTTTCCTTTCCTCCCTTTCCCCCCTCATTTCTTCAATTCCCTTCCTTATCACTTTTTGTTCCAATATTTTCCTTTGCTTTACTACGTTGTCTTTTATCTCATGAAATTACGAACGATACATTCCTTTTTAAAACTGCCAAGTCCAAACTATGTCTCTTATTCATTTTAGAACGGTAGATCAGCCAGCAAGAGAGGTGTAGCCATTCAGTTCGGACCAGATGTGACCAACACGTTTTGTACCTCAAACAACTTAGGTAAGAACTTTACGAGGAGACTCTTCGCATCCGTAAAGTTCGTTCGCCGAAATAGGCACCTCAAGATCTACGACGTCAACATCAAGGACACGTCCTTCGAAACAAATAAATTCTCCACGCAAAACAAAGAGAATGATTAATTCTTATTTTCCAGAGCATTCTGAGCACCGTCGTCGTGGTGCATACAACGTTACTTGGACCATTTTAACTGAATTGTGTAATTTAGAAATACTGTATGTGTCCTCTTTTATTTCTGTCAATTCAGATTATATCATCCGAAGCCACGAGGTGAAATCCGAGGGTTATGAAGTTGCTCACGAGGGAAGATGCATTACAGTGTTTTCGGCTCCTAACTATTGGTAAGTCATCGTCTTTGTCTTAACGCAAATATGTCGTGGTCGAGGAGTATCCCTTGGCTTCCTGAAGTATCGGGAAAGTAGAATTTTCTGTTAATGTCAGAAGTGGGGAAGGATCTTGATCTTGGTTAAAACAGGTCTTGATAAAAAAGGATTTTCATTAGAAACTAAGTTGCAGTTGCTCGCTGGGTTCCCTGTTCACGAGTGTTTCGAGTTCTCTTCGAAGTACGAACGACTACCTGTACGAAATAGACGAAATAGTCAATAGTCCCAGAACGTCCCTTTATTTCAAATTGAACTGAACTGCAAATTTTCCAGTTACTGGACTTAATTTACACATTTTCTAGTGATCAGATGGGAAACAAAGGTGCTTTTATCACCATGGGCTCGGATCTCAAACCTAATTTTACAACCTACGAAGCTGTGGTGAGTAAATCATGACGAAACATGTAGAAAGTTAATTTTATATCTAGTATACAAGTGAATATGCGCCCTTGCATGTCTGTCTGTCTGCCTGTCTGTTTGTATGTATGTGTATATATGTATGTACTGTATTGTATTGTATTTGCGATGTTGCATGTATACGTATACATTTATGTACATATAAGCATTTATAAAAATATTAATAATAGCAATCTTTCTACTCCCCAAAGTTTAAGAACAGTAAGCATTAAGCTCAAACCTTCATTTAACTTCTCTAATACTAGTGTGCTCCTCACCTTTATCAAGAAGCGCATGCCTACATATACCAAATACAGTATGTGTATATATATATATATAATATATATATATATATATATATACATACTGTATATACACATATATTCATCTACAAATATGTATACGTTTATTACCCTATCTTACATTGCATTGACTTATTTCTTATTTCCGTAGTGTGATGATGCTATATGCCATGTCGTTTCATTTCAGCCTCATCCAAATGTAAAACCCATGGCGTACGCAAACTCCATGATGTCAATGTTTGGATTTGCCTAAGAAATGATCTCCCTTCGTTCGCAAGGAACCCCATAAACTTCGTTTACACTACAAGGAAATATAGGGTGAGTTTTCAAACGTGCTGAGACACAGCAAAATAACGTGATATATAAGCACCGCAGATGCGGCAATGTGTCGCTTCGCTGATTTCAGTTTGAAATTTTAAAATGGAGTCAGAGTTGCAAGGTACATTGAAACTGCTCCCGCTATTTCCAACGTTTATCATTGGCGAACAGTTTTGTGGTGTAAACGCGTATATA
Source organism: Heliopora coerulea (assembly GCA_030142905.1). Classification (NCBI taxonomy): domain Eukaryota; kingdom Metazoa; phylum Cnidaria; class Anthozoa; order Scleralcyonacea; family Helioporidae; genus Heliopora; species Heliopora coerulea. The sequence goes on along the minus strand of JASJOG010000108.1, from coordinate 550,659 downwards.
ATGTGCCGATGACATGGTAAAGAAGAGAAATTTTATACTTGGATTAATAAGGGAAAGCCTTTTTAGAAGAAGACCAAGACTTATGACGAAAAGCGCAATTTTACTCCGTTTCATGTTCTGTAGTTGTCTTGGCTGGTTATTTCAACCAAGGATTTTCGGTCTAATTTTCTAAACTCAAAATTTCTCTACCTTACCTTGTCATTTTAGGCTCTGTGTGTACGATGCGATTTTCGCTTACTGTTATTCACCCTGGCGTATGGCATTAACTTTTAAGGGCGTAATTCGTGTTTATTATTGGCTCACTAATGTTGCAATACCTCCTGAAGATATCTGTGACTAAATGGCATACATCAGGATCAGCAATCGTATGCTGCAATCGCACCGTCTGGATTAGACCCAATGATTGAATGTAAATGTCAAGTATAACTTATATGTAAACGTCCCTTATTTTACATATATATATATATATATATATATATATATATATACTGTATATACATATATATATGTGTGTGTGTGTGTGTGTGTGTATATGTATATGTTTATGTATATGTAGATAGATATATACCATATACCTAGCTTAGTTCGGGCTTTTAGTGGTTACGAATTCTTATTTATATTAGTGATTCCTTGCCTTGAGTGTCTTTTATATCCTGAAATCCTGAGGATTTCTTATACTTCCCAATATAGTTTCCAAGTCAACCACACAGCTTGATCGAAAGTTTTACTTCAATTTTAAACTGGCATGCACAAACCTTTGTATTTATCGAAAAAAACAGGTCCGTTTCTTGTAGTTGTAATACATTTTCGGTGCCCAAATTTCAAGGCTATCCTCAGACACAACCAGTCGGCTTCAAACGCTGGTTTTTCTTCATTCTCTGTATCGTCATATCAGGCAGCACCGAACCTTTCGCTTTAGATAAATTTCTTCTTTAACCCAGTGTCTTTGTATCTTCAGTCTACAAAAGAGGTAACGTTTAATGAGTTGACCTTTCAAGCAGAGATTTGACCTGAACACTTATTCCTTTAGTAGCTGTTACGAAATGAAAAAACAAAAAGTTTTTTAAATATTTTTGTTAAATCATTTAGCACCGACCGAAGTAATATATAATGAACATTTCCATAAAACTATATTTTATGAGTACGTTCTATACTACAATTTTGAAAAGACTTTTGAAACACCTCAACAGTCTTTATCCGATGATGCTTTACGAAGGCACTCATGCTGGTATTGTTTCATTGGCAAAAAATACAGCGTCGACGAGACAACTGATGCACGATTCAATTATTTCCTTCAATTTATCGAAACATAACAGGTTTTTTCTGAATTATTTAACGAAGTGTACTCGAACAACATAATGTTTTAAAAAATGTTCGACTTCATTTCGGAATGCTATCATACGTGCAAAAGTTTATATATCTCATAACAATGTATTTTGTTCTGCTAAATTTTGTTGAACAGATATGGAAAATAAAAGTCCAATTTATTTGAAGGAAGGATTTTTTTGTGTTTTACTTTCTAGCTTTCGAGTAAATTCCTTGGCAGTTCTTAGTGCCTCGGTATGCGTTGCATGTGGGGATCAATTTGATCGACACATCTGACAAAACGCTGTGCGAATTTTAACCCAGTTGAAAATTGTACGGCATGCCGAGTGATCCATCTCACTGACGCTGTAAAGCTCGCTGGACATGTGTGTTGTGGACAACATCTAGTACTGTTGTAAGTGAAGCCACACATGGGGGTTGGCGTAGTTAAAAGAGGACAAATATATAGCAGTTTTGCACATGTAAAACAAAACAAACTGTCGGCTGGTGTTGGTTCTTGTACGTTTATCACTGTTGTTTATCGTCTACTCTCAGCCTCGATAACTTCACTCCTAGTTTGTGAACGTCGTCTGGAAACAAATTCTGAGTTCCGAATGATTTGACATTAAAATCCATTGAGCATTCCGATATAATAATATCGGTTGAGATAAAAGACATTATAAGTACCGTGGTCTCAACGTCCGTGGAATTACTGAGCTGAGTTTATACCCGATTCAGCTCTCACGCATGCACAGCTGAAACTCCAAACTGGTTGATGATATCTTGTCACCCTAACTAGACGCCTTAAATTTTTCTACACGTTAAAAGCGACAACATGCACACAGGTGAACGTTAATGGAGTTTGGTAGAGTAGTTTTATTTTTGAGGGTTTGTTATAATTTCTTTTTTTTTGTTGTTGCCAAATTCTTATTTGAATTTATCGAAATAGGATTGCTGTTTTTCATTTCTCTGCTTTCAATTCCGTTCGTTCTGGGTATTATACTGTGTCATGCTGTGACACCAACCATTGAGCAATGAAAGATGCTCCTACTGTGAGACTACTTGGAAGGTATACCGGTTTTTTTATAGAGAAGGTATTTAAAAACGAAACTTGAATATGTTGAATAGTATTTACATAAATAACCTCATTCTTCGCGGTACAAAATCCATGGTTGGTACTGTACCAAGCGGATGAACATTCTAATGCGTCCATAAATTCCTCCTTCATCTTCAACGTCAGTACTCTTCCCTCCTTTTTGAATTCCTCAATGTCTTGGTCGGCGGATCAGAGAGATCGTCTGGCCGTGGAAAAGAGAATCCTTGACAAGTACTTCCCTGGCAGAACACGTTGGATTGATCCCACTGGCCAAACGAAAGTGGAAGTGAATATGACAAGCAATAGTAATGTCCAGTACCTTCTTCGTGTCTATCTCACAGTCGACTTCCCGAACGCTTGTCCTCGGCTAGCGGTTGTTTCACCTAAACTGTACCAAAGGAACGGCGAACCACTGCCTGAATGTGTTACAGAATTCCATACACTGGAATCCATCGATCAGTCACCAACGATCTGTCATTTCCAACCTTTGTGGTGGACGCAGGATAACACGTTATTTCAGGTGTTCATGAAGGGCCGAGTGTGGCTGGAAGCTTATGAAGCTTATCGCTCAACGGGGAAACGGATGGATTCCTATCTGCGAGAGTTTAATTCTGATCCTCAATCTGGTCGTAGCGGCCGACTTTCGTCCTTTTCACGTCGTCTTGGGCATATTATTGGACGTCGATAGTCCATTTATTTGAGTCTGAGTTATTCATAAGATAACAGGACGTTTTCTCTTCCTTTTACCAGCTCGTTCAATTGTCAACGTAACAAGCTGCCATAAGTGAGGAACTCACTGAACTGTAAGAATGAGGAATTACAAGGAAAATTTCCAAACGAATGTTTCTTGTTTTGCTTTTTAAACTAAAAAATACTTCAGCTCTATATTTTAACGGAATCATTCGACAAACAAGGAAGAAACGTCTGGTCGCCAGTTTTTATTTTTGGTGTTTTGCATTTCAGAGCTGCGTATGATGCCGAAGGAGTAGAGCTAACCTCAAACTTAACCTTAAATTTGCCCCTAACTTCTGTTTTTAGCGATTAATTAAATGCCAAAAAATTACTGATCACTGACTTTTCCTGATCAAATCGATCACCATTTTAATTCTTTCACTCAAAACGTCTTTCGGTTTTAGTGGGATGAGTGATCCCTAGACTTAGCGACCCCTGACCGTGAACTTGCTTAAAGGTGTAAACTTGCCCTTTTCTAGTGCCCAATCTCTTACATGCGGAAGTGGACGTTTCAGTTGACTGACGACCAAGCAGACTCCCATATCAAACTTCTAATTAATTTGAGGAATAAAACATTCCTGTTCCTGCCAGGTTTATCGATGGAGAAATTTAATTTATGTCATGAAATGCCTTTGTCATCGACTCAGATGGTTAGACTTAATATGGAAAAGAAAACCCTTTACAGTTAGTTTCCTAATCGAGTGCCTTGGATCAACCCCACTGGAGAAGCGAAAGCTGAAGTACTGATCACCAGTAACTCCAACAACAAGTACAAGCTCCGCGTTAATATTCTCAGCGATTTCCACAATTCCTGTCCAAAGCTAATCATTGAAACATCGATAAAACCTTGTGCAGCAACGAACAACATATCCCTGGTTGCAGTTGTCCTTTTTACGCGTTAGAACGTTGAGAAGAATTTCCATCAATGTGCCACTTCAATTCTTTCGAGAGGGCAGCCAAAAATATCTTTTACCAAGTGTTTTTGAAAGGAAGATTGTGGATGGAAGCTTATGATGCCCACTTGGAAACGGGGAACTATGTGGATTGTTATCTTGGACATCAAATGCACACCTATGATCCTAGAAGTCCATAATCAGATTCCTGGTGAGTCAACCAATTTGTAATAGTTTTAATTTCTCGCACAACAGTATACATAATTTTTTTTCAACGTATCCACAATTCTGACATCTGAGGGAAAAGTGCATCAATGGCATTTATCGATATCGAGAATTGTAAACCATTACACGCTCTGTGGCCAGCTTTTGTGAAAGGACAAATTCGATCTTTTAACAAGCTGTTTTTTATATTTTGTCAACTGAAATTGTAGTTTTTGTTTTCTGACCTTTTCAGGTAGCTATGTATTTTTCTGCAACTCATACAGCCTGTCAGATTTAGTGGGTGTAATTCAAGTTCAGTCATTCAAAGCGAAAATTCACTTGGTAGAACACACATATCGGATAAAGTATGCAGATTTTTCTTTAACCGACCATGGGGTCAAGAATTTTGCAGCATTTAAACACTCTTTCAAGAACCTTTTATTCAATATTAACCAATCAATTCATTGGTCGACGCAAATTATAATCACGGTATATTCATTGAAAAGAGTGATAAAAGGGTGTCACCATGCTAAACGCCAGCCTGTTGCTCTTGTTCGGTGTTAGCTGTAATTCTTTCGCTGAAACTGCTGAAAATGGCGTGGACGCCAAATCAAAGGGTTCGCCTTGCTATCGAAAAGGAAAAACTTGAGAAGTACTTTCTCGGTGGTATAACATGGATCGACCCAATTGGAGAAACGAAAGTGGAAGTTCGATTGACGAGCAACTCCGACACTGAGTACAAGCTTCGCATTTATCTTCCACCCGACTACCCTAATTGCTGTCCCAAGCTTGTGGTCGTCTCACCGAAACAGCTTTTGCTCAATGACGGTACTCCAATCCCTAGACTTAGTGGCGCGTTTCACACATTGGAAAGGAAAGATGGTTTCCAGTCAATCTGCCATTTCTATCCTCCCGACTGGACAGCCGATAACACGCTATACCAAGTTTTTATGAAAGGAAGACTGTGGATCGAGGCTTACGAGGCACACTTGGATACAGGAAAGAACATGGATTACTATCTTGGCCATCAGAACTTTACACCAGATCCTAGCAATCCATGGATCGGAGAAGACGAGTCTGACCACTCGAATAGTTCCGACGATAATAGTGATCTGTTTAATTCCACCGACGATGATAATGACGATGTTGAGCCGCACTGGCCGAACCTCTCAGAGCCAAGAATCTTCGGATTTGAGGAGTCTGTTTGCGTTACTAGGTCTAACAATTTTGCAGCCAGATCTGCTGGTGATGTTAACCAGCACCTCGCGGGATCCACTTCTGCAGATGAACTTGCCAACTCACAGCCCGTTGTGCACAACGTATCGATTCCTCGCCAAGTTTCAAATGTGTCCGTACCGTTTAGGAACACACCTGCTTCTCAAAGATCTGTTCTACCACCGCCAGGTCGTGAATTCTTTTGCACTGACCAATCTCCTGTTTCTTCCTCCACTTCCATGAATCGGTCTTCAAGTTCGTCTTCTATCAACGACACTCGAAACATGTCAACCCCATTTCGTCGATCTCGCCACTCGAGCTCAGAGCTTACTTCAAACGTCTTCCATGGATTGCAATCACCACCTTCGTGCTCCGACTCCAGTCACAACCCCACTTCACCAGCATCTCCATGTTCTCCTATTTCACCTTCCTCTCCTAAGGATCCGAATAAGACGTCTTCTTTGCCTAGAATCAATAAACCAGTTGGATCCGTCGATGTCTTTGCGCCTTTACGCAGACATAGTGATGATTCGACAGAAAAGCGACGGCGCCCACCCCCTCCTGTTCTACCTAAACCCAGACGCCCCCGTCCTTAATCGGCCGCCATTTGAGCGTGCTACATTTTTCTGACTTGTTATGAAAAGAGTTCAGTAAACTGATAAAATACTAAAAATATCGAAAGGAAACTAAGTTTTAATTGTGTTATCAATTTTTCACTACGAAGATGTTAACTGACATTACTTGTACAAGTTTCTAAAGTTGTTCTAGAATAGCTATTTCCAAGTCCCAGTGCGAACACTGCTTAAATCCAGTGAATTATGTAAAGATCATGGGACTGATGGGAAAAATTGATAATAAGTTAAAGCGCAACCTTTTGGCCTATAGCTCTACAGTGAAAAGATAGTTGGGGACGTGATTGTAGGGACAAGTCATCGTAAGTATCAATGTACAGGGACAGAAAAGCGAGGAAGAAGAAAACACTTGTTACCAGAATCAGAGGACAAGTCTTGCAATAACGTGAAGCTAAAACCACAGAGAGTGAGGCGAACATAAAGAAACGATGTGTCCAGAAACTTTTATATCTCGGAATAGCAATGTTGAGAACAACGTAAAATTTATTAAGCTTTTTTTACCACGAGCGCAGGACCAATTGAGACTGACATTAGCATTTATTTGCTGGATAAGAAATGTGTAGTGTTAAAGATGACTGTAGAAGGAAACTGTTCGGGTGTTTAACGAAAAAGTAATGGTCTTTAACGTTCAGTTAATTTTCCATAGCTGTTTGTATTGCGCTGAAACAATACCGACCACAACATGATGATTTTTGCGTGTTCTTGGAAGAACTCTTCTGCTAAAACGTCTCTGCAGGAACTCTGTCTCATTTGCATTACGAAAGTAAAGAGAATTTTAAGCAGCCGTGGTATGGCGTTGTTTTTGCTTTCACATGTTAAGCTTTTCTCCAAATGTTATTTATTTTTTCCTTTCCTTTTTTCCTATTTTTTAATCTCTGGTTTTTTGTTACATTCTGAATATGTTTTGATGGTAAAAATTATTGAATCGACCTTCCTCCCAAAGTGTACGTATGCAAATTTATCTTGTTTTATGTCAAACTGATAAAAGTGGACAAGTGAAAATACAAATACAATAACAGATGTATATTCGTCGTGTTTCTCGGTTATCTTCAGTCCCCCATTACATGGACTTGCGAAAGGATTGTTTCCCAGTTGAACAGATTTTCAAGGTATAAAGTCGATAAAGTCTTGCAACAGAATAATGTAATCCAATGTTTGTCTCTATTATTTATTCAGTGTATAGTTTCCCACCCTTTCCTGGTGTCCAGGCCCCGTAGCCTCGCCGAATCTGTGTATTCCATGAAATGGATTTCCTGGTAAAGGTACTTCTGCAGGTGTGTAGTGAGGGGCCTGCTTTCATTCTCGCTCTGCCACAGTGTCTTTCAAAATGGCTTGGTCTCCAGTTCAGAGGGATCGCCTTGGGATTGAAAAGGAAACTTTGGAGAAGTACTTTGGAGACCGAATTACGTGGATTGATCCCACAGGGGACACAAAAGTGGAAGTACAGTTTTCTAGCAACTCCGATAAGGAATACAAACTCCGTATTTATATTCCTTCCGACTTTCCAAATTCCTGTCCGAAACTCGTCGTCGTCTTCCCCAAGAATCTTGTAATGAGAAACGGAACATTAATTCCTTCCTCCAGCGCTTCTTTTCACACGTTGGAAAGGAAAGATGGTTTTCAGTCCATCTGTCATTTCTACCCACCTGACTGGACCGCTGATATTACACTTTACCAAGTGTTCATGAAAGGAAGATTATGGATCGAAGCTTACGAGGGACACTTGGAAACAGGAAGGAAGTTGGATCACTATCTAGGCCATCAAGAATACACCTATGATCCAAGAAATCCATGGGTACCGGATATGGACGAAGAAGAAGGTCTTGCCCCAGCATGTCCACGAAACAGAAGACTTCGTTTAAATAATGAGCCAGTTGGAGGAACTGAACGAGGACCAGCCAGCATTCGCCATTGTAATCGTGCCCCAAGGTTACTTACCAACGACACCTCAACTCGAGGTTCTTCGCTTCAGTCTCGGAATTCAAACTCAAATTCTACTATCACTAACGCGAGACGTTTATCTCAAGCCCCTCGACAACGAGCAAGCTTAAGATCATCTGATGTCCATTCTCGACGTTAGCGTCCAGCCACAAATAGAGGGTTTTTGGCCGTAAACGATTTAATACACCGAAGAAACATGAAAAGATTACTCTGAGTGAATCACATGATGGCTAGTCGCTCGGAAGATAGATTAAAACTGAATAAAGTCCAAAAGAATGAGACTGTGTGTTACATTATAAGTATGTAAGACAATGTGTTCCGAACAGCGAAGTAGCGAAATGATCTGTTGAGGTATCGTAACGTTAGTTGTAGTTCGTAGCGAATTATTTCTGTTGACAAACAGTCGTAATTGTCGGTGAATAAATTGCTGTAGATTAACTGCAATCTTAACGAACTACGAGATATCTGTTTCACGTCTTATACGTCAGGTTCGTCTTATTTCAGTCACAGATATGGCCCAGTAAAAACGGATCTTATGTCAACAAGCTGTAGTTTAGTGTCAAGTTTGTTCGTCACTTGACTTATCTCCAGTCGAAATCACTTACACTTCTCTGTGTTACTCCATGCTTCAATAATGTCGTGGTCAACTGCCCAGTGTTCTCGTCTCACCATTGAAAAAGGTTTGCTCGAAAAATATTTTCAAGGTCGCGTGAAGTGGTGCAACCTAGCAGTCTCAGACGCAAACGTTGAGATCGAAATGACAACCAATAATGACCAAACATACACCATTCGCGTCTACCTTGCTCAAGATTTTCCGAACTCATGTCCTGACATGGTGTTGGTATCTCCAGGGAACCCGCATCCGAATTGGGGAAACTGTGTGTAATTGGGCAGCAAACCATGAAAATTTGCTGTTTTGAAAGTAGAAGATGTGGTCGTGTTTCTTGTAAAATAGCTGTTTCTACACTTGCCATTTTGTATCGTCGACTTGTTGGCGATAACACCCTATTAGAACATAGCGCAACCTGCGTAGCCATTTCCTAGAGTGAGATGGTATCAAAATGTTATATGAAAATTGAATTTAGCTTCAACAGCAAAAGAAATCAAATTTCAGATCCCTTCCTTTCCCTTCCTTTCCCTTCCTTTCCCTTCCTTTCCCTTCCTTTCCCTTCCTTTCCCTTCCTTTCCCTTCCTTTCCCTTCCTTTCCTTCCGTTTCCTTCCCTTTCCTTTCCTTCCCTTTCCTTTCCTTCCCTTTCCTTCCCTTCCCTTTCCTTTCCTTCCCTTTCGTTTTCCTTTCCTTCCCTTTCCTTCTCTTCCCTTCCTTTTCTTACATTTCACTTTGCTTCCCATCCTGTCCACTTCCCCCCGTCCCCTTCGCTACCCTTCCCTTGCCTTCCCTTGAACTAATACCTTTCGTAATATCTATAATTCTGGGAAAAAAGTGAATTTCTTGGAAAAGCAAGTTTTTCATTTCATTCGTGGAACTTCTCTTCTCAGAAAAAAAAAGTGGTAACAGTGGGGAATCAGAATGCATATGTATGAATAGTTAAACACTAGAAGCTTCTCTCTTATTGAACGTTCTTCTTGGTTGCTTCTTCATCATGCCTTGGTCACCAGCTCAAATTCAACGTCTGGCTATTGAAAAACAACTTCTCGACAGGTACTTCCCTGGAAGAGTGACCTGGATCTCACCGCACCACTCCACAAAGGTAGAAGTTAAATTACAAACAAACAACGGCAAAAATTACACGCTCCGTGTTTTCCTGCCTGGGGACTTTCCAAACTCTTGCCCGACAGTTGTAGTAGCTTCTCCAGCAAGGTTGGTCCAAAGAAATGGTCAACCGTTGCCTGAAAACAGCAGCTCTTTTCATACACTGAGCGGCGTGGATGGACACATCACCATTTGTCATTTTTATCCTCCTCTCTGGAACGCGCAAAATACGCTTTATCAAGTGTTCATGAAAGGGAGATTATGGATCGAAGCTTACGAGGGTCATCTTGCCACAGGCCAAACACTGGACGTCTTCTTGCCTGAACAAGTGAATCCCTTGGTTGCCATGATTGGTTTTATTTCATCTCTATCGGTTTCACAATAGCTCGCGGAGTACACAGAAGAGCATCATCAATGGACATGAGACCGATTGAAAGTGAAAGTAATATGTTTATATACAGGGTAAAAAAAGGTTAAAGAGTATAAGTTTAAAATGACAAACGTTTTAGATCGCCATGATCGTCTCAAGAAGGTCATGGCGATCGAAAAACGTCGCCAGTTTTTAACTTATACCTTCAAACTTTTTTAACTTTGCATGTAGACATAATTCTTTTGGAGAACTCAGTTATGAAAGTAAACATTGCCAATAAGACGGTAGCGAAAAACAATACGACAAGAATATCAACATAGTTTACGATGTGGTATAAACAATATATTTATTCCGTAGTAAAAGATAAAGGCCTACACTAATTTCGCACATGATATGTAGTTTAATCTGTCCGTGGTAGAATTTTTATTTTAATCTACATAGGGTACATTGGTGTGACAAAGGGATCAGTTTAGTCAAACATTAGTACCCGGAAATCTCAATTCTAGTTTAGTGTAAAATTTAACCCGCCTTGTTATTCGCAAAACATTTGTCTTTTAAGTAGTTATCACACGAGAACTTGAAGCTTCGAAGTAATGCAACTTAGTTACATGCAAATGGCCAGACATACTTCCTCGAAGATATATATCTTTGTACGTACTTTATGATGTATACAATTTGCTTATCCTGTGAATTTTGTCTTGCACAAGTTTGTTGATGTAGACGGGAAGGATATTTAGTTGGTTCGTTGAGAGTAACCAAACTTCAGAAAACGAACAACGCACTCTTGATATATATCAGTGAATTTACAGTAAAAGGGCCCATCCTTTGCCTGATTCATTGACAATTGGAACAAAGGTAATTTTTGGATGCGTATTAGATGGTTATTGATTTAGGAAATTTATCTCAGTCGGAAATTCAAAATTTGAAACAGCTACCATGACCACGACCCATGAATCGAAACTCATGCATAAAGGTTTATAGAGCCGTTCAGATAACTATCTCTAGGCTTGTGTTCTTTTGTAGGTGTTTTTTTTTTGTTTTTTGGGGGGAGAGGGGGTTGTATTATTTTTTAACCTGGGCTGAATGTGGGCGGGGAATACGTGGGGACGAAGCGTAGGGTGCATCAGTATTTCTGCCACGTATTAACAGATCATGTTCATAATAAGAACTAGCAACGTTTGCCTGCTGTCCACTTAGTTAAAGAAACGAGTAGAAGTTTGGCCTTGGGTACAAGAAGAGAAGTTTGAAAACGAATATAGGGAATATTTTCAAAGAGGCCAAATACCGATGCAAAACAGGTACTACCTACTGCTGGGTTATGTAGAAACATTGCTCTTACCCAATCACAGGGCACATAATTAAATTAAACAGTTCATAGTTAAGTTAGTTGGGTGACACACTCCTTACTTAGAAAGCAGTTCTACTCTGTATTAGTTCGTGGAAGAGCTATGTCGTGGTCAACCTCCCAGATATCCCGTCTTTCTATTGAAAAAGATTTACTTGAAAGATATTTTCAAGGTCGAGTCAAGTGGTACAACCCAGCAAGCTTTGACGCCAACGTCGAGATCAAAATGACAAGCAATAGTAACAAGAGGTACACGGTCCGCGTCTATCTACCTGAAGACTTTCCGAACTCCTGTCCTGACATGGTGTTGGTATCGCCGCAGAGTTTGCACCTCAAAAATGGGAATTCTTTACCAGATGTGAGCAGTGAGTTTCACACCATTGGTATGCGAGACGGATGCTATAAACTTTGCCATTTCGATCCAGATATGTGGACAGCAGACAACACACTGTACCAAGTGTTCATGAAGGGTCGCCTGTGGATTGAAGGTTATGAAGCACATCTTAATACCGGGGAGGATATGGACGTGTTTTTGAAACACCAAGACTCCTCACCGAGTTCTTCCGACATTACGAGTATCCTGCGCTCAGATACTGATGAAGAAAGTAAAGAAGATACTGATGAAGAAAGCGAAGAAGATGCTGATAAAAAAAGAAAGAAATGTGTGATTAGTTAAATTATGTTGCTGGACATGTCGTGGCAATTTAAAGACAGAAAGTAAAACCGTGCGCGTCTTGTACCCATAAGACACCTCATTCTCTGCTCATAGTAGTTTACAATGTGTTGTCGATTGCACAACTTCGTGATTTAGTCTCGCTTCAAAAAGGGTGCATATAACAGAACTCTGTCAGAGTGACTTCATGTAAAAGCAATTCCAGGTAGCACCGTAAAATTCTGAAAAATCTAGATCATGTTTAAAAACGAGCAGCAGTGTTGTATTAGGTTTTTAGAATACGTATTAGGTTTTAGAATACGTACGTCAGCGTTCCTCCCATTGGAAAAAAAATTCACCCTTTCCATATTACATGACAGTAGTCTGTAAATATGAAATCTACGGTAGATTTCAGTATCCACATTTCTGTACTCTGACATGTAATGGACATTTTCATTTTAATATAATTTTAAGCAATGATAACGGGGCGCACCACGCAGTGAAGGTATCAAATTATACTCTGTAAAGTGTGAACTGGCTACGTCCTAAAATTAACCTTAAAAATGTTTACTTCTGGTTCCTGTTGTAATGATATTTAAGGTTGTATCACCGTTAGCTCAGTTTCTTTTGTTATCTAGAGGTTGACAAATAATTTATCAACCTTCTTAAAGTTTTCATCTACTTTCTGGTAAAGATTTCTCCCCATTTCTTTATGTTTGTCGGGCGTTTCAGAGACACGTCACTAAATTTTGCCAGTAATAATACAGTATGAACAGGTTACATTTCTTGTTCTCGGTGCTCAGGAGATATATCGACCTCCAGGCGTCGCTCTTGCGTTGATAAATCGCTAAAAACCGCGGTCAAGGTAATCTATACACAATGGCCAAGAGCCAAGGATTTTGCTAAATCAGCGTGTTTTTTCCTACTGGAAAGCGATATACATCCGGTTTAATCTGCGGTTAAATTTAAGTACCATTTCACTATTTCCTGTCCAGAGGTCATTCTCTGGGGACTAAAGTCGTCCGACGTTGGCGAGGGTGAAATGATCTAGAAGACCTACCCGGGCTGAATGGTGTTAACCACAAGAAAGGAGAGTGTATTTCTCTGAAGAGTCTTACACAATGGGGCCCATGGCGTTTTCACTCGAATTTACAGGGTTATATGAAAGAAGAATTCAACGAAAATCAAAGTTGTAAAGAAAACTGCTGTTGAAAAGTTACTCAATTAGTTCACCAGCTAATACAAAAGATTTGCGTCCCTAGAGTGAAAGGCCTTGACTCTACTTATTTATTGGCGAGCTTTTTGGCTAACCTACTGGTACTTTTAAACGAGTGGTCTAGTGGAATGGTTAATTTATACCTGATAAATATACAAGGACGTGTTGTTTCGCTTGTCGAGGTGGAACATTTTGACTTGAGGTTTTATTTCAGTGTGCGAGAGACCTGTGACAGAGTCATCGGTTAATTTTGGAGTTCTTACGCAGGAAATGGTTTCGAAACAATTTAGACGAGATGTTTTTAGTTGGCCACCAAATGTCGTTTCTCACGTGACATGTATGAAAGCGAAAATGGTTTCCTAAGTGCATTTCCCTCACATTGTGTACTATGTCGTGGTCAGCATCTCAAAAAAGTCGCCTTTCGATCGAGAAAAAAATTCTTGAGAAGTACTTTCCAGATCGAGTCAAGTGGTTGAACCCTGCAAATGTGAACGGCAATGTAGAAATCACGATGACAAGTAACAGCAACAAGATGTATACCATCCGCGTGTATCTTTCTTCAGACTTTCCAAATTCATGTCCAGATATGGTTATGATTTCACCAAGCAATCTGAGACGACGCGATGGCACTGATCTGCCTCGTGTGAGCTCCGTATTTCACACGATTGGGGAAAGAGATGGTTACGTTAAGCTTTGTCATTTCAGGCCTGAATTATGGACGGCAGAGAATACCCTCTACCAAGTGTTCATGAAAGGCCGTCTGTGGGTCGAAGCTTACGAGGCACACCTTGCGACGGGCAATGACATGGATATTTATTTGGGACACCAGACGAGAAGTAACGAAAGATGTACCATGATGTAAAACACCAGATATCTACAAAAGTACATTGTACAAAAGTATATTTAGTTTTAAGGTACTAAATCGCGCTAAAATGGAGGCTGCTTTTATTGCTTGCTGGATATTAAAGTAACTTAACCAGCGAAAGGTCAAACCCTGTCTTCTCAGTAATTCAAATTCATTGAACTGTCAAGTTTACCAGGAAGTAGGGGGAATTACCGAGAATTTGAAATTAACGAGAAGCAATTTGAACGATGTTAACAGCAGCTTAACTCACGTATAATTTAAACAGCTGAGGTAGAATTTGATGTTCAGACGTAGCTCTCTGCATCATTTGAGATTTCAGGAAAACATCAAAACCGGAAGAGCTCTTAACAAATTTGTTGAGGTCTGAGATTTTTCTTTCATCTTGTTTTGCTGCGCCTTACAAAATATTAACAAACCACTATTTGGACATCTCCACACATTTGTTCCAAGAAATGAAGTTACGGTTTTGCACTAAATCACCGACCGCATTTGTTTTACGTGGAACTGAATAGTTCTGTTTGTTATATACTGTAATTATTAATTTCAAAGATCATATCTTATATCATGAAACAGTATATATTCTGTGGGTACCCACCTCATTATATGCAAATGTACAACTAGTTTCGATTTTCAACGGAAGTTTGCTCGGCTGTCAGTTTTGTACGCAATCAGGCCGGTTTTAAACTACCGTTTAAGCGAAGATATGCCTTGGTCGGAACAACAGAGAGCTCGCCTTGTTGTGGAGAGGGACATTCTGGATCAATATTTTGGAGATAAAGTGACTTGGCAGAATCCCAGAGGCGACACGAAAGTGGAACTCGAACTTAAAAGCAACAGCGACGCCGATTACAAGCTTCGTTTGTACCTCGACCGCGATTTCCCAAATTCATGTCCACTTATGGTTGTTGTTTCGCCAGAGCAGTTGAGGATGAAGAACGGTCAACCATTACCTCTCCTCAATAACCAATTTCATACTTTGGGGACAGTAGACGGCTTCACTAAGCTCTGTCATTTTAATCCTGAGCTATGGTCTCCGGAGAATACACTTTATCAAGTATTTATGAAAGGTCGGTTATGGATTGAAGCGTACGAAGGTCATCTTGCCACGGGGAACAAGATGGACGTGTATTTGAAACACCAAAGCCCTACGCCAAGCTCAGAAATGCAAGCTTCCTCAAGTTCTAGCGAAGCTAGTGACGCTAAACCTAGCAACGAGTGCATAATCTTATAAGTTGTGGGGACCCAGCTTTGTCGGTAAAACAAAATTGAATACGAAATCGGTTGTATTGGTTTTTCTGCATGTCAATCTGTTATCTTAAAATATTACCTTCGCCCGATTGTGTAGTCGTTATTCCGCAAGCAGAAGGAAAGTTACATGGAAAAGCAATAATCGTCTTCTGATTTATATAGCGAGATCGAGCGCGCATGTGCATACGATTATAGCGTAGTTCGCACTTTAAATGCTTCACTGTCATGAAATTTTAAACTTTTCCGTTAACTCTGATTAGTAAGAAGTGGTAAAGATGTAGCTGCAGTGACTATCATACATGTTAGCTAATCGTAGGTTAAAAAAGCATGCTGTTCAGATAGCTCTGAGATAACAAGATGAAGAAACGTTCAGATTGTGAGAGCAGGACATGCCTGGGCACTAGTAGTAGCAACCTAAGTGGTGATTGAAGGCGGGGTCTTTCCTATTTTACGGTCGTTAAAAATTGAAGTAAAAAGTCCTGGCGCACTTTCAACTTATTCCTGTGAAGACATCTACTCTTGATAAGTAAGACTGCGGCTTTCGCCTTGCGGTGCGATATGATGAGTCCCACTTGAACGGGAAAGAGTTTAGCACTGGATGAAGTTTCATTCGAGACTATCGTTGTGGTATTTTATTTCGTTTCTTTAGTTTTTTTTTCTTTTTAAAAATATTTCATTTTGATAAGCTATCCCTTGTATTTAGTTTACATTGACGACTTCAAGCTGTGTGTCTATTTGTGAAAACACTACGTTGGAAACTTCGATTTTTTTATTTTAATTTTTGTTTTTTGACTTTTACGATTCTTAGATGTCAATCAACTGTAAAGTTCATATTATTCTCATTGTTTTAAAGTTGTATTTCAGTTTTAAAATATAAAATCGTCTACAAATTGGCTCAAGTGCCCGTGAGTTGAAATAGTTACTGTGTACATTTCAAAAATATGGACAAAACCTCTGCTCACGTCCGACAGAAAGTTTGCTGAAAGTTTGAAATCTGTCAACAGTTGGAAGTCGGTCTTCATTTCTTCACCTCCAAGGGTATCTCTCCCTGACAGTGAATGCAAGCTCCTTTAACAGCAAGAACTATGTTCTTGGATTCAGTTAATTTCTCGGCAAGTTTGGCTAGTTTCCATTTCGGTGGACCGCTTATAGTTTTATGGAATATTTTTGCCAGCAATTCTTGCTCTGAGACCTCATCTAAAGTCACGGTGACCTTCCATTTATCCCCATGGTGGATGAAAAACAATTGTACGGAAGACTCGTGTTCTTCAGAGTCAACTGAATTGTTATCGGCTAAGTCTGCCTTTATTCTGTGTCGTAGACTTTTGACAATAGTTAAACTTGAAACTGGTTTTAAATTCTTCCCTTGGTCAAGTCTTGTCGTGCGTTCTTGTTTGAACTGGTCGCTTTTTGCATTACCGTGGATGCTACTTCTTTCAGTTTCACTTTCGATATCGGCAGGAAATTTTGGTCGCTGTCGTTCAACCAACTTCCTAAACGGACTTTCCCTGTTGAGTATTTTAACTTCGCAGTTGATCAGACATTCTTGGTGGTTACCTACATCGAGATGGATTCGTGGACTCCTCGCAAACACACGTAGAGGCGCACCATTCTTCATTTCTTCCAGATCAATTATAATGGTTTCTCGAGGAGCCGTAGATAAACTTTGGGATCTTATCAAACTATCCTCAGCTTGGGTATCTTGTACAGCTGCATAGCCAAGGCAATTCAAATCATGAGCCTCGGCAAATTTCAGTTCTTCATTGCAAGAGACGACCAAGTGAACAACAACGCTTGAGCTATGCGTCCAAAGGCCATACAGTAAACAATAGTAATGATCGTCCATCGGATACGCTAAACTTTCTTCAAGTCGATCACGTTCGCTCGAGAAGAAATACGCCGAGCGAGCTGTGAGATACATGACCGACATAGAGTACTTTATTCCGTAATCTTTCACTAGATACCCGAGACTTTCCAAGACAAATCAAAGCAAACTGCTTCTAACTGATATGATGGCGTAAACACGACATCATCATGAGGTCGTGGACATGACGTCACCTCATATCGTGCGACGTTTGGGAGTAACCGGAATGTAGAATTGTAAAATAAATCTTTGAGCTTTCCTAGACCGCTATGTTTATGTATATGTATAGATGTAATTTATATGCATATGTATATGTATGTTTATGTGTATGTGTATGTGTATGTGTGTCTGTGTGGATGTAGATGTGGATGTGTGTGTATGTGTATGGGTATATGTATACGTATACGTATGTATATTTATGTATATGTATGTATATGTATGCTTCCACTTTTTGACGGAAGTGGTGTCTTGTTTCATGTTTAATAAAACCACATGATCGCAGGTACATGCTGTTATTTCAGCAAGTATGAACTGATTTTTAACAGCTTTTAGCGGCTCATTGAATCTAATGATGGGTCAGGGAAATAGCTCTATAAATGGCTACATTCGAGAAGAGAAACTCGGTGCTGGAGCATTTGGTGAGGTTTACAAAGTCCGCCACAGTGAAACAAACGAGGTGTACGCGTTAAAAGTGATTAAATGCAACAGTGATGAGGACTTGAATAACGTTGTTGGAGAAATGAAGGTGCTGAGTAAACTTTCTCATCCAAACATTGTCCGATACTTTGAAGCCACATGTGAGCAGAATGAATCATTCACTGCTGATCTTTCCTTGATGTTTGAGTACTGTTCCGGAGGCAACCTCAACAAACGTCTACAGCAATACACCTCAAAGAAGATCAATTTGAAATGGATGCGCCAGTTGGCAGACGCTATTTCTTATTTGCATTCAAGGGACCTCGTTCACCGGGATCTCAAGCCTGATAATATCCTACTGTCATCCACTGATGATATTAAAGTCGGAGACTTTGGCCTTTCAAGGGACTTTGTGGCCATGAAGAGAGAAGATGAAACATGGGAATCTTACTACATGGCAAATGGTTGTGGGACACTGTGCTACTTGGCTCCAGAGGTGATCTCTGACCATTACACCGAAAAAGCTGACGTGTTCGCTTTAGGAGTTTTGTTTTATGCCATTGAGGAGCGAACTTATTCAGTAATAAATGGAACAAGGTGTTATGGGGTTTTTGTGCATGAGAGCGATGGAGAAGAATTTCCTTTGGGTTTACGGATGTTCATGAACAAAAATGGATTCGCGGTTCCTTTCAGGAACAGCGATGTGCATTTGGCAAAAATCATTGGGTCAACACTGTTATTTGATCAAAAAAGAAGACCAAACGCTAGCACGATCAAGGCTCAGTTAAATGATTATGTGGTATGATGAATGAATGAATGTAGGCTGATATAATATCGAAGGACTAAAAAAAAGAAAACAAACAAATCATGTGACCTTTGTTCCTTAATTCTACGAAATTAACTTCTGGGAAAACACCGCATATGATCATTGAAGATTTATAACGCGTTTTCAGTTTCCTGATGAGTAAAAGTGATTGCTGACGTGTACATCTGAAACTAACAATTGAATCATTATTAAGCCATGAAGATTTACAGTAGTTAGAAATGAAAGTTTCCTCGATCGTTCATGTTAATTTGCCATGTCATATCGCATTGAATATAGAGCGTATGCACTTGACGTTATGGCTGCCATGTTGGTGTTGCTTAACAAAATAAGTTTGATCATCTTTTATTGTTAGGCACACCAACACGGTCACCATGCCTGTTGTTATTCCAGTCTCGGAAGAGTCAGTGAACGCACTACAGGAATGTAACGTCTGGGGATCGTTGTCATTGTTGGGGCATGTTACTATCATGCATCGATGAAAGATTAAATAATTATGACAAATATTTTCATATCTGATTCGGGAATTTTCTGGGATAATGAAAGCGAAAGTTGCTGCCTGAACGTACGAGAGAAGAAAGAAGTCTGCTATACATATTCATGCATATTATTATGACGAGTTGATTGCTGTCGCACAAGTTGGCAGAAATGGCTAGGAGAAGAGAATGTTCTCAATTTAAAGAACGGCTCGAAGTGCACTTGAATCATCCGTGGTGTTTGTAAAATACAAAACGGCTTAGAGTTCGACCGAACGTCATGGCTTCGACTTATATAGAGCAGATAGCGTACACCCGTGGGGAGAAAATTGGTTCTGGAGCTTTCGGTGAGGTGTACAAGGCCTATGAAGAGAAGAGTAATAAGATATATGCGTTAAAGAACATCAAATGCTCGAATAACAACGATTTGGATGATGGTATGAAAGAAATAAGAGCGCTGGGAACATTATCACATCAAAACATTGTGGTACTCTATCACGTAGAGGCGAGCCAAGTGAAACCATTCGAAGCAACTTTATCTTTACTGTTGGAGTACTGTGGTGGAGGGAACTTGAACGAACGTCTGAGCCGAGAAAGCTCCGAAACACTGAATCTTCGATGGATGCGTCAAATCGCCGCAGCTGTGGATTATTTACATAGTAAGAATATAATGCATCGAGACTTGAAGCCTCAAAACATCTTGCTAACGTCGAATGAGGACATAAAAATTACAGATTTCGGTTTGGCGATGCGTTTTGCAAAAAGGGGAGATGGGCAAAGCTGGCTGGATTATTACATGGAGGTTGGCGTAGGTGCCTATTGTTACATCGCTCCAGAAATACTTAAATCACATTACACCTACAAGGCCGATATCTTTTCCGTTGGTGTTATCTTCTATGCCATTATTGAACGAACATTTCTGGTAGTTAAGAAGGAAAAGTGTTTTGGTGTTTTTGTTTCCAACAATAGTGGAGAGAAACAACCACTTGGGTTTGAGATGTATAATCAACAAGGAGACATCGAAGTTACGTTCAAACAAACAACGACCATATCAAAACTAGTGAAGAGAACATTGAAGTACAACCACAATTTGAGACCTACGGCACGAGATATTAATATGGCGTTGCAAGGATGTCATCGATGTATTTTGTTTTGATATTTACAAACTGGGATGTTAACAGGCCCTTACAGTCAGCTTCAGTGATGATAGTTTTATTTTTAGTAGTCGAGTAATGAACGTTACCAATTGCTCTTCTTAAGGAATGTTCGTGAAGTGACTCGCTACTCAATGTAATGAATGTAACTTTTAAAGAATAATATAAAAAAATAACAATATCGTTAAGCAGGTAGAGGTGGTGACTGGAGATGCAACTTATCATCATTATTAGAACTATCAGTACCATTTTCATTATCTATTAATGCCCATGATCATATTTGATTATTATCTTCATCATAATCACCATCATTATCATTATCATCATCATTATCATCATTATCATCACCATTATCATCATCATCATTATCGTTATCATCATCATCATCATCATCTCGATCAACATCATGCAGATTATTGTTCTAACCACGTGTCTTGTAAAACATCTCATTACGTACTCCTTCGGTTTCGTACAAAAATGAAAACAAAATTGAAAATGTAAAGCATTAAGTCTTGTGACTTTGCAATACATGTTTGTTATATTATGGCACAAGCAGCCAGTGGCAATATTTCCTACATTCGCGGGACAAAGATCGGTTCGGGGGCTTTTGGTAATGTTTTCAAAGCACAAGATTGCAAAACGAACGAGGTTTATGCTTTGAAAGTTATCAAATGCGAGGACAATAGAACGTTGGAAGATGCAATTACGGAAAGTAGAATAATGGCTCAGCTTTTCCATCCGAACATTTTGCATCTGATTCAAATTGATGTTAACCAACGGAAAATGTACGAGGCTGAGGTTTGTTTGTTATTTAATTATTGCTCAGGTGGCAACCTGAACGACCGTCTTCAACATGCCAGCCCCAAGCGGCTAAACCTGCGCTGGATGCACCAAATGGCGGACGCCATAGCCCATCTCCATTCCAAGAACGTGATCCATCGAGACCTTAAACCAGATAATGTCCTCCTAACGTATTGTGAGGATATTAAGGTTGGAGACTTCGGCTTGTCCAGGAAAGTCGTAACCAAGAAAAAAGAAAATCAAACATGGCTGGCATATTATACTGAAAATGGTTGCAGTTTGGCGTATTTGCCTCCAGAAGTTATTTCCCAACTATATATGGAGAGCAGATGCGGTACTCCATTATACATGGCACCAGAGGTGAACGCCAGGCATTACACGAAAGAAGCTGACATATTTGGTTTAGGTCTGTTGTTTTTTGCCATTGAAGAACGGTGTTTCTATAAAGCCGACCGGAGGTATTATGGGGCTTTTCTTGAGGGGCAGGGTGAAACTGTACCTTTAGGTGATCAGATGTCAAGAGAGGGACGAAATGTGACCGTCCCTTTTAAAAGTACCAGTAACCATTTGATGGAGATTATTTCTTCTGCATTGCAATTTGATTACCGGAAGCGACCAAGCGCTGCAACCATTAAGAAGCAGTTGAAGAAATGCTTGAGACAGTTACAGGAATGAAGGTTGAATTAAATTAAATGCTGATTATTAAATAAGCGAATAAAGCGAACTCTACTGACAAATGTTTGGCAGTTTTGGTGCAGTATTGATATTTATAGATCACAGCTCGAAGTTCGTTCGTAAGAAAGTTAGTTACCTCATCTATCTGAAAAGCATATGACTAGCTCGTTAAGTAGTTATGTGCTTTGTCGACAAAGGTTGTAGACAGTTACTAACTGTGTATTGAGATTTAGACAGCAGAATGTGACCCTTTATTTGCTAATTGTCACGAGGTCTTCCCTTGAGGAATAAAATTCGTCAAAAATTAGGTAAACTAAAAATGGCAAATGTACAAAATTAAGGGTTAGATGAAATACTTTTTAAACGTGACTCACCTGTATACTTAACTCAATAAAACATATGTCATTTAGAGGTTAAAGATAAATTCTAATTATTGTGCATTGGAAGACTGGTTTCTTGTCGTGAATAACGGGAATTATGGCGGAAGATCTCGGCGAAGTTCGGTCTCACAATGTCTTGAATATTCCACGAACGAAGCGTTTGAAAATTTTGATAAGTATACGTGTCGAAACCTCGGGCAATCACTCTGGTATCATGTAATGAAATGTTTAAAAAGGTATCTGAATGGCATTTATTTTGCTCCCAAAATATGGGATATCGATGCATACTTTTTATTGATTCTGGGTCACCGATTTACTTTATTTATTTGGTTATTTAGTTATTTGGTTAGTTATTTAGTTTGTTATTTAATTGGTTATTTAGTTAGTTATTTAGTTAGTTATTATATTTATTTATGGATCTACTTATATTTTTTAATGAACAACAGATGAATCCTTATCTCAGCAACGAGAGTTAGTGTTGTAAAAGAAGGAAAAACTTTCTGGATTCAATATTGTCAAGTTACCAAGGCATATGCGTTAAACGAAAATTTGTAATGTCTAGCTATGGGTCATTTTTGTTGCTATTCTCAAACTCGTTAATAATTAATGAGGAAAATACACAAAAAAAAGAAACCAGTGACTTGACGTAGTTTGGAAATGTGATCTGAATTGGGGCAAAATTTCCACCACTTTAAAACCCAATTTCTCCTTAAATACGAATTCTTTTGAGAAGCCTCGAAGCTGATAGAAAAACTCAGCTATTGCATTGTTTTTCAACTGGCTTCTCTTCTGGAAATCAGATCAAACTCTCATTTTAGCATATAATTTATTGCATAAAATATATAATTATACAAATATATTTATGTCCGGATAATTTACCCAGTTTGTATCTAACTATAAGGGATAGTGAAAGCAAAAATTCCTGTGCTGAGTTACCAAAGAAGAAACAGGTTAGGAATGCTTATGTGTTACCGTGACTTATTGATTGTGGTCTGACAAATTTACTGAAATAGCTGGTAGAAAAGAATGTTCTCGATTTACTGAATGGCTTTAAGTGCACTTGAATCATCCGTGGTGTTTGTAAAATACAAAACGGCTTAGAGTTCGACCGAACGTCATGGCTTCGACTTATATAGAGCAGATAGCGTACACCCGTGGGGAGAAAATTGGTTCTGGAGCTTTCGGTGAGGTGTACAAGGCCTATGAAGAGAAGAGTAATAAGATATATGCGTTAAAGAACATCAAATGCTCGAATAACAACGATTTGGATGATGGTATGAAAGAAATAAGAGCGCTGGGAACATTATCACATCAAAACATTGTGGTACTCTATCACGTAGAGGCGAGCCAAGTGAAACCATTCGAAGCAACTTTATCTTTACTGTTGGAGTACTGTGGTGGAGGGAACTTGAACGAACGTCTGAGCCGAGAAAGCTCCGAAACACTGAATCTTCGATGGATGCGTCAAATCGCCGCAGCTGTGGATTATTTACATAGTAAGAATATAATGCATCGAGACTTGAAGCCTCAAAACATCTTGCTAACGTCGAATGAGGACATAAAAATTACAGATTTCGGTTTGGCGATGCGTTTTGCAAAAAGGGGGGAAGGGCAAAGCTGGCTGGATTATTACATGGAGGTTGGCGTAGGTGCCTATTGTTACATCGCTCCAGAAATACTTAAATCACATTACACCTACAAGGCCGATATCTTTTCCGTTGGTGTTATCTTCTATGCCATTATTGAACGAACATTCTTGATAGTGAAAGGTGAAAAGTGCTATGGGGTGTTTGTTTCCACCGACGTGGGCGAGAAACAGCCTCTTGGGCTTCAAATGTCTAACAAACAGGAAGATATCGAAGTCATGTTCAGAGAAACAACTTCTATAACTAAACTTGTTACGAAAGCATTGCGCTACGACTATAAACTAAGACCAAAAGCAAAAGAGGTTAAGTCAGTTTTACAAGAATATCAGCGGAATCTTTCTTTTTAATGATTATAATTATTATGCGTGAAAACGCCTTGAGAATTATTTTCGATAATTATACTTATGAAGTGTATTCGTTGAATTATGACTCCTGACTCTATGTAAAAATGTGGGGGGACTGGAGCCAAGTTAAATAAGTCTTTAGTGATGTTCGTGTAATAACTCTCTGCTAATGGGAACTGCGATTGAGGTGAAGTCAAGTCGCAGTTTGATAACTTACAAATGATGAAGCTGAGTTCAGCAAAATTTACTTTGATGATGGTTTAAAGTAATTTTAATCAGATCATCTTTTGAACTATAGAGCAAGAAACAAACTCCGAAAAACAACATCTTGAAGACTTAAGATTTAAGTGAAAACAAGACGAATGTAACGATAATATTTCGACCTTATTTCAAAGTCAAACAAGTTTGACAATGACTTTAAAATAAGGACGAAATATTATCGTTTACATTTGTTTTGTTTTCACTTAAATCTTAAGTCTTCAAGATGTTGTTTTTCGGAGTTTGTTTCTTGCTCTATTTTGTTAAATTGTCGGCTGGTAATGGCTTAATAATGAACTATCATCATCGTCATTGTCATTATGGTCAACATTGTCTCTTAACGTACAAAATTCTCATCATCACTATCAAACTCATGATCATCATCGCAATATCATCATAATTCATAATCATCACAATTAGCGACATCATAGCCGTCATCATCGTCCATCATAATTATAATTATGATATTCATTATACTTATCATATTATCAGCATCATCATCACAAACCACCATCATTATAGTCATTGTTGTTGTCATTATCATCATCGTTATCCATTATCATCATCCATCACCATCATTATCCATCATACATCATCATCATCATCGTCCGTCATACATTATCATCATCATCCATCATCATTATCATCATCCATCATCATTATCATCATCCATCACCATTATCATCATCATCCATACATTATTATGTATCGTACCTGATTACCATTGTGTATAAAATAAAGGTCACTGATGTGTAAATTCAATTTATTCTGGTAGTCTCAGAAGTAAATTGTAGACACGAATGCTCGTTCGTTTGTTTTTTATTTTTTTATGTATTTGTTAATTTGTTTAACTATCTGTTTTTGACATTTTTCTTTTAAATTCTCATTTATTTCATTACATATTTACGTATCTACTTATTTATTTACTTATTTACTTCTTTAATCGCGTTCGTCTATGTGCCAGGATAAAATAATGGAATTGGCAAAACTTTCTTTTCTTAAGTCCGTCTTAAAATTTGTGGTAACTACGTCTACTTATCAATATTAAAACATAAATTTCTTCATGGCAGATGCGACAACAATATTAATAATCCTCAATTTAAATTTATAAATTGGTGTTTATGTGTGCTGTAAATATTCTAATCCCATAAATTTTCATGCAAGGTTCGAGGATTTAATGCCATTATTTTGGATGAAAAGCAGGATGCATGATTAAACTTTTAAATTGTTCTTAGTAGATGAATTCTTATTTCAAGCATTTGGACTGTTTGGTAACCCTTCTCTCCTAATTTCCCAGCCAGAATTTCCTTGCATTCATTTCGGAAGAGTTTCTTGTGCCGAGCTTCTGGAAGGTCAGATAAAAAAATGTACTCCCTGCTATGCTAGAAGAATTAAAATACGAAAGAAATTATTTAAATATTAAATCAATACAGAGGGCAAGCTAAGATCATGTCTACTATCAGTGTTGGGAATATTTCTTTCACTTGCGGTAACGAAATTGGTCGTGGCGCATTTGGTCGAGTGTTCCTGGCCTATGACAACAACGACGAAGCGAAGAGATACGCCTTGAAGGAAATCACATGCACAAATAACGACGAATTGGCAGACGTTATGGGAGAGGTCAGATCCTTAACGCAGTTGTCTCACACAAACATTATCCAAATGTGTGGCTTTTCAGTGTCAGATCATGGAAATTTTAATGCGACTTTTTCATTGCTGTTGGATTATTGCCAGGGCGGGAATCTTAACGATCGTCTTCGTCGGCCCAGTTCCAGATCTTTAAGCTATCGTTGGATACGAATGATCGCAGATGCTGTGGCATATCTTCATGGAAAAGGAATTATGCATGGAGACTTGAAGCCAGATAACATATTACTGATGTCCAATGAAGTCAAAATTGGCGACTTTGGTTTAGCTGCGCGATTTGCCCCCAGAGCAGAAAACCAAACCTGGAGGGAGTATTACCTGAAGCGTGGGGTTGGAGCTGCTTGTTATGTCGCACCAGAAATGTTTTCTGGCAGACACACTTACAAAGCCGACATATTTTCCATGGGCGTTGTGTTCTTCGCTATTATAGAACGAACACACATGGAATTCGAAGGAAAAAGAGTCTATGGAGTTTTTGTGGAAGGCGAAGATGGACTGAACATGATGCCATTGGGAGTAGATATGTTTAACCAAGGCGGAGACGTTAGCATTCCCTTCGGCAGAAATGACAGCAAAAGAAGAGAAATAGAAAGGTTGTTGAAGTACGACCCTAAGGTCAGGCCAAGTGCACAACAAGTGAAGGAATCTCTGAATGCTCGTCGACTCTGTGGAATGCTCCGTCGGTGACCATTAATTACTTGGAACATCAGGGCTTCGTTACACCCGTTAGCTTCTGTTTGTATCTCTTTCAGTCTGTCGATCTGTTAAATGTTTTTATAACCTACAGTTTTACACAAAATGTGCAGTTCTAAGAAAACTAATGCAGGGATGATACTAGAGATTTTAAAGGGCAGGGGTTGGATGGCAGTATCTAGGCACCGTCAAAGTGATTTTGATCATTTCGAGTAAAGTAGATCTACGTGGCTTTGGGAAAATGAGGGCAAAAAGCTGTCACTAAAAGGGAACAAATAAGATCTCCCACAAAAGCACAGGGGTTGCAACCTCCCAACCCCCTCTTCTTAGTTGCGCCTTTGTAATGCGCAGTTTTAAATTACGTAATTTTCAGCTTGTTAGTGCCACGATCATGGAATGGAAACAGGGATAGTATATATTCATATAGCTTCATATAGCCTAGATCTTACAAGTTACAACTAAGTCAACTATATATCTTTTATCTATTACTTCTCACACCACCTGAAATTTTGCGATTGCGAAAGGGTAGAAACGTCCACTTTTTAGAATGGGATGAAAGACAATTCAATGCCACCGTTCATCATTTCTGGCAATAAAGACTGTGCAGTACTAAATCTTTCTTAAAAAGACGCCTGTGTCTATGTGTCTTTCTCCCTCCTTAACTCTCTGTCTCTTCGTCCATCTCTCTACTTCTCTGTTTTCATAACCGACTATATAAAAAGATGTTTTTTATACAATCGAATCAAACTTTGTAATAAGGTCCTCAATTATATTTTTAAGGTTTTCTAAAAGAGAAATTACAAGATATGAACGGACTCACCTTCAGCCTTTCTTGGCTATATCTTTAGTTTATAATTAATTTTACAAAATTCGGTTGTTTTTACAAATACTTTAATTTTATTCAGCTTTCAAGGAGCAAAAAATACCTTTTGCGGTTACATGCTCTTTCTGTTTTTTGTACTTGCATTACAGTGTTGATTACATCCTTTATGCTTCTGTGTTTATGATTTAAGCACACATGCATAATTACTTGATAAATTCCCTCACACAGCTTCGTGTATGGAGTAGTTACTTTGCTAATACATAAAGTGTATTTCTGTTGTTTAATTCACATATGGATTTATTTTAATTAAGGATGCGATAACTTTGGGTGAAGCAACTACCTGAAATATACGAAAAGAAACTTCGACGTTTCGAGCGAAGGCCCTTCGTCGGGAGGTTAGTAGCGTGGGTCGGGAAAACAACATGAGCTTTTATATTGTTGAATACAAAAGCGATCACGTGATAAAAAATAGACCAATAAGATGTATTTGGTAAAAACAAAGTATAAAAAAATGTAAATCACATAACAGAATATATTAAGGAGGAAACTAGGTTATAATTGCATAATATGCGGATAAACAAGAACAAAATGGAAAAGGTTAGTAATACAGATACGATAAACTAACATCGGGCCTAGACAAATAGACTTAAACATAAGAAAAACGCTCATTAATACCATGGGGGTGGACGGCGCCAAGTTTGGAAATGAGACGCATTTCATGCCTTTTGCGGCTATCATTGCCACCAGAAATGGGACAGAGGGCTCGAAATTTCATATCTGAAACACTGTGATTACCAGCATTGAAATGTCTGGCAACAGGCTGGTTAGCATCGCCACCAATGACAGCGCGGCGGTGCTCACCAAACCTTGTCAACACCTTGTCCTGTGTTGAAAGCAAAATTTATTTGTGTGTCGAATTCAACTGTTCGACGTAGTTTTTGATGTAGTTCAAGTGAACGTTAAGTATGTGCTGTCTTACAAATAGAGTGCATGGCCGTTCTGTATCGTTACTTACGAATGTCTTTACGTTTTAACACGATTGATACAAATTTTGAATTTCTAAAACTATTATTTATAAACACATTAAAACAAAAAGTTATCACCGGCAAGTTTCAAAAGAAAATGCACGTTGGCTAAAATTTTCATTTACGTGATCGTGCAGATGCAAGCAGCATCCTATGTAAATGTAGTGCAGAACTGATGTTGAATTAATTGTTCGAATTTCCCTTATGAATTATTGACGAGTCTTAGAATTCATGTTCCCAATCTAGAACTTAATACAACGACCCAAATCTGACTGCCTAAGTTATATGATAATAACTGTTGATAACTTGTGAGTATTTTTTATTGTACATTCAAATTAAAATAAATTGTTCCCGAAAAATGTTGAGATATGCTGCAATTTTACTGTCGAGTAAGTTATAATCCGTAATTCCAAACAGATGTTAAGATGCCTGTTTCTACTTACAAGTGTTAACTGCATATAGTTGAATTTAGCACAGGCTGTAAGTCTGCTACATTTAAAGTGTTTGATCCCAGGATCAACCTGTCAATGTTCGAGAGAACATTGACAGTAGCATTGACGGCATTGACAGCGGCATTGACAGCATGGACAGCAGCAGAGAACCTTGCATACGCAATCTCTGAAATGTTTCACCCATCTTGACAACCTTCCACAACAGCTGTCGTCGTATTCCTCTGTGTCCTGTGAGGCGTGGTCACCAGGGGTCGTCTCGGCAGAACATTGAAAGCAGCAGCAGAGATTCTTGCATACGAAATCTCTGAATTGTTTCATCCATCTTAACAACCTTGCACATATTCCTTCCTTTCTTTTCTTTTTTCTTCTGCACTTTAGTAGCGGATCTTCTTCTTCATAACAGTTGTCGTAGTATTCATCTGTGTCTTCTGAATCGTGACCACCAAAACTCGTTTTCGCATTCCTAGATATTGAGCTGGTTTCAGGATGTGTTGACTGGCTGACACCCTTTGCCGGCTCTTTGACGTTTGTATATTGCAAGAACGTTTCCCAGTCCATTAGCCGCTCTGCCCCTTGCTTCAGATACTCTGCATTTAGCATTTTACGTTGCGGACTTGATTGAGGAAGACCTTTGATTTTGCCAACCAGTATTTTTCTGTTAGCGTAATTGAACATGAAACAACCGACGTTAACAGTTGGGTTGCTATTTGATCCTCGAATGTTCGCAATGAAGACCAAAAATCGACCACCAGCGACTTCAGACAGATGATTCCACACCGTTTCTCTATCCCCATAACTGGGTTCAGCCAGACCAATCGTGTGATGGGAGTGCCATTCACCGATATTGCATAACCCGTGAAATGTTGTTAAGTTATGGCCTACATGAGCCAGGTATTGTACATCTTGATGGAACGAGGTTGTGGTTCGAGAACAGTTTATCCCAGGACCAAGGATAAGCTGAACAACAGCGCTGTAATCGCTTTGCCACAAACCGAAAAGGTCGCCACCGGTTTCGATTGAAGGTCTCTGCAGCACAAGCCACTTGAGGAAGTTAAGCTCGTCTTTATACATGAATACTCTAAATCGTTTGTCTCTCATGTCTGCAACTGCTCAAGAGTCAGGTCTCTTCTTCTTCACTGTACTGATTTAAGCTTATGTTGCTGTTGTGTCTTATGAACCAACTTAGCACTTAAACGTGGGAGCAACATTAAAAGCCTCTGCAAGGCTGCGTCTTTATAAGTATTATCACTTTCATTTTCACAATACAATTGCTTTACTGGGAAGTATTTACTAATGCAAGATATTTGCATAAAGTCGCTATACCAGTCAGTTGTCAAGGAATATTCTGGAAGCTAGGACGCTTCAAGATGAACAGTGTTTTGGTGTATGAGTAGGAAATGTAGATCTTAATTTGTAATGAAAAAAATCAATAAAAGAACGTGATCTCAGGCCTGGTAATAGGAAATCAACTTATAGAAACTTCATCCACGTACAAATCTTTCATGCCAGGTGAACACGATCAATTTACGAAGTAACGGTTATATTAACTTAACTTCACTTAAAACAAAACTTAACTGTCCAATACATTTTGCTGATAAAGATAACACATTTCTATTCACGACATGTAATTTAAAAGGAATATGAAAGAACTTGCAGGCTTAGTTCTTTTTTTCTGGGTTCAACTTCATTATCTAAATATTTTTTCAACTTTTTGAGTATTTTGATTGTTGCTTTTTTCTTTCCACCATTTAACTCCCAGCTGGTATGTATATATATATATATATATTTATATATAAAATATATATATTTATATATAGTTTTAGTAAAATGCTGTCGCTACTCAGAGTTTCACGCGGTACGCGATCATCAGACAACTGACAGATTCGGTTCAACTATTCTTATTTACATAGGTTGTGACGTTAATTAATAAGGTGTTTCGTTACATGGCGACACCTTGAGAAAAGTTCGGTTCGTCTGTTTAACAAGTTATTATGTTTTCCTTTTGTCAATAGGAGCTTTTCTTCAAGGCACAAATTGCATCGCTTCGATCCCGTCTTATATGCCGCGACTTGTTTGACGATCGACGAGCTAATGTTGAACTTCCGGTTGTTTTCCTTTAGTTTCCAGATATGCTTGGACAGTTCAGTGTCATTTGCATATTTGATGTGTTGGAAAGATTTCAGGTGGTTTCTGTATCTTTGTTTGAATTCATTAGCTGTTACTCCAATGTAACTCTTTTTCTCGTTGTTGTCGGTCGCCGTCACATCAGCTCGGTAGACTACGCTTTTCATCAAGCACTTTCCAGCCAGTGGGCATGTGTCTCGGTTTTTGCAGTTGCACGTGGGTTGTTTGTTCGTCGTTTTCTGGTTTCGTTTTACGTTTTGGGTTAGGATGTGTTTGTTGTGCTTCTGTATAAGAGTTTTCATGTTGTTCATGCAGCTATAGCTTACTCGTACAGCGTGGCGGTTGAAAATTTGGTGTAATTTGTGTGAGGGTGGGAAGTGTTTGTCGATAAGTTGTAAGAAGTCCCATCCTATGTTTGTTCTAACGTTTTTGCTGAAGGGTGAGTTGTACCATATTACGTTTCGTCGTCTTGCGGGTCTGGTTGAGCTGTTGTTGTTATCGCGGTTTGGTTCGTTCGTTAAATGACTTAAATCTGTGTTGACGAAGTTGCTACGTTTTAAAGCGTCGTTGTATAAAGGGGCGGCATCGTTGAATGTTGCTTCGTTGACAGAAGCGCAAGCAAAGACCCCCAGGGTGCCATCCGGCCTGTTAAACCAGCTTTTGCTTTCATTCTCCGAAGAAGGCTACTTTTCCAGGAACTGTTTAGTTGTAGTGAACGGTTTGAAAAAGGCGTTCACAGTTATGTACCTATTCAGTATTTGAGTGTACTGAGAAAGAACATGAGAAGTAACGTTTTATGTTTTTAACTGAAATATTAACATGGATAGGAGGATGGATGGATGGGTGGATGTATGAAAGGACGAATGGATGGATGGACGTACGCATGGATGGATGGATGGAAGGACGGACGGACGGACATATGAAGGGATGAATGGAAGGATGGACGAACGGACGGACGGACGGATGGATGGATGGATGGATGGATGGATGGATGGATGGATGGATGGATGGATGGATGGATGGATGGACGGACGGACGGACAGACGTCCGTCCGTCCATCCATCCATACAACGTCCGTCCATCCATCCGACCAACACAGAGAAAATACATTAACAGGATTAATGTATTTTCTCTGTGTTTGTATGCATGTATGTATGTTACGTATGTACTTACTGACAAACTACAAGAGAGGCCGAAACTGATCTTACTTTTATTTTTGTTTTGAAATCAAACAGAGTTAGGTCACAAGCAGTTTACAATGACATATTTAAAGTTTTAAACCTTCCAAAACAAAATCTAATTCATCTATAAAACTTGGACTCGAACATTCAATTAATTTCAGTCAACTTAAATTATTATAAAATATAATTTAAGTCCAAAGATCTAAGTTTTATACACAAGTGCTCAACGAAATCCAGTCATTCTTCTCGAGAGAGCAGCTAGCCCGGAGAGACAACTTCTAATGCACCTGAACAAGCAATGAAAACACTTAGAAATCCCATATCTACAACACCAGCAAAGGAAACAAACTATTACCGGCAAGCAATGTCGGAGACTTGTGTCAGGATGCGTTTTAATCTCGCACACGCATGAGCACAGTTTGCCCTTTTCTACGTCTGACTCTGCTGGATGGACCTTAACTCTGTTTAACCACCAAATACTGTTGTTCTTTGCATAAATATTTCGCGAATAACAGAAATTATCCCAGTCTTGGTTCTCTTCGGAGCCTTGTTTGAAGCGATCTTTGCAGCTAATACTATGACGCAGAGGACTACAGCTTGGCAGTTGTATCAAACTACCTCGAGTCATTTTATTGGTTTTGCTGCTGAACAAAAAACAACCAACTTTCACTGACGTCGTACGTATAGAACCCTCAATATTTGCGATAAAGAGTAAGAACCGTCCTCCACTCACGGAAGGCAGGTGGCTCCATATCGTATTTTGATCTCCACCACTTGGTGAAGTCAAACCGATGCGGTGATGTGAGTGCCATTCACCTATATTACAAATTCCTTCACATGATGTTAAATATCGGCCGACATCACCCAAGTATTGTACATCTTGATGGAAAGATGTGGTGGTTCGAGAGCAGTTCTTTCCAGGTCCAAGGATCAATTGCACAATAGCTGTGTCATCACTTTGCCACAAACCAAACAAGTCTCCGCCGGTTTCGATGTTCGACTTTTGTAGCACAAGCCACTTCAAGAACTCTAGTTCGTTGGAGTATATGAACACCTTAAAGCCATTGTAACTGGACATACTGCTTGGGTATTTGGTGTTGTGCTTCTTTATGAACAGTGTTTTGTCGGTCGTCTTCCTAGAAGGATATTAACTTTCGATTTCATTTCCTTGAATCGGTTAATAAAATCTGATCTTTCATGGAATCTGAGAGCGAATCAGTTGTCGTTTAGGCGCACAAATTACTTCAGCTACAGTTTAGGATCCAGAACTTTCAATAATACTAAATCTCGATTATGACGACAAGGCATAAGTAAACTTGACTCTGATAATTCCTTTACTCGGCTATTGTTGCTCTGATTGTCACGATCACTTATGCCAAAGCGTAGGAACCAGGAGGGGGGCATCAGGGGCACGTGTCCGCAACATTTATTAAAAAAAGAGTCCTGTTTTATCATGCAAAATGCCTTATTCTTTTAGATAACAAACACGTCATTAACATAAGGACATACATAATCAATTGATGCCTATTTGAGGATGCTCTATTCGTACGCAAAAGTGGCCCTAAAAGTTCGTTACCTCCCTGGAACTGAAACTTACTTTACCCGCTGTTCCACTTACGCCAGGTCATCGGCGACTTGTTTAAATTCCATTCTTGTCTCGATTTATTCACTCGCACGCTCGTTCTTTAGTTTGATGCTTCGTTCGTTCGTTTGTACGTTCGTTAGTTTGGTTGGTTGGTTGGTTGGTTGGTTGGTTGGTTCGTTCGTTCGTTCGTTCGTTCATTCATTCCTTCGCTGATTCATTCGTTCGTTAATACTGTACATCTGTTTAATTTGTTTTATTGATTCATCGATTTATTCTTACATTCTTAATCAACAAATGTTTGTGTTTCTGTGTAAGCATTTGATTCCATTTCCTAAAGGTGACAAGAAGAATACAATAAGACATCTTAAGTTGATTCAAAGGAGGTTTCTTATTTCAGGTTTGTCCTCTCCTTCTCTTAACCACGGACCTGTTGTACAGATGGATATTCTTTGATTTTATCATTTCATAGTTCTGACATACATCTGGTCACTTGTACTTCTAGACATGGAGGGCAGGATGAATGAGCAACAATGATCAGGGATTGCTTCTTCGTCGTGCTTGGGAGGAGGGGAGGCAAGATCACGAAGCGGGCTTGAGGACTTTGGCTGCAAAGTAATGACTTTCTCTTTGGTTTCATTGCACTTCGTTCCCTTGACTTTGGAACTCTCATCTTTATTCAATTCATCGCAAGTGATCCTGTCAGTTTTTCTATTTCTAGAGAGCAACTTCGTCTGTTTCCCAGTTACAACTTCATTGGACTTTCTCTGGCTTTCGTGGGTAGTATCTTTAACACCTGATTTCAATGGCACTTTTCCACTTAGTTCGTTATCGAGAGTACCATAAGATTTATCGACTCTTCCTTTTCTAGGAAGTAATTTAGTTTCCCTAGTTGCCACTAAATTGGGATTTTTCGCACTATCGTGGTTAATTTCGTTTAAATCTGATTTCCGAAACCTTTTGTCTGTATCGTCAGTTACAAAGCTCCTGTCTTCAGGTTCTGTGTTCGACAAAGTTCCTCCGGTTTGTTCTCTAGCAACACTGAAACTTCTCCAGTCAACACCGGGTTCTGTTCCTCGTTTTAAATGTTTGTCGTTTAATGATAAACGTAGGGGACTAGATCCTGGTAACGAGATCAAGGAACCGTTTCTCATTTCACTTGAAGCCGCAACAAACATGAAGCTGCCAACGTTAACTGTGGGCTGGTTTTGTGACCCCTTAATGTTGGCAATGAAGACCAAGAACCGTCCTCCGGCCACAGATTCCATGTTTTGCCATACGGTGTCTTGATCGCCACTACTCGGCAAAGCTAAGCCTATTCTGTGATGTGAATGCCACTCGCCAACGTTACATAGCCCATGAGACGATGTCAAATACTGAC
The DNA here is from genome assembly GCA_030142905.1 of Heliopora coerulea. NCBI lineage: Eukaryota > Metazoa > Cnidaria > Anthozoa > Scleralcyonacea > Helioporidae > Heliopora > Heliopora coerulea. Next base: position 515,268 of record JASJOG010000108.1, on the reverse strand, counting down.
CCACTTCTTCCAAGTATTGTACATCTTGGTGGAAAGATATTTTCGTTCGTGCGCAGTTTTGACCTGGGCCAAGGATCAGCTGTACAACAACACTATGATCTTTTCTCCACAAACCAAACAAGTCACCACCAGTCTCAATGTCAGGTCTCTGTAACACTAGCCACTTTAGGTATTGGAGCTCGTCCTCATAGATAAACACTTTGAAGGTTTTACTCGGCATATTGTTAGTCACAGAAGGCAACTGGCTTTAAATTCTGGCGGAATATTGTAGGATTTACATGTCATTTTTATTTACTCTTCCAATTGGCTTCCGGGATGCGCAAACTTACTTTCGCTTTCATTTGAGCATTCGCATGCAAAGTCAACAAAGCAACGGCGAATCAGAAAACGAGCCCTCGTTCGATGAAAGTTTTCGCACTATTAAACTATTTCGACCCAGTTAGGGATTAAAGGAGTCACTGATCTCTAGGGATAATTAACCAGGGTCCATCTATCCCTAGGGATTTTAGACCAGTGTCATTCATCTCTGGAGGTCGTAGATACATTTGACAGCGGCCGTTAGTAGTCAGGTGAATGCATCTATTAGAATACTTTGCGACATCTCATTTTCCATGCGAATATTTCATCACTTTAAAGAAAACGAAAAGGCATCAAATGTAAAGGAATAAATTGAGTGTTTGGGTTATTGAATGAAGATTTTGCCACAAGGAGAAGAATTAACTTCGAAAATCATAACATCACCCATAGTTGTGGTCATGCGCAGTTGTCGCGTCGTCTGAAGCGAACATGCGCACTTCACATGTTGTATGGTAGATAGGTAGGTAGGTAGGTAGGTAGATAGGTAGGTAGGTAGGTAGGTAGGTAGGTAGGTAGGTAGGTAAAACTTTGTTTAAACACGCTAGCCTAGATCAACATGATACGCTGCTTTCCACGAGGGGCGTCACACATTAACTATATACAAACTGAACTATATACAAGTTAAGCAATATAAGCAAAGATTAAACTATGTAAAGATTAAAAAAAACTTAAATTAAAAATTGGTGCGATCCAATAACAATTACGTCAGGCGTATTTTCTTTTTAAAAGAAAAGAGTTTCAGACTATTGAAAATCTTCAGGAAGGTGATTCCACTGCATGGCACCACTATATCCGAAAACATTTCTTCAGAAATTCACTATTAGGCTTAGGCAAGAGTAGGTCTGTATCACTACTACGTAAATTATAATTATTCTGAATTGTATTATATAACTTAGATTAGCGGTAGTGTGGTTATTAAGTATTTTGTACATCAATATCAATTTGTTCTCTAATCGTTTCACATCAAGTGTTTGCCAACCGAGAGCGTCCAGGACATCGGCCGATCTAACATCGTAACTGAGTCCAGAAATCACTCTAGCTGCACGACATTTGAAATTTTTGTAACTTATCTTGAAGTGTTTTACCACAATTATCCCACATGTATCCACCTGGCTAGGATACATGGATACAATATCTTGGACGTATTTAATTCTTGCGGAAGAATTTTATTAATTGACTTTAGTTGCAGGGATGATCTGAGCAGCACGTGGAAGCCCATCCCGGCTTGTGTCTAACTTGAAGTTAATAATTTATTGTGCAACAGCATTCATTGGATAACGGTTCTTCAATGTTTGAGGTTGCTGAGGAGGCGAGGTCACAGAGTACGCTTGTAGACTGTGGCTGCGATGTTATCACTTTCCGTTTGGTTTTCTTTTTCTTCCCATCTTCGGAACTCTCATGCTCACGGAATGTGCCATAGGATTTAATATTATTATCTGTTTTATTTCTAGAAAGCAACCTCGTCAGTTTCCCAACTGTTCCTTCCTTGTCCTCTCGCCTGGTTTCGTGATTAATTTCTTTAACACTAGATTTCAAAGGCCTCTTATCCACATTTTGAGGTACAAAGCTCCCATCATCAGGCACGGTGTCCAGTAGAGAATACTTGGTTTCCTCTTTAGCTTTGCCGTAACTTTCCCAGTCTGAATCTGGTTCTGTTCCTGGTTTCAAGTAATCGTCGTTTATCGACAATCGCAACGGGCTTGGTCCTGGTAACGAGTTCAGGAAACCTAGTCTCATTTCCTTGGTCACCGCTACGAACATAAAAGAGCAAACGTTAACCAAAGACTGCTCTTCAGGTTCGGTAATGTTGGCAATGATCACCAAGAACCGTCCTCCAGCTACGGAATCGATGTTTTGCCACACTGCGTCTTGATGCCAACCAGTCGGCAAAGCCAAGCCTATCCTATGATGTGAATGCCATTCTCCGAGATTACAGAGCCCCTGGGATGATGCCAAATACGAGCCTACCTTATCCAAATATTGTGCATCTTGAAAAAATGTGGTCTTTGTTCTTGAGCAGTTTCGTCCTGGGCCAAGGATGATCTGAACAAGAACGTCGTCATCACTTCTCCACAAACCAAACAAGTCACCACCAGTCTCAATGTTAGGTCTCTGTAACACGAGCCACTTTAGATACTCGAGTTCCTCCTCGTAGATAAATACTTTGAAGGTTTTACTCGTCATATTGCTAATCATGAACAGTTATTGGCTTTAAGTTTTGTGGAAAGCTGAGGATTTGGTTCGGCATCGCTATTAACAGCTGATCTAATTTTTCACAGGTCACGAGAACCGTGTTTTCATCGCGTGACGCGCGTTTTGGTTTCTTGCGCAATGAGTCATTCCAGAAGGCCTAACAGCAATTAATGCTATAATATTATATAATACATTATTATATAATATATTACAATATAATATATTATGCAGTATGTTATATAATGGTATAATGATAGCCATTTATACTGTTATTTTTCCGAACATTCTGGTGTCGTTAGTTCTGTCGCTGATCACATGAAGATCTCCGTCGGTACCTGGGCATGTTACGTGTGAAGTAAAAAAAAAAATGGAGATTGGTAATTTTAAATTCTTATTGGCGGATTTCGAGTGCTTTTTAAAGCCATTCTTCCTAAATTTTCTCCTGAAATATGAAGAGAACATACGATATATTGTCTCACAATGGGGCGGATTAACACCATGGCAAGCTCGGCAAATGCCGATGGCCTTCGAATAGAGGGCGCCCCGCATTTCAACAGGAAATGCTGGCTCGTTTGTAACGAGTAACGCAGGCCAACGGACAAAATTCTGACTGTATCAATCAGGTGCTATAATTAAGCTTATATATGTAGACTAATGTTCGTCCTAAATCAAATTCAAGCAAAGACCCCCCGTCGTGAAATCTGGCCAGGGGGTCCCGCCGGCTGTTAATCCGCCCCTGGTCTCACATGATATATGCATGATATATCATGTCAAATATCAAATCCTATCATATGATATACTAAATCATACCATATGCCGGAAATAGTAACCCTAATAGTCGAAAACCACCTAATTAATGAGCTTTGGTTAATTTTTCCTGGCAATGTAATGTATTTATCACATATTTTCTCTTCGCAATCCTGTGTGTTTAAGTATGATGCCATTTAGTCAAAAAATGAACCAGTGATAACTTCAGCGTTGTCAACTTCCTGGAGGTCATATACACCAGCTGGAGGTCATGCACATGTAGGATTATGTTCAGCCAAAAGTGTTCAATTATGCCAAATTCATGGGACAAAATATCTTCAACCTTGCATATGAAAGATCAACAATCAGATTAGCACAATGTTGGGCGAGATAAAGGAGAGTTGTTTCTCACAATATTGTCAGAGCTTGTCCAAGAAACACATTGTAAAAAGGATATGATTCCAGAAACTCATTAGTCCATTATTTTTCTATTCAAATTGCTGAGACTCGCGCCTTATTAATCAGGTCAAAGATATCTACATGGCTTGAACCTGTTGCTTCTCTTTTGGTGTGATAAATAAGCAAACTGTCGCAGGAACAGTTGAACTGGTGTACTGACAGGTTTACCTCGACTGATAAAGCTCGACTTTGCATTACGTTGCTCAGGGTCTTAACACCATTTAGATCTAAGGCCTGTTTTAGAACATCAGCAATAGTAGGGTGAATTCTTTTATAATCTACTACTTGTAATGGAACTCGGTTCAGTTTTCACAAAAATATAGAGTCTTACGTCATTAAACTTATGATGGTTCATGACAGTAGAAATAATGAACGTTTTATGCTCAGCATTATTGTCAGTTCTACCTTGCTCAATGCTTGATAGTCGAATCCCGTGACTTTTAAACTATCACGGCTGGTGTTGACTGTTATTGGTTAATATTGCTGATTACAACGTATATTTTAACCTCGCTCCCAAGATCTTAACTAAGCAAGCGGCCGGAGCAACACGGCAGCCTGAACAAAATGGCTAGGTAAAAATTGCCGTTCGTTCAAATTCATCTTCAGCTGACGTGGACTTGAACAGCAGCGTATATTGACTTATGAAATGCGTTTTGTTGCTCTGATGTAGTCTTTCCTGGAAGCTGAAAATGTCGAAGAGGTTTCACTTTTGATGAACACAGAACCATTTCCGGCGGAATTACCTGATGCATTTTACAATAATGAATTATAAATTTCCTTTCATTGGACTTGTTGCTGGGGTTAATATCGACCAATCACTCATTGTCTGTGACTAAAATGAGAAACAGACGATAATGTTACACTCATAAACTACTGCGTACCTCTGGTTCTGACGTGAATCGTAAAACCTAGTTGTGAGTTAAACGAAGGAGAAACGTTTCTCTTTTTATTTATTGTGATAAAAGAAAGTTAACGTGATTCCCTTTCTAAGAATTACAAATTACGGAACAGTTCCGGCTTTTTAATATACAGAGACGTGAAACCGAAAGTCTATGTTTGTATGTTACGGCTGTTGTGATTTTGCATGTTGTCAGTCATGACATGTACAAAGCCTGTTGTATTGCTCTTTCAAAATGACTATGAACGCATCAAGGACTGGGTCTTGCAATACCCTAACAGTGAAACCGGTGGACAATTCTTCGGACTGTGGACCCAAAATAAAAATCCTTACGTGAACGTTGTGATCGGGCCTGGAGTGTATTGTCGTCATGAAACTCATTCGTTTCACCAAGACATTGAGTACTTAAAGAAAGTAGGAAACTTCCTCAATAAGGAGTTTATGATGTGCCACATCGGGGAATGGCATTCACACCACCGTCTGCGACTTAGGCAGCCAAGTGGCGGTGATCTAAACAGCATCTGGAAACACTTCCCGTCTGGTGTGGAGCACTTTCTTCTAGTAATTGCCACTATTGAATCTGAAGAAGTAAAATTGTGGCCATGGCTTTTCACTGCTTCGTCCCATACGCACAGCGCCATCGATGTTAAAATCATTGAGAAAAACAATGTCTTTATGATTGATGAAGCAGTTGCAAACCAGACAGCCAGTGGCGCAGAAGTTAGAAAGGTAAAACCGAGCAAGATAGAACGCTCTTCACCATCCCAAGATTCTTTATGGTTCGAAAGCTCGTCTGGAGCGGCTTTTGTTCAACACCTGCACAGCGAGTTGGACAAGTTTATCAATAACGAATCTGATATCGACAAAATTCTGCGCTCGCGTTATCTCGAATTTTCTTTCCTCCATCACCAAATCCGTTGGGTCTTGCGATTTCCACCTGATTTTCCGAGGCAAAATCTCATCATCGAACGAGGAAACACTGTAATTGTGCCGAGGGCAAATCGAAAGCACGCAAAAGGCCATTCATATGAATATCAAGTGGATCAAGTTATTGAAACTCTCCGAAAACACTGCTTTAGTTGCAGTAAGCGGAACAAATGATTGTTAGTTGTCTCTTCTGATTGATAGATGAAGTGAGATTAGTTTGTATGTCACCTAGCGCACCACTTCTCCATGAAATGTATTTAGCAATCACAACTCTTTAATTTTCGCATTCTGTAACTCGTTTGGATACTCTAGACCTAAAAATTTCAAGCAATTCTGGTCGAAGACAAGCATAATAGAGTAAAATATGAAATGTGAAGAGATGATATAGAACACAGGTTAAAGATACGTCTGACAAAATCTAGCCTCTCTAAAAAAAAAAGCGTATGAAATCTCAGTATAATTCTTGTATTATTATTAGTTCATAAAATTCAAATGTGATGTGTGCATTCGACCGATTTTAATTGAACGGATTCAGCTAATTTATATTATTATTATTCATATTATCTCATGACAAATGCGCAGTTCATAGTTCCAACCTAAACATGTCTTTCCGTCAAAGTTAAGTATATGATAACATGGCGAGTGAAGTTTCACGCGCGCAATGGGAAGTAGACCTCAAGTTGAGGTTAAAGCTTCACGAACGATAGTAAATCCTTTAACACACTTGTGATAACTGATTAACCTTTTATGACCCAACCACAAGGAAAATGTTTTTGTAATTCCTTTCTTTCAAATGGGGAGAAGCTTGAGAGATAAGAGTTAAACTTACTTTAAAAAGAAACATTGGGAATAAGAAATCATGCAAATACTCGTTGGTATATGGTAAGTGGTGTAATAAGGGGCTTTTACACAAAGTAAGAATAAAAAATGTTTCTATTTGATTTTATTTTTAACCCTTTCAGTACCAAGGACCCGCTCTACCGTTTTACCTTAGGTAACGCCTGACCACTTTACGCCATGTACAGATGATTTTACTCGTCATGGGGAGATCTCTCATTTGAATTATTATATTTTTGTTTTAAAGCAAGATAAAAAATGGGCATTCGAATTAGATAAAATAAGGTGCTGGACAATTTTCCTGACTGCAGGGAAATAACCTTAAAATAGCTTCGAGATCACCCGAAATAACCCCAAGTTACTTCAAAATAACCTTTCTCGACCCCGTACCCACCAATAATCCAGCCAAGGCCGGGTGGAAGACCCCGGTTACGAGATCGTACAGGAGGTCGTCCCTTGGTTAGCAAACCAAATTGTTTGCAGGCGTTTAAATTCAGACGTGGTATGTTCTTTGGTGGTCATTCTAAAAGACTTAGCATGTTTACAGCAGGACTAGCAGCTGCCGGGGTAGTTGTTGGATATGGGGTCTATTCCTATGTTCAACACAACAGGAAAAAAAAGATCAAGGCTGTTGTAGACGAAATGGTAGGTCCAGGAATACAGAACAAAATGATACATTTTTGTATGTAGCATAGTCTCGAGATAGTAAATATTTTGTTACTCGAAATGTAACAGAGTAAGCTTTAAATCGTGCATAAAAGTGGGCTGCTGTCGAGCCTGTGTTCATTTTGTTGTGGTTGTTTTACATTCAGTCGGTTTGTTAACGCTTAGGTGGTTTTCTGAAGTCATGATCTTAGTGTTCTTGATACTGTAGTTCTTGTTTCACTTCTTATCCATCAGTCCACGAGCCATGTTTGGAAGACCAACACCCCCACTTCTATTTTAAATTTCTTGTCGCTGTTTATTGATGGGCATTAAATTACACGTTTCCAAAACAGAGCGACATGACTGCACAGTGATGTCAAATAGAGTAGGCGTTCCCTCAATTCTTCATCAATGATGTAATCACTTTTCCCATGTATATATAAACTTTAGGTCCGCTTATGTTAGTTCACTTGGTCTGAAGATGATTTTGCAATAAAATCGAAATATCACCATTTCACAGTTTTCCTCTTTCGTTAACTTAAATCTTAAGTTAAAAGATGGCCTTCGTTTTCGGAATTTGCTTTCTCTTATATTTTTTGAAGTTGTCTTCTGGTCAAGGTTTTTGACTGCACAGTATTATGCACATGTGAAACAAGGAGGCAAGTTTTAAAATCCATGTTCCCGACGAAAGGTTTACCTGTTACCCTTCTGAAATATTTTCTACATGAACATAATTATGAAAAAGTAAAGTTAATCGACTTCAACCTAAGGATGGCCACAGATGAGGATGTCAAAATGTGTAAGACTTGTGCCTTAACCTGGGCAATCAATTTCAATTAACACTTACTGACACACCTACTTACTGGTTGAAAACACTCAAGTTTTTGATTGTTAACTACAGTGTTCTGTACTGCAGATGATGGAGTTATCTAAAGCTGATGTCTTCATTCATGATCAAGTTGGACTAAGGGAAAAGCTGCAAGCCTTACTTGAGGGAGGCACTGAACATTTACAGGTTTTACTTTGAGACTGTTCTAATATATTATGTCTGTATTGATTTATCACTGCCTGAGTACAATAATTATTACAACATTAATGCTTAATATGTGAAATTAATTGTCATTGTTATCACCCTATCATGATGGCTTGCTTTGATGAGTTAAATCAGCTGGTACAAGCCCGGGTAAAGCAATAGAAGAGTGATTGTGTCAGGAAAGAGTTAATATAAAGTAAAAACAAATTCCGAAAAACAATGACATCTTGAAAAACCCAAGATATGAGTTAAAAACAAGACGATGAATGATTGCGATGATATTTTGACTTTATTGCAAAATCACTGTCATGACTTTGCAATAAAGTTGAAATAACATCGAAATATCATCACAATCATTTGTCATCTTGTTTTTAACTCATATCTTGAGTTTTTCAAGATGTCATTGTTTTTTGGAGTTTGTTTTTTACTTTGTTTTATAAAATTGTCTGCTAGTACCAGATTAAAGATTTAATGATTATGACAAATGATTTTTAAAGCTGTGTTAAAGGATAATTAATTTTTTTCCCTGTGTTCTTATTTGGCATAATAGTTGACTTGTGTACCTTACAGTTTGCTTGTACACATACTCAGTTTAAACCAATTAAAAAGGAAAAGGACAAGATTGCATCTTTAGGGACTTAGCCTTTACAAAAATCAAGGAATCCACGTATCTTGTATAAGTATTATTTCAATATTGTTCAGGTTCTTCATCTATAATATTGTAACTGATAATGTTTTTGTTGACAGTGTATTTCTGATTTTGATGGCACATTAACTAGAGCAACAGTTGGTGGGAAAAATGCTCAGACTAGTTTTGGTGAGTGACATCAAATAGAACAGCAGTTGGTTTAGGGCAGAGGTGCACAACCTTTCTGGTTTTGTGGGCCAAATTTCTGGCTTAGAATAGTTAGCGGGCCACCAGTTTTTGTTTGCGCCTTTCATTTCCCTCCATGGGGTCAATTGTTCTATGGCAAAGATAGTATTTTTATAACTTAATAAACTTAGTAAAGTTCCTACCTTTGAGTTAAGCTAATTAGGGTGCAAAATTTGTTCTTGGAAAAGTTTCTGACATTTATTAACAATAAAAATTTCTAATTTTTAGCATAGAAAGTATTTATTTTTCAACTAGCAATTCTCTGCAGGCCACATAAACGACTCTCGCGGGCCGGAAGTGGCCCGCAGGCCACAGGTTGCGTACCCCTAGTTTAGGGTATAGTAGTTCATGTATTACATTTGTTGATAAATCTGAAATTTCTATTTTGTGATTGATATTGTAATTTTTTGTTTAGCTGTTGTTGCACAGTCATCTTTGTTGCCACAAGATGTAAAAAGACAAGTAATGTATACTGTAATAATAAGAGATGTGGAATAATAATAATAAGGAATATTATCATGCCAAATATTAGTTAATTTAACAGATTTGCTTAATTTTATTAAATTTTTGTTGATTATCAAAGCAGTACTTGTAGTAGGATCATTTCAGGGTGTTTGTTCCTTGTCAGTTTCAGCTGTTTTTTGTGCTGTTATTATTACAGTAAAATACACTGACATTTTCATGTACACATAAGATTCTGTTCGTGATACATAGTCATCAGTATTTCAGTTTTAATATTACATGATCATCCAAAAAACTGAGAGATGATAATTAATAATCATAATAATTAATTTTAGTCATTACATGTATTTAATATTGAATTTTACTGTCCAAACTTTCCATAAAATGATCTCTTAATTTAGATTATTTTATAATTTCATGCATCAAAATTATCATAAAATATTGTACTTGTCATGCATTTTATTTTTAAAGGAAATTGAAATGCGAGAAAAGTTTCTTCCTATTGAGAGAGACAGGTAAAAACACTTCAGGAGAAGTAATTTTGGCTATTGACTCAAGCTGTTTTGTACACCCCAATCCAACCCAAGACCAGCTCATTATTTTGTGACTGGAAATGCCAAGCAACTTTATTCAACAGAGGGAATGGTTCAAATTATTTTATAGCCATGGATTATTACCAGGATTTTATAATTATAATGTTTTAGAACATTTTGTGAAGTTTTCTATTTCTTTCTTATCAGCACTAAAACTAAAGAAGAGAAAAGTCCCTCTATGGAGGAATGGTAGGATAATGTTATTGCAAAATATTTAGCTAATTTCTCTGGAAATTATAGTTCAAGAATTTAGATTTTTCTATTTTATGATCATCTCTTACAAATTTTGTACCACTAAAAGAGAACTTAATTAGAAATTTTTCAAGGTATTAAAATTGATAAACATATAAAGTACATTCTAGATTTGAATTATTTAAGAGATTTAATATTCATTTATGCTGTTACCACCTCATGAATCCTATCTTTTTAGTATGTAAAACGTATTCTCAGAGTTTACATTATAAAATGCAATGATAACCATGAGTTATTTGATTAGGGAAAGCTCCTGGTCAAAGATTTTAGACTCCTGATTGAAAAGAATTGTTTGAACTGAGTTGGTTTTGGCTTGGGGAAGTATCTGTGACCTTGAAAAATGAATCTGTTCCCATTTCATGAAAGTTTTGCCTTATGCACATGGTTTGGCTTGCAAAGTATTCTTCATCACTGGTACTGGTTATAATTTCTTGTCAATATATTTACTCTTAATTTGCATTGTTAGAATAAATTTATTCTTTTTTAATAGTATTCCTGTCTTTCTGCAGGTGGAAAAAGATTTTTGAAGTAATAAAAGAGGGTGGTTTGAAGGAGAACATGATTCCAGGAATGGTTAAAGATGGTAGTTCTGTTCTAAGGTACTGTATACAAAACATAATATGTTTTCCTCACTTTATTGTAAATACAATGTATAATTATAAGTCAATATTAGTAATAGCATACAGGAAAACTTTAAGTGTTTTGGACACTTCATTATAAATATTTATTTCTTAATTTCTCAAGAGAAGGTTGTGCTTATGTTCTGAAGAAGTTCCATGAAGAGAAAATTCCATTACTGATATTCTCAGCTGGAATTGGAGGTAACACAATCATTTTAAAGTGGCATTTTTAAGGTATCTTTTCACCAAAATACACATGCAGTCAGTAATTGGAAGACAAAGACACTACAATCTTGACAAACCATGGCTTTATCATCACATTATTGCCTGTTTCATTTTTATGCTTGTTTTGAACACCAAGATAACTCACTTCAGGGTTACTGTATGACATCTTATTCTCATGTTCAGTGTACCTGTATTTTGTGGAGCTGTCAAGTAAGTGTTGAACATCAGGTCAAGTGTTGTACTGTATGTGTACCAATCTTCATTATTTTAATTCAACATTCCTTTGACTATTTTTCAATTCTGTTTTTTATTCCTTATGTTAGATGTTGTAAAGGAAGTCATTAACCAGCAAGCCTCTCTTTACAACAACATCCACTATGTGTCAAATTTTATTGAATGGGATAATGAGGTAAATACACTATGACAGATCTGCCACCATGACATTACTCCATTTCATTATGGTTAATGTCAGACACAAATTCAGTTGAGGAAAAGTACTGCCTGCCACTTTTGGCAGTAATGCATACCCTTTTAATCCATTGCTACCAAAGAAGGCCTTTTCTGTTTTGTTCTTAGACAAATATGCCAGCTGGTCATCTAAGAAAGGAATAGGTTACAGTAATTGTCAAGCTTTCCAAGTTGTCTCCTTACATGAGTAAAACTTTCTGGTGTTTGCCAGAGAGTGTAAAATAATAACATAATTAAAAGTAACTAGTTTTGGGGATTGAAGGGTTAATTGAAATTCTGAGCAGGATTATTTTCACTTAATAAATTACTACAAATCATCTGCATAAACTAGTCCAAAAGCTGTATGTAGTAAGTTATGTAACTATGATGGAATGTTATGTATTGTTATACCATGCTCATATATTTTAATTATGATAAAAGGATTGTTCCCACACTGCATTAATTTTATCAATAAACCTGTGTCCTGCAGGGAAATATGACTGGTATTGTTGGATCAGATATTTTACACTCATTCAATAAAGGAGATGTTGCTGCTTCTCTAAACTATGGAAACACTGTTAAGGTACTATATGTACAATATGCACTATTAAAGATCAAGTGAAGTCAAGAAATAACCTAATAATGAACAGTTTAGAGAGCAAAAAGACAAACTATTGCAATAACTGTTGGTTTACTATAAAATGCCATGTACATAAGTTTATAGGATGTAATTCACAGCAGTTCAATATTTAAGTCAAGTTCACACATCTGTACTGTATGGCAGGGAACAGTCAGCATTATTTTGCTAGTCTATGTAAATGTTGTATTGAGATTAACTGTTGGTTATGGTCTACTGGATGATTTCAGTCTAAATTATCCTCAAAGTCAAGTAAGTACTATAGTATCCATCAGGTTTGCCTATTTTGTATCAGATAAACAAAAATAACAACTATTATCTCGAATTTCCTCATTTCACAGGATCGTACTAATGTTATCCTGCTGGGCGACAATGAAGGAGATGGTTGTACACTAAAAGTACTCAACAGTATCAAAACTTGTTTAAAAATTGGCTTCCTGAATCATGATGTAAGACACACTCTGTGCAGATGCAATTATTTGCCATTTCACAGTTAACCAATTTAACTGGTCAACTTTTTTATTGCTTTTTAAAGGTTAATGAACTCAGACAGAAATTTGAGCAATTGTATGACATAATAATTGTTGATCCTGAGTCAATGACTCTTGTTGGCGTTTTATTAATGAAGCTTCTGGATAAGCACTAATGACTGTTGGAGGACCTACAGCATTATACATCAATGAAATATCAGATCCATATCTGATTGTGAAGAGCAATCAGAATCCACCATGATAGGATCATATTTAACCTGTTATTAAATGTGGAAGCACCTTGGTTCATCACTGGCATTTTATCACATTGATTTACATGTCTTTCAAAATTTCATGGATAATATAGTTATTTACTAGTTGTCTGTATACATGTTGTACTTTTTCAAACAATTATTATAGTACTATAACTTCACCATAATAGTTATTCAGCTATAAAATCTTTGTATTGTTTCTTTTCAGTTTAATTGCCCACTATATTATAAGTCAAATATGTGTATGACTTAATTCTTTTGATAAATATATTTGTTATCATCATGCATTAATTATTTCATTTTTCACAAGTTCATCTGGAATGATCATTTGCATTATTTACATGTATTTGAAAATAATGTCCTTTTGTGATAGTTTGCTTGGATTAACAGATCTCAACTTGTAAAAGACATGATGGCATCACATTTTATCTTTTATATTTTATCAGAAATGACAGTTATTCTGTGTCCTTCATGTTCCTTCACTTCAACTTCAACTTTCTGAAGATACCACCTACAACAAAAATGATACATGTGTGAATTCTTTCACATTCAATTTCATTTAGTACAATATTATTGAAAACTGATACATTGAAAACACCACTTAATTCACTTCTGAGTCACCACAAATAACAAACAAAACTTATTTGGAGAGTACTGTGACAAGGCTGAAAAGAACCTACAACTTTTAAAAGTAGGTGCCATGTTTCAAGTTTTTCTGACAAATTTTTCATTTTTTGGTGGAAAAGCTTTTTTCTGGTCCCCTTTCCTGTTTATTTCCTGACAACAAACAGAAATGAAATCTCATGCCTTGAAAGAAACCAAAGTTAAGTTTCTGTCATAAAATTTACCTTTCATTTATCTTGTATGATGTTGAATAAACATTGCCTGTTCTCTTTGAACCTCTAACAGGTACGACAATCTAAAGTAAGACAGTAATTTTACTAGTTTCCATAATGCAAAGAGTCATTAGTATCATGAATGTTTCTCTATAATGGCAATCTACATTTTCATGACTGCATTAACTTCACTCCAGGTGTGCCATTAAACCTGGTTTTCTTTTCATAATACATTTCATTTATTTCCTGCAACATCAGATGGGGTGGTAAATGTAAATGTCTTGGTTTTCATGTCTTACTTTTTCATGTTAATTTCTAAGTCAACTCAGGGGTTCTGTCTAAACTAAGATACTGTCCACATCACCAAAACTCCAGTTAAAATGTGGACTTCATTGCACATGGGCATTACACCTCCAGAGCTACAAAAGAATTACCAGTCCAGCCTGGAACCATTATTTTTAAATTTTCTTCAAAAAGCTGATAATTATGCTGATACCTACTGAATTAAGTTCATGGAAAATACTCTACAAATTGGAGTAAGGTGTTGTCAAATACCTGTGCTTTATCAGCAGATATTCGAATGTCTTTCCTTGCAAGGTTCATGTAAGCAAATCTCAAAGGTCTTCCTAAAACATCATTTGCTTGTTGATGAGCTTTAACTGCTTCTAGAGTGAGCCTATAATAATCTCCAGCAGCAAGGTTTGCTGACATTCAAGAAAGAAACAAGAATATGAGTATTTCTTGCTTATAATTATAATGGAGTTAACTGAAAATTAAATTAACTCATGAACACCATGAAAATCCCACTCTGCTGAACAAAATTGCTTGATGTTAGCCAGAATAGAATTTTAAGGTGCACCCTTGTCCCTCATTGAGTTACATGTAAATCAAAAATCTGAAAAGTACTTTAGTGTCCAACATGACTATCAATTCTTTATATATTTTGAATTGGATAATCACTTGAACACATCATTGAGATCATCTGTATTATGATGTAACAATAATAAAACTAATGATGATAACGATAGTGATTATATTAACTATAATTATAATGATGGGCAATGATGATTATAACAATCTAGAAAAACCCAGTTCTTTACTAATACAATAAGTACATTGGCTACCTTGAGTGAAGTGGTGCAGGAGGAATGATCCACTGATAGAAGCTACTGCTCCGTAAATAGCAATCTTTCTTAAGCTTTCATATTTCATGTCACTCAATTGTATTGACTGATTTATTGATTGTAATTCCTTTGTTTACGTTTAGTGGTCTGAATATCCGTAGTCCTGGGCACCAGAGATAACTGTTCGGTCAGCGGTTTTGAGCAGAAATAAAAGGTTGTCAAATTGGCGGGAAAATGTGAAATTTTTTGTTAAAAAGGTTGGACGGAAGATTTGGCTTTTCCCCCTATTCTTTCACGAAGTTCTTGCGAAATTGAAATATAACGATGACTGCAAACCTATTTCATAAATGTTGAAGACTAAGCGAGGTTTGGCAAGCAAGGTAAAACTTTTGATTTTGTGCCTGAAAATTCAATTGTATTTAAGTGCCATAACTGCATAATTGTTAAATGTATGGACAATTTTAGCGTTTACTAATTAATATTAAACAATATTAAATATAAGAATGACTTGTAGCAGTTGAACTGAGTATGAATACTTGGTGAACATTGCTAGTATTCCATTATTATCATTACCATTATTATTACAACTCACACACCACCCAGCTAAGGACAGTGGAACAGGTATCAGCCTGCTAAGGGCTCCCAACACCCCACCAGGTAAGGCCACAACAGACATTATTATTATTATTATTATTATTATTATTATTATCATTTTTATAATGATAGATTACTATACTGGGCATTTTTTTTTTATTTCTGTCCAAACAGCCCTCAAAGTCCTCACTTATGTCAAGGGGATTGCCTCCAGAGTCTTCCAGGTGACAACTGTTGTTTATATACTATAAAATATACTCTAGTGCTATCAGATCAATAGCTTTTAAATCATGAATCTGCTGGGCTTAAGAGGAACAGTTTTTAGAACAGAAATTAGAAAATGTCAAGTTATTGCTGTCATGAGATCTTTTCTGAAAACCAGGGACAAGATTGACAGTGGCACCTTCAAGCATTCAAGAGCCCCCTCCTGGTAAATTTTGGGCCTACAAAATGCAAAATGGTACAAAAAATTGAAAGCATAATTATGATGCTCAGTCCACCCTTCACTTACAGCATTGGTTCTCAAACTGGGGTCCGCAGTCCCCTAGGGGACTGTGAAACAGTTTTAAGGGGACCGCGACAAGGATGCTGAGTTTTTAAATTTTAGTTATGGTTCTTGGGCATTTAGAACACATTGGGTGCGTTTTCACTCGGACATTTTACTAGCCTAACATTCCTTTAGGTGTTTGTTTACAGACCAACTTTAGACTAGCTTAACTAACCACCTATGCGTGTGAGACTGCGTTTTCAACTCTACTTGCCATCAAAACAAAATCCCGAGACAGATTGGATGTGACTCATGACATGAGAGTTGCACTGTCCAAAACACAGCCCAACGTAGAAGAACTATTAAAAGTCAAGCAGGTGCACCCATCTCATTGAACTGTACTGTAAAATTGATGACTGAGATTTGCTGTTTTTGAAATAAATAATTGCTTACCAAATAACATTTTGATTATGTTGATTGTCCTTAGTTTTGTAAGGAGACCGCGAATCATAAAAAAATAGTAAGGAGGCCGCCATGTAAAATTTTTTGAAAAGTTTGAGAACCACTTACTTACAGGATCATGAGATATCAGGCCTATAAACTGTAGTTTCATTATCATTTTGTCACTACAACTGGCAGGATTAATTTTATTTTAAATACATTAAGATTACCATGCAGTACTGGCACTCTAGTTCAACATTAGTACAATGAAAGTGATCCCCTTTTAATCTATGTGTTTTATATCAACATTTTAGACCTGTTAGGCGAGGATCAAAGACATTGATGTTAGATGGATGTTATTCTCTTTATTCTACAGACTCAGAGGATAATGTAAGAAATCTATCTGACATGTCAATCTTGATGTAACAACTGCATGTAAATTCCTGATTTATAATGAAAAATAATGTATATTTTCTTAAGTACCAGACATTGAAGAAATTGGCTATGCCATGGGGTAGTTTATCCAGTACCCCTAAATAATATATCTATCCATTTAACACTTTGACAATGTAGCTATCATCCTGGGATACTGTAAGTTTGTGCTATTAATTTGTTCATATTTACAGAGTGTATTTTAGTGTTGTATTTTAGTCTTCAAAAAATAACTAACTGTCAACAATTTTATCAAAAGTGAATGAAAAACCTACAGTATTTCATTCTGTCTTATTTTATAGGTTGCTGGTGTCAGTAAAGGGCTGGACAAATGTGCAAAGCTCTTGACCAACATCTTGGAAATTAATGGTGAAAAAGGTTTGAAATTCTAAATGTTGTGCATTCAGTTTAACATCAATTTAGACATATCAATTAATCCCTGTTCTCTTTGATAGATAAAAGTTTCTTTTTTAATAAACTAATTTAACCCATTAAGAGGCAAGGACACACTACATAATTTTACTATGGCTAATGTTAGATAATTTTACTCATCTAGGGGATGAACCCTGCCCCTTAAGTTAATATATATATATCTTGAGACAGTGAATATCAACCCACATAACAGTATACTTGTATGTAGAATTAATTAATGTACATTTGTGCTCCCAGCAAACTGTTCTGTTTCTTTTCTTGCTTTATGTGAGAGCAGTCTTAGTGGACATTTATCAAAAGTACAGTCTTTTAACTGAATACAAAGTTGTCAGATCTTCTTAGTATAGCTAATTAGTTTTTAGATTGCCACAACCAGCCCTCAGCTAGGCTCTATTCACAATTATTGTAACTATACAGATGTGTATGCTCACAGGATTGTAGCCCAGATTAAGTAATGTTACAGACTTACGGTAGTTTCCTGTCATTGTGCACATGCTTAATTTCTTGACCATGCACCTCATTCAAGATTTGCAATAATTGGGTAATCAATTCTTGGCTACTAAAATAGTACAGTTAGTAAACTGTATAATAGTAAGCTGCAATAATTGTCAGATAAGAAATTTTCTGTCCCAGCTCAGACTGGTGATCAACTCTTTTTACCAGATAATCTGCTTGCCATCATCTAGATTTTAATACACTGTACTTTATAATTTAGAAACCCAAAAGTCTCTACATCATACCAGCAAACATTGGCAGTCAGTTGTGTCAAGGAATAAAAAACAAAAACTTGATCCAAGTTCCAAACCTGCTTCAATTAAGGAAAAAGGAGACCAGAAGCCAAAACGAAAATCAAGAACTTCCATTCATGTGCCAACAGTATCAACTCAAAGTAAGATGTTGCATAAATTCAATGTCCTCAAGATCCTAATCTAATGTCTTTACTGTATAATAAGTTTTGGAAATTGCAAAATGTGTATGTAGTCTTTTTTATCAATTTTGCTCAATTTCTTTAAGAAAACTGAAAAAAAATCACAGACTGTATTGCTTCATCTTTTGGATTGTCATGTGAATTTAAAGTAGCTGGGATTCGCTTTTCTGCCATCATTTATTGTTTCTGTTCTTGAATTTACTCTGTCTTCTTATGCTAGTGGTGAAACTTGATGAAATGCTGTAAATTTCGTTTAAATAATCTCATTAATAAACTTCAACTTGAGATGTATTGGATAAGGTAATCTCAAAATTAGTTCAGCAGTCCTCTGGTTATTCTGTTTTTCAGCCACTCCAAGTAAATCACAGTTATCAAAGTCAAAACCTCGATATAATGAAAGAGTCGCTGCCTCAACCCCTCTCCTCACTACTGATCAAAGAAAACGGCAACAGGAGTTACAACACAGAGAAAGAGTTCTAGAAGAACAAATTCATTTGCTGCAGGCACAGTATGAAAATTTGCAGGTAATCATAACGCCACTAAGAACCAACAAAATCAGTAATTAGAGTGGACAATACGCGTTGAATAAGACGAGATAGTTTAAGTAGGCTTGGATGGTCCTACAGTTTACTGTATCAGTCCATTAAGGATACCTGATGTAGTGTAAAATGCAGCACATTGTCCTAGCTCCATGAATATCATAGCAGCGAGATCTTTTGCTGCACCTCTGCAAACGTGACAAGTAAACGAATTACTGCAATTCTATTTTCTTTCTTAGTTTTGTCTCTTTTATTACTCTAAATTTAACATTTTATGTACATGTATATTACGTTGACTAGAAACAGAATACTGGTCAGTCCGAACAAGCTTCTCCCTCACAGCTTGAAATGGGTACCCTCCATCAACTATTGAACACAAGCCAAGAACATATTGCCGATAAAAACAGCTCCAGTCTAGATACTAGATCTGTTAGGAAAAGTCTGGATTTCCGTAGCAATGCTGAGAAACCGTTCATTGATAACCTTAAAGAACACGAAAGCTTTGGTACAGTTACAGACTCCACTTCTTCAAATATCCAGAACGAAGGTAATCTGGAGGGTGAAATGAAAAAAAACACTACCACGAGGAAGGTACAGTTCGAAAAACAGAGCCAGTGTAGAGCACAAGAAACTAAAGGAAGCACTCCTGGAACGTCTCCTTTAAACTCGACTGAAGCCGAAGGGGATCATTCACCTCCTACCACAAGTATATTACATGAAAAAGGATCAACAGGTCTTTCTTTAGACGTTGAAGAAGAACAGAGAGGGAAAAAGTGCAATCAGTCTAAAACAGGCAGCGTTTCCAAACACCAATCCCCGAGCAGAAACAGCGATCATTTCAGGATACTGACCTACCTAGTGGGAGAACTTAAAGCAGTATTAGCAACATCAGGTTTGCATTGTTAGTTCTTATATTTCAATGTCGTATGTACAACACCTTGACTGAAAAACGTCAACAGTTAAAACTGCCTACGAAGCACTCTACTTTTGTAGATGAATGTTACACTTTTGCCAAGAACTCTATTAAATATGAAGGAGCATGGTGCTTTATCTCCTATCTTTACGTTGGGTTGTGATTATCAAGGATTTTCTTTTGTTTTTAAAATAGAAGACGTGGAAGTGGAACGCCTACTTATGGAAATTGAAAACGAGTTTCGTTTGTTGTCCTTCTCACCGCAGAGGTCAGGAACATCCCCAGTTAGTGGTGGTACCACTAAACAACATGACGTAGATACAGAAGTAGCTTTACAACCACTGAGATCCGAAAACAGCGATTTACGAAGGTGAGAATGAGTGTTAGGTTATACTCCAGTACTCTTTTATACTATTCGCCCTTTTCCACATCTGATCGTATTTAACGTTCCCGTGTTATCTTATTCTCGTCAAGAAAACTGCGAATTGCAAATCAAAGGCTAAGAGAGATGGAAAGTCAACGTCGACAAGTTTCAGAAAAAGACAGGACCTGTACGTTGAAAGAATAGACATGTTAAAATAACGAATGATGTACTACAAACCCACTACATTAAGGAGTAGAGCAAGAAACATGCTCTAAGATCTAAACTCGATAACTAAATTACAAAACAAAAGTGAGCTTGGTGACATTTTGACTTTATTTGACAAACTATGGACAACGACTTTGAAACAGAATCGAAATATTTCCTTGTCCTTTTGATACATGAAATTCAAACTGCGCTCAATTATCAAATTTTTTATTCAGATAATGCTAACGAAGATCTGATCGAAAACTTACATCATCAACTGCTCGTGGAAAAGGAAAGTGTTGGAAAACTAAGACATGAAAAAGAACAAGTTGAAAAGGTATTCATATAAGTTTCGAACACTCCCGGATGGCCCATTGTTGCATTTTTTGCAACAGGTCCGGTTTAATCTTAGATACTCGAGATTTTCCTCGTTCAGAATTATCTACTTAACAGTTACCGGTCAGTGTAAATGCCGTAACGTCCTATGGTATATGTATATATATATATATATATATATATATATATATATATATATATATAGTTACTTGGTATACTAGTACTCCCTGTAGACATTCACATGTGCTTATATGTCATAGTATTTTGGCTTTCTTCGAAATCATGTCCACCACTCATCTGTCAAAACTATGTGTAAAGTCTAGTTAGAATTAAGTCTTTTTGAGCCAACGTTTTGGCCTTTAATGCAGTGTCAATATTTTTTGTAAACAAACGTAAAGAACTAATTGGAAATTTTTTCAGACGTTTGCCGACTACGAGAAAGACAAATTAAGTCTTCAACACCTTTTGGCTGAGAAGGTATGTTGTGGCATGTGCTGATTCACGTTTTTTTTAAGTATGTCGGGAGGTTAACGTGATATTTCTTTAGTTAAGCCATTAATCCCCTACTGCACGTAATGTATTTAAATTGATATAATAAAACTTATGATAACAAAACTAATACGATGAAAGAAAAATTTTTGTCATGTTAAAGTTGATCAAACACCATACAAATCGATTCCCAGCTAGGTTTTCTTCTGTTGAACTCGGAATTTTAGCTGAGTGTCAACGTCCTGATTCTGTAAAACTGAGTCAATGTACCGGAGACTGATGTTTTGGACCAAACTGTTCGATGTCATGACTTGTGACACATTTAGATGACTGTCAGGGCAGTAAAAGTATCTGAATTTATATCAGCCATTTTTTTGTCATACATGTCAGTTAAAATCCTTGATTGTTGGATGTAAGTATGCATGAGTAACTTTCAAGCGAGGAAAAAAATCAGATGATCGCGACAACATTGCGAAGGTGTGTACTTGGCTATGCCTATTAACCTGTGATTTATTTATTGTTATCTATTAACCTGTTATTTATTAATCTATTATTACCTATTAATCTGTGATTTATTATCGTGATCATCAATACGCAGACTACCCTCACTTAACGCCACAAAAGATTCAGAGATTTCATCTTTAGAAATGAAAGTTTTCGACGCCGGGATAATTCATTTTACCGACTGCACGTTTATTTCTCTTCTTAACATTCTGCAACAGGAAAAGAAAGTGAAGACGTTAATTGAACAACTGAAAAGACAAAAGAGCAAAGTTATGGCAGGTATTTTACCCCACACTTCATGAACAAATAGATTTTAGTGACCTGCTCTACTCTGTTGTTAAATGTAACCGTTTGATATTCTGTGATGGATGCGGCATTTTAGGGGTTGAATAACAATCTCTTGACTCTAATTAATTTAACGCTTTTTGCCCATTCCTTTTATTTGATCACTTTTGACCACCTGGGTGAATAATTATTAATTGAAAATGTTTAGAAGGAATTCACGTCGTCTTTTTCAACTATATGGTTTGCAAAGAGTTGTTTTGTAGTATTTCTTGGAGACATTTTGGGATTTGCTAACCTGGTTGATTCATGTCGATAACGGTGAAATGTTGCGACTGTCTGGTGGTAATTTAAGTAACTTACAGTGTTTTGATCTTTCTGTATTGATCATCTAGTGGATAGTCAGGCAAAACTTCAACTTGAGTCACTTCAAATTACTCTCTGTGCAAAAAATAAAGAAGTTGAATTGTTAAATCTTGCCTTACAACAACGTGATGCAGAGATCGAGCGTTTAACCGAATTAACTAGGTAAGGATTGTTGTCTTACATCAGACGAGTATTTCATAGAATTTGAGTATTTCGAATTTTTCTGCCCTACGTGTACATGTTATACCGTCGATCCTTTATTGACAAAAAAAAATTGATTTGTTTAAAATTTAGTGCCAGTAAGTATAATCCTACAGCAGCTCGTAGAGCACGTTTTCAGGAAGCATTCGGAAATAAGAATACATGGATAGAAAAGGGTTATTGTGTTATTCCCGGATCTGTTACGGTTTAGAAATAGACGAAATAGGATTCTGAGTATTCCGCAAAAGGCAGCTGAATACCTGATAATGCTCACCGACCGGCAATGTTTTCCAAAATGTCGGAATCGTGTTCAGAAAGAAATCCTAATTTTAAAGAAAAAAGATATAACACCCTGGTTTCGAGAGTTAGTGTTTTCCTGCTTGAGCTTTTCAAAAGCCAACGCCACCTATTTCACAAGATAAAAGACGTAGAGTGTGAGTAGTGGGATGTTAGAAACTAGGTCACCACGGTCAATCTCATTACGGTTTCGTAATATCTGTTCTTTTCCCACTGTTCATCATTCCGTTTAATCTCTTATTCGTATTCTGGAATAAGAATTCAACAATTGGCACAAACAAATGCATCCCAAAATTCCCATCAAACTACCTGAAGGTTTGCTTTCTTGTTTGGCGGAGAAATTTATTTTTTTGATTTCAGTTAAAATATTCAGTTATTCCCAAACTTTTGCTGTAGTGCCTTGGATATTGTGACTTACTTTCCCTGCTTTTATTCTAGAGGGCTGCAGCAATCCCTGACCAGGGTGTTAACGAACGTCCAAAATCTTCATCTGGACGACATCGTCAGTGAAGTATCCACAGCCCCTTCGTTTGTGGATTCGTGGCAGACAGAACAAAGAGCAACTAAGTCAAGGTGCGTTTATATTGTTTTATTGTTGCAGCAGGTACTGCAGAAACAGTTGCGTTGAGTGTTTATTTCCATCAATGAGCCCTTTGCAGCCAGATGAGATTACGCTTGGAGGATTAAGACTCAGAAATGATTGAAACTGTTGTGTTGACTTAGTCCATCGATTACGACGCGGAATGAAGGATTATGCGTTTTTCTTCAAATTTAAGTACGCACTCAATGCGATGTCAGTAACATCAGCAATTCTGTTTGATCCGTTTCACTTGGCTGTTTCCTCCTTTTCTCATTGTGAAAAACTACAATTTTTCAGCCGTTCTATCTTAACATGACCGTCACTCGGGAACTGTATTTGTCGTGAGCTTCTTCCAGTAGTTTGCTGTTTGCTTTTCGAAGTTTTTCTAATCACTTAATTTATATAATTTCATTCTGTTTCTGATACAGAATTTATCACTTGTAAACTAGCAAAGGTAAATTTCTACCTCTGCTGCATCAGTAAGATGACAGCTTTGGCATTCCTTCTTTGCATTTGCTTAGATATGTTTCCTGAACGCGAATAATTCTAAACTTGTCTTATTTCTGCTGAAGTGCAGGGTAGTCTTCAGGTTTTTATCTCTGTTTGCGATGAGTTTGAAAATCTCACAAGCTATTATGCTATGCAGAAACAAGCACTATTTATACCATTAAGTAAAATGAATTTGAAGATTCTTTGCTACAGAACTGCCGTCATCACTACATATTTGCCTGAGTTGCCGTAGTTTAAGCGATAGGGGCCTGTCGAATACATCCCCAGCGCTCATCTCATTATTATTTCTCAAATGTTTGACGGTAAACACATTAAAAATTAATCCTGGGTTATTGTTGTCTAGTTGAAGACTCAAAGGGAGTTCTCTTTACCTTCTTTGCTGTCCAAAATATCCGGCAAGTTTTAAATTGCTTAACTCAGTTTTATGTCTTTGGTTTGATGTGCTGTTTTGCTACCGAATTGGTGATTTTTGCGGTAATGTTTATCCCCAACGGTGATTCGACATCTGGAAGGAAGCATTTTGATGAGTAGAAACTTGACGCTTCAGCTCCGTGCTTTTTTTTTTTTTTCTAATTTCAATTTTTTGGCCGTATTGCACGTCGTCTTACCCAGCCTACACGACATTCTGCATTTTACTCATTTAACCGTTAAACCATCCGTGCTGGTTGAACGGTCTGGGAAGAATACTGTTTACTCAGATCTCCATTTACATTACACAGTGTTGGCCTAATGGCACCAGGGAACTGTGTGAATCAACTTGAAACCTGGGATAATTTTGATGATCGTAAGGAGGCACTTCGAGATGAATTTGCTAGTGATTACCGCAAGAAAAAAGCGGAAGGTCCTGGTAACGAGAATGTACAACAACAGAGGGGCTCTCCTGAGGAAGAGAGCACAGATGATGTGTCCTTGTCGTTATCATCCGCCGATGAATTCGTATTCAAACAAGAACTAGCCAACCTCGATACTGTGATTGCACGTTTGCAAGATAGCTTACGTAGCAAAGTATAAATAGTCTCTCTGATCTCTGAGAGATCTACAGTACGCTGATTTAAATTCACACTAACATCGTATGAGACAAATTAGCTAACTAAATGCATTTGACCAGCTTTGTTCGTCTTCGTTAACGATCAATAATATTACACGCTTAGCAAGACCTATCTTTCCTATAAAATAAATATATCACTGCAAAAAATGTAGATCACTTCTGTGGTATTACTTTTTATATTTACTATCCTAATGTATTAAATGTCACGCAAAAAAGCATTTGTGAAATTAATTTAACCAATGAATCTATTATATAGTAATAAGGGTATTTTTATTTGTATAATGTATTACCATTATATTGCATATTGTTGTTAGCTGTTGTCCTGTTCCTGGAAGACATATTATTTTACTTTCATCGTTTTCCAAGAATCCATTTGACCTTTGGTCCTGCACTTAAGTGGCATCTTACCGGGAATTTCTGCTTTGTTTACGTCGGTGGCGAATGAAAATTTAAAGTATTTTCACTTTCGGATTCTACTTCCATTTTTGTTTGAGCTAGACTAAGGCTTTGCTTCTTTTTGCTGGTCGTCAGCTGTAGTCGCCATGAGTCAATCTAACTTACAAGTGTTGCTACACGCAGGAGAACTGTGGCAAATTGTTCACGCCATACAACAAAGCAATGGTAGTTCTGTCGGAGGCTGTCTGTTCGGCTTATGGCGAAATTCGTTAAAACAGCCCGTGATTCAGTTCGTCACTGGTCCAGGCAAAGGATTTAAAAAGAACTCCACAGTTAAAAGTGTGTTACACAGCGAATACAACAGAAAATGTGAAGACATCATGTGGAACAAACACGCCATGTTAAAACTTGGTTACTGGTTCTCTGGCTCCAATGACGAGAGAAGCCAAGGTAAGACTGTCACATGAGGACGTGTGACTAGAGTCAGTTGAAATTGTCGATGCCAAGCCAGTATAGGCGTAAGACCTTTTATTGTTCCCAAGGTTGTTTTGATGAATATACACTTATGAATGTGTGCATTATATATATAAAATCATTTATAAATTTTCTTTTCAGCTTATGAACTGTTTGTTCGTTCCACTGAACATGTGCTACTGTTCGTGGACTTATCTCAACAAGAACTGAGTGGAGAATACTATTTGAGAAAAGATCGTGAACAAGATCACGGATCACTATGTAAAGAAGGTAGGAATGCTTTTGGACGAAGGATTCAAATGACAATTTTTTATGACTTAGGCTAGTATGTGTAACGCACCCACAGTAATCATGGTAATTTTGTAGCTGTCGCATTGATTGACTATGAAGTTTATGCTGAGAATGGGTCAAAGTTTTCTCTGAAGCTTTGGATAACTTTGCGAACTGACATCGCATCGGAAGGCATTCTGTTGCCTACTGTAATATGCTCAGAAAATCTACGTTGGAATGAAATTTTATTCTTTTGTTAAGCTGTTATTATTTAAAAAATAAATTATGCTATTCGGTAATTCGGATGATATGAGTTGAATTTATTGAAATAACATACTCTGTGCAATAATTTTAGATGTATTAGCTGGCAACAGCTCGTTCAGACTCTACTATCCGCTTACAAAGGCGATCGACGAGGCTGGTGCGAAGTACGCATCACGGTCAGAAGAAAATGAAATCCGTTCACTATCGAGTTTGATTGAAAATTTTCCATCCCGTGTTGAAGTACGAGATCCGGAAACCAGGAAAGAGCAGTGGTACTCAGGTGAAGAAGGCGTAAATCTTTTGCAGTCGTTGGTCCAGTACATGAATAGTGCATCCATTCAAGTGGACATGAGTCGAGATGCTACTACTCACAACCTTCAGTTCAATTTGAATGGTGGATATTGTTTAGATTTTCCACTTAATTTCCCGAAACAAGCGCCTGTTCTTTGGGATTCTCGCGGTAATCGTGTGGGTCTGGATTATCACTACAAAAGTGATATGGATATTTGTCGCACAGTTGTCGATGCAGTGCGTTCATGCCTCCAGCATGGGAATAGTCGTCGTTACAACCGTTAAAATTTAAACCCCTGTTTAACTTCACCTTGAGTTGGCTTGTAATTTTTAGCGATTATTTTATTCTGGAAAGTGTTTGTACTCTGTTGGTTATAAATAAGCTAAAATATTCCAAATAATCTAAAGTATGCACTGTGCTTCTCCATGACAGTTTTACTGCTTAACTGATCACTTATCTCGTGGCATGACACTGAATATGAAATCTGAACATTTATCTCATGACATTGATTGGAAATGTAGCCTAGTAACATGAACTCTTGCATTTGTGAACTGTAAAGCCAATGCTTGAAGAATGATATTAAAAATCCTTCTCTGTGTGGTTGTACCTCGTAATTTTCTGTAAAGGAAAACGTGGTAGACATTTGCCTTTAGTTAACAAGCCATACGAACTGACAACAGATCCGTCTACTTTTTTAGTCCGTTTAAATATGAAACTTAATCTTTGGAGCCAGGTTGGGCTAGTCTCTTAAAATTATGCTCAATCCAGTTCAGAAATTGAAGAGGGAAAAAGAGACCGACTTCTGTTGGCAGATTACTCGAATTGCTATGCAGAGCTGTGGACTCGACTCATATGCCGTGTGTATCGATCTTTCCCCGTGAAATAACTTAAAATAAATGCTAATAGTTCACTGCATGAAGCGGTTTCCAAACTACCACCATACCGCTTGGACCGACTCCTCGGTACAGGTACAGTATGCACAGCAGATGTTTATGATTGAATTATTTGATGCAATGCATGGAGGCTAGCTCCGGAATGCTGTAAGTAGCACTTGTTCATGAACTGTTTGAACGAGTGACTGCTAATAGAGGGTACATAGCTCGCCATAAAAGTTCAGCGATTTCTTCACAAGTTCACGACATGGAATCTCACGCCAGGGTCAAGTTATTTGACTTATCTACGTCATCAAGATACCGGGAATTCTTTTGTCCTATCCTCCGCTGGAGGGAAAATTTGGTTTCGATTTGGAAGAATATTTTTGTCTGGTTGCTATTCTTTCCAAACCTCTGTTTTAACCTTTAGTGCAGAGTGCGTTGTATCGTTTCTGATGAGTATGGCTATGAGTTCTAAGCCTCAGCTGCTTATACATGATGGAGAACTCAATCAAATTGTTGGCATGATAAAAGCCGCAAAAAATCCTGAAGTGAAATTAGGAGGTAGTTTGTTTGGTTTGTGGCGAAATTCGCTCACGCAACCGGTAGTTTACCTTGTTACAGGGCCTGGAAAAAATGCGAAAGTAAGAAAGAGTGCTTTTGCACCGGACGTCTGTTACCATAGCAGATGTAAGGAGCATTTGAAGGAGAACCATGGCTTACTGCAAATTGGTTTGTGGCTTTCCGGAAGTGCAAGACGATACCCAAAATGTAAGTATTCGACCGCAACCACCCTGCAGTTGGTATAATCATAGTGATACTAACTATGGTATAATTTATTACATAACTATACACTTTACACTCGTCAAACAGTTCTGTCAGCCATTATCGCCTTCCTGTTTACTGAAATCAGTCAGTATAGAGCAGTTGGCTTGGTTGAATTCTTAACGAAAGGCCCTAAAGTTGCACTTCTCGCAACAGATCTCAATTGTGCTTTCGCTTTGTTATTCTGCATTCAAACTTTTTCTTCTTCAGCAAACACTTACAGGATATAAAGATGCTTAGTATTTGACCTAAGATATCTGGATGGGAACTATTGCTACGACAATGACAGGCTGTTTGAGCTGACGGCGTCAGACTGCAGTAGTCAGTTCTTTAGCCAGTATTGCGTCACTTTTATGTGACGGAACGTTACAAATATGTTCTCCACGCAACTGTTATAGTTTGAAAGAACAGACTGTATCAGATGCAATGAAGCATCAGCTCGGGCAGAAATTTTTCACATCGGTGCTGGTACGTTTTGATGCTCACAAGAATTGCTAAATTTTCCTCTACAGCCCCGACATTTCGTATGTCTTTTGTAATGTGAGAACATAGCAGTTACTCCGTTTTATTATTTTTATAACTACGGAATGCATAATGAACAATAGAAAGGCGGTTAAATATTCTTATATTGCCTTATATCCTCCACATGCTGGTCTTACCCAATTTTTTCTTTGTCTTTCATTTGCAGTTGATCCGCATAACGTTGATTTTCGAGTGAGAATTGAGACAATGCCGGACAAAGGAAAATACGCCGTTCTTTTGTTCGTCAACACCGTGCCAAGTCTATCTATGGACTTTTTTATCGTCGACAGAAATAACCCGAAGTCCTTCACGTTTAATAGACTTCATCGTGAAGGTATATAATGTACTACGTCATTTGTACTAGATTAAAGAAAAAAATAATGATTAACTTATACATATATACTCAATGAAGGATTATTATGTTTGAAATATTTTATTCTCCCAGTACATTTGTGTATTTTCATTAGCTTTCGTGTATAATACGTCGCAATTTTGGATGGAATTAGAATATGATGTAATCTGCTCGATGATTTAATATTGTCTTTTTATTACTACAATATTTACTGGTTATTTGAATGTCGTTCTAGCTTCCTAAAATGGTTCATATTTTCTTCTCTGACATCTTTTTCTTTAGATGTTCTTCCTGGACACAGTTGCTTTAGATTGTTGAAGCCAATTTCGAAAGAAGTTAAACATGGAGCTATGTTTTCCTCAAAGGACATACAAGAGAAGCATTACTTTTCAAGACATGAGTTGCCGAGCTCGAACGAAGCCCACAGACCGGTGCACGATGGAAGTGAGGAGCAGCAGTGGTACGAAAGTGACGATGGTGGCACTCTCTTAGTCAAGTTATTAAATGCCTTCGAAAGAAACGCCGTCTCCGTTGAAATGTCTAGAAATGCGAAGACGCATGACATGACGTTTGAATTAAATGGAAAGCTTTGTTTAAATTTCCCAAGGGAATTTCCCAAAGAGGAACCGTCTCTGTCGTGGACCAGTGACCGGAGAGTTCGTCACCTCGGAAACCATGATGAAACCTGTCAAAGAATTGTCAACGGGGCGATGAGAGTTTTGCACGCCTTTTAAAAGGAAAATTATACTTTCATTTTCGCTTTCTCACTAAATGACCTAGTGATAGTGAAATATCCAATGTTCCTCATCTCGTTGTCGCTTATATTAGCATGGACAGTATTCCTTTAGGGCATGATATTGGTCAAATTATGTCTTTCACGGTTTGTTTTTCTGTGAAGTTTGTTGGTAGAAAATAGAAACACATCCTAGCTTTGATTACTGCTAATTTCTAATTTCTTTCAGAGGATTGATTCAATTACGTCAACTGTTTCACTCACTTATAATATTTTGATATTAAAACAGTCATACGAACCAAGGCTCTTATCGTTTGAGATAAGACGTAAACTTCAAGAAGAAACCTAGATTACAGTTTCAAACGCTTATCTTTTACCCTGGAGTTAATGTACCACCTTTTCCTTGCACGCTTTTGATCTATTGTCTAATCTCTCAAAATTATGAAGACATAATTTTGTTTGTCGCACCTAGCCATATTTATTTTCTCAAACACCTGTTTAAAACAAGTTTTATACTTGATGACTGGAAAACCCTTATCCGGGATGATTCATCTGTTTCATCTTTGCCTTAACTCTTATCCTTCGTTGTAAGACATGAACAAGAAAATGTATCGTGAATTACAATTTCAAAGTATGGTTATCTTTTACACTGTAATTAATGTGCCAGATTTTCTATTCTCTTGAACTAATCTCACAAAATTGTGAAGAAATGATTTTCTTAGTGGTACCTTGTCATATTTCATGATTCAAAAACCTGTTTAAAACAAGTTTTATATTTAGACTTGATGACTGGAAAACCCCTAATGGGGATGGCCCAAGTTCATTACAATGCATCTATTTTGGTACATGTTTCGCTTGTGATTGGCTAATCTTAGGCTCCTTAACTCTGTGCACACTCTGTGGTCAGCGCAGTCTTGCCTAGCAAGCGACAGAAGACAAAGAGGACGAATTCAGTGTTTCACGAACAACTGTTTCATTGAAGAAATGTCGAACAGCAGAGATATCCAAGGACATCTTTCCAAGGTAGCACGGGGAGATGAGCCGCAAGAGAAGTTAGAATTTGACCCAACGACTGGCAAACTTCGCGTGACCAGATCTCCCAATCCGGACAACGTTGTCGCCACGAAAATGGCCGCGTCAGGATTCTTTGCTTGCATCTTTAAATCAAATACTCTGATATCTTTTATATGACCATGTAAGAGGTACTTTATTGGGAGTAATGTAAAGATATTTTCTTTAAATTGAACTTGTTCTTGGGGGAATCTTGTCTGTAATTTTAGCTGTTAAGTTGGTCCGTTTATGTTTCGTCTTCGTCATCATCATCTGTATGATCACTACGCCTCCGTCTCGTTTGGATGGTAGCTTTGAGAAGCCTGTATCTGCATGGGATATTGGCATGAATTCGAAGAAGTGTTATGGTTTCAAGAGCTATTGGCCTAATCCTAAGCAAGAGAAGGCATCATTCATCTTTGACACCGGGCGTTTTAATAGAATTTCAAAAGTGGAAGAACATTTTAAGCGTTACACTGATCTGCAAGAATATAATAGCGATAGTGAATTAAAGAATTATGTGGATACTGCTAGAACTAACTGATATGAACGTATAGCTGAATCGCCAACATCATGCGGTATGCCTTAACATTGTTTATCATTAGTGTGAATATATCGTTAAAACTTGAACACGCAATTGTTATTCTGAGTTGACTGCAATTTTCCCCCTCCCTAGTTAATTGTCATGAGTACGTTCTTCTCTTCTTACTCTCAGTATCTGAAAAACGTCATAGTAATTTTTGGTTGTTTAAAAACATGTTTCCTAGTTTACTCTTGGCAAACTCTATTTCATCAGCCATCGTCGTAACCGGAAATTCGTCCGGTTTCATTTTCGTTTTCATACCGCATTGTATGGAAAGAACCTTGAACCGTTCACCACTGGTTTTCTCCTGTCTCCCCTTTCTGTTAACTATGGTTTTCCATCTCAAAACTAGATCTCTATGTGTGATTAACCTTGTTCAACTTCTTGAACGTGACTGAGGTGTATTGAAAAAAAGGTTAAATTAATGAGACAAACTTAAAGAAAGCCTCAACTTTAGAGTATAATTGTGAGCAAAAATTTAAGGAAGAGCGAGAAAATAACTGTTCTGCGGCGACCTATGGGTTGAATTCAAAGTCCATCGTTATGTCGTTATTTATCGGAGTTTGATTCCAAGAGAGCTACATGCTTTGTTTTTATACTTTGTTTTAGGCTTTCTC
The DNA here is from genome assembly GCA_030142905.1 of Heliopora coerulea. Classification (NCBI taxonomy): domain Eukaryota; kingdom Metazoa; phylum Cnidaria; class Anthozoa; order Scleralcyonacea; family Helioporidae; genus Heliopora; species Heliopora coerulea. The sequence goes on along the minus strand of JASJOG010000108.1, from coordinate 483,163 downwards.
CTATCTTAATTCTCATACGTCGGTAGCTTACATTTGGTTATAATTTTACTCAAACTAGTTCTTAAAAGATCGTTGGTTGCTGTAATTCTTGATTACCCCTGTGTCTGTCCATAATGATGTGCTTTTTAAGTAAAGCCGGGAGTCCGCGGACTTAAAAGTCTTAAATTTAATTGGTTTCAGGAGCTGGAAAAGATGTTCGGATATTGTAGACCAAGTTTGACGCCTGCAGGTGATAACGTGATCGGATCAAATTCCTTCGAAGTTCAGGTTTTCTTGGAATTCTTTTCAAGCCGGAAATATTTGACAAAGAAAACGAAACTACCTTTGCCAGTCATTCTAAAACAGAAACAAAACCAAATGCAGAATATTTAATTCCTTTTGCTTTCACTTGTGATTATTTTGATTTTACCCCGCGTTATGAAGCAAGTTTATTGATCAACTTTTATTGATCCAAGCTCGACATTTTTGTTTGCCTTCAAGATGTCGCTGTTGGCCTTTCTGCCTTGTTAAAGTAATTTATAAAAACGAATAGAGAATATTCGATTTATTTTGATTACATTTATTGTGATTATTTTAAATTTGTTCCTACTTCTGAAACAGGTTTGTGAATCTACTTTAAGTGTTCCAAGTTAACCATTATTGCTTGCCTTAGCAGTGTCTATATCGACCTGGCTGGCAAAAATACAATTCTGATTAAAAGGTGCAATTGTGCAATTGAGTCGAGTTTTTGAAATTTGCAGTATTTCGAAGGTCCATGTTCATGGAGAATTGTCTCCAAACTGTAATTGTGCACATAAGTTTGCAGTGTTCCATAAACACCTCCAAAACCAAAAAAAAAAAAAAAATAGGCAGTTTATCATTGTTGTCATTCATATAGCGCCTAGATGAGATCTGTTCTCTAACTTTAGCCAAAAAATGAAGCTTCTTCTTCCGAAATCTCTGGCAACGGCTTACAGGCTGTGCAATCTTCTTTCTTTTCTAATTCTGCTGGGTACCAGCGTAGAACGGAAGGCTGGTTGAATTTTAGAAAACCGTCTTCAGGATATCCAGCGTAGTCTTGCTCTCGTCTGTTAGCCCAACGATAGTATGGTGCTACGAAATCTTTTTCCAACGTGGCCAGGGCGCTGTCCTGTCCTCGACACAGCTCCACCAACGCCAATTTTACAATCATGGTACCAATGGGAATGATGTCGGAGGAGAGACCAACTTGTACCGTTGCTTCGACCTCATCGTCAGGAACATAGTTTGGTTGGGCTTCTCGCGCTTGTCTAAAGGTTGACATCTCTTCTTGGCTACTCTCAATCACCTGGTTGGTATACACGCAACTAAAGCAAGGACCATCTGTTGGTCTTACCCTAAGCACGTCACCTCCAGCCGCACGTGTGGCACATTTTCCGTAGATCGCAGGAACCTTGTACTCGATGGAAATGCTATTGATATTCAAACGGCTACGTATGTTGTCAGTTGCGGCTATGATGAGGTCGCAATCCTTGAGTATCTTTCTAGCTTTAGGCAGCTCGTTCACGCTGCAACAGTGAGTTTCAATCGTGATGAAAGGATTCTTGTTCAGAAGGATATCTCGGACCGCATTGGTTTTCAGTCGGCCAAGATCGTTAAGGCCGCAGACATGACGGGCAATGTTATTGAGCTCAATTCGATCAAAATCGATGAGTATAAAATGGCCAACACCCGCTTTAGCCAACTCTACTGCAATAAACGAACCCCCACTTCCCAACCCTACCACAGCTACTTTCCGCTTTTCCAGCAAACCTGATTCCAGTATACCCTTACTTCGAGAGTACAGCAAGTCCTTCGAAGGCTGGACGAGGACGTTGCATTGGATTGTATCCGGGTACTTTTTGCTCCTGAGAAAAACTTTCAGACCATCATCGTTTAACTTTTCTCCGATGAGCAAGAGTAACTCAGGCTTTGAAGGAGCGTCGGAGGCAAACGTGCTTGATAGTATTTCCTTCTCTTTGTCGCCTTCGATAGCTTCGTCTCCAAGTATCTTAGGTAACACCTTTGTGAAGGCTGAGTTCCCGTTGCTTTTCTGGTGGTCATGAGGCTCCTTGCAGTTTGGGATTTCTTTCGCTTTCTCGGCAGCCGGCTCGAGGTAACGAACGTGAAAGACGGTAGCATCGTCTAAGGCGGTCACATCAAACAAAGGATTCTCACATTGCTTCACTTTTTCGATGAAGTCTGGCTGTAGAAAGCAAACCACTGGCTTATTCTTAGCACTGGCCATTCTTAATCGACTTGGAGCACGAATATGCAAGAGGCACCTGCTTGCTGAATTTTTAATGAAAGAATAGCGAAAGTGATCTGTGCTTCAAAAACTTCCTGGAAAACTGAGTATTACTTTGAAACCTCCGGGTGGTTGAATGTTTGTTGTCAACATGGAATGACATCGTTTTAGGTACATCCGCTTTCGCTTTCTTTATTGAAAGGTTCCATTTGATGTATGTAAAATTAGATTTGATATTTGAAGGTCAAAGTTCAAGGGTTTTTTTTTACTTTGATTTTAGACTTAAATTAAGGTAGACTCATTAAATACTTCAGAATTTTTGACATTTCCTCGTCTTTTCGTTACAGAGGTACTTGGGTCATATTTGCAACTTACATGCTTAATCGAAGAATAAAAACCACTTCCCAGTAATATTTTGAAAAGTCATGACAAATTTATTGAAAATCTTGCGTTTCTTGCTATCAGCATAATGTGTGAGGAAGACAAATATAACGTTATTCTATTACATGTTAATATTGTCTGACGTTTGAGACAGTCAGATCGAAGATCGCGTCCGGTTAGTGTTTGTTGAAGGTGTAAATGTTGCTTTCGTAATTAAGACAATGTGTGTCTTAGGTAATTTAAGGTGTGGGTAATTTTACTCTTTTCCTTACAAAATAACACAGTCAGATTGTAGCACTCTTGTTTTGACTGTCTTACATAGGTTCACTATGAAATGTTGCCATGGGCTGATACCAACGTTGCTTGGAGCATTCAAAGATACCAACTTCTTTTTAAGATTTTTAACTGTTTTTTGGTTTTCTGCTTCCTGTAAAGGCCACGACGACACTTGTTCGACTACAGTCCCTTCTTTCGTATTCAACGTGATTTTTGGAAAGGCGTTGCTCTCCGTAGCACACTTGGAAAGCGAAATAGAAATTCCCGAACCTTCCTCTGATTCCAGTTGAAAATTAAGACGAAACGTTGATTTATTGTGGACGTCAAACCTTGGGTCATCAAGATCTTTGTAAAGTTGACTAGTGAACTCTAAGATTTGTGAAGCATGTGTCAGAATTTTCTTGCAAAGAGTGCCGTTGTTTTTCCCACCTTTTCTTTTCTTTTTCTTTATGTCATTTTGGATCGTTTCCGACTCTTGTTGTGTTTGGGTTCCAACGTCTTTGCATTGAACCTGCTGGAGGGCTTTGCTGTCGTGTTTAATTTGACTATCAATAGATTCAAAACTGTCAATGGCACCATGGGTGTTTTCTAGGGCCTGTTTTTGGTGTCCATTTAACACATGGTCCGGGACTTGCTCATTTTGCCTCTTTGATTTGTTTTCCTTTTTTCGATTTCGTTTTCTCTGTCTCTTAGTTAGGGTCGTCATGGTATTCTGAACATCTTGTTTCATATCCACTTCCCTTTTCGCTTTTATCGTCTTAACCCCACAACCCCCATTGATCACGGTGGATCCCTGCTGACCACCATAATCCTCATCCTTCTCTTCCCTTCCACTTTCTAGTGCGTCCATAACCAACGGGTTGCTTCTGAACACACTCGGTCCACCCAGCTTCACAATATCACCCTCTACCATCTTCCTGGCACCCCAGTCAAACAAAAACGCTCCTATATTTACTTTCGAAGACTTAGCATTTCCTGTGATGTTGGCTATAAGCAACACGAATCTTGGCAGACCTAACTTCGGCAAGTTTTCCCAAACTGTTCTCTGATCGCCTTCGCTCGGTTTAGGCAAGCCCAATCGATGGTGTGAATGCCACTCTCCCACGTTACACAAACCTTCGCACTGGGTCAGTCGATTTCCTGTTCTTGAAAGATACTCGACATCTTGAAAGAACGAGTGCTCAGTTCGTTTGCAGTTCTGTCCTGGTCCTGTAATTAACTGGAGCACAACCGTGGACTCGTTCACCCACAAACCAAACAAATCTCCACCAGTCTCAATCTCAGGTTTTGCTAGCACCAGTTGTTCTATGTTATTATATTCACTTGAGTACGTGAAAAAGTTCGGTTTCGCCATATCCATCGGTTAAGGTACGCGTTTTAAATTACCAACCATGAAGAACCATTGTTTCATTCTACATTTTGTATTCCTGGAACTCATCATCGACCAGACTTCTTAGTATTACCACTGTGCCATACAAACTCCTCCCCCTTTTCCCACCCGATTGGAAATTGAATTGTCACGTGCTTTTCCGACTTTTGGGCTACCAGAATAGAACTGGGAGGTACTTCAAGACGTCAAGATGAGAGGATTAAAATAAAATAAAATTAAAATAAAATAAAAAAATACTTTGCATGAGTGACCCTTGAAGATAAAAACAGCCTTTTAAATCTCGTGCAAATTGTAAGAGTGGCTTTTTATTAAATAAATAGCAGACTTTAATATTATATAATTGATAACTAAATATCATTTGGAAGAGACTTACTTTGAATGGGAATCATTTCCTTTAATGTGGTATTCTTGCTTCCCCTTACAAATCTTGTTTTAAGGCGAGTGAGAGGTTTTAGGTTGGTATCTTATTACGAGGAGTAGTTCTTCACATCATACAGTCACTGTAATAAACGTTTAAGTGCAGCATAAGATGTCCATGTGTGCACTAGTAATGAATTACAAGATTAGTGCTACATAAACAATGGTAGGTACTTTTTTATAGATTATACATATGAAACCTTTAGAAAAATCCTCTCCCGTTCATTCTACCAACATTAACTGGAGAACTCGGATTATTCTGGCTCTGGCGAGTTCCTCTCTGAGACCCCGTAGCAGCTGCGGGTGTAGCCATCGGGGATGGTTGAGAAGGCAGCTGGGCGTAGCCTCTGTTCGGCGATGTGTTTTCATCTGTCGGAGGGCTTTCTTTTCGGAAAAAATGGGATTCATCACTTTTACTTCTCATTGTATCACTGTCTTTTCGAATCTTGTCCTGTTTACCTCCAACATATTCACGCTGCATGGGTGGAGGCTCAGCTCCCCGCTCTATGGCATGTTTGGCTTTGTTCTTTACAAAGTGTGGATTTTCGCCTTTAATCTGGACAATTTTACCTTCAATAGGCTGTTCGTCACGACGTAAGCCTTCGCGGAACAGGAAAGGTCGGATTTTGATCTGCTCTAGGGCGATATCACGTGAACGCTTCACTGGTTCTCTTCTTGAAAAAGAATTCTCAATGCTGGCGATGAAAAGGACAAATTGGCTGAGTCCAAGCTGTGGCATGTTCGACAACACCGTGCGGTGGTCTGATGCACTTGGACGAGGCATACCAATTTGGTGATGGGAGTGCCACTCTCCAACGTTGCACAGGCCTTCCTCCCTTGTGATCACTGTTCCAACTTTGTGCAAGTAATCAACGTCTTGATGAAATGACGTTGTGGTTCGTTGGCAGGCTTTGCCGGGGCCGATGAAGAGTTGGATCACAACATTCTCCTTGTCTTGCCACAAACCAAACAGATCTCCTCCAGTTTCGATATTTGGATACTGCTGGACAAGCTTTTGCATCTCTTTGTAGTCATTTTCGTAAACGTAGGCGGTAAAGTTTCTTGACATTATGCCCCGCTTAAAATTTTCAGTGTATCGCTTTGCAGTTTAGGAGAAATGTTTGTCTCCCAAATACTGACGCCTCCCTTTACCGAGAATGAATTCATTGGTTACTTCTTGGAACGACGAACTACGATCGGATACGGAAGTGAAATTAAAATTAGTGAAAAATTATATCAAAAGTGCATACTTTAGCGGAGTTCCTTGGAATAATCTCAAGCTTGGATATTTGAGTCTGAACATACTGAAAATTAGATAGAATGTCTTCGCCACGAGTAAACTTATTTGGATATTGTCTATCACACGTTGCTTGAAGTTTGAGCTACCGGAAATAACCGCTTAAGCCCATATCCGCTTTGTTTTAAACACACTCACCCATTCTTTCATGTTAAGAATAATAGATGTGTGGCAAGTAAGGTTAGACTTAACAATATTTCTCTCATCATTACAAATGTGAGCATGTTAAATCTTTAAGAATAACCGTGTCATCATTTTCCCGTTGAAGTCCTGAGGTTATCTTGGGCACGGGACGTTAATCGACATTTATTTTGCAATGCACTCATCTCCATTTTGGTTTCACAAAACGTAGTTTGTGTTGAGAGGCCAACCAAACCGTTTTAGTTTCAAATTTTGAATTAAATATATTTCACATTTTCTTAATTTTTTCACTGAAGTATTTTAATCCGAGTCTATCACTCTTTCACCGCGAGGATCCGTATTTCAAGCTCTAACACTGAGTGAATTTCATACTTATAAACTCTGTCTTCCCCTGATGTGACAAGAACAGTTTTAGGGTGTAAACTTTTTTGTTGGTGTGAAAGTTTAATCTAAATATGTCTTTACGATGTCCTTGTGTTGTTATAAACCCTGTTCTGAAGACTCCATTTTACGTATCGGTGTTCTCCTTTTCAGCATTGTGTTAAACCTAAAAACCGCATTTCCTCTGCGGCCTAGAGTTGCCGTGCAAAAAGGTTATCATCTGATGCTTTCTTTCATTTTTCAAAGTACCTTTATTCCGCGACCACACAAGGTTGTTGAAATATAATTATGATTTCACGCTAGGTATATATAACAGCTCATCCATTGTCTATGTGGCTTGATAAAATTTCAGCAAAAATTCACGTACATCCGTTGAACGTAACGTTCTTGATATCTGTAAGTTGTCGTTCTTTAACTAGCCGACATACGTACTGTAGTGATTTATAGTGTATATTTTTACAAAATATCAGAAAATCCAATTAGAAGTAATGAATTTGACATACAAACTCAAACTAACGCTTATTAATTCAATGCTAAAATCTGGACGTAAACTACAGACTGCCGTTTAACCCGTTCATAATTGAAGAATGAAGCTTACACTAGGTGTACGATTAAAGTTTAAAATACAGTATATTTAAATTACATGAGCATTTCTCCATGAAACGTCAGCTCCGTGTTGATTCGAAAGTGAAACGAAAGATGATATCATCTCGTTGTTTTAAAATCCTCTCGATTGAGCAGGAGCGGTTCTCATTTTAAAAGTAATCTGCTATTTCCATGGTCATTGGATGTCGCGTAAAGAAGCCGTCCTTCGCCATTTCGACTGTGACTTGACTGTCAGGGTGTTCGACTTCCTCGGAAACTTTCAACTTCCCAGTAATTGTATCGAAGGTCAGTTTCTGTCGACCACTGTCTTTCCCACTTGCTGTGCTGGATAAATAACTTTGGATGTCTTTACTATCCATTTTTCAATTCTTTTTGTCGTCTTCTGTTTAATTGACAGTGTTTACGGAAATGGTGATTCGACCGAGACTTAGAAACGTACTCAAATTTTCGATGATTTGCTGTGAGGACAAAATTTCCGCACTGTCGTGTGATTGCTTGACGCCTTTTGAGCTAGACTAGTACCAGGACTCATCAAATAGAGATGACTGTCGCCTCCCAAGGTTCCTTGCGTTAAGACTCATCATGGCTCGGAAGGGTTACACGGCAGTTACGTCAGGGTGTGTCCCATTTTTGTAAAAAATTGACATGGAATTAATTGGCACAATCGGTAAAACGGACATTTTGACTCGATGCCAAGGGTTCTGAAGTTCACAATTTTGCAGAAGATTAACTGAAATTTTTTGTAAAATTTTTGCAATTTCTTTTAAGACTTTCATCGAAAAATACTTTATCTCAAAGGTATCGCCATTTTATAGACTATATACAGTCTTGCACTCACATGACTGCTGCCTTCCCGTGGTATATAAATTAATTGATTGGCTTAATTGACTAACCCCAAACATAACTCAATCTTTGACTCTAACGACGCTTTAGCTCGAAAGAGTTGTCGAGTTTGCTCTTGAATTCTAGTTCTGATAGTGGGACGTCAATTCTGGTAATTATATAGGACTGCAACTTGTTAATCTTTGAGCAAGTTACACAGTTTCAACATGCCTGCAGTAAGTCAACATCGAGCGGCCATGCATCTGTAATGAGATTAATCATCAACTTTATCGAGTTTAGAAAAACCAGATGAAAATTTTGAATTATGATTAAACATGGATATAGATGAATTAGGCGACGTCTCTTTTTCGGAGAAAATTCAAAACCTCCAACCTTGATGGTTGGAGGTATCTCGGAAGCGGAATAAAATTACCTCGAGTTTTTTTCAACCTGGCGTTTCTCTTTTTTTACTGAAAAAAGCTTTGAGTTTTTTACTAATTGCAGTTTTTGAGCGTTGAGCTCCTTGGAACAACATTCACAGGGATAAAACAATCCAGCCATGAATTGTATATGAGACGTTCCAGAAGGTTAACGACTATGCACAGGAGCAATTGCATAAAGGGGTAAGTCAGCTCTGAAACAAAAAAATTCTTTTATCAGAATGCCTGCGCATCTCATTGACAAATGAGATATTAGGCTGGAATAGGTAAACGAGTATCGGTAAAAACGGAGGAAGAAAAGCGATAAACGGGAAGCTGTGGAAAAGAGTAGACTTTACTTGATTCTATCTCCATTTTGGTAACCCTGTCGTGTTGTGACTTAGTAACCCAAATTATTACCAAGGAAAATTTCTAGACTACATTCATTTGTTTATCGAGCCAGGAGTGGAGCCAGGAATTCCTTGACGTTGGAGCTAAACAGAGGGACCAGAACCACGCCCTCTTTATGATTTCTTTATTTAAAGGAAGTAAATATTACGCTATTTTTTGCAGCAACTGACAGGAAACAGTTCACTTTTAGATTTGACATGAAGCGAAGAGTCTTATCTTTCTTGGCTAAATCAGTAACAAGTACTCATAGTAAGTACAATATATAAATATGTTATGATCAGTTAAAATTCTCCGAGGAATTGTTAACTTTTCCCCGACAAGGGGGCTACGGTTTCCTGACGGGGGCTGTAGCTCCTCTGGCACCACCCCTCCTTCGAGCACAAATCCTCAAAAAAATGTTCCTTAGCCCCAGGCTGGGATCGAACCCGTAAGTTTCTGCGGGTTGGTAAGATGGTCTAACCATTGACCTACCGAAGCTCGGAAGAAGCTAGAGCCTGAGTTGTGAAAGTAGACAAAAGACAACAGAAGATTTCATTTGCTGCGTTTACGGTTGCTGGAAACACGTTTACACAGACTCTGGTGTCAAGCCACAAAATGCACAGTAATTACTACTGGCATTCATGCATGTGGATACTTGTGGAATTTGCGGGTTCATGGTAAAAGCCCTCCCGAGCCATCTGCGTAAAAAGAAAATTATCTGTATAATCTGAACGCGTAATCCTCAACTTTCCTGTAGTTCGGTCGAAGATTAAGCGCTCTTGTACCTCTTCTCCTTCAACTAGCATTTCTGAATGACCTGAAATATCAAAAAATACAATAAAATAGCAATTGATAGCAATCGTTATGGCTAACTACAATGAGTAAAAAGTTACTGGAGAAGATTTTATGTACTTTCTACAGCTTTGTCCCCATGTTTACAAACATACAACGTACAATGGCACCGGGAAAAATACAGCCGTTGAAAGCTAGTTAACGTCAAATTCGCTTAAATTTTATTAATAATTACTTGCGGGAACGATATCCTACCTTCATCCTCGTCTTCATCCTCGTCTTCATCCTCGTCTTCATCCTCGTCTTCATCTTCGTCTTCATCCTCGTCTTCATCCTCGTCTTCCATAAGCTTAGTATCAATCCAATCGCTGTTGTCAGTCAGAATTTTATCTTCATCCTCTCCGAACATTTTCACGACGTCTACCATAAGCCTAGTATAAATCTGTTCACTGTTTTAAATCAGAATTTTGTCGTCATGGACAGGGCTTGTATTTCTCGGATATTCATTCTTTATCTTTTCTACATTTTCCTGGATTACTTTTTGAGATAAGACGATTTCTTCGTCGTTGCCATTTGCAAGCAGATTGCTGGACATATCCAAAGATCCTTTTAATTTATCAACATAATTTTGTACTTGCTTCATTTGCTCAGCGATTCCTCGGTGCTTATACTGAAATATCTCCTCTGCTTCTTCTGTTAGTAATTCAGCTTTCTTGTCTAACATTCGTTCCATCGTAGTTAAGATTTCCCTTTTTCGTTCATTAATTACTCGCCTTGTTTTATTTATGTTACTTTCAAGCGATTGGGCAACATTTCTCAATACTCGCAACGCTTCATGACCTTCAGTCAATTTGTCATCAAGGGTTGCATAACTTTCCTTCAAGGCTTCGATTTTTGTCTTGGCCACTTTCTCCAGAGGTAAACACACATGGCCAGGTCTCATATGATCAAAATTCATGCAGTATCTACAAATGAGTTCCTCGCAGGTTTCGCAATAGAATTTGATCTTTTTGTTGTGGTGTTCCTTGCATCGAGACCTTCCTTTTATCTTTGCTTGATTTTCTGACTTTGATAGTTCTTCCATATATAAAACGGAGTGATCACGGAAGCCTGGATAATTATTGTGCGGTTGTAAACAATCCTCGCACATAAACAGCTCACATGTTACGCAGCGCCCGATCGACGGCTCTTCACAATGTGAGCAAGGAACAGTTTTAACTTGTCGCTGAATAGTCAACACCTCCAGCATATTGCAGATAAAATGGTTTTGAATCATTCCCGACACTCCATCCTGACTCAGTGTAAACTCTGAACGACAGACGGGACAGTTTAAGTCTTGGGCAGCTTTCTTGTCCCTGTAGCTCTTCACAATTTTTTCTAAACAACATTTACAGAAGGAATGAAAACATGGCAGTGTTCGTGGATCATTGAGTGTCTCTAAACAGATCGAACACTGAAGTAAACTTTCTAGTTTATCGGTCGGAGAAGCCTTAATAGACGAAGCCATCGAAGTAGACGTTTTCTTTATTTCAACAACGCTGAATGAGCAGGCATAAAACGAAACAGCCAAAATCCTTCAATTTATTTGCCCGAAAGCGAGGACTGCAGACAAATTATTGTGAATCGTGGATTTTATTCGTGGACCTCACGTTTTTATCACGGGTCATTTTACACGAGGTCTTTTAAAAGAACTTACTTTTAACCCTTTATTATGAAGGTTTTCTGGAGGTCTCCCCTTGATCAGTAAAGTTGTCTGACGTAAGCCGAAGTAAGATTAATAAAGCTGCCAAATGGCCACAGAGTCGGTTAAAAGGTTAATAAACTTTTGGGAGACATATGCATGAAAAGCGAATTTACGCCTTTGATAAAAGTAAATGTGACCAACATTTTTGGCCACATTTGATTGCATGTCGAGTGAGTGAGTAACGTTAGACTAAAGACACCGAGTGAAAGTAAATTCATCCTTTTCTTTTCACCTGTCCCTCCTCACACAGCGGGACGTCTGATTTCTCGGTAAAACGACTTGTTTGGTTCTATGAGAAGCTACGGCCAAAATTTGGTTTCATTTTCCCTTTGTAAGCACATTGACAGTCGGTAAAAATGTGCTTCTTTATTGCAGTGTAAACTTATCTTAAGATTATCATATTCAGTTACATACAATCCATTTCAAGATGTAATTATGTATTGTTTATAAGTCTCGAAGATCTCCAACCTGGGAAAATTTCTCGTTTGTGAAGGAATATATGCTTCAATAAAGTAACGAGGTGCTAGATTAGAAATATTTTTTAAAACATACATGTAAAAAGCATATGTTCGATAAGGCATATACGTATACTGTATATATAAGAAGGATATTCATCACTGTTCAGCCATCTTCTGGGCAGTTAATCATCATCTACAATCCTCCCTCTCACAAGTTGCGATCAATGACTTGCATTCAAAATAACCATTTTGTACTCTCCAAGAGTTTTGCGAAGAAGCCAGCGGCAGCCATGTCAGTACAAACTACGTTGTCCCCAATATTGGTTCCTCTGTTCACGACTCTCAATTTCCCAGTAGTTGGATCAAACGCCAGGTTCTGTCGTGTGTTTCTCCCTTCTGCCACCTGTTGTAAATGACCTTGAACGTCTCTACTGCTGGACATGATTTTTCCCCCTATTTGCAACAGCTTTATTCAACTAGCTTTCGACTTAGGCTCTCTTGGTTGAGATTTGGATGTCTTAATAGCTGGTCTCTGTCGTATGTATCTCTAGTCTTTCCAGGAATTGTCAGCGATACTTGGTAATGATGGGAGTTTCGAACATGCGCAGCGCACGTAGAGGAAGTCAATAAATACTCGACGTAGTTTGAATGTCACCTACATCCTTTGTCTATAACAAGTCATAATCTGCTATGTGAATTTCACTCCTGTCGTTGCTGTGTACTGCAATTTTTGGTACACCACGTATCTTGTGGTGGATGCGTTTTGTTCACTGTGTGTAATAATGTTATTCAACCAGTTTTTCCATTTAGGCTCCCTGGGTTCAGGTTTAGGTGCTTGACTGTCGTATCGCTCTTTCTTCCTGGAATTATCCACGATTCGTGGCAGTGGTAGATGTTTTGAACATGCGCAGTAGACTTACAATGAAGTCAGTAATTCCTTGGTGTAACTTTGATATCAACTACATCCCATGACAATAACAAGCCATAGGTTGGTGAGCAAATCTTACTCATCGTTTGGTGTTTCAGCCTACTGTAATTTCTGCCATGCCTTGGACTGCAATCCAACGTCAGAGATTGGCTATCGAGAGAGAAATTCTTGAGAAATATTTTCCGGGAAGGGTTCAGTGGATTGACCAAACTGGGAACACGAAAGTTGAAGTAACGATGACTACAAACAGCAATCAAGTGTATTGTCTTCGACTTTACGTCCCTCCAGATTTTCCCAACAGCCTCCCCACTATGGTGGTTCGTAGTTCGCCAGCACCCATGCCGAACTGGGGTAGCTCTGGCGATACTCACACGTTGGGCCGTACTAGTGAAGGTTACTTAATAATTTGTCACTATCATGAAAATCGTTGGAACGCCGAACACACGTTCTATGAGGTATTTGTCAAAGGACGCGTTTGGCTGGAAGCCTACGAAGGTCATTTGGCAACTGGAAAGCCAATGGATTTCTACCTTGGCCACATGCAAGGATAAATCTGATCTAACTATAACCTTTAAAAGTCGCAACGAATAAATCTATCTTGATGGTCATTGCTGGTTTTCTGTTTATGAATGAAAGCTACCTGGCTGTATTTTCTGAATGGTAAATCGCTTAAGTTTTCAGCAGTTAGCTTGACTTTTTCATAATGTTAGGTTCTAAAGAACTAATATACATGCATGCTAAAAATGCCATCATTAAGAAATATAGTCCAAAAACAGTCCGTAATTTTGTTTTTGACTTTTTAATATTTTTTGTCTGTATGTAAGGATTGACGACTCGACTTGATCGTCTGTATTTACAGTGGTTTTTATCTTACAATAGTGATAGTTTTCTGCCAAAATAAAATTTATTTAAATTTTTATATGGTTTGCTTTTTGGTATTTTTGAGTATTTAATTCTTTATGTTTTACATAACAAGTATTTAAAAAAAAGCTCAGCTTATAGTTTTCATTGAAAAATAATTTCCAACAACGAAATTGCTGATTCCAAACACGTCAGAATTATCTATATCAGAAAACACGTTCGTGCAAGGCTCTTGGGGTCTGAAGCCCGTTGGTTTGCATATTGAGATTTTATGACTCAAATTTGAATGGTCGCGATAGGGTCAATTAAGATCAAACAGATCGATTCATGATTGGATACTTTAAGGGTGTGAAAGTGAAACCAATGAACAGTATCGATATCATATTTAACTCAGTGTGTTCATGTTTAACTGAGCATCGCCTCCTCTCTTAAAGCAAGGATTTGTGAAGTTTATCCAACCTCGAGTTATCAATGCCTTGGAGCCCAGACCAGCAGCAAAGATTAGCGATTGAGAAAAATATTCTTGATAAATATTTCCCGGGTAATGTTCAGTGGATTGATCCGACTGGAAACACAAAAGTTGAAGTAACAATGAAGAGCAACAGCAATCGAGTTTACTGTCTACGAGTTTATGTTCCACCAGACTATCTTAACAGCTTGCCTGATTTGGTGGTTTGTAGATCTCCAAGACCCATGCCAAACTGGGGAACAGCTGGTCGCACTCATACACTTGGAACTCGTGACAACTGCTTAAAAATATGTCATTATTACGCTCCTCGTTGGAACCCTCAGCACACCTTCTATGAAATATTTGTTAAAGGTCGCGTTTGGTTAGAAGCTTATGAAGGTTGGTTGACTACTGGGAAAGACATTGAATTCTACCTTGGACACATGAAATGATTTGAAAATTTGTCTTTCCGTGACCGTCTTCATAAGCATCGTATGTGGTGATCCATTCGATAATGCAATGCTTTATGGATAGTACGTATCTATATTTTGAAGAGATAAGCGTATCTTGTAATCTTAGAAAATAGATCTTAGCCATTAACTTGTAATTACCGTAAAAATTTTTGGTTTTGTCGTAAGCTTATTACCTGTGTTGATTAATGTGTTTCTCAATTGGATGATCTCTTCCTGGAAGCCACTAAACTTTTGCTGAGAAAACGAAATACTTTACATTGTTTTAGTTTCAATTGATGAAAGCTAATAGTTAGTACATTCCCTTAATAATTAAATGAGTTTAATCAGTTAATGTTACTCACCAGTGCCAATTTTTCACCGTTCAACCGACAGATTCTTTCAACCGACAATAGCACATATATGTACGACAAGCTATCAAGGATTAGCTTTGACTGCCGTACCTTTGACTGGCCTAGAGACAGAACAGACTGCCTCGGCTCACGTTCTCACGCCCTCAATGAAGACCGCGTAGACGTGCCAATTTGCTTCCAAACTGTCGACGCAATCCAAGCTTCGCTGCTTTGCAAAGGGAAGAAAAATACTATTGGATGAAATAACTCTGTCCACTCTTCGACAAAGAAGAAAGACATTTCAACGGGAACGTTTGTTTCCATAGGTAATAAACAAAATGAATTGTAATCGTGGTCAATACTTTAAATGCAGCATAGGATGTCCATGTGTGCTCTAGTAATGAATTACAAGATTAGTGCTACATGAACAATGGTAGGTACTTTTTTATAGATTTTACATATCAAACCCTGAGAAAAATCCTCTCCCGCTCATTCTACCAACATTAACTTGAGGACTAGAATTATCCTGACTCCGGCGAGTTTCTCTCTGAAACAGTGTAACAGCTACGGGTGTAGCCATCGAGGATGGTTTAAGCTTTGGCGTCTCCTTCACCGTGGTAATACGTTCGGGCGGTTGGGAATGCCGCTGGGCGTAGCCTCTGTTCGGCGATGTGTTTTTATCTGTCGGAGAGCTTTCTTTTCGGAAAAAATGGGATTCATCACTTTTACTTCTCATTGTATCACTGCCCTCTCGAATCTTGTCCTGTTTACCTCCAACATATTCACGCTGCCTGGGTGGAGGCTCAGCTCCCTGTTCTATGGCATGCTTGGCTTTGTTCTTTGCATAAAGTGGATTTTCGCCTTTAATCTGGACAATTTTACCTTCAATAGGCTGTTCATCACGACGTAAGCCTTCGCGGAACAGGAAAGGTCGGATTTTGATCTGCTCGAGGGCGATATCACGTGAACGCTTCACTGGTTCTCTTCTTGAAAAAGAATTCTCAATGCTGGCGATGAAAAGGACAAATTGGCTGAGTCCAAGCTGTGGCATGTTCGACAACACCGTGCGGTGGTCTGATGCACTTGGACGAGGCATACCAATTTGGTGATGGGAGTGCCACTCGCCAACTTTGCACAGGCCTTCCTCCCTTGTGATCACTGTTCCAACTTTGTGCAAGTAATTAACATCTTGGTAGAAAGACGTTGTGATTCGTTGGCAGTTTTTGCCGGGGCCGATGAAGAGTTGGATCACAACATTCTCCTTGTCTTGCCACAAACCAAACAGATCTCCTCCAGTTTCGATATTTGGATACTGCTGGACAAGCTTTCGCATCTCTTTGTAGTCATTTTCGTAAACGTAAGCAGTAAAGTTTCTCGACATAATGCTCCGCTCAAAATTTTCACAGTGTATCGCTTTGCAGTTTAGGAGAAATGTTTGTCTCCCAAATACCGACGCTTCCCTTTACCGAGAATGAATTCATTGGTTACTTCTTGGAACGACGAACCACGATCGGATACGGAAGTGAGATTAAAATTAGTGAAAATGATATCAAAAGGGCATACTTTAGCGGAGTTCCTTGGAATAATCTCAAGCTTGGATATTTGAGTCTGAACATACTGAAAATTAGATAGAATGTCTTCGCCACGAGTAAACTTATTTGGATATTGTCTATCGCACGTTGCTTGAAATTTGAGTTACCGGAAATAACCGCATAAGCCCATATCCACTTTGTTTTAAACACACTCACCCAATCTTTCATGTTAAGAATAATGGATGTGTGGCAAGTAAGGTTAGACTTACCAATATTTCTCTCATCATTACAAATGTAAGCAGGTTAAATCTTTAAGAATAACTGTGTCATCATTTTCCCGTTGAAGTCCTGAGGCTACCTTAGGCACGGAAAGTTGGTCGAACTTTATTTTTTTTAATACACACGCTCTCAAGCTGTTCTCTCAGAAAAACTTTGTGAGTCCTGACGGGAATCGAGCCCGTAACCTTCAGGTCGTCGGTGAGACGCTCTAACCATTGAGCTACAAAGACTCAGATGGTGAGCGAAGGTTAAATTTGTGGACTGGTTCGTATAGATGGTAGGCATATGTACTGCCCGTCTGCTAGTCTCGGTATGTCGTCTATTTTTATGTTAATCAATGATATGTTTGTGATAGCTTGCTAATTATGTTTTTAATACGCATGCTCTCAAGCTGTTCTCTCAGAAAAACTTTCTGAGTCCCATTCGCTCACCATCTGCGTCTCACCGGCGATCAGGTTACGGGTACGATTCCCGTCAGGGACTCAGAAAGTTATTCTGAGAGAACAGCTTGAGAGTGTGCGTATTAAGAATATAATTACCAAGCTACCACAAACACGACATTTATTTTGGTTTCACAAAACGTAGTTCGTGTTCAGGAGCCAACCAAACTGTTTTATTTATAAATTTTGAATTGAAATATGTTTCACGTGTTCTTAATTTTGCCATTGAAGTATTTTAACCTTAGTCTATCACTCTTTCACCGCGAGGATCCGTATTTCAAGCTCTAACGCTGAGTGAATTTCATACTTATAAATTCTGTCTTCCCCTGATGTGACAAAAACAGTTTTAGGGTGTAAACTTTTTTGTTGATGTGAAAGTTTAATCTAAAATTATTTTTACGATGTCCTTGTGTTGTTATAAACCCTGTTCTGAAGACTCCATTTTACCTATCGGTGTTCTCCTTTTCAACATTGTGTTAAACCTAAAAACGGTATTTCCTCTGCGGCCTAGAGTTGCCGTGCAAAAAGGTTATCATCTGATGCTTTCTTTCATTTTTCAAAGTACCTTTACTTATTCCGCGACCACACAAGGTTGTTGAAATATAATTATGATTTCGTGCTGGATATATGTAACAGCTCATCCATTGTCTATGTGGCTTGATAAAATTTCAGCAAAAATTCACGTTCATCCGTTGAACTTAACGTTCTTGATATCTGTAAGTTGTCGTTCTTTAACTAGCCGACATACGTACTGTAGTGATCTATAGTGAATATTTTGACAAAATATCAGAAAATCTAATTAGAAGTAATGAATTTGACATACAAACTCAAACTAACGCTTATTAATTCAATGCTAAAATCTGGACGTAAACTACAGACTGCCGTTTAACCCGTTCATAATTGAAGAATGAAGCTTACACTAGGTGTACGATTAAAGTTTAAAATACAGTATATTTAAATTACACGAGCATTTCTCCATGAAACGTCAGCTCCGTGTTGATTCGAAAGTGAAACGAAAGATGATATCATCTCGTTGTTTTAAAATCCTCTCGATTGAGCAGGAGCGGTTCTCATTTTAAAAGTAATCTGCTATTTCCATGGTCATTGGATGTCGCGTAAAGAAGCCGTCCTTCGCCATTTCGACTGTAACTTGACTGTCAGGGTGTTCGACTTCCTCGGAAACTTTCAACTTCCCAGTAATTGTATCGAAGGTCAGTTTCTGTCGATCACTGTCTTTCCCACTTGCTGTGCTGGATAAATAACTTTGGATGTCTTTACTATCCATTTTTCAATTCTTTTTGTCGTCTTCTGTTTAATTGACAGTGTTTACGGAAATGGTGATTCGACAAAGACTTAGAAACGTACTCAAATTTTCGATAATTTGCTGTGAGGACAAAATTTCCGCACTGTCGTGTGATTGCTTGACGCCTTTTGAGCTAGGCCAGGACGCATTAAATAGAGATGACTATCGCCTCCTAAGGTTCCTTCCATCGAAAAATACTTTATCTCAAAGGTATCGCCATTTTATAGACTATATGCAGTCTTGTGATAAAGATTATTGCCCAGCAGATAATTTTGAAGAAGCCCATAATCAAATACACATGTCAGGATACTTTGAAAGAAATTTAATGAGGAACTAACGTTTCGTCACTTTACAAGTAACATCATCAGAGTGTCTATTTACATGAAAATTTTCGGCTTAAATAACCTACACGATTACAAAAATAGAGGTAAGAGAAGGAGAGAATGATGAATGAGGTGTCATGACAGGGATTAAGGTGGAGGAGAAAAGAAAAGAAAAGAAAAGCAATTAGAATAACAAGAGAGGAAATGACCTTATATTTACGTTGAGAGAGGGATTTATTTTAGCAATCAGCAAACTTTCTCGAATGAGAGTGTCTAATTCCGAACGCCTGGTATCTCGATTGCCGAAATCCTAACCAAGATATATGCAGTCTTGTTCTCACATGACTGCTGCCTTCCCGTGGTATATAAATTGATTGGCTTAATTAATTAACCCCAAACATAACTCAATCTTTGACTCTAACGACGCTTTAGCAAGAAAGAGTTGTCGATTTTGCTCTTGAATTCTAGTTCTGATAGTGGGACGTCGATTCTGGTAATTATATAGGACTGCAACTTGTTAATCTTTGAGCAAATTACGCACTTTCAACATGCCTGCGGTAAGTCAACATCGAGCGGCCAGCAGCTGTAATGAGATTAATCATCAACTTTATGGAGTTAAGAAAAACCAGATGAAAATTTTGAATTATCATTAAACATGGATATAGATGAATTTGGCGACGTCTCTTTTTCGGACAAAATTCAACACCTTTATGGTTGGAGGTATCTCCGAAGCGGAATAAAATTACCTCGAGTTTTTTTTCAACCTGGCGTTTCTCTTTTTTACTGAAAAAAACTTTGAGTTTTTTACTAATTGCAGTTTTTGAGCGTTGAGCTCCTTGGAACAACATTCACAGGGATAAAACAATCCAGCCATGAATTGTATATGAGACGGTCCAAGAAGGATAACGACTATGCACAGGAGCAATTGCGTAAAGGAGTAAGTCAACTCTGAAACGAAAAAATTCTTTTATCAGAATGCCTGCGCATCTCATTGACAAATGAGATATTAGGCTGGAATAGGTAAACGAGTACCGGTAAAAACGGAGGAAGAAAAGCGATAAACGGGAAGCTGTGGAAAAGAGTAGACTTTACTTGATTCTATCTCCATTTTGGTGACCTTGTCATGTTGTGACTTAATAACCAAAATTATTACCAAGAAAAATTTCCAGACTACATTCATTTGTTTATCAAGCCAGGAGTGGCGCCAGGAATTCCTTGACGTTGGAGCTAAACAGAGGGACCAGAACCACGCCCTCTTTATGATTTCTTTATTTAAAGGAAGTAAATATTACGCTATTTTTCGCAGCAACTGACTGGAAACAGTTCACTTTTAGATTTGACATGAAGCGAAGAGTCTGTTATCTTTCTTGGCATAATCAGTAACAAGTACTCCTAGTAAGTACAATATATAAATATGTTATGATCAGTTAAAATTCCCCGAGGAATTGTTAACTTTTCCCCGACAAGGGGGCTACGGTTTACACAGGAGCTGTAGTCCCTCTGGCACCACCCCTGCTTCGAGCACAAACCCTCAAAAAAATGTTCCTTAGCCCCAGACTGGGATCGAACCCGTAAGTTTCTGCGGGTTGGTAAGATGGTCTAACCATTGACTTACCGAGGCTCGGAAGAAGCTAGAGCCTGAGTTGTGAAAGTAGAAAAAAGACAACAGAAGATTTCGTTTGCTGCGGTTACGGTTGCTGGAAACACGTTTACAGAGGCTCTGGTGTCAAGCCACAAAATGCACGGGAAAATTACTACTGGCGTTTATGCGTGCGGATGCTTGTGAAATTTGCGGGTTCATGGGCAAAACCCCTGCTGAGCCATCTGCATTGCAACAAAATTATCTGTATTATCTGTAATCCTCAACTTTCCTGTAGTTGGGTCGAAGGTTAAGCGCTCTTGTACCTCTTCTCCTTCAACTACTATTTCTGAATGACCTGAAATATCAAAAAATATAATAAATTAGCAATTGATAGCAATCATTATGGCTAACTACAATTTGTAAAAAGTTACTGGAGAAGATTTTATGTACTTTCCACACCTTTGTCCCCATGTTTACAAATATTCAACGTACTATGGCACCGGAAAAATACAGCCGTTGAAAGCTAGTTGACGTTAGTTTGCTTAAATTTGGTTAATAATTACTTGCGCGAATGATATCCTACCTTCATCCTCTCCGAACATTTTCACGACGTCTACCACAAGCATAGTATCAACCAGTTCGCTGTTGTAAATGAGAATTTTGTCGTTATGGACAGGGCTTGCATTTCTCGTATATTCGTTCTTTATCTTTTCTACATTTTCCTGGATTACTTTTTGAGAGAAGACGATTTCTTCGTCGTTGCCATTTTGCAAGCAGACTGCTGGACATATCCAAAGATCCTTTTAATTTATCAACATAATTTTGTACTTGCTTCATTTGCTCAGCGATTGCCTGGTACTTATTCTTAAATATCATGTCTGCCTCTTTTATCAGTGATTCAACATTCTTGTCTAACATTCGTTTCATGGTAGTTAAGATTTCCCTTTTTCGTTCATTAATTACTCGCCTTGTTTTACTAACGTTACTTTCAAGTGATTGTACAACATTTCTCAATACTCGCAACGCTTCATGACTTTCAGTCAATTTGTCATCAAGGGTTGCACAACTCTCCTTCAAGTCTTCGATTTTTTTCTTGGCCACTTTCTCCAGAGGTAAACACACATGGTCAGGTCTCATGATCAAAATCCATGCAGTATCTACAAATGAGTTCCTCGCAGGTTTCGCAATAGAATTTGAGCTTTTTGTTGATGCGTTTCTTGCATTGAGACCTTCCTTTTATTTTTGCTTGATTTTCTGGTTTTGAAACGTGGATAATTATTGTGTGGTTGTAAACAATCCCCGCACATAAACAGCTGACATATGTTACGCAACTGCCGATCTACGACTCTTCGCAATGTGAGCAAGGAACAGTTTTAACTTGTCGCTGAATGTTCAATACCTCTGACATATTGCAGATAAAATGGTTCTGAGTCATTCCCGACACTCCATTCTGACTCAGTGTAAACTCTGGACAACAGACGGGACAGTTTAAGACTTGGCCAGCTTTCTTGTCCCTGTAGCTCTCCACAAATCTTTCCAAACAGCATTTACAGAAGGAATGAAAGCATGGCAGTGTTCGTGGATCATCGAGTGTCTCTAAACAGATCGAACACTGAAGTAAACTTTCTAGTTTTTCGCTCGAAGAAGCATTAATGGACGAAGCCATCGAAGTAGACGTTTTCTTCACTTCAACAACGCTAAATGTACAGGAATAAAATGAAACAGCCAAAATCCTTCAAATTTATTTACCCGGAAGCGAGGACTGTAGACAAATTATCGTGAATCGTGGGTTTTATTCGTGGACCTCACGTTTTTATCACGGGTCATTATACACGAGATCTAATTAAAGTGGAAAGAACTTACTTTTAACCCTTTATTGCGAAGGTTTTCTGGAGGTCTCCCCTTGATCAGTAGAGTTGTCTGGAGTAAGCCGAAGTAAAATTAATAAGTTGCCAAATGATAACAATGCCGGTTAAAAGGTTAATAAACTTTTGGGAGACATGCATGAAAAGCAAAAGTTTACGCCTTTGATAGAAGTAAATGTGACCAACATTTTTGGCCCAGTGCATGTCAAGTGAGTGAGTAGACTAAAGACATCGTGCGAAAGTAAATTCATTCGTTTCTCTTCACCTGCCCCTCCTCGCTCAGCGGGACGTCTGATTTCCTGGGAAAACGACTTGTTTGGTTCTATGACAAGCTATGGCCAAGATTTGGTTTCATTTTCCCTTTGTAAGCAAATTGACAGTCGGTAAAAGTGTGCTTCTTTATTGCATTTTAAACTTATCTTAAGATTGTCATATTCAGGTACATACAATTCATTTCAAGAAGATCTCCAACCAGGGAAAATTTCCCGTTTCTGAAGGAAAATATGCTTTAATAAACTAACGAGGTACTAAATTAGAAATATTTTTTAAAACATATATGTAAAAAGCATATGTTTGATAAGGTATATATATATATATATATATATATATATATATATATATATATAAGGATATTCATCAATGTTCAGCCATCTTCTGGGCAGTTGATCATCATCCACAATCCTCCCTCTCACAAGTTGCAATCAATGACTTGCTTTCAAAAAAATAATTTTGTGTTCTCCAAGAATTATCCACAGAAGCCAAGTGCAGCCATGTTGGCGCAAACCACATTGTCCGCAGAATTGGTTCCTTCGATCACGACTCTCAATTTTCCAGTAGTTGGATCAAACACCAGTTTCTCTCGCGGGTTTTTCCCTTCTGCCAACATTTGTAACGGACGTTGAACATCTCTACTGCTGGACATGATTTTTTCCTTATCTGCAACAGCTTTATTCAAATTCAAAAAATTCAAAAAATACAATAAAATAGCAATTTATAGTATTTATTATGGCTAACTACAATGAGTAAAAAGTTACTGGAGAAGATTTTATGTACTTTCCACACCTTTGTCCCCATGTTTACAAACATACAACGTACAATGGCACCTAGGAAAATACAGCCGTTGAAAGCTAGTTAATGTTAATTCGCTTAAATTTGGTTAATAATTACTTGCGCGAATGATATCCTACCTTCATCCTCTCCGAACATTTTCACGACGTCTACCATAAGCATAGTATCAATCCGTTCGCTGTTGTAAGTCAGAATTTTGTCGTCATGGACAGGGCTTGCATTTCTCGGATATTCATTGTTTATCTTTTCTACATTTTCCTGGATTACTTTTTGAGATACGACGATTTCTTCGTCGTTGCCATTCGCAAGCAGACTGCTGGACACATCAGAAGATCCTTTTAATTTATCAACATAATTTTGTACTTGGTTCATTTGCTCAGCGATTCCTTGGTGCTTATACTGAAATATCTCCTCTGCTTGTTCTATTAGTGATTCAGCTTTCTTGTCTAACATTTGTTCCACCGTAGTCAAGATTTCCTTTTTTCGTTCATTAATTACTCGCCTTGTTTTATGTACGTTATTTTCAAGCGATTGTGCAACATTTCTCAATACTCGTAACGCTTCATGACCTTCAGTCAATTTGTCATCAAGGGTTGCATAACTTTCCTTCAAGGCTTCGATTTTTGTCTTGGCCACTTTCTCCAGAGGTAAACACACATGGTCAGGTCTCATATGATCAAAATCCATGCAGTATCTACAAATGAGTTCCTCGCAGGTTTCGCAATAGAATTTGAGCTTTTTGTTGTGGTGTTCCTTGCATCGAGACCTTCCTTTTATCTTTGCTTGATTTTCTGACTTTGATAGTTCTTCCATGTATAAAACGGAGTGATCACTGAAGCCTGGATAATTATTGTGCGGTTGTAAACAATCCTCGCACATAAACAGCTCACATGTTACGCAGCGCCCGATCGACGGCTCTTCACAATGTGAGCAAGGAACAGTTTTAACTTGTCGCTGAATAGTCAATACCTCCAGCATATTGCAGATAAAATGGTTTTGAATCATTCCCGACACTCCATTCTGACTCAGTGTAAACTCTGAACGACAGACGGGACAGTTTAAGTCTTGGCCAGCTTTCTTGTCCCTGTAGCTCTTCACAAATTTTTCTAAACAGCATTTACAGAAGGAATGAAAACATGGCAGTGTTCGTGGATCATCGAGTGTCTCTAAACAGATCGAACACTGAAGTAAACTTTCTAGTTTATCGGTGGAAGAAGCCTTAATAGACAAAGCCATCGAAGTAGACGTTTTCTTTACTTCAACAACGCTGAATGTGCAGGCATAAAACGAAATAGCCAAAATCCTTCAAATTTATTTTCCCTGAAGCGAGGACTGCAGACAAATTATCGTGAATCGCGGGTTTTATTCGTGGACCTCACGTTTTTATCACGGGTCATTATACACGAGATCTTTTTAAAATGAAAAGAACTTACTTTTCACCCTTTATTGCGAAGGTTTTCTGGAGGTCTCCCGTTGATCAGTAAAGTTGTCTGACGTAAGCCGAAGTAAGATTAATAAGTTGCCAAATGGCCACAGGGCCGGTTAAAAGGTTAATAAACGTTTGGGAGACATATGCATGAAAAGCGAATTTACGCCTTTGATAAAAGTAAATGTGACCAACATTTTTGGCCACATTTGATTGCATATCGAGTGAGTGAGTAACGTTAGACTAAAGACACCGAGTGAAAGTAAATTCATCCTTTTCTCTTCACCTGTCCCTCCTCACACAGCGGGACGTCTGATTTCTCGGTAAAACGACTTGTTTGGTTCTATGAGAAGCTACGGCCAAAATTTGGTTTCATTTTCCCTTTGTAAGCACATTGACAGTCGGTAAAAATGTACTTTTTATTGCAGTGTAAACTTATCTTAAGATTATCATATTCAGTTACATACAATCCATTTCAAGATGTAATTATGTATTGTTTATAAGTATTGAAGATTTCCAACCTGGGAAAATTTCTCGTTTGTGAAGGAATATATGCTTCAATAAAGTAACGAGGTACTAAATTAGAAATATTTTTTAAAACATACATGTAAAAAACATATGTTTGATAAGGTATATACGTATACTGTATATATAAGAAGGATATTCATCAATGTTCAGCCATCTTCTGGACAGTTAATCATCATCTGCAATCCTCCCTCTCACAAGTTGCGATCAATGACTTGCATTCAAAAAAAAACATTTTGTACTCTCCAAGAGTTTTGTGAAGAAGCCAGCGGCAGCCATGTCGGTACAAACTACGTTGTCCCCAGTATTGGTTCCTTCGTTCACGACTCTCAATTTCCCAGTAGTTGGATCAAACGTCATTTTCTGTCGCGTGCTTTTCCCTTCCGCCACCTTTTGTAAATGACCTTGAACGTCTTTACTGCTGGACATGATTTTCCCCCTATTTGCAACAGCTTTATTCAACTGGCTTTCGACTTAGGCTCTCTTGGTTGAGATTTGGATGTCTTAATAGCTGGTCTCTGTCGTATGTATCTGTAGCCTTTCCAGGAACTGTCAGCGATACTTGGTAATGATAGGAGTTTCGAACATGCGCAGCGCACGTAGAGGAAGTCAATAAATACTCGACGTAGTTTGAATATCACCTACATCCTTTGTCTATAACAAGTCATAAACTGCTTTGTGAATTTCACTCCTGTCGTTTGTTGTTGCTGTGTACTGCAATGTTTGGTACACCACGTATCTTGTGGTGGATGCGTTTTGTTCACTGTGTGTAATAATGTTATTCAACCAGTTTTTCCATTTAGGCTCCCTGGGTTCAGGTTTAGGTGCTTGACTGTCGTATCGCGCTTTCTTCCTGGAATTATCCACGATTCTTGGCAGTGGTAGATGTTTTGAACATGCGCAGTAGACTTACAATGAAGTCAGTAATTCCTTGGTGTAACTTTGATATCAACTACATCCCATGACAATAACAAGCCATAGGCTGGTGAGCAAATCTTACTCATTATTTGGTGTTCCAGCCTACTGTAATTTCTGCCATGCCTTGGACTGCAATCCAGCGTCAGCGATTGGCTGTCGAGAGAGAAATTCTTGATAAATATTTCCCGGGTAATGTTCAGTGGATTGATCCGACTGGAAACACAAAAGTTGAAGTAACAATGAAGAGCAACAGCAATCAAGTTTACTCTCTGCGAGTTTATGTTCCACCAGACTATCCTAACAGCTTGCCTGATTTGGTAGTTTGTAGATCACCAAGACCCATGCCAAAATGGGGAGTAGATGGTTGCACTCATACGCTTGGAACTCGTGACAACTGTTTAAAAATTTGCCATTACTACGCTCCTCGTTGGAACCCTCAGCACACCTTCTATGAAATATTTGTTAAAGGTCGCGTTTGGTTGGAAGCTTATGAAGGTTGGTTGACTACTGGGAAAGACATTGAATTCTACCTTGGACACATGAAATGATTTGAAAATTTGTCTTTCCGTGACCGTCTTCATGAGCATCGTATGTGGTGATCCATTCGATAATGCAATGCTTTATGGATAGTACGTATCTATATTTTGAAGAGATAAGCGTATCTTTTCATCTTAGAAAATAGATCTTAGCCATTAACTTGTAATTACCGTAAAAATTTTTGGTTTTGTCGTAAGCTTATTACCTGTGTTGATTAATGTGTTTCTCAATTGGATGATCTCTTCCTGGAAGCCACTAAACTTTTGCTGAGAAAACGAAATACTTTACATTGTTTTAGTTTCAATTTATGAAAGCTAATAGTTAGTACATTCCCTTAATAATTAAATGAGTTTAATCAGTTAATGTTACTCACCAGTGCCAATTTTTCACCGTTCAACCGACAGATTCTTTCAACCGACAATAGCACATATATGTACGACAAGCTATCAAGGATTAGCTTTGACTGCCGTACCTTTGACTGACCTAGAGGCAGAACAAACTGCCTCGGCTCACGTTCTCACGCCCTCAATGAAGACCGCGTACAAGTGCCAATTTGCTTCCAAACTGCCGACGCAATCCAAGCTTCGCTGCTTTGCAAAGGGAAGAAAAATACTATTGGATGAAATAACCGTGATCAATACTTTGAAAGGCAAATTACGACCTCTTGATCTGTCTGTCAGCGAGTATGCAGAGAAATCTTACAACGATCACGAGCGCGACTGCAATCACCTGAAATTGTAAAAGTGTTGAGCGGAAAAGGGTTCAACTTGGTAAACTTCGCACAGAATGGATCTCTTGTAACACTTTAAGGTTTCGGCATTTTTCCATAATAAACATGTTTAAACAGAGACCACCCGGGAGTGCAGACAAATTTAAACTACAGGATCATTTATACGAGAGAAATAAGATGAACATTATGTAAAGCACAAACTGACGGAATTGTACAAGTAAGACTTGTGCGTCGTGCCTTAGACACCATTTGTCCAAGACATGAACATACGGGCCTGACGTGTCCGATCTGAGGAGCATCTTATATAAACCGCATCTTATTTTGCTTGTCATGAACGTTCAAATTATGCATTGATGCATAATATCTCGCACAAGCCAAACAACAGTACTCCGATTTATTTTGCTCGTATTACGCGGATACATGTTTTCCAGACTGTATGACAAACAAGTTTAAAGTGAAAAATAATTTTAAGATTCTTGTATTAAAAATCAGCTCTCCCAATGTTACTTTGTCAGGTGTCTCGCCCATTACGTCATCACAAATTGCTAGGATGGCATATTTATCTTGTCTTCGGGAATCCCCTGTCTCAATTACATCAGATCACTTGGCCACAATTGAACACATAGGTTGTACCACTAGTTAAGAACGGTTCGAAAGACCTTAACGTGAAAAAAATGCAGGAAAATCGATTTTTGCGTTCCAGATTGAAGTATGAAAAGAACTTTCTCGAAAGATACTTCAACGGTGAAACATTTCATATCAGAAGAAAGAACGGACAGCCGACCTTTGAACGTGAAGTAAGAACAAGCAAAGGGAATGTTTATCGCCTTCGTATTTACATTGGACCAAATTACCCATTCGAAATGCCAGAATTAGTGGTGTGTGATTCTCCTAAACCAATGCCTATATGGGAAGGAGGTCACAGTACTCACACATGGCAGCCTAAAGATGGACTATTAAAAATCTGCTTTTTCCGACCGTCATGTTGGACGAGAAAGAACAAGCTCTATGAGGTTTTCAACAAGGGAGAAGAATGGTTAGAAGCTTACGAAAAACATCTTGTTACTGGAAGGCCAATAGAAGATTATGTGGATGAAATGGAGCCATCAGAAGAAGAAGCTGCCGAACAACGTCGCTTAGTCGAACAGTTCGAACAATTGATGCCCGAAGTGTTGATCGATTTTCCTCAATTTTTGGCCATGGCCAATTATTTCATCAATGCGAGAGCTTTAGATGATTTGGCGAAAATATAAAGTTGGATCAAGAGTTAGAATCCTACTACCGTGGTTCGTATCAGATGGGGAAAGAGTTCGTCGACTCTGTCGAAAATCATGGGTTTTTATCCAGTTTCAATATGGATTTTGTGCAGGGAATGACGGAATACGTTTGGATAAATCATTTGGGTAATTAATGCTATACGTTGGAGATGAAAATTGCTATCTTTGAACCAAGAATAAATATCAGGCTGAACGCAGTCGTACAATATCTCATCTAAATATTTGCTCGGATTTTGTGAATTGTCGAAAATATAACGAACTTTGTTTTATCATAGCAGTACTACCTCGTGCCTAAACTACAGATAACAAATAATAGAATTTTGTAGTAGGCTTGTTGTCAACTCGTGTTGAAATTGTTCTATTGTGTACTTGAAGAAACTAATGTAAAACTAAGTGAACAACTGGCGCACAATGAAAATTTCTGTCTCAAGGAATTAAACTCGAGATTGTTAATTAGTGGTTAAGGGGAAACCCGTTTACCTGCAGCTGTGTTAAGTTCATTAATATCCAGCTGTTGTTTTTAAAGGTTCGATATTGCGCGCTCATGTTTGTTCACTGGTAGTTTAGTTCCTAAAAATTAGCAAAACATTTATATCTCTCTCTATTACAATATTACTAACTTAATGGTATGCCATGAACTTGTCAATACCAGATTACTTCGTTTTTAACAGCCATTCTGTTTGGTCAGGAATTGTTTTGGAATTTGCATGATATTCTTATTTCGCCATAAGTATTCAAAATACGACAAATACATAATTAGTTCCGGGAATGGCGCAAATACTTCCTGGAGAAACGGCAAGTCATCACAATTGCTTGAAATTCCATCAGAATGGCCAAATAGGGATGCAATACTTCAACCGTTCTTGAGGTTTGTTCTGGACAATTTTTAACCTGTATTACCTCGTGATACCCGGGATTCCCCAACCTTCAACATGTGAGAACAACTGCAAAGCAAAGCCATTGTTGGTTTGCCGTTGATTGAACTGATCGGTATACAGAACGTGTGACGTGTTTCAGTTACTATCTACACATCTGCTGCTAACTATAGAACTCGACAACTTTCCTGTGACACTACAACTTGTTTTTTGAAAAATACGATGCCTTGGAGTACCCGTCAACGTTTGCGCCTTTCACACGAACGAAAGCTTCTCGCCGACGGCTTTCCTGACGGGGATGTTAAATGGATAAACCCCAAAGAAAACACAAAGGTAGAAGTAAGAGTATCTACAAACAGGAACAATTCTTACTGTCTTCGTGTCTACATCCCCGAAGATTACCCATACTGTGTTCCTGAGATGGTAATTTGTGACTCACCAAAGCCAATGCCAGAATGGAACAGCAGTCATGTCCACCATACATTAGACCAACGAGATGGTCTGGTAAACATATGTCATTTTTACTGGAGTTGTTGGTCACCCAATGAGAATAAGTTGTGTGAAGTCTTCAAGAAAGGACGACTATGGTTAGAGGCCTATGAAAGTTCACTTGAAACTGGACGTCCAATAGACTTCTATTTGGAAGATACGGATTAAGAGATGGTAAAGACATGTACATTCTTCAAATCTGCATTATAAATATGTGACAGATATTCAACCTAAAATACTTCAGCTCAGGGATTAACAACAGATCAATTTTCAGACGAGGTACAGTTGTTTAGGGCTGATGGTCGAGTCTTACATATACTGAATGTTATGAGATTGAGGAAAGCCTGTTGTGTTATCTGTTAAAGTTCGAATAGTTGTCCGTGGGTATATCGAGGAGCTTCATATTTCCATTCAACTTATGCTTCCACAATAAAGAAGAAGATTTTTATAAGCAAGGCCCCGAGATTGAATGATTTAAGACCTTGAAATGGCCATAAGATTAATCCTGTCCTGTAATTGTATACATGTTGTGTAAAATAGAAGATTCAGCAGTAAACGACAAGGAACTGCCGCTAACTTCACCTCTGAGCAAATGACGCCATTCGTAAAACACTTATGGAAATAAAATGTGGGTATTGGCAACGTTAACGGAATGGCTTAACCTCTGATGTAAGCTAGAGTCATTTAAACAGAATTGCAACTGAGACAATCAAAAATTCCTGAAGAGTATGAAGTGTTAATGTTTACTAATCACCTGGAGAGTCTAATGGTGTGGAATGACTCTCCAACAGTGCTTACAAAGCTGTCACGTAACCTTACGTTCATTCACTCATACACCTTATTTTATAATGTACTTTTGTTGCAGAAATATAAATATTGCCAAAACTACTGAATTATTTCTACGCAGGTTGAATTGCGGTGAAGTTTTTGTAGACTCGTCGATCTTCCGGTTTCATTCATTTCCGTTTTTCTCTTTTGCATTTTGATTGGATACGTTACCTGTGACGTTACAACTGCTTTCCGCTGACCATAGCTTTCACTTTCGACTTCTGAATTCAGCAAAATTCTTTGAAAATGTCTGTTCTTCTCAGGTTCTTCTGCTTTAACCTCGAAGCTATGTAGGATCTTCGGTGGTTTCGTCTGTACAAGCCGTTATGCCTTGGAGTCTTGCTCAACGTAGGAGGATGGTCATCGAAAAAGACATTCTTGACACGTATTTTTCCGGCAAAGTACAATGGATTGATCCTAGGGGAGACACTAAAGTGGAGATAACAATGACAACGAACAGTGATCAGACATACCGTCTTCGTGTTTATCTGCCTGCTGACTTTCCAAACAGCGTACCAGACATGATAGTTTGTGGATCACCAGCACCAATGCCGGATTGGGGTGGCAACGGTGAAACACACACATTAAAGCCCAGGGATGGATATCTAAGAATTTGTCACTATCGCTCTTCACATTGGACTTGTGATAATACATTATATCAAGTTTTCATGAAAGGTCGTCTGTGGTTAGAGGCCTATGAAGGGTACCTTCGTACGGGAGATCCTTTGGATACCTTTTTAGGACATATGCCTTTAAAAAAAGTATAACAAGAGATACAACACTGATGCTCTTGGTCTGCTTTCATCCAGGACGCAGTGTACGTCATAGTTACTAATTTGAAAGATCTACGAGTCTAAAGATGCTCCTTGATACTTTTGACATGCGAGAAAAAGAGCACAGATCAAAATTTTAATGTTGGTCGACATTTATCGAAGATTACAGAAATATGAGTAATAAAATGAACACATTTAGCTGGACTTTCGTAAAATATCATTGCCAACGCGTGTGATCTTTACATGCCAGAAAAACGGTCCGTATATACCTTAAATAAAACGCCATCAGTGCTAATAACGTGGAATTATGGTGTAATTTAATTGGGACTGGGACCGTCGCGTCCTATTCTTTAGCTTAAGCTATAGGGTAGTGAACGTAATCCTTAACTATTTTGAACTGGCTGATCAGCAGTTCTGAATACTTGAGAAGAGAGTTACGATAGTTCTTCCTTTAGAGCGATTGAGCTTATTGCTTTACAGCTGAGATCTTCAGGAAATTACTTGCGGATAAATCTGTGATGAAATAAATGCATATTAAATGCGTTGAAATGTAGTCGTCATTTTACATTCCTTTATGTGTGACTACTTCCTGGCCTTAGCACCTTTCCACAAGTTATTAACCGAGGGTTGGAAACTGGTTGAGTGTAAGTTGAACTGTTCATGCTTAACACTTGTTAGTTCTTGTTTATATTTTTCTTGGTTATTGTATGTCCTTTTCCGGTTTCAACACGTATTCGTCTTCCTTTGATTTGCCCTTCTCTGAAAGACGCTGTTACAATATTCAACTTGTCTTGCCGCTTGTGTCGCAACGGCTGAATCCGTCGCGTTGCATTTGCACGATAAAGGGATGTTACAGCTGGCAAGATTCTGTGGAACTTGTCGTGCAACGACGAGCGGAAAAGACTAAGAATGAGTCAGTCATTCATTTTCATTGGCTGATCATGATTACTGCTGTGAGACAAGTTGTACGAAGGATGTTACAACGTGCAATGCCTTAAAAATCTGTTACAACAACAAAAATGTTGCGAGACTTGGTGATTGCAGACTATGCTACACTATGCAATTACTCCTGTAGTTTGTCTCGCAACAAAATTGAGAGACAAGTTACATATAGTGTAACAGCGCCTTAAATCCTCCCATAACCTGTAATCAACAAAACCTCAATCAATTGGACGACTGTTCAATTTGAAAGAATGGCGGTGGTCGTCGTGGAGAAAGGCC
Source organism: Heliopora coerulea (assembly GCA_030142905.1). NCBI lineage: Eukaryota > Metazoa > Cnidaria > Anthozoa > Scleralcyonacea > Helioporidae > Heliopora > Heliopora coerulea. Next base: position 450,374 of record JASJOG010000108.1, on the reverse strand, counting down.
AGAATGAAACTACGTTCTGAAGTACGCTGGATTATTTAACTGAAAACGCGACTTCGGAGATAATGTTGATGACAAATGTTGCTCAAGATTACCTTCTGCAGTACTCGTGGTCTTTCACACAGTCTGCTCGACGTATCCAGAATTGGGTTTCCTATTACAAGGCACGAATTAATTTTAAAATGCGCTACCGTAGTGACATTTCATTATAATTATTATCGAATCTTCGACATGTATATAATTCAAAATACGTCTATAATTAACGCACAAAGAATAACTCATGGATTGTGCGGTGCCTTGGTTTGCCTTGGCAATATTTCTTTTAATAGTTAACTGTAATAGTTTGAGCGTCATTGAATTGACCTTCAGTCATTATATTGACCTGACAATGTGATTAAAAAAGAAAGTTGCATGTCAAACAAAGAACGTTGAAAAATCTGTCCTTTAAAACTATCCAAAAACGAAACTTCCTCAGTTATTTTTGGCAGGCTATAAAAATGAAAAGCAGCTGAATAAATAAAAGAATTCTTAAATATTTCCACATTACGCTCCCGGACGTGCATGTAATTTTTTAATCTTGCATTGTAATTGTGAAAATCATTAGTAATGAAATATTGTTTAAGACATTCATGTATCAAGTCTTTAACATCTAATAACTAAACCACACTTCAATGTCCTCTTCTTTTCCTCAACGTCAATTTTTAATAAATCCAAATCACATAATTCATTTGACAAAACATTCCGTTTGTGTGGCCGGTTTAAATTATAGTATGGTACAGGAAGAGCAACAGCAAGAGCAACAGCAAGAGCAACAGCAAGAATGTTGATTTTTTTGCTTTTTATTGTGGTTGGTTGTTTCCTCTTTGTCATTCTCTCCGCCAGTCATACTTGGTTGAGTCATTGTTCCAGATGGAGTGTCGGGATTTTGTGTGTTATGTTCATTACTTGGTAATTCTTGAATATTGTCGTACTGGCTTGATCTCTTGTCGTCCTTGTTATTATTACTGCTTTGGGGTTGAGCTGGAATCCTGTCAATGTTGCTAGATTCATCATTGCCATCGTGCCCTCCTTCAATGTGGATTTCAGTTTTATATGACTGTGCTTTCTCTGATGACATTTCCTGGCCCTTGTCATCATCCTTGTTGTTAAACTGGGAGCAAGTATTACTGTGCTTCTGGACTAACTCCTTCTTTTGACCGTCTCCATTATATTGACTTGTTTTGCCGTCATCCGTTTTACTTGTTTGATCTGAGAGTGCATTCTCTGATGACAGTTTTTGGCCTTTCTCATCATCAATTTTGTTAGTTTGAAAAATAAATCTACCATCTTTCAAGCAGGTCTTCTTCATTGGTGTTCTCTCATTACTTGGTTTATCCTCCTGAGCAGTGTTTGACTGCGTGGTATCTGCCACCTTGTCGTGTGTCACACTGGTATGACTGGCTTTCTTGGATAACTCTTTCTTTTCATCGTGTCCATTGCGTTGACTTGTTCTGCCTTCATCATGTCTACTTTTTGGTTGGACGTTTGGTTTAGTTTCAGTGTTTGCGTCTTCATCTTCATTATTCGACTCATTTAAAACTGACCTTTTCCTCTTGTTCCCGTGATCCTTTTCTTCCGCGCATTCGTCTCGTTTACTTTCGCTTTCAATTGAATCAGTTCCATTAGATGGGGTGATTTTGTTCTCAGTTATACCCTTCGATCTTTCCATCTCGGAAGCCTCCATGTCATTGAAACTTTCCGCTCCGTCGTAAACTTCTTGTAAAATTGATTCATTTAAACGAAAAGGGCTGTTATCTCGTAGAACATTTAGCTCGCCTTTCAAAACCGGAAGCCTGGAGTTCTCATCAATTTCAAACAGAAAACAATTCACTGTCACTTGCCTAGAACTCGTTATATTTGCAATAAAAACGATAAATCTGTTCATACCAAGTTTTGGCATGTTTCCCCACACTGTGTGCTCGTCACCTCCGCTTGGCTTACATAAAGTCAGACGATGATGGGAGTGCCACTGGCCTATGTTGCATAGTCCGAACTCTTTGGTTAAGTATTTCCCGGTTTTCCCGAGGTAGTTTACGTCCTGAAAAAATGAAGTGGTTGTCCTCTGGCAGCCTTCTCCAGGTCCCAGCACAAACTGTACAACAGCTGTGTGTTTATCTATCCACAAACCAAACAGATCTCCTCCAGTTTCGATGTTGTCCTTCTTCAAAACCCATTTGTGAATCTGATCCTTTTCGCCTTCATTGATGTACACGTTAAACTCTGGAGCTTGCTTATTGTGAGTTTTCGTTTTAAAGTTATCAGCAAACCCGGACATTTCTTTTAACGATCGTTCATTTTATCTGCATTGATGAACATCTTATATGGACAAATTCGTTGGAAATTTGGTCTGTCATTATCTGGAATTCCTTGTAATTCCCGGAATCCCGCATCGTTCGTCAACAATGGAGTCCTTAAGCAAGCGTAGTACAAAGGCGGCGTAGAGTTAAACCTGTTCACAATATCGACATAATCACAAACATAATGACACCCGCAAGCGCAGTTAGCACTTCACGGTCAGCTGATTTCTTTAGACTTTTTCTGAAGTGGAGATTGTGGGTTACACCTTGTGTTATTTCATTCCCTTTGTACTTCTATTTGAACTCTTCCTACTTCCAAAGTATCGAGGGACTAACCTATCATGAAGTACCATGTACCCTTGTGTATGTCCTTATGCTTACGGTAATGTCGTTTGTGTGAACCAGGCTTAACCAATCTTCATGTTATCATGTGAAAAGAAACAAGGAATCGTTAACGCCCGATTCGATGCTGGCTGTTAGTTTCTTTAATACTCAAAAGGTTTTTAAGTTTCGAAAAGATTCTCTTTAATGGCTTAACGTCGTCCAGAAGGCGAGAAAATCATCCGAAAGAGATTGCGTGATGAGCGAGAATGATCTCGGGATGAGAGAAAAATTTAATTAGTCACTTTCTTTGTTTTGGAGGAAAAATTCTTTTGTGTGAAGAACATTGTCGTCGACATTCTCTTTGTGTTTGCTTATTATACCTTTTATTGTCCTTTTTATGCATTATTTTTTATTTTGTACTTTGTTCTCCCTTTGGTCTTGCTTTTTCTTATCATTTGTTCAGAGTACTGGATAGATCGGACACTGTGCGTTGAAGAGTTAATGGTCATTGTGTTTTTGCTTTTTGTATAATCCCCCTCCACGCCGCACAATTGTCTGTTATACCAACCTAATTCGTCCCCCGATGACCCTCGTCGTCCTCCTTCGATTCATGGGGACCATTCAATTCAGACGAAACTTTCTCGTCTTTTTTCGTACATCCGGATGATGATCTTTTGTTTCCCCCACCCTTTTGGAGTTGCCGCTGTTCTTATGTCACAGTCCCTTGATTCGTCCAATTCGTCCAAATTCCCTTCCCAATATGTTCACGATATCGAGACAGAAGTAAAAAATATGAACAATGTTACTGAATCAGAAGACACGGTGACAAGTGCTGGGAAATTTATTTATAATAATCAATTCACTTGACTCCGACGATGACTGCCACTGAGGCCGTCGAAACGTCAGTCACTTCTACCAACGCCAACAGTCTTTCTCAAAACTACTCTAACCTGGTCGAACAATTCTTACAAACGTCTAATAATCAAGCATGTGAGCGTGCAAAAACAATTGAACTACATCACCCAATATTAAATTGTAGATATATAATGCGATATTGTTTACTTCTTAGTCGATACATGTGTCATTTAATCAAATCTTATTGTGCAGTCATGTAAATATAAGCTAATTCCAAAGATGTAACTAGTTTTCTAAGAATTATGATCTTTAAGATTTTAATTGGCATTATTCAACTAGTTGGAAAATGATTAAATGTTCTTGAGGAAAACGAAGCCTTTAACGAGAACGTGTTTAATATCATTAAATTTAGTAAGAAAGAAGCTCTCGTCTTTTTAATTCATGGTAACTTGTTAACCACCCTTCTACTCTTTTTAGAGTTAATTAAAATCTACAAACATTGCAGTTAAAGAGAGAGCTGACATCTTTTTCGTTACTGTTCGTTTCTTTGTCGATAGAGTGCTTGAGGACGTTTTATGACCCACCTATTTTTGTATGTTTGATCGTGTTTACTTCTTATTCTGATTGTGCATTTTAAGTCTGTTTCATCTACTTTCCAAAATAAATTCCGTTTGATATAAAACTGCCGTCGCTGTCGTTTACTGTATCATATGCTGATGTTTCCGCCGTCTAATTTTAAAAGGAAAACAACCATGTCTTCGAGATTTGGACTTCTTATCTTTATCTTTTGTTGTTGGACTACGATCTCCCTGACTGGTAGGATTGCTTTTACTCTTCTTGTTTTTGTTCTTGTTCTTTCGCCGAAGTTTTTTCCAACTCTTCACTGTTTCTTTAGCTTTCGTATCGCCTTCATCGCTTCCCAACGTCGGAGCAGCCCGTATATCGTCGAGTATTTGCGCAGTTGATGGGGTGTGGCAACTTTGATGTTCCAATTTCTCATTAGATCGTTCGTTGGAATTTTCACCATTTTGGTCGGACTTGTTCCGAAAGACCTGATTCTTTTCTCTTACTTCTGATATCTGTGTCACCGGTTCTTTTACTAGTCGTGATACTGCTACTGTTGTTTCATCGTGGAATTTTTCTTCTCTCTCGTCTGTTATCATTACTGCTGATTGTCGGTTGCCACCGTGTGCTTCTTCTGTCGACATTGATAACAATTTGGTTGGCATTGTGCCATTTTCAGTTTCTTCCGTTGCTTTTGATTCTGGCGTAATCTCATTTTCTTTATTGAGATCCTCCAATTTAGATTCTGAAGAAGGGCGATCAAAGATGGAACGCGGAGCAACTTTGTCGACTATTTTCCCACTATCTTTACCATCGTCCCAATCTTGATTGCGTGATTGTTTTGATTTCATTTTGTCTCGGGGAAGACTTTTTGATTGATACAAATCAGTTACTTGGGTACTTGAGGTTGTCTTTTCATCTGTGGCAGTTTCGAGGTCATTTATTTTGTTTTGATCTTTCAGTTGCTTTCGAAATTTTTTTTCTTCTTCCTGATTTCCTTCTTCGATTTCTTTTAATTTCGTGGAGAAGATATCCTCTGATTTCACATGTTCTGTTCCTAAATCATCCGTTTTGTCTTTTCTTCCGGGATGCTTCTTCTTTGTTTCATCCGAATCCAACTTTTCTCTCGAAAGTATGGCCGCAGGTTCTATCGAGGCTCCATCTGTCACGGATGCTCCGTCTGTCATAGATATTCCATCTGTCATGCCCGCTCCTTGTTTTATTTCTTCTTTTTCCTTATTCTTGAGGTCATTTCGAGGTCGGACATCTTCTTTGATGCCTGCAAACTTTTCTTGCACTTGAGGAAAGATCGTTTTTTTATCCTCGCTAAGCTTACTTTCGTATGAAGTGGATGAATACTCTCCCGTTTCTTCGTCCTGATTCTCAGGTTTTAGTGGGTTTTCCATTTCAGACGATTTCCCTTGGCCCTCACCAAATATTTCTTTCTCATTCTCAAATATAACTTCTTTCTTGTTGAACATGTTGTTTTCAGAAAATTCTACTGTTTTATCTATGCTTGTAATATTTTCCGACGAAGACTTTTTGTCAATAACCTCACCATCTTGCGAGTTTCTCTGTTCAAGTATCCTCCCAGCAGGGTGTCTGTCGTTCATTTGATCTCTTGCAAACTCTAGTTTCTTTTCTTTTCCCACCTCGTTTTCTCCTTCTACTTCTTCTCCTTTTGCTTGTAATTGTTTAGACTTATTTGATTTTCCGTCTGGTGCAAAACCTCCGCCATTTATACCCGTGTTGCTGGCTTCATTTGTCCTGTTAAGACCCTCATCGTCCTCAGCGTCACGTGTATCATCACGATTCACTTCACAGGAACGTATGGCCGTATATTCGTTTTCTTTAATGGGATTACCAGCTGATTCTTCCTCTCTTTCGCGATCTTCACGTTTTGGTTTCGTTGATAATACTGAGTTACGAACCGCTGATTCCTCGATTGCTTGCTCTTTATGTAGACTATCATCACCTTCCTTCTTTCCCTTGGCGCAGCTTGACAACGACTCCTCGGTTCCTTTAAGGTTTTCTTCACTTTTAAATAATGCTCCTTTTACGTTGCCTTCTTGTGTTGATTTCGTTATAGGTTGTTCTTCATGTAGTTTCTTACTATCTTTCTTTTGCTCCGCTGACGTACTTTCCAGCAAACCCTTGTTGTCTTTTGGGTAATCGTCCCTTGTTTCTTCGTTTACTTGCTGGCCTTCATTTTTCGAGATTGCTGTAACCGTTGTGTCATGCAGTGTTAGTCCGTCCAGTGGCACTTCGTCATGAAGTTTGTCATTACCTTTCTCTGGCTCCGTAGACAAGCTTTCCAGGTAATCCTTGGTGTTCTTTGTCGAATTACCTCCTGACCTCTTGATTCGTAGCTGGTCTTTATACATCAACATCGCTGTCTTCTCTGTCTCATGAGGTGTGGATTTATCCGTTGGTTGCTCCTGATGTGGATTATCACAAGGATTCTCTTGTCCCGTAGTCGAACTTTCCAACAATCCTTTGTTGCCTTCAGATGAATCATCCGCTGATGCTCCGCTTCCTTTCAGGTCTTCACTTCTTGACATTGTTACTTGTACTGTGTCCGATTTTGCGTATTGCTCAACATCTCTTGTTTCCTCTTTATCTAGACCACCATCACCTTCCACTTGCCACCCAGACGAGCTTGTATACGGAACTTCGACATCTTGTCTTGAATCGCCAACTGATTCTTCATTTCCTTGCATTTCTTTGTCTTTTGTTGTGGCTGCTATTACTTGGTGTCCATCTCTCGGTTTTTCCGTTTCTTGTTGTTTACTTGGTTCGTCATCACCATTGCCAATTGATTCTTCATTTCCTTGCATTTCTTTGTCTTTTGGTGTGGCTGCTATTACTTGGCCACCATCCGTCGGTTTTTCCTTTTCTTGCTGTTCACGTGTTTCGTCACCACCATTGCCAATTGGTTCTTCATTTCCTTCAAATCTCTCCATCGCATCTGCCTGTTCTGTATTTTTGCCCGGCTGTTCGGTCTGCATTTTTTCTGTCACAGCAGAATATTCGGCCTGAATTTCTTGGGTTCCTTTTTTCCCAGCTGGTGAACTCTCGTTTAGTTCATTACTTTCGAGTTGACTTTCAGTACTACATCCACGTTCGCCCTGTTCAGTATTTTTCGTTTCATTACAACCGGCCATTCCCATTTTCTCTGACTCTTCTGGTTGATCAGAAAGATTACTGGCTTCTTTCTCTGACTTTTCTTCTATTTTTCTTGGAGGAGCTGTCCCTTCCTCTGGCACAATCTCTCCTTCCCCCGAGTTAGGTCTTGGTAGCTTCGTTTTGTCTTCATTTTCCTCTTCCATTTTATAAGAACGCTTGCGACTTCCTCGATCTTTGCCATCATCTTGTTCCTCACTGAATGACTTTGAATGACCGGATGTAGAAGTCATTCCCAGGTGATGCTCATCTCTTGACTTTTCAACATCCTCTCCTAATTTCATCTGCTTACTTCCTCTTTTGCTTTCATTTTCTCGAGAGCGTTTCCCGCTTGCTTGCGTAAATTCTTGTTCAAACCACATAAACTCATTGATACTTTCGGCATCTTTCTTAATCTTTTGGTGAATCGATTTATCTAAACGAAATGGAGAATTTCCAGAGCGTAGAGGCTTATTGAAGGTTCCTGGTAAGACTGGTAGTTGGACGCCATCATTCATTTCAAAGAGAAAGCAATTCACGTCCACTCTCGGTCCACTGTGGTAACCTTGGATTGTAGCTATGAACACGATGTATCGACTTAAGCCAAGCTTTGGCATGTTTCCCCACACAGTGTTCTCATCTCCTCCGCTTGGTCGGCATAAACTCATCCGGTGATGGGAATGCCACTGCCCAATGTTACACAGTCCATGATGTTTAGTTAGATACTTGCCAGCCTTCTCTAGGTAGTCCACATCCTGATAAAAGGACACCGCTGTTCTTCGGCAGCCTTGTCCAGGCCCGAGTACAAACTGTACGACGGCCGTGTGTTCATCAATCCACAAACCAAACAGATCTCCACCAGTTTCGATGTTGTCCTTCTTCAACACCCATTGGTGAATCTGGTCCATTTCACCTTGATCCATATACACTTTAAAATTTCTGCCATCATAATGGCCGTATTTTGGCATTTTACTCAGCGTCCAAGAGACTTATCTCAAGTGTGGAGATTTGGTTATAATCCACTGCTTTTAGTGAACGTCTCGCCTTTTTCCTGGAAATAGAAATTCTTAAAAAATAACAGAAACGTCATCTTTTTCCTGGTAATATGACCACGTGATTAAAAACTGAACACGAAAATACTTCCTGTCATGATTTCAATATTTAGGTGCATTTTCTATGCTACATGAATTCCTCCTCACGACCATATATGCATATTTAGATACTTCTCAACTTTCAAGACCCAGTATGAAACCAATTCTAGATATGCAACAAATTTTTGCAAACTGGCAAATGATTTCATTGTTTTCTCTTAGTTTCGGTTTCTCTCGTTTCCAGCTTTGTCGTGGAGATATGAAGTTCTTCTAAACTTTACCATTTATAGTCTGTTCACTGTCTGACATTTGTTTACTAACGTTCCTCTGTTTAACAGATAGACGATCAAGTTCTAAGTGGGCAATATACCTAAAAATTAGTTTCGATTTTAACCCAAGACGATCTTTGACCTCTTCGTATTAACATACATTAAAGCTGACTGTCTAATTTCGATTGTTACACGTTTAAGTTCAATGTTAAATCTTATGTAAAAACTTAACGTCAGTGATCCTCATGAGATTTTCTGTCAATGTAATTATTTGTGGTATTCCCAACTTTATTTCCACACAAAGAAACAATAATCGATAGTTCCACTTTCGATTTGATACCCAGCAGGGTCTGAGAGTCCTACTCCAAGTCACGAAGATATCGAAAATAAAAATTTAAATAAAGAATGTTCATAGTAATCTGGTCGAAACGCGAACGTTATGAGTGGTTGCTATAGATAGCCTTCGTGATTGTTTCTTTTCTGGAGCGGCATTTCTCATCAACGTTTTGAACAAATCACTCAGCTCAACCATTTTTGGATTTTTGGTCCTCAAAATTAGTGCAGACGATTTACGAGGATGCATGAGTTTGCAATGTTTTTATATTTTCAGCTTCAGAGGCCAGTTCTATATCGTTTATAAGTAGAAGAATTATAGTGGCATGTTTTTATTTGAAACATGTCTGTGTTCTTTGCCTAAGGTTTAGCAGAAACCGAGCGCGAGCCACTGGCTATCGGCAACAAATGTAAGTTTTTCTTCACAATATTTGCATGCGTTATCTCTTCCAAAGCTTAATTAAACCAAACATATCGAGACGGATGAAAAAATGTAGACTTTCATGACACTTCAGAAACATACTGACCTCGACTGTCATAACATTCAAAATTCTGCTACCCAAGAAGGATTTACATCATCGACCTGAAATTTTTCCCTAAGTCTTATGATTTTGGTCTGAAAAACATGTAACCTGAACAGCTTTATCAGATTTATCGCTTAGATTTTGATGAGGTCACCGTGAAGCTAATCTAAGGACCATAGAACTTTTAACGATAAAGACGTGCACATGATAAAGTTTAGTTCAAAGAATCTCAGGTAAATACAGTTATTTCAGGACAGTGGTAAACGTACATGGTTCTTCAAGTGTATTCCTTTAAGGAAATTTCGTATAGTCTCCGCAAATGGTATAGGAACATTTCACAAATAAAATACCAGAATTAAATATTTATTTTTACCGGTTTTTCACATATGAAATTGTAAATTTACATCTGAAAATTAATTTCACTTATGAAATACTTAATCCAAAATGTTAAGATAATTAATCCAAATATTTGGTGACATTAGACCACACCTTTGTCTCTGTCTTGTCTTGTTTCATAACTTGAATATCAAGCTAACAAGATGACGTTTTTCGGATTATATTTTATTCTTTACTTTAGGTAAAATTTATGTAAAGGTTGATTATCTCTGCAAATTTGTCAGCGGTTTAACAGCGTCTCATATCCAGCTGCAGAAACCGATATGTTTGGATAGCAAGTGCCAAAGTCCAGTTAACACATAGCTTACAAAGTCCTCCTTGTAAATTAAAATATTGTTGTAATATACATCGCTGTTGGAGGAATATATACTTCACTTACGGCTTTAAATTTTTGTTTCTGCCATTCATTCAGTATTTATTTAAAGGACTTCAACCGTACGAGAAAGAAGAATTGAATGACATGAAGAATTATGCAATGATATAGCACATTGGGCGTAACTAGTTCGATTAAACAAGAAAAATACGTGCTCAGTTGTATACCTTGAGTCAGTTACAATGTACTTCATTCGTGTCCTGAACCAAGTTTGTTCACATATCTTCATCGCTCTTGTATGTGGCTTAATTGTTTAATTATGTTTATCTCATTTTTATGTCTATTTCTACATAGCTTCTTCTTCCGTTGACACTAACTCGTCCAAGCTTCTCCATTTCTTTATAAAACGTTGTTTTATTCATGCTTTCTGCTCCCATTTTCAACTGACTCATAAGATCCCCGTTCAAACGAAATGGGCTGCATTGCGTTTCTGGCATGATGTTAAAATGACCTTTGATAACTGGAAGTTTATCTCCAGTTTCGTTTTGGATTTCGAAGAGGAAAGGTTCGATGTTTACCTCTGGGAGGCTGTCAACACCTTCAATTGTAGCGATGAAGACGACGAAACGATTTAATCCAAGTCCTGGCATATTTTTCCAGACTGTAGTCTCGTCGCCAGAACTTGGACGAGGCAAACCTAAACGATGATGAGAGTGCCATTGGCCTATGTTGCATAAACCGTGGCCTTTAGTAATGGCTTCTCCAGACTGAGCCAGATAGTCTAAGTCTTGATAGAACGATGTCTCACTTCTTCTACACTTTTCTCCAGGACCTAGTACCAACTGTACGACAACTGTGTGCTGGTCTATCCACAGACCGAACAGATCTCCACCGGTTTCAATATCAGTTTTCTTCCGCACCCATTCACGGATATTCTCCAGTTCATCTTCGTATATAAACACTTGGAAGGGTCGTGTATCCTTTTCAGTCGATCTCAGTGTCAACGAAATGTTACGGATGGCACGACCACTGTAGCTGAGAAAGGAAGTGATTAAACCAAAGACGGCGTACACCAAAGTCCAGAACATTTCCATTCCAAAATATCCATTTCTTCTATCCGACATTTTCTACCAAAATTTACTTTGATAAGCTGGTGGTAGTATTAGTTGACGAAAATGAAAACGAGGCTACATTATAGCTGTCTTCCAAGAAATTTCAGGATTGACGGACTTCCGATCGACTTTCGAATTTCAATTCAAGGCACGATCCGTCTTTAACCCTTTCCGGTTCGAGATGTCTCCGTTTTAAAAGTAAAATCGAAGTCGGATTTGGACTGAAATCACAATGAGTTAAGTCAAACTGGGTAACAAAATGTGATAGTTTGATAAAACACTGGACGACAGGAACCCTTATACTAGAATGTGAAGTCAAATTAAAATCTAACTTTCGACGTCATCTGTTTGTTTCGGTTTTTACTTTGAGCCGCGCATTCATTCAGGGAGCTATATACCATTCGACTTTGATCCTCAGTTGTTTCTTACAGTATATGCAGAACTCTATTTTCATGTTATGTTTTGCTCAATCTGATTGGCTCTCTGGTTAGATCACGCAACATGATTAATCCTCGTGTTAAGGGATGTCCATGGCCACATACTGCGTGAGAAAACACGAAACTTCTATCATTAGTTTCACGTTAAGTTTGGCTGTACATGTAGGTTAGGATCACAAGTTTGAACAAACAGTTGTCTTGGTTAAACGACCGAAAATTGTTACAAAGGCTGTGGCGATGAGTCGACCGGCTAGCTTAAAAAATGTTTACGTTCGCGAGGCAGAACTTGGCGCTGGGGCATTCGGTAGAGTGTACAAGGTTCGCAACGTTGAAACAAACCAGATTTATGCGGAGAAAGTAATTGAATGTAAGGACAACAATCAGTTAGCCAATGTTTTAGGCGAAATGAAGACACTAAGCAAGCTTTCTCACCCGCACATAATGAAGCTGCACCAAACCAAATTCGATCAGAAGAAAGTGTTCGAAGCGACAGTTTGTCTAATTTTCGAATACTGTTCTAATGGAAACTTGAACGACCGACTTCAACAATCCAGCTCCCGAGAATTAAACTTGAAATGGATTCTCCAAATCTCCAGCGCTATTACTTATTTGCACTCTAAAAACCTCGTCCATCGAGATTTAAAGCCTGACAATATCCTTCTCACTCACTCACAGGATATTAAGGTTGGAGACTTTGGTTTGTCGAGGGAATTTGTGGCCATGAAAACGGAAGATGAGACATGGGAATCTTATTATATGAAAAATGGCTGTGGCACTTTATTCTATATGGCACCAGAGGTATTCTCCGGACATTACACTGAGAAAGCTGACGTGTTCGCCTTGGGCATATTATTTTACGCAATTGAGGAACGGTGCTTTCTTCAAATTGCTGGCAGAAATTATTACGGTGCTTTCATTGTAAAACGTGGTAAAAAAGTTCCTTTAGGTTTACAAATGTCAATGGACAAGAACGGGCTGCGTGTGTCTTTCGAAAAGTGTGAAGGAAGTTTAGCAAGAATTATTTGTTCAGCATTACTTTTTGAACCGAAGAAAAGATCAAGCGTGGCAATAATCGATGAACAATTGAATGCATATCGTTTTCAGTAATTATTGTCCTGCAGTTGGAAATCTTCTTTTCATTCATATCAATATGGTATCAGTTTAATCTCTTACTAAATCTTAAATTCCATATTATTACCGAAACGTAGTTATAATGTGAATCTGATCTGGAAAAATAGTGATAAGAAATGAATAAATTAGAAGACCATTCATCAAATGTGATTAAACTTAGTGCCATTTGTGGAGCATTATTCTCATAACAAACAAACATCATGACATACTGTAATAAAAGTAATGAAGTTAGAATTAAACAGCCAACTGGTTTGAATGTGTGGTTAAAGGAAGAACTATTAATCTATCTGCTTTCAATAAAAATAATCTCTTTAAACTTTTTCCCAAAATCAAAAGATAAAGTTCCTGGAATTAGGAATCTGTAGGACCACCTGCTGTTCTCCAGTAATGGTATAGTGACAATATTCAGACTCCTAAACTCTAATCTGTGTTCGCCTTATAAAAATAGCTCCGATCAAGCACTATAATCTTTTTTACCAGAAGCTATACTGTATTTATCAGTTTCACGAACATTGAACTTATAGACACAGATTTCAACCTCACAAACTGAGGTTGTTTCCTGGTGATAAACAGACTTTTTTCGGTTTTCAATAGTTAATGGATTTCGATTTATTGTTAAGCAATTTAACCAATCATGTTGCAGAGTTTGCAATAGTTAACTTGCTGTTTTCTTGTGAATTAATAAGATTACCCGGAATTCTAGTTTTGTCTACGTATTAAATTTCGCTTATCCTTGTTGAGATTTTCGTTCATGTTTAAACATGAACGAAAAGTATCTCAATAACTAATTTACTGAAACTAACGAGGCCAATCACTATGAGCACTGGCTTTCGAGTGTTGATTCATGCCGGAGAACTTCAACAAATTGTTCAGGCATTAAAGAAATCTGGTTACAGCCCTACTCGAGGTTGTCTGTTTGGCTTATGGCGAAACTCGATGAAGCAACTGGTAGTTCAGTTTGTCACTGATTCAGGAAAGAACGGAATTTTTAATTCCCAAGGTTACAATCCCGACAGCGAATACGAAAACAGATGTGCAAAGACACTTAAAGAAAAACATGCGATGATGAAGGTTGGTTACTGGTTCTCTGGCTCTCCAAACGATTATTCGAACGGTAAGTGCTCATGGGCGTAATAATATAATATGACGGTTATTTTATTCAGAGCACATGGCACCATTACTTAGTCAATATGCTGCTTTTTATTAACAACCATACTCACCATAGTCGGTGTAATAGTAAGTGCTCGTTCAGCATATGGATGGATGATTTGAATGGACGGACGGATGGATGGATGGATGGATGGATGAATGGGTAGATAGACAGTTGGGTGGTTGGATGTGTAGGTGGATTGATGAATGCTCATTGATGTACATGATATTATACATGTAACAGGAATGAGAGTACTAAACGTTGAAAAACGTTGTAACGTTTGTCTCGACTGCTGTTTTAATCGGATGCACTGACTATAGCCATCCATGGCCAAGTAGACCAGGGAGAGTATTGATTTAGTGAGAGACGATCTGGTGCAAAATGAGACACTGCTGTCTCACCCTTGCAATCCCTGGAAACGCTCCTACGTCGTTAATAACGCAGGTAAAGGTGATGCCGTCACCTTCAGGTACAATTGTTGTTGAAACTTCTTGCTGCAAGACCTATTTAACAAGTCATTGCTTTGACTGAAAAGACTGGTTGTGTGAAATGTCTCATTTTTGAGCAATTTTTCTCAGTGCATTCAGTTGTTTTTATTAACGAATTATTAATGTGTTAGTTTTCCAGCATTTTGACGAACCATCGTGTAATGTGTTGCTGTTTATAAATCTTTCTCCGGAGGAGTTGTCTGGAAGTTTTTACTTGAAGACAGAAACTGAAGAAAACGAAAGCCATTTGTTTAAAGAAGGTAATGAAACTCCTGGAGACCTGGGGAAAGACATGATTCTTCGTAGCGTAAGATTTTTCACCCCAAAAAATATTTGTTAGAAGCTCAGGTATTTCAATCACATGTAACAAGGCTGCCTCATCATCGCATCTCATTTCTCTACACTAAAATTGCAACCTCCACCATCGATTTTCCCGTTTGGAAACTCCAATTAAAGTTTACAACATTTGCCTTCTTCATTAACTCGGCATTCATTATTTTTTAAAGACATTTTGCCTGGAGACAGTTCCTTCAGACTCAGCTCCTCACTGACAAGAGAGATCGCCATAGGGGCAAAGTATTCGTGCTATCCAAAGGATTACAACTCGCTTTTGGAATACATTGACAGACTTCCCTCCCGGACCAGGCTTGAACCGAACACACACAAAGAACAATGGTATGCAACCGAGGGTGGAGAAGAACTCTTGCAGCTGTTGTTTGTGGCTTTTGATAGCAAGTCCATCAAAGTAGTTATGAGTCGAGATGCCACAACTCACAACCTTCAGTTCACATTGAATGAAAGTTATTACTTAAATTTTCCGGTAGATTTTCCAATACAAAAGCCAGAAATCTTCCCTCTCCGTGATTCTGGACGACGTATGTCTTTGAAATTTGAATACACTCCGGGAGACAAACGAAGTGTTTGTGACGGTCTCCTTGATTCTGTGACTGTGTATTTAAGAAGAGCATAAGGTCAACGATATTATCATTGTTCACCTTTCCAGCACTCTACCTTCTTCAGGAATTTTAGATGGTGGATAGCTTATGTTGGCAATGTTACTTCCTGTTCATTCAAAGCCATCAATATAACGAACAGTATAATCTTTGATTTTGTCTCTCGAGTGTATTGTTCATTTGATAATTGTATCTTGTCTTCGATCGTCACAGTGAAACAACAAATAAATTTGAAAATACAACTTTGTAGTATTAAAAAATGATTAGAAGCAGATCCAGAATTTTGAGAAAGGAGGAGTAATTTTTTTTCTTAGAAATTCATGCCAGTATGTGGCGTTTTAATGGAAAAATTTTTATGCCACAGTCGATTCCCGTGTTTCTTCAATTTGAATTTCTTCTACTCAACCTTTCTTTTCTTTGCTGTCCGTTTCTATTCTCTTTGAAAATAATCATCAGTATTGTTGGTGATTGACTTATTTGATGCTTGTGTTTTGCAACCGAGGAAGAAATCACGTGACAACCAATCAACCAGGGGGGGCGCGCTTACAGTACTGCTGCATCCCCTCCTAAATCTGCCTCGAATGATTATTCTGAACTCGTATAAACCATTACATTATCTATTTGATTATCTAAAGAACCGGGAAACTTTGTGGAATAAGGTTGATTTTTAAAATCGTGATTTACAAAACCTCAGGAGCTATACTAATGGTACTGTTTTTGCTGCTAGGAGAAATAGTTTTCTTTTCCAAGGGTATTGGACATAAATTTCGAATTGTATTTTCATTGAATATTGAGTGATCATATTCCGTAATGAATCGGATGAATTGGTATTATTATTATTTTTATTTGATTTCTTACCGTCTATCTTGATTACTTTTTAATGGAAAATGTCATTTAATTTGTGGAACGGTGCAATATTTTTCTTATTTATGTATTTGTGCGTTTGCATTGCCATTTAAAGTTATCACACATAAAGTGTATATATATATATATATATATATATATATTCATCAAATTTGTAGGTTATTTATATGGCCACATATTATATGAATTATGAACAGAATTAAATGTGGATACGAACCCCTCAAAAATTTATTGATGTATTGCTATCCGTGCGATCGGATATAAAATGCTGATATCATTCACACAGGTCAAACATTAAAATTGATGGTACAAAGAAATAGGTCCATTTTAAGGTACACATGTGAAAAGCGAAAGTATAAAACCTTTTCACCCAATGTCAACATTAATAACAATCCTGATTCTTCTTCTGATGAATATAATGGCATAATGCTTGTTATTCATTGAAAGCAATTCGTTACATGATATTTATCAGCACATAATGTCATATTTGGGCTATCTAGTGTAGTTTTTTCTCTTAAAACATATCGGAAGTTCGCCCGGCATTCACAAAATATTTTCAAAAAAATTGCACTATAATGTATTGTCCAACTGTTTGGCAACATTTGATAGCAATTTCCACTGGTTGATTCTTTTTAACCAAAGCACGTTTTCCTCCAATTTCCACCCAAAACTTTTCTTGCTTTGGTATTTCTTTTGTTGTTTTGATAAGCGCTTTCTGTTGATTTCTTTTTTGATTCTTTTTAGTATCCTCACCTTTTGTTTCCGCCGAATACTTCATGGCGTCGTGTAAAATCTCTCCACCGATTTTAATTTCGTTCAGAATCAACTCACTGAGACGGAATGGAGAATTTTGACCTTGAAGAATTTCAAAGTGTCCTTTCAAAACAGGACACTTTCTGCCTTTTGCACTGGTTTTAAATAAGAAGCAACTAACGCTTGCCTTTGAACTCCCATCATCGTCTTCTATTGTAGCAATAAAAACGATGTATCGACTTAAACCAAGGTTTGGCATGTTTCCCCACACTGTGTTCTCGTCCCCACCGCTTGGCCGACGTAAACCAAGCCGGTGGTGTGAATGCCACTGCCCAATGTTACACAGCCCATGATATTTCGTGACATACTTGCCAGCCTTCTCAAGGTAGTCCACATCCTGATAAAAGGACGCCGTTGTTCTTCGGCAACCTTGTCCAGGCCCGAGTACAAATTGTACGACGGCCGTGTGTTCATCAATCCACAAACCAAACAGATCCCCACCAGTCTCGATATTATCTCTCTTCAAAACCCATTTTTCAATCTGGTACATTTCTCCTTCATCAATAATCACTTTAAACTGGCTCTTTTCACCCCGATTGATGTAAGGATAGCGGTTATTTTCCATGTTAAACCACTGCAATAACGGACAGACAAGAGTTGTTGCATGGAGTGAACACCGATTTGTAACAAAATGTTCTTTAGTTATCTTTTCCTGGTAACGTTCTGTACACGTGATTCAGACCGGAAGAAAATCGTGTATATTACGTTATCTATCCTGCAGTGAGGAAAATAATAAACACCACAGGGCCGTTTACAGATGAAGATAAAGACGCGCATTATGAGACATGAAAACACTAAGAAAAAGTGCAAAAATGATGTTCACCTCTTATTTTCGTTAGGTCTAATACAGCTCACGGGAACTTTCGTCCTTATGTTAATGGATTAATTCACGCCTTCTGTAAACCAGGTCTTACCTCTCTCGTATCAATGGTCCTAACGTGTCCTCCTAAACGGTGACAATGCCATTTATACGAGAAAAATAAGGCGCAGTTTACATAAGGCGCTTCTTACGTAAGAAACAAACAATTTTTATTTACACGAGTACGAAGCGTGTTGTTTTGCAGTTTACACGCGGCTTACATTGGACGTGAACGTTATTTCTACGTTTTTTATACGAGCGTTTTCACGACTTTTCTAAGGCATGTGTTATCTCAGCCGTATTTCTCCCGCAAACACAAAATAGTTCTATTGATACTTCCGCTATAAACAGTTTGAATAATAATCAAAGTCAGGAATCGGAAAATATTACAAGTGTAAATATATTCTACAGAATTCTCTTAAGACCATTTGGGAAGACTTATTTATCTATACATTTTCATTTTCATAACTGTGAAATCGTCCTCATTTACGCTTGCATTTTCGGCGCTCTTCCTATCCCCATCGTTTCCCAGCTTTCTGCTTTAATTTTCGTTTAAAAACCTTTCTGCAGTGTTGTCTCTGCTTTCAGTCATCCTTTCAGGGTCTGTTACTTCAGATTCTCTTTAGCATTGATTTTCTTGCTTTAATGTCATTACTTGTAATCTCGTTTCACAAAGTGGACTGTTTGGTCTATTTGCTTTCGCTTTCCTTTTCCTTGATATCACTCAGTCACTTGTCCGCTTTGTTGGTGTTGGTTCCGTCTGCTTCCTGAGTTAAAGTGTTTCATTCTTCTTTCTTTTCACCGTTCACCTTCCTTGCATCCTAGTCTAATGGTATTTCCATAATTTCCAAGTTTTCCTTACTATTCTCCAAAGTGTTTGTTTCCGAATTAATGTTTTCCAATGTACTTCCGCTAACCTCGTTCGTACCCTCATTTTCTATTATACCTGTCTCTTCTACATCTTTACATTTCGTGCTGTTTATTTTACGTAAAAGGTCTTTTGTTTCATCATCATTCCCGTTTAGGTTTACAATGCTGTCTGCCATGGCTTCAGTCTTGTGCGTTGGGTTATCTGCATCAGTTTCTTCTTTGTGCTGTTTTCCCGTCTCACAGCCCTTTGTCATATCTTGATCTGCTGCACTCTCATTCTCACTTAATGTTTTATGAACGTTTCCACTGGGGTCCATCGCTTCCATTTCATTTGCATAATTTTCTTCATAATGTCCATCTAGTGCTTCACAGTCTTCCATCTTGTTTTGATTTGCAGTGCCTCTGCTGTCGTTAAACGGTTCATTGACATTTCCACTAAAGATTCCAGTCTCTTCTTCTGTGGCTTCGACTGTCACAAATTCATCTGTACCAGTTTCTTCTTTATTCTCAATTCCTGGTATACTGTTCTTCTCCCAATCATTTTCAGTGCTCTTGCTTTTCACGAATGTTTTATTTGCGCTCTCATTAACCTTTTCAATACTTTCTGAGGAAGCATAGGTCTTGGAAACTTTGTCTGCATCAGTTTCATCTTTGTTGGCACTTTTTGTTTCACAGTTCTGTTTCTCTTCATTTACACTTGTGTTTATCTTGGGTTTTTCATTTCTGCTTTCATTGACGTCCCCGCTAATTTCTGCGCAAGCGTCAGTCTTTTCAGTTTTATCTGTTCCAGTTCCTTTCTGGACTTCATTTTCTGCTTCACATTCCTCTTTCTGACTGCCATATCCGAAACTATCTTCCTCTCCCAAAGACACTTCTGTTACGTCTGCATTCTCGTCTACTGTTTTAATGTTCCTGACAATGGGATTAATACTTTCTACTTTGATTTCTTTTCCGTTTCCTCTTAACATATCAAGTTTTTCTCGGTCACCATCCCCTATTTTTCTTTTTGTGTCAGATCTTGGTCCATCTTTCTGGTTATTGCAAGGATTATTGTCTCCGTCCATAGAAACAGCCATTGGTACTCCACCCATCACGGAACTTGCTACTCCATTGCCCTCAGGAGATGTTTCCCGATTATCCTGATCCCGGAGTGTCCTTTCTCGTATGTTTTTCACTTCCTCGTCTGCCATGCCATTTTCTCCAGAAATCATCAGCTTCGGTTCAGTAGAACGTTGAAAAACTTGTTCTACTTTGTTAAAGTCGCCTTTTTCTTGCAACTCGATCCAATATCCCTCACTTTCCTCGCACTCGACTCCTCTTTTCTTTGCAAAAGGAAAACCGTTCGTTTTGCTTTCACTATCTCGCCGGCTATGGCGGCCATTCGTAGAATTGACTATCGCATTCTGCTTAACCAATGTAATTTTTTCATCAGGAGCGATGAATATTTCATTAATACTCTCACCTCCTAGTAAAGTGCTCTTGTAGACCTCGTAATTTAGCCTCATTGGGCTGTTATTCTTCAATTTGTTGAACTTCCCCCGCAAGACCGGAAGTTGCGAACCAGTCATGGTGTCGAGTTCAAACAAGAAACAGTTGACGTCCACTGATGTTTCGCCTTTCCAACTATCCTCAACGGTTGCAATAAAAACTATATAGGAGTCCAAATTTAACTTTGGTAAGTTCCCCCACACTGTTTGCAAGTCGCCATTACTTGGTTCTTTTAAATTCAAGCGATGATGTGAATGCCACTGTCCAATGTTGCACAGACCCTGATTTTCCACAAGGTAACCACCAACATGATTCAGATATGATACATCTTGGTAAAAACTCGAAGTAGAACGTCTACACTCTTTTCCGGGCCCAAGAACAAACTGCACAACGGCTCTGTGTTTATCGATCCAGAGACCAAACAGATCTCCTCCCGTCTCTATATTAGGCTTCTGAAGTACCCAGTTTTCAATTTGTCGGTATTCTTCTTCGTATATGCAAACTTCAAACTGTGGCTCTGAAACTTTAGTGCCATTCAGGAAAGAACTGATACCTTGTTTCATGTACTTAAAAATCTTCGCCATTGTTACATAAAGATTTTCATAGGTCTTCCTTGTTCCGGTTTGAGTTTCGTTTTTGTTCACGTGACCACATTATGATGTGATGGGGGCGCAAGGACGTGAGGGGATAGTGGGTGCATTACTGCCACTTAGGGTATAACAGTCTCCCTAGAATACATCAACTACATTGGAGTTAGGTTCAGATTTGGGGTCAGGGCTGGGCGGTGTGTGGTTGATTTGCATGAATGAAGACCAGTTTTTGCGCACAATTATAACTCCTCAAGTTACTGTCTCACTTGGTCATAAATTAGTTGTGATATTCACTTATGTATTTATAAGTTGCCACAAACAAGGTCGCAGCGATGGGAGCCTTTGGAATTAACCAAAGTGCGTATCAAAATATGTGGAATATCGTCAAAATCAATCACGCTAACCGACTTATGCACTCAGTGGAGTCACCGAACTTGGTTCCGATGATCACCCGAAAATGGTCCGATGCTGGGTTCTTCCGATTATACGCGATAGCAGTTTTGACCAATCATAGCGCGAATAAGCTTTCTTTCTTTGGCTGCTGGTGAACGTGACAAGTGACAACTAACATTGCCAACATCTATGAGCTATAATGTTTAAAGGTTTATTCAGTTCTTTTAAACCTTTTTAAACAATGCGAGTGGTACGGATAAAAGCCAAGGCAGGAATAGTTGTGGTTATTTCAGTTTGTGTGCTTGGGTTACTACTTTACAAGTCAAGGATGAATGTTGACACTGATACTGCTCCAAGCAGAAGTATAGATTTTATAGACATTTCAGATCAGATAACGAAGGGCCTCATGGACGACATCAAGAAAAGAACGAGGGGTAAGTCCAGAATTTCTTATCGGAAACAAATACGTCCTCCAAAACGGAGAATTGCAGATGGGATAGTGGATAAGAAAGTTGTGAAAAATGTTGTACATGGAGATGATCAGACTGGACAGATGGGGAGATTGGAAGGTCGCCACCTACGACATAATCACAAATTTAAAACCAAAGATAAGGAAGGTAATTTTAGTCATTTTCATTAAAAAGTAATTTCCAAATCATAGTTTACAACAGATAATTAAATTTGCATGGTATTACATTCAGTCATAACCTGATACCAGAGTGAGACCTGTGCTGCTGAACACTAAGTCATATATTTTGTTTTATTTATCATGGTGCATCTCTTTATTATACAGTTTTCAAACCAACCAAGTCTTCCAAGCAAACCTTTTCTTCCTACACAATTGCAGTGCTGGTGATTGCCTGTAATCGGCCAGATGCCATAAAGAGATGTCTAAATGGCTTACTTAAATACAGACCATCAAGTGACCAGTTCCCCATTGTGGTGAGTCAAGACTGTGGTGATACTACAACAGCTGAGGCCATCAGTGCTTACGGCAACAAAGTGAAACATATTAAACAGCCTGATCTATCAAATATAAATGTTCCTGATAACATGAGACGCTTTCAAGGATATTATAAAATTTCACGTCATTATAAGTGGGCACTTGGTCAGTTGTTTGATCAAATGTCTTATGACACAGTTCTTATTGTGGAGGATGATCTTGACATAGGTATGGCATTCAAATTAATTCAGTAACTATTCCAATGTGGTAACATGAAGTACCTGACATCATTAATGGTGCTGTGGAACTGAGATAGTTATGACAACATTTAGAAATTATTTGTCAAAGGCAAAGTTAATATTTTTTCTTTGATCATTTAACAGTAATCATTGACATTGTGGCAAATAATTGTTTTAGCATAATTACCCAGAAAAGAAAGTAGAAAAAAAATAGCAAATGAGTTGTTTTTAAAATATCTGACTAACATTTATGAAGGTACTCATGATGTTACATAAATGCCATCGATGTTTTGTTCACCTGCAGATAATTATCAAAACATATAACATAACTTTTGGCCAGTTACCATGCAGGAGTTTATAATCACCTGTGTAATTATACTAATAAAAGTTACTGTTCAGTCATAACCCAGTGTTTTGAAACTCAACTCTAATATCTTTGTCAGAGGTGATCTGATTGTTAAAAGGCAGTTTGTTCAATTATTTTACTCTAGCTTATGCCATATGATTTTACTCAATTAGGGAAGATCTCGACATACTATTTATAGAACATCTTTTTCATAATATTTTAAATTTGTATACATAAATGTGTGATGCCCCACATGGAAGTCAGCTAATGTTGTCAAGGTCAGCATAGTTAAATAAAGTTTTACCATACCATATTAAGATGGTTGAACATTTTGCCATTTTGATTCCATCATGACAAATATTTTCTCAAAGGATTTGCTTTAACTTTTTTTCAGTTGTTAATGAGGAGTCTGAATTAGGAGACCTCCTTGAGCTACCTACACAAAAATAATTTTTCGTATTTTTTTTCAATTTAGCTCCCGATTTTTACGACTATTTTTTGGCAACAAGAACGTTATTGGATCAAGACCCCAGCATTTGGTGTGTATCAGCTTGGAACGACAACGGCAAAGAAGGTATGGTCAGCGGTAACGGATTGCTTTACCGGTCGGACTTTTTCCCCGGATTAGGATGGATGATGACTAAATCCCTGTGGAATGAATTTAGGGAAAAGTGGCCGGCCGGTTTTTGGGATGATTGGATGCGTGAATCAGATCAGAGAAAGGGCCGGGTATGCATAAGGCCTGAAATATCACGCACCAAAACTTTTGGTCGGATTGGCGTGAGCCAAGGTCAGTTTTTCGACAAACATCTCAAATATATTGTTTTAAATGACAAGAAATTCGACTTCCTTCACGAAGACTTATCGTACCTTATTAAGGAGAACTACGATAGAGATTTTCTTGGGAAGGTGGCTGCTTTGCCAGTTTTAAGTATACAAGATATAGTGGCTCTTAACGCCGGGGCTCGTAAAGCCGTACGGGTAAATTACTCTACGCGAAACGACTTTACCTCTCTTGGGACAAAACTCGGAGCTATGGTTGACTTTAAGGCGGGAGTGCCCAGAACTGGTTACCATGGTATTGTTACAGTAATTTTCAAAGGAATCCGAGTTTATTTAACACCCCCGAACATCACGAAATAGCAAAATTGGTAGCTTTTTAGTGATTTTTATTGTTTGTATAAAGTGGTTTTATCGCTGACATTTTACTGTATATAACGGGAAAGTTGACTTCACTCAATGATTTCGTCAAAAAGTGAAGCCAACGGTGGTGGACAGATGCTCTTCTAGTCCCCGGATGCTGACACAGATTGAAACTGTGGTCAAAGGTGACCGCGTTGGCAGTGGTTGGTTCCAAGTTGATTTGAACATCGATATACCGATTTTAGTGACATCGAACATGGGTGCCCAAATCTAAGGCTCGGGTTACGAAAAAAATGTAATTATATTAACTTTCTCTTGTAACGTTCGCCAGTCGTTTAAAATATAAATATGGATACAAATGTCAACAGAATAAATAATTTAGACATTTCGCCAAACAATCATCCCAAAGTTATCCTGTTTTAGTTCCTAGATTAGGCCCTGATAGGAAACTAAAACTGTCAGCCAGGGAGTTCCCCTATAATTTCGTATCGCGTGGAAAACTTTCAGTAAAGGAAGTAATTTGGTACGGAAGTAAAATATATCTGACGTTAAGACATGGTCTGGTGCGAGGAAATTTTGTAAGATCACTAGGAAAATCAGTGATTAGTATATCATAACAAATGATCCCTTTCGATCGGAAACATTGCAACCGTCTTGGTGTCGTTCACGTTTGATACTGAAGTGATCCTGAAGTGATCCTGAAGTGATCCTGAATTTCTTGACGTAACCGAGCTCTCTAGCTGCTGAGCGATAATGGTGTCGTGACCAATCAATTGAAAACCAACGCATCAAGTCAATTTCAACCATGGAATAGGCAACCAATATTCCATGTTTGTAAAGATTACTATCGGGAATCAGTGAATTAAGTACAGGAACGTACATTTATAAATCGTCGTTTATAGTCATCGCTGGAATACGGTTGTTTTCAGCTGGATCACCGCTCACTTGTTTTCAAAACATTTTTAATTTTTTCCCTAATGTTTGGCGTGGAGAAAGTGTACATGATGGGATTTAAGGCAGCATTAATTGGAAAGAAACACACTGCAGTCCATGCATGGATTTCCGACACAGAGGAGGCGAAGCCACCGAGGGCAAGGAACAGACAAACGATAACTGGGAACCAACAACACAAGCTTGTTAACACAATGCCGAACATTCGTTTAGCCAGCGACGAGTTTTCGTTTCTTCGAACAGATGTGTCTGCGCTTGGGTTCTTCATTGATTTATACATAGTAACGTAGGAAACAGCGATGAAAACACAGAGAACTGTGTTGAGCCCGCCAAATACAACCAAGCAGTATTCCCAACCCAAGACGTTCTTTCTTGTATTTGGTAGCTGTAATGGCAGGCATACAGTATTCTGCCCGTAAAATTTCAGGTGCTTACTGTTGAAGTATTCTTGTAAAAGTGCAGGAGTGATGGCCAAAATGGAGCCGATGATCCAGGCGAACAGTACGATGGACTTGGCTAGTTTACTGCCGAGCTTATTGCATCCTTCCCGAGTTGGAAAAACTATACTAAGAAATCTTTCCAAAGTGATTACGGTAACCATGAACAAAGAAACTTGACTGGAGAGCAGAGAGATCACGCCAGCAACTGTACAACTAGTGCTCGACCTCCACTGCTTGTCCTTCTCAAAGTACTTGCCTTTGAATTTGAAATTGCTGTAACCAATTATTATGAGGTAGAAACTCATGAGGATATCACTCAAAACCAGACTCCCGATGAACCAAAACTGAAGGCCACGTTCGTCCAAGTGCAGTCTTACTGCAGCTACGCTTATGTTTCCTATCAGTATCATGGAAGCAACGATCCACACAGACACTTCGAGAAAGTCATGTTTTAGTAACTCTTTACAACTGGAGAACTGGTCTTCAATCGCTAAACAAGTGATCTTGGGAATCTTTCTCTTGGCGTAGCAACAGTATGTAAATCTGTCAATGTACCTGTCAGGTAAAATTTTGAAAAGAAATTATGTTAGTCAAGGTGTCAAAGTTTCGTTTAGTTTGACCTGCATTTAATTAGGAGATGAAAGCATTTCTCTCCACGTTATCACCATGTCGTTTGTATTAAATATTATTATCGAAAGCGTGGTCCGTACGGGGAAGGACCTGCATGAAGTTTTCGTACAGTGCGAAAAAACCGAGGACAAATACTTTCCAGTACAGACCGAGCAAACGAGGTTTATAATGAATATGTTATATGGCTTTTGGTTGGTTTACCATCCCATTTTCAACTGGATTTTTTCTCGTTGAATGTTGCTGTTTTCGTTACTTCATGACCTTTTAGTTTGGCGTCTTGTTCCCCCAAGTTAAACGCCCATTTATCGCTCTTTTATAGTATCAGCTTTAAATAAAAGTAGTAACAGGGTTCCAGCACATTTTATTTTTCTGAATTTTTCTATATAACTGGTTAATTCTCCTTAAATTTCATTAAAATGTGCTTGAAGGTTTTCCCGCCAAAACTAGCCGCTCAAGAGTAAAAATGCGTATTGGATCGTTCCAATACAGTGAAATATTGGACCGTTCAGCGACCAAACAGCACGTGTAATGTCGTGTACGGACCAAGAAAACAAGCTCAGCCATATAATGAAATTGCTTGTGGATGACATAAAATGAAGGCGAGAAGGTGCAAAAAGAAGGTTCAGAATGACGGTAAGAAGGTGTAGACCAGCGGCACTCCCCCATTTCACATTACGCTGGAAACTGGCACTAACTGTGCGAAGAAAGGTGCACAGATGACGTCAGCGTTGTCAATTTCGTCCTGCTTAAGTTTTCTCATTAGTTCTTAGCCCCAAACAGTAGGAAAATGTTCGTCTGGGAGTTATTCAGTGTCCGTTTCACTTTGTGGGTTTGGGTTAAAAAAAATAGCAACTATACGCACTGCTATTGCGGCCGGAAGTTAAAAAATTCAGTGACTGAGACGTGGCGTTAGTTTAGTGCCAGCAAAGATACCTGCACTGACTGGCCTTCCACCAACTGGCCACCGAAACTACTCGTCATGAACGTGCGTGGAGAAATGTGTACTTACAACTTTTCTAAGTTTTGGAGGCCATCTAGCACTGTTTCATCGAAATTTTCAATGTCGTTCTTCGAGAGGTCCCTGGAGAAAAAGTTATAGTTGGAATTTACATGGTGGTCGTGAATCTCTCATGGCCCATTTAAACGATACGTCTGTCGTATGCAGTTGTTCATTTTGATGTATCCGATTCAGTCATGAGTCATCAGGACCAATTGCAACATTCGCGAGCGAATAGCAATCAGGAGTTGTGCTTTTATGACATAATCGCATACGCCAAAGTGAAGAATCGTACACGACAATCGTGTCGTGTGGATAGGCCTTAAGTTATTGACATAAAACAGTCCAGTCCTGGTCAGTTCTTGAAGATGAAACTTACAGAACTTTAAGGGTTTTCAAATCCTTGAGAGGTGCTGGGTGAATTTCTTCAATTTTGTTTCCTGACAGATTCCTATAAGGAAACGAGGAGGTCTTTTTCTTTTATTGTCATGAGGCACTGGTTGTTGTGTAATAAGACATGTTCTTGTTGATGGTACTATGGAGGAATACAAAATCAAGACACGTCGTCTTTCAAGGGTTTCACAAACATTGGAATGAAACTACAAAGCTTGTCTTTTCATACATCCCCCATTATGGCATTCGTAGTTACACGAAAAAGTTTTTCCTCAGAACGGGCAAAACTGCTTCCAAAAGGACAATCTCACTATGTTTGTTTAGTTCTATTTGGTTTTCCAATTCTCACAACACACCCAAGTGACTTGTCTTCTATTGAGTTTCTAACGCGCTAGCACTGTGTACTAAAAACTACCATTTTAGTCTGTCGTAGAAATAAAACGTTCCGGAAAGGCTTAAGCTCGCTTTCCACTTCCAGCGTAGGGTTCCGAAACGTACCAGCCGAGCGTATTGCCGAGCTTGCACACTTGGAATGTAGCAGGGACGTATCAATGAGCATGCACAGTTTTCAAGATTATAGCACCATTCGAGTAATGCGCATGCTCGTTGGTATCATTCGCCAGGTTTCGGCACGCTACGAGTGAAGTGAAAAACTGCATTTATTCATAAATGCCACCAATAAATTTTCTTGAGCAGAGTCATACTTTGGTGTTAATTCGCCCGGGGCAAGTTCCGTTGAAGGCGCCCCCCCCAGCCCTCTCTAACACACCCCAACCTACTTATATTGTATTAATTGTACACCACCAGTACCGGTATACGACTAAATAAGGTACTTTTGTAGAAAGAAGTGTTTTTTCTGCTTTTTATTTTTCTTATTTCTCAAAATGTAATTGGAAATTTTAAACAGGAGCTTTTGAGCTTTGACTGGTGCAAAGCCGTCAACGACGATAAAACCCAGACATTGATTTGACATCTTTTGAGTTTGAAAAATAGTTTTGAATGTTTAAAACAATAATCAAAAAATTCAAATCTTTCTGAGGATGTCGCCCCATAAGATCTTACACCCGTGGCAAGTGCCCCCCCCCCCCAACCTTGATACGACACTATTGAGTGTGTAATAACTTTTTCGTTACTTGACAAAGTTTGTTGAAATATGTTGGTAAAACCCAGTGAAGTTCCAGAAGAAGTACACAAAGTTTCTCAAGATCGATTCACAGAAAATGCTTCGAATCTGGATTTTATGGAATTTGTAATTATAGATTCGCCAAGATCATTGTTCAAAATATTTAGTGTTTGACGTTATTTTTGAGATCGTGAATAGTAGTCCGAATGGACATGTTATAGTGAAAGGCCGAATCTGCTTACAAAGGTCGTCATTTGGCAGAACCTGCAGTATTTCCCTTCGTTCGTCATGTACGTCAGTACGATGCAACTTACAGTAGCTGAAGACCTTTTGAAAACTTAAACAAGTCATCTGGAAGCTGTGAAATCTTGTTATTTGACAGGTCTCTGAAATTAAATGAATTTTTTTAATTGCTTAAATTTAATAGTACAAAATAGGCTATCAATTAGCCCGTAGCCTTTTTCAAGACCTAGAATTCTTCTGAGATTCTACTACAAAAAGAAGAAACCAGGGAGCTAATTCGTATGTTCATGTACTATACTCGACAGTGTAATAGTTGCTTCATTACAGGAAAACTTTAGTTAAAACTCGCACAAAATCCACAAGAAGCACTACAAATTTTCTCATCAAGACCGAATCTGCTGACAAGGGTCGTTGTTGGGCAGAACCTGTCTCACTCAGCTCGTGATATACGTCAGTACGATGCAACTTACAGTCGCTGTAGATTCTTTGAAAACTCGAACAAGTCATCTGGAAGCGCTGAAATCTCGTTATATGACAAGTCCCTGAAATTAAACAAATTTTTAATCATATACGTTTTGGACAAACTACTATTGAACTGGAGATTACTTAGGAGCGACTTACAATTTTTCCAAGTATAAAAGTTTTCCCAGACTGAATATTGTGATAATTTTAAGTGTGTTGTATCTGAGAACGTATCTGAAAAACAAAAATGCGTTTCAATAATGACGGTTTTATCTAGATGCTGCTAAATACTACTTGCAAACAAATAGATTAAAAAGAAAAGTCAATGATAAAGATACGGGCTGTTTCAATGTGGTCTGTTTGCCATACTTTGTATAGGCAAATCACATAAGTTTTTGCTGGTACCCACTATACCCTTTCACCGACTGTGGTGTGATATGTTGTGTTAGTATGTTATAACTGCTTTACAGTGTTATGTATTATTGCTTTTTAGAAAAGATCT
The DNA here is from genome assembly GCA_030142905.1 of Heliopora coerulea. Classification (NCBI taxonomy): domain Eukaryota; kingdom Metazoa; phylum Cnidaria; class Anthozoa; order Scleralcyonacea; family Helioporidae; genus Heliopora; species Heliopora coerulea. Next base: position 420,650 of record JASJOG010000108.1, on the reverse strand, counting down.
TCCCTTTAGAGTGAGTCATGAAAACTAACTCAGGTTACAGAGATTTCAATTAACCAGCTATTCGGTCGTCGGCCAAAGCGTCACTCAAGTGACATCCTAGTTACAGTTCTGTTATACATACATGTTCTTGGGATTATATTTAAACGAAACCCAAGAGCCCAGCGACTGTCATGAACTGTTTCCAAGAGATTGGACTATAGAGGTTGTCCTCGGGGGTGAAGATGTGCAAAAATAAATCTGGGAACCTTAGCCACCCTTTCGAAGAAAATAATTCGTTGTGGAATTGTCACTGATAATAACACAGTTATATTTTTTACGAACTATGAGTACTTGGCAGATTTAGCGAGAAAGATTCTTCTCTTCGTGTCATAAACTAAATAATTGATGCAGTTTCTCGTCAGTTTTGCGATTACTTCATGCTGAAAACACCATGGCATTTTTGGCCTTAAAATCATTATCAGAGGGATCGGTCGCGGCACCTTTGCTTTTGCTCCCTGTCGGGAAATTTCCGGCGCTACCCTGAAATGAAATCATGCTACTTGTTATGTTATATTATTGTGTATTGGTGATGGTAGATCGACCAGGTTACTGCAGTCTTGAGGCGGACTGTTGGCGGCCGACATTTGGATGGCATCAGTGGCAGTCATTCTCTTCCTTTCATTCTGAAGATGACCGCCGCTGAAGCCGTCAAAAAATCAATCACTAACAGTCTTTCTCAAGACTACACTAAACTGGACGATCTACCATCACCAGTACAGGGTGATTCTCCGGGGTTCAAACCATTTACTTCAGCGTATGTCTGTGCATTTACGTCATGCAAATGTTCTAAACATACACATTCACAAGCTTAGCTAAGCTGAGCTAGCCGTTCAGTAGTTCCTGCACAAGGTTTGAGATGCCGTAAGTTTAGGTTGTTGTATCAACTCTTTTCGGTCAGAAACAGTCGGATTATTTTACTCAGGCTAACACCAGAGGATTTTCTCGTCTAGGGAAGACGGACAGGAAAAGGTTTAAAGAACGTATTCTGTCGAAAGGATCGTAAATCTTGTTAGTCAATAAATAATTCTAACTCACCTTGTAATGCTTTCATAAGTAAAATTATTTGGTATCCAAGGCATCCACTGTAAACCGCGATTCGTACAGTTAACTGTCTCATTTATGCATGAGCACGCTTTGCAAATTCTTTCACCTGTAGATATTATTATAATATCTGTTGACATGATAGATGAACGATCGTCAAGCTCTACCCTCAGAAAAACGATTTGTGAGCCCCAGACGGGGATCGAACCCTCAACCTTGTGATGATCGGTAAAACGCTCTAACCATTCAGCTACCAAGACTCAGATGGTGAGCTAAGGTGCAAGTTCGACATGTGCGACCTAAGCGGAAGCCACTATTTGTTAATAATGATACTGATGAGATTTATATTTTAGAAGTGTGAGAGCTTGAAGACATCTTGAGATAATAGATCGTCAAGCTCTGTCCTCAGAAAAGCGATTTCCGAGCCCCAGACGGGGATCGAACCCGCAACCTTCTGATGACCAGTGAGACGCTCTAATTTGCACCTTAACTCACCATCTGATGTTTTGGTAGCTCATTGGCCAGAGCGTCTTATCGGTCATCAGAAGGTTGCGGGTTCAATCCCCATCTGGGGCTCAGAAATCGTTTTTCTGAGGATAGAGTTTGACGATCGTTCATCTATCATCTCAAGATATCTCCAAGCTCTCACACTTCTAAAATATAAATCTCATATAATGTGTGCGTTAAGCGCATGCTTAAAGATTAAAAGTAAATGCATAAGGAATTCATGGCTGTCCGCTATTCATGACCTGTTGCTACAGTTATCTTCTCCACTGACTAAAGTGCAGGAAGATGCTTAAATTTGTCAGTGCCCGTAGACTGACAAGAAAAAACTTACTCCGTTCTGGCAGGGCGACTTTTTCCACTGATTTGGCTATCTTACAACTCGGAATAGCCACCAGTAGCTTGTTCTCAACACAACTGTATCTAGTAACTGATGATTCCAACGGCAATGTCTATTGTGTTTCCCTTTCTACCTTACTTTCCAGGCATTTTCATTCATTTATATTCACAAAGTTGAGTACTCAGAGTAATTTTACCCACCTTCATTTTGACATATGACTTTAACTCCAGTGATATCTGAGCGTTTTCGAGTTTTCGGTTCATGTTCGCAATCGTTTAGTTCCTTTTCTTTTCCTGTGCATTTAAAGTCAATGGGCAACGGTTTGTTATTAGTTTGCTTAACACTGGGAACGTCAGCAAAAGGTCTGCCCTTGTCAAATCCTAAATAGTGGCACGCTACGTTTGAATCTTCTTCGGTCCAGTTTGTATCAACCAAACGCCACCATTCTCCTTTCCGATAAATTTCTACCTGTCCATAACGAGGCTGGATTTTGTCGTCAGTTATGTTGATGTTCTCTAAACGTAGGACTTTACAAAAAAAAATTAAGATTTCGTTTCAAATTTCTTGTTGTACTTTATTTTATGTCTGCAAAACTCGAAAGCATTGTTAAATCCGACTATGATATTTAATTCAATACGTTTTTACCATGTAACTAAATCCTGAAAAATAAAGTGTAAAACTTAATAAATTGGAACAAGAAGTGTACTATGAGTAACGACGGAGCAAACTCACTCAATTTTATTTGCGAGTTACCTTTCTTACACTCTATTCCAGCAAAGAGAGAATACTTGTCGTGAAATATTTTAACTCGAGGCGTGGTCCTGTTCCAGCTCATAATTTTAACATTCTGATGAGGTACTTTTCCAGTCTTATGCCATGTTCTAACCACACCTGGAAAGTTTAAACCTTTGCACACTTTTGGTCCTTGAACCGTTTTGTTCCAATACGATGGATATGGGTGGATCCTGTACCAAGAACCTTTTTCTTTGACTTCAATAGCTCCCAAATATGATAATCCACCATCTTCAAGGCGTAAACCTGAAAAAAACAAACAAACGGGGAACAAACGCAGATGCTTGAAAAAGAGAACTGTGTTTTACCTAGTGAGGAAGTAGAGAAGAATTGTCGCTCCAAGAAAATAAGGAAGTTTAAAAATTTTACAGCGACTGTCGTACTACCTACACGTGTAAATTTTTTAGTTATATTTTATATGTATTATAAGTTGTACGTCTCTTATTCTTTTTAACTGAAGCATGACACTGGACTAAATGCCATGTAATGAAAAGTATTTGATGGCATAAAAACCGTCGACTTGTGATCAAAGTCTGGTTTATTTTTAGTTCCGTCCGAATCGCACGTCGTTGCCGGTTTTCCACAAGATTTTCAATCCGGAAATGTTTAACAAATTTCCAACGTACACGTCTTATTTTACATATGAGACTGAAATTCACATGTGAAAATTTAATTTTCGTCGATTTTGTCTCCAGTCCTAACCCTGACGTGGACAATAAAGTAATTGAGGAAATGTTGTACTTTTGCGTCAACATCAGTATATGGCCAAACTTCTGTGTCTTCTTGGAAAACGACGTTAAGTCGCCGCCCATGAGGTCCTCTATGAGATGTCCGTCTGGCTGCCCATACACTGACCAGATAGTGAGACAAATATATTTAATACAATCTCTTACCTAGAGATGAACATTGAATGAAAACTTGATCTTTTCCACCCTTGCAACGTGATGTGTCCACCACTTTTGGCCTGTGTGGCACAATTGCCCCACCAGTGTAATCAAGATCTTTGCAAAATTTTCTGACTTCATCTATGTTCTTTGTATATACGGCTGACCAAGCTCCATTGTTATATCTCTCAGGACAACCTTCGTATTCCTTTTTTCCACCACGCAGTCGAACAACTCAAGATCAAAACATGTTGTTATTATCATTTTTATAATTAATTATTATTATTACTATTATTATTATTGCAACTGGCACACCACCCAAAAGAACAGTGAAAGAGGTTATTTATTATTATTATTATTATTATTATTATTACTGTTATTATTATTATTACGATTATTACCACTATCATCACTAACAGATTATAAAACCAGTACGCTTAAATTCGAATAAGCTGGTGTATTTATTAAATGTTCAGAAATATAACAAAACGCTGACTCATGATCCTCAATTCGCACTAATCTTTCTTTGAGCAATAAGTTGGGCCCAGAGTACCTTCGGTGGGGAGAACTGAATTTTTTTTATAATTGTGTTATAAACATGATGGCACAGACAAATTTAGGGAATGGCGTAACAAGGACATGGATTGATGTATAAGAATTTATCAGACTGACTTTCCCTCCCACTTTCTCTTTCATCGCCTTGGTTTCCTGTAGTCAGGATACTATATTTACACTGAGACATTACACGTATTATTATCCTCTGAAGGTGTTGCGGTTTTAAGGCTGGTTTTCATATAATCGTCTGCGATCCTGCGATTCACTGCGATCGTCTGCGATTGCGATCGCAGAGATAGAAAATGTTCTATCTCAGTGATTGTGCGATTATATGGAAACACAAGCCAGCGATCGAGTGCGAACGTGAACGATTATATGGAAACTAGGCTTTAAAGTCAAAATGTCAGTTTAATAAATTCTTATACCTTTATGTCTTTGTTATGTATTTATTTTAGTTTTTTCTTATAGTTAAAAATTCAAAATAAACTGAAAACGTGTCCCTCCCTACCTTTTTCACATTTGACAGCTGCCCTGCGATCCCTTGTTTTGCAGTTTTCTACCTTTGACCATTCGCCGTGCAAACAGTCCATTAACTTTGCTTCATTTCCTCTACAGCTGACGTTACTCAGCCAAAGTATTAACTCGTCATTTTGTGTATCTCTTGACGTTACACTTTCTACACCTGGTTTGCCAAGTTCGCGACACACAACTTCGCCATTTTTTTTCGTCCACTCATCACCAAAACACACTGTTCCCCAGACACCTTGATGGAATATTTGTACCACACCAAAACCTGATAAACTGACTTCTGTAAACAAAAGGTTGAACTTGTTAAATCCTCGGTAGATAATTCTCCCTCAGTAATTCTTACTAGAAAATTTTTCATGATAATCTGACACCTTCGAAGTCAACCGAAAAATGTTGACTCGAACGGGATTTGAACTCGCACCTTCGGGATACCGGTCCGCCGCTCTACCTGTTGAGCTATCGAGTCCACAGGGATTGGAGGCGAGTTTTTATGCAATTTAAGTGCACGAGATATTCTCGCGACAGTTTAACGCTTATCCACGAGAGGATGTGCAGTGTTTCAATTCTATTTTAGCATCATCCTCAGATACATGTATACATGAACGGAAAATTTTTCATGAATCTCTGAGGATGATTCTGAGGTTCTTATTAGTTTTATAGCAATTTCAAATGTGATATTTGTCCATAATTCTGTACCTCTTTCTACTTCATGACATCTCACAAAAACCAGTTCCCAAGATGTGCAAGCCTCAATTCTCTTTGGCTTCTCTGTGCATTCTGATATCTTGCTCTCTCGACCATTGCAACTTATTTCTATCCTCAAATCAGCCACTTCATTGTAAGATATATCAGTTATGTTCCCAGGGATGGCGTTAGAGTAGCCCAGTTCACGACATGCTGCTAGTGACTCGTTAGAAGTCCATTTACTGCTGCAGACTCTGTTCCATGCACCGTTTTCGAACACTTCTAATATGCCTTCATTTGATTTACTTGGACCAGCCAATCGAAGATCTGAAAATATATAAATTTCGAAATTAGTTTTGGAAATTGATAACTTTACCTTAGTTTTCTTGGTCGTGCTTTCACATACATAAATGGATGGTAATGTGTAATCTTTAATTAAATATCAATACCCATCATATAGCACGTAAAGACCTATCTATTTACTGCTATTTTGCCACAATATCAGACGGCAGCTTAAGATCGCTGCTATAAACCAATGACGGTTTCCTTCGATTATTTTATTGCGATTTCTTCGAACATAGTGAATTACGAAATTCGCTCGCGATTTTCTTGAGAAATTTGACTTAACGTCACTTAAGGTTTGTTTTTCTACATTTAACGGGCTCTTCTCATGACTTTACTCGCAAAAAAACAACGTAGAATAGTCAAAAAGGAGGGGGAAACCTGCAAAGGAACCATTGTGCCCAGTTCATAGCTTGGTTGCTTAAATCGCTGAAAAAATGGCAGCCCAAATAGAACAACAGTGATGATCGTCACGCAAATACCATTTGAAATCGCTGGTTTACAAAAGCGATGTCTTATCGCAGTAATTTCGGCGATAAAAATTGCAGCAAAATCTCAATCCAAATCGCAGCGAAAATTGGAAGTGTAAACGGAGGTTAAAATAACCATTCTGTCAATTTAATAGCAGCATTTAATGTTATGTTATGATTCAGTTCTCGCCAGCTTCGTCCAAAGTTAAAGTACTAGAATCGGACTAAAGTTAAACTCCGTCAATGTCAAATAAAGTGTTCAACTTGTTTTTCTTTCTGTCTCCCCACCCATCCTTTGTTTTTTTCAATGGTCCCCAAATGGTTTAAGTATAGTCTAAGATCAGAGTCAGTTAATGCTAATACGCACTCATCTTGCACAAAACTCCCACATCGAAAAAATGGTTGACAGGATTTTTGTATTTCCACGAATTATGCTGACAAGAAACGAGTTTTTCTTCGTTTCCCTGGCACACGACGTCTGTTAACCAAACTGCCGCTCGTATTTTGTCTGGGACTTCATAATCGAGTAACGCTCTTTCAGCGTCATGGTAACCAAGCTCACGGCACGCCACTCTTGCGCTGGGAAGGCTCCACTTTTTTTCACTAGCAATTGTTCCCCATAATCCTTTGTGAAGCAACTCAACTCTTCCTGCTCGAGTTGAAGAAAAATCCGCAAGTCTGATTTCTACAAAAAACCCAAACAACTGTATGAATCTTTAAGGTGGGCATAAAAATAAGAAAAAATAATTGAAATGGATTGGATATAATAAAAGTACTGGAAGGGGCAATCAACATGGAAGATGGGAGAGAGGTTTTTAGATTTAATTCTATCTACTTAGCACTTATTCGTATTGAATGAGTATTGTAGTTTGGTGTTCCGTATTATATTTTCAACCTACAGACATCGCTGATTAAATGCTGTTCTATCGGATGGTTTGTCATCAATCCCTTGACATTCGAACGATAAATATATAAAACCATCTTGGTGCCCGCATATAGTGGCAATTGACGAGATTCATTTGTAGTAGTGACACTCTGTTGAATACAAGTACCAGAATGGTGTTGAATCAATTGTCTTTCCATCTCCTACAGGAATTTAACATTTGCTTGGAAAAGAAAATGGCCCAAAGTCATCTGGTAATTATGTTCTGCTGATGTAATAGGCTATTCAATTTAATACAAGGTTAATATGTATTTTGAATAACTAAAGCAATTATTTGCTGATGGATTAATTTACTCGTTTTATATTTTTGTTTGTTTGTTTATTTTTCTGTTTTTAACCGTTTAATTTATTTATTTATTGATTGATTCATTCATTAGTTTGTTTATTTATTTAACTATTTTACCTTTCCCTATGCATTTCACTTGCACCACTCCTTTGCATTCCTTAGAACTACGAATTTTAGAAGAACATTCTGATAAAGTTTTTTCACTGCTGTTGCACTTGGTGTCATTTTTCCAAACGTTCACCCTTTTTCCAAGAATTTCATGATGGTCAACTTTGCGGAAATCATCATATCCCAGCTGTCTACAAAGCACTCTTGTTTCATTGACCGTCCATTTGTCATTGCAAACGGATTGCCAGTTTCCATTACGATACAACTCAAGTCTTCCATGATTTGATTTATTTAATCCAATAAGTCGCACATCTGTAAAGACAAGATGACTAATGTTACTTTAACAAAGGAACGAGCATCTATCGTTTAGTTTTACAAAGTTTAGTTAAAAGGAAGTGGCCCCTTGTAGTAGAACGTTAATGATAGCATTCAAAAAGATGTACGAAAGATAACTGAGAAAATTTAGAAATATTGGAAGACCCGTTTTACCCTTGTGACAAGTGTAAAAATCGTGACAGTTGAACTTTATTCAGTTTAATACCTGGTTCACAAATTACTGCAAGATCGTATCTAACTGAATCATCATCTCCTTCAGTGGTCAAATTCCCATTCTGGCAACATGACAGTCCTTCCTCGGTCCCATCACAAACAATCTTATCAAACCACCTATTTCCGTAACCGCGGGGTACTTCAAATATGTTCATCTTCTTTACCAAACCAGGAAAACCAAGCTGGCGACAAACTACTTTTGCATTTTTGTCTTCCGAACTGTCTTCAAACACTTCAATGAATTCTCCTTGATATTCCATCTCGACGCGTCCAGCATGACGCGAGTCTTTCAATGCAACGAGCCTAATTCCTAAAAAATTATCGCGAACTTTCAGTTAAACATGTTTTTCGTGAATTGTATGTGAATAGTACATCTATCTTTCCTTCCTTTTTTCCTCCCTTCCTTCCTTGTTTCCTCCCTTCCTTCCTTGTTTCCTCCCTTCCTTCCTTGTTTCCTCCCTTCCTTCCTTGTTTCCTTCCTTCCTTCCTTGTTTCCTTCCTTCATTCCTTCATTCCTTCCTTCCTCCCTCCCTCCCTTCCTTCCTTCCTTCCTTCCTTCCTTCTTTCCTTCCTTCCTTCCTTCTTTTCCTTCCCGCTTCCTTCCTTCCTTTCTCTCTTCCTTTCTCTTTCTTTCCTTCTTCCTCCCTTCCTTCTTTCCTTCCTTCCTTCCTTCCTCCCTCCCTCCCTTCCTTCCTTCCTTCCTTTCTTCCTTCCTCCCTTCCTTCCTTCCTTCTTTCCTTCCTTCCTTCCTTCTTTCCCTTCCCCCCTTCCTTCCTTCCTTCTTTCCTTCCCCCCTTCCCTTCCTTCCTTCTTCCTTCTTCCTTCCTTCCTTCCTTCCTTCTTTCCCTTCCTTCCCCTTCCTTCCTTCCTTCCTTCTTTCCTTCCTTCCTTCCTTCCTTCCTTCCTTCCTTCCTTCCTTCCTTTCTCTCTTCCTTTCTCTTTCTTTCCTTCTTTCTCTCTTTCTCTCTTTTTTTTCTTCTTTTCCTCCCTCCCTCCCTTCTTCCATCCATCCATCCATCCATCCATCCATCGATCTCTTCCTCTCCCTTTCCTTTTATCCACTTTTTCCTTCCCGCCTCCGTCTCTGCATCCTTTTCCCCTTCACTTCCTTTCCACCACCTATCTTCCCTATTCCTCTGTTTCCCCCTCTCTGTCGGTCCCCGTATTGGTATGCTTTCATAAGTATGGAAAGAAATACAAATATAGAGCTTTGCAAAAGAATTTTAGATGCTTACGTTTTGGATAACAATTTTCGTTTCTTTCATTTCTTCTCGGTATTACCGACCTCATAGTTGGTGGCGGAATCCCTAATCAAAACAAATATATTATATAGTCTTCCAAGAATTGTTTACTGACCACTTACGCGTTGCATTCAACTTATATCGAATACAAGGTATCCACAATTTCGTATTATAAATACCTTTACAACTAATCCAAGACAAGTATGGGCATTCAGTTTCATTGACCAGATTATGCCCGGTATGATGACAAGAAGAGATAGAATTCTCTTTGCCACTGCAACTGAGCTCTTGAAAAACAACAGCCTGGTGATGTTGTGTATATTTTACTAAACGGTAATCGAGCGGATCATCCAGATGAAGCTGCCGACATGCCACTACTGTTTTTTTGCCATTCCAATTATTGCCACATAAAAACTGCCATGTTTTGTTAATAAATACTTGTAGGTTTCCCTCGCTCAAGTTAGACGGTTGCCCGTTGATTTCTGCGAGGCGGAATTCCAAACCTTTAAAAAATGTGAACAAAGAAATAGACAACTCTTGGAGACGAGGTGAGGTATGATTTAAAATATTGCTTAGAGAATTTAGTGAATATTTCTTAGCCGTATATTTTATCTTCTGTTTTATTTTACAACACTGTGAAGTACCACTTCAAAACAGTAACAGCTAACTTGAGAGGAATCTCTGTGTGAAAAGCAGTGTACGCCGCACAGTTCTCGCTTGTCCTTGTAATATTCCCTTAGGCCCCATTTACGTGGAACAATTGTTGCACACGATCGTTCTTTTGACGTATATGATTTAGTCGCAAAAGTCCACAGGATGTTTTGCAACATTCGCGAGCCAGTGCAAGCAGGAATAGTGGTACGACGAGTTAATTGCATACGCCAGGGTGTAGAATCGAATGAGACAATCGTATCTTGAAAATAGGCCTTTAAAAACACAATTCCTGATGGCGATTTTTACGCGAATGTTGCAATATTTTCCAGTTGTTAAAATGAGGAAACCAGACTAAAAACGCTTGAGAAGGTTGAGGGTTTGACCAAAACACATGGACGTCGGTTCTTCATAAATATTTTTAATGGGAGTAGAATTTTAACCAGAAACGTTTTTACTGCACAAATTACGTAGTTAGTTTAGTAGCCAGGCACGCATTAAGCACATGTGAGCGAGCGGTGAAAAACCTACCGTCTGTAGATATATGGTGAATCAAACAAAACAGGACAAAGAGCTCTTTAGTCAGTCGAAAGGCCATCATTTCCATTTGCCAAGTAGTAGTAAGTGTGCAAGTCTCCAAAAGATGTTGATCAAATTCCGTCTGGAAAAATACACAAACAGAAAGATATCCCACAAGTTTGCCAATTAAGTTGGACTATTGGTGCGACGTGCATGAATATCAAATACTGCATGAGCCCACTCTGGCTAGTTCCAAAAACATCAATCCTACCGTCACTGCTCCAAGAACTAGTCAAGACAATTTTCCTTTCATGTTTTCCCAACTTAATTTATTGCGTTTTATGAAGCGTCATAATTGTCACCCACCACATCTTAACGTATTGCGTCTCAGCTGTCCTCATGTCAACTCCAAAAAATATTGGCCAAAGCGACAGAATGGATTGTATGATAGCGTGATAATGGTCGTAATAAATAGACATCATTATTATCATTTTTGTGTATTAGCTGGCTTGGAGAACTGCGTTATAAGCCGGAACGTATCCGCTTAATGAAAAACCACTCAGGGAAAAACGCAACAGAATGTTTCAGCTTTCTGTAGATGAAGTCTGACAAACTATAATTTGACAACTGTATCAGATCTTTTATTCATGAAAAAGTTTTACAAAATCCTCTAACGTCTCGGGCTACTGCCCCTTCTTCATGCTGTTTGTTAAAAGATTTGTCAAAAAGATTTGACGGGGTTCTAAATTCAATGTACATGTGTCACAAACCTCCAAACTTGGAGTAACGTCACAATTACGAAGAGTCTAGAGTTTAACGCAGACCTGCTCCCATTTGAAAAATGCTTCCAGACAGTTTCTTTCTATTTGTGAAGTTTAGCAAATGGGATGCAAGACCCCAGAAGTAAGCATCCTTATCCTAGCCTTACTAATTTGGACCCATTCATTCACAGCACGATTGACTTAATCCTAGATTATTTAAAGTTTTCTGCGCGAATTCGAAGGCTACTGCAGGAGGAAGTTGCTATTTTCTCTGACTGAATTTCAGAGGCTTGTGAAAGGTTCTATGCTGAGAAATTTAAAGTCGCCCGCTAAACGAAGATATGCTGAACTAAACATTAAATTAAATGGTAATTCTGCATTGGCGCTCATTGTTTCTTTGTCTAATATCTGATGTCATGAACTTAAATGCACTTAGAATACACAACAGTGGGGCAGAGGAAAGTGTTGTTTTAATTGCTATTTCAAATTCCTCGTGCAACTCTTGTCCAAAACTTGATTACCGTATATCTCTTCTTCATTCAGCATGTTAATCTTATTACCAACGATATTTTGATATATTTAACTTTCTACACGAACCTTGTTCGATTTTTCGCGTTCCTTCTTTCCTTGTCAGCCCCTTTCACCAAAAAGTAGTCACACCTGTGCCCAAGACAAACACTCTGCGGCAAACGTCTGTATGGTTGTTCAGTGTCGTTCTGTATTGTTCAGCTGTACTTCTGTCTTGTCGTGATTGACTTTTCTAAGTCGTTCGCTCTTTTCAAAAATAGGAAGCGATAAGAATATGCCACAGTCGTGAGCAGAAACCAGTCTCGATTTCGCAGTTTTTATTCCGGCGGGAAATGCGCGAACATCTTTATGGCAAACGAACCGTGAGTTACCTCATACTAAGTAGGTCATAAATTAAATGTTGAAGTTTACAAAACCGTTCGCTTTTAACACAAAGCTCTTAGGAAATGAAGGACTTCACTTTCCCATCATAAATGGCACCAGCTGGCGGCTTTTTACAACATCTTTTTCCAAATTTGTATATATTTGTAACTTGAGACAAGCCTAACATCAGACTGCCAGACTTATAAAAGGAGAACAAAATATCAGCAATGGCGTAAAGATTAAAACAAAAAGGAGAGGAAGACCAAGAAAGAGAAAGAGAAAGAGAAAGAGAGAGAGAGGGAGAGGGAGAGGGGAGGGGGAGAGGGAGGGAGGGAGAGAAAGAGAGAGAGAGAAAGAGAGAGAAAGAGAGAGAGAGAGAGAGAGAGAGAGAGAGAGAGAGAGAGAGAGAGATATTTCAGAGAAGGCGTTGTATTTGTAAACATTTCGCACGTACAAAGGATTATGGGATAATCGAAGAATGACGATTTCTAAACGCTTCTTAAAATTCTTAATCCTTTCAACAGTATTTTTTTTATTCTCGACAAAGATATGGAGGCTGCTGCGTGGAATATTTAAAAATGATCGGTTATAAATTTCGTAGTCTGAGTCGAATAAAGAATGAGCGACCTACAGGACAGTTAGTTCATCATATAAACAACAAAGGAATATAAGAAGGTATGAAGAACTTTCCTTGATGTTTTCTCTTTATTAAATACGTCACAAGCATTTTATCTAATATCTGAAAAATGAGCACGAGTGGTTTATCTGATTCAAAACGCCAGGCTAGAGCTGAGCTTTCTAGATGCGATAAAGTACTTACCGCGAGCTTTATAAGGTGGTAGTTAACCCTAAATGGTCCAAAACATTGTGATTTCTCTAGTGTCACATCAATTTAATAAATCACCATAAAACTTGGCAAGAAGCTAGTACAAATCATTACGCTATTTTTGAACGTGACAGAGGAGCTCACACTTCAAGGTTGGCATGGTAACAACTAATAAATACTTCATAAACAAGAATTTGAGGAAGCAATATGTCAAAAGCAAAAATAGATATCAACAATAAAACTTGGTGAAGGTAATTCAGATGACATGGGGTGTGAAACAAGTAGACAGATTTTCATTTCCTCATAATCTCTTGTCTGAAATGAAAATATTCACTGTTTCTATGGTAAAAGAACTATGGTAAATTTTGAAAAACTATTTATTGTATAAAGCACTATAAGATGCACTAGCTGTCTAAAAATGATGGCAATCCATCAAATTCCCTTCAAACTAGACTTTCAACGAATTTGGGTTTGGATCATGAATTGCTTCATTTTGAGAAAATCAGGTTTAAACATTGACAAATGTTTGCAGCTGATTTTCTGCTAAGTTAAGCACATAAAATTGAGATGGAAAGTCAACTATGTTTACAATTGGTTACAGTAAGATAAATGTAATAAAGTAAATGGTTTGAACCCGGGAGAATCGGTACATGTTAGTGATAGTAGATCGTCCAGGTTACTATAGTCTTGAGAAAGACAGTTGGTGACTAGTCTTAGTCACCAACAGTCTTTCTCAAGACTATAGTAACCTGGACGATCTACTATCACTAACATTTAAGTAAGATAAATGTATTCTAATTCGACATGGACCTTTCCCAATTTCAAAACTCAGAGAACTTCCACTAATTCTAATTCCAGGTCAAAACAAAAATGCGAAGCATAGCCTAAGCGAGACACTTTCCAGCACATCTCAGTTATGTGCCAATGTAATTTTTTTTAAAAATGTTTAGAACTAGCTACGCTAAACGTCATGTCTTCATCGGTTCCTTGATGTGACCTCCACCCGGATAACAACAACGCCAAAATATGGAATTGTTTCGACTTCTCGGTTCTTCGAAAAGCCATGGGCAGATCGACTATCACTCGGACTTTACATGTTGTCCCTTAAGTCAACCATAACATTAAAGTGGAACCTTATTTACACAGTAAAAATCAAATTCGTAAAAACAATGACATCTTGAAAACCCAAGATATGAGTTAATAACAAGACGACGAATGATTGCGATGATATTTCGACTTTATTGCAAAGTCATTGTCAAATCGAAATCAATGCAATAAAGTCGAAATATCATCGCAATCATTCGTCGTCTTGTTATTAACTCATATCTTGGGTTTTCAAGATGTCATTGTTTTTCGGGATTTGTTTTTTACTTTATTTCATAACACTGCCTGCTGGCACCGGATTTTATTTAGATAGATTGACATCTAAAGTCGAGGGGATGTAAAAACAGTAATACTTCAACTTAGTCGAGTAATTTTTTGTTTTTTAAAAAGATTTACCAATTTTTGGGTTAACTACTTCTTTAAATGTCTTCAAAACAATGCCCATAACACGCCAATTCGCGAAATAAGTTTAAATCCCGATAAAGCACTCCTGCTCAGTTTTTAAATATTACATATATATATATATATATATATATATATATCTGTGTGTGTGTATGTATGTATGTATAGGAGGACGTGTTGAGTCTTTGATCTTTGGTTACTATCTGATTCCTTGTAGCTCAATGGTTAGATCATCCCAGTGATCATCAGAAGGTTAAAAGTTGCCGTACGTATGTACCGCTCATTCGTTGTCTGAGGCGCTGACTGTATGCCTTTGTATCCTTCGCTCATTATCTGAGTTCTTGTCGCTCAATAGTTTTATTGTTTTGCAGATGTAATCTTCGCACACGTTTTGATTCTATGCAGCTCATTGGTTAGTACATTTCACTCCTTATCATAACATCATTACAGGTTACAGATTGTGAAAATATGTAATCCTTTCTTGTTACTCGAGTTCTACCAGGTCTTGCGTTGGAATATCTCATTGGTCGTTAGAAAGTTATGGTTCCATCTTTGAAACCGAAAAGGACATTCTTGTCTTAAGTAGAATGTTATACTGTTATTCGTAAATTAAATGGGCTTGACCCTTCTAATTGTTTTGAAATTCTTAATACCAATAATAATTCAAAGAAAAATCATTCCATTAATATGATGTTTCCTTCTCGCCTAGATGTTTTTAAATATTCATTTTTTACACGAGTTGTAATAGTGTAATGTTTTGCTTAAAGAAGTATGCGAAGCTAAAAGCTTTAAGTTGGTTCAAGAGTGAGTAAACCGAATACATGAATTAAATATTCAGTTTTATGTCATGTAAATCGTTAATTTTATTGACCTTGGGTTTATTATTTAATTCTGTTATAATTAGGTGTTTTATAGCCATAATCTCTGACGCCCCGTCATTCGTTTTGAGTAAATAAACGATCGATTTTACATATTATGAATGTTATACTGTAAAGAGTGCATGCATCTTTGGCTTTGTTATAAAGTTAAAACACAGTCCAGTTCATTAAACCATATTCATCATTCGCAGTTTGAGAAAACAAAGATTATGTCGCGGACGATAAAGCGATGCTGAATTATACTTTCATATCCGCTGAAGTATACAGTAAAGTACACACGAATCTGTAGTTTGGTGGAAAGGGTTTCATTAACTTTAGGGCTTACAGAGAAATTGTAGTCAGCATGATGTAAAGAAACAGTTTGATTACATTACACTGACGTGATGAAGACACGACTGGCCGTGCTGGCACAGCCATCACAAACAATGCAGCTGACATTTCATAAATATACATGAAAGAAAATAACTGTATGCTTTTATGTAGTTCCTACCTGAGGTCGGTAGAAGTGAGAGTTTGAGAGAGTTGCTCGTATCAGTTATCCTGTGTTACGGTCGCACGTTTCTCGTGAAAAAAGGTTACACAATTCCTTGAATTAAGATCATACAATGACAGTGTTTAATCATGCTTTACTTCGCTTACCTTACAGCCATGCAGATGTGACACATTATAAGCAAAAGATGTAATTAAAAAGATATAACTACAGAATTGCTTTCCGGACTTCTAAACTATTCAAATCAAGGTAACGCTTCCGAATTCGCATCGGCCAAGAGTAGACAAAGAGCGATGTCAGTCACCGAAATAACTAACCAGCACAAAGTTGTAAAATTTATTTAGTTTGACGTTAAATTATTCATCTAAATGTTGACCAAGAGAAATGCGTCCTTACGCAATATAAAAATAGTACAATTCAGAGGTGACTTAAATTGGTAAATGCGTACTAGGGTATCGTCAGATACAGCTGTCGCTTTCAACAAGCATGAACTGAAGGTTTTCTGAGCCAAGTAGATGTACAATTTCTCTGCTATTTTGTCTATTGTTTGGAAGTAGGAATTAATTTCAAACGACGAGACACATGCTTGATTTTCAACAATAAATAATGAATGGTCGAGTCTATTTTTTCGAAGGCTGTTTTTATTAATTAAAAAAAGGTGCTTGGTATTTAATTATTAATTTATATTTTTATTACGGTTGGCCAAACCAGTTTGCTATCAACAAACTACAGAAAATAGTAGAACTTCACTAAAACCCAGTCAAAAGCAAACAAACTCAGGAAACTTGACGTGGTTGAGTTATTCAAGTTACTGAACAACTTATAGCGAAGCTGCAAAGGTCGCTGAAAGGAGGAGGAAATCGAGCTTTTCACGCTACAGATAAAACCCAATAGGAATCACTTTATCTCTTTAATATTTGGAGTGCGCTACGTCAATCGTTGAAATCGCTAAATTTGTACCACAAACAAGATTGAGATATTTATAATCACTGTGCAAACGAAGAGATTTAATTTATTAATCTATGAAATGTCATGATCTGAAATGGAAGTCGAGCATTTATGGGGGATTCCTGTCTCAATGTCATCTAAGATAAACGACACCGTGGCAATTGTTCTGGATTTCTATACCGGCTTGTGTTACCGAAGAGACCAATAAACAAAAACCGAACAGTTCTTGAAGATATCTGCCCACATCTCTACCCTCTGCTTTTAATGTGCGTGCATCGAACCTCAGACGTCACGTCCTAATGTGAAAGGACAGCAGAAAGAGAAATTATTAACTCACTGTTGACCGTTGCATATGTTGCACTTGGAAAATCAAACATATATTCATTTCAAGCCTTGAATGTGACCTGAAAACGTCTATTACAGTTACACGAGTGTCACGGCGTCATAGTACATATCAAGTACTTTTCAGTGGAGAGGAATATTCACAGGTGCGCAAGAAGGTTATCTCAAATTTTGTCCATAGCAACTTTCCTGACCCCGAAAATCACATGTGGTCGGAAGGAAATGCTTTGGTACCGAAACCTATTTCTCGTATCGGATCTGTAGGCACACCCAGGTAACCTACGCCCGAAGCTCCCGGGAACGGGACTTAAGTAACAAGGAAACCAAGCCATATCGACTTCAAAATACTAAATTGCAAACCTTCCCTTTAAGCTCTTTCAACCAGAGAACAATGAGAGGTTTACGTACGACATAATTTATTTGAAAAGCTATTTTTTCTTAATCTCACAACTAAAGAATGTTAATAAGTTCAAGACCACGAACTTCGCGATAAAAATTAAGAGTATCTTTGGAGAACTTGATGATGTCTCGCTCGAAATCCTGGTAGCCTCGATTCAAACATTCGAAAAACATCGATAGTTATTTTTCTCAACCTCTGTTATACTTTCCCCAGATATGAAGTAGAAACACTGACGCAATGAAGAGAAGGCTCAAAACGAGGACTGGTACGGGTCCACTAGAAGAAAGAAGGAAAGAAAAAAGGTAGATTTCAGTGAGTATTGTCTACCAAGATTGGAAAAAAAATTCTCATATTCGCTAGGTTAAAGGCTAGTTTGTAAGTTTAGTTTTATGTAGTATAGCGGTAATTTTAGTTAATAGCCTTGCGGAAAAATCTGTTACGTCGCCACAATTTATGGAAAAACAAGAAACCTGAGCCGATAATTAAAGAATAAATACCAAAACTAAGTGAAAATACACGTAACACGCGTCGCAAGTCCACAAGATGACCGCAGTTTCACTCGCCATACACTGCGGGCTCACAATGTTGAAAATTCAGGCACGTTGGAAATTGGAGGTCGTTAACTAACGTTCACGTTGAACGTTAAAATTTCTCCAGGAAAGATGTTACAGAAAAGATAAAGTTATGAGGAAAGGTAATAACTATAAACCACTCTTCAACTCTTATTTTGTTTGTAAAAGTATGTTCTATTGTGACTGTTTTAATTACACTGGACTCGGTTCTGTAATGTTTACCTCACATTGTCAATCATAAACAGGAAACAACTGCGTCTGACACCCTGAAGACTGAGAAATACTCAGAAAACAAACTACAGATTGACAGTTTTACATGTTGTATAATGGCTAAATTATCCCAACTGGACAAACAGCTGTTTTAACACTTTTGAAAATAAACTCTTTGGTGGCAGACCATCATAAAATCGATCATATATGACTTAAATAGCTTTCATATTGACTTTAATAACCTTCCCCAAAAAATTATTTAATATGGCACCTTGAATAAATATACAAGAATAAAACGTGCTCAGCAGCACTGATTTTAATAAAAAAAAAAAAAAGGTAACTGGTGATAAACCATGGCATTTGTATCTTATGAATATGAGGTGAAAACCTTCCCTGTTCTCATATTTTAATAAAAGCCTTTTGGTACAAAATCTGTGGCCATCAATGGGTCAACAGGAAATTAAAGATAAGAGGAAAAGTACATTAAATTGTATACATATGATGGTATACAATTGTACCAATAAGTTTACATTTATATAATTAATAACAGAACAACTTGGTCATATTCTTAATGTCTCTGGCTGTGCATTGCTTACAGTTTTAAGCATAAGATCTCTTTCAATCTACACACTATGCACATGTATCTCCACCAGTAACTTACACTTTTAAACCAGGTGAATCTTCGGTGTAAAATTTCCACATACCACCACCACCAGTGGCTGCTGGTCGTCTAGCTACAGTACCTGACGTCCCTTTTCTGAGCAAGAAACAATCAAAAGTAACAAAAAATCAAATTTGAAATGTATAAATTTTGCAGATAATCAAAATTTTTATCATGTATTTTCGGGCAGCATATTAATTTTCAGTTTCTCAAATATTCTAATAGACAATCTGATTATCTCTGTTTTGATAAACTTCATTTCTACACGAGAACGGTTTTCTCAATTTTTGAGTGGCCATTGAAATGTGTCAGACCAAAAATGTTGGCCTTGAGACAAGTAAATAATCAGCTCAAAAGGAGTAAATACAAGATCAGATCATGATCAAATATAAAGAGCAAACTATGGCCAAAATAAGTTTATCAATTATCACCAATTTTCCATGGGCATCCTTAAGACATCACCTAAAGGTCTTCCATTTATATTTTATTTCTTCGAAATATGTCGCAGCATCTCCTTGAAATAGTTTACGATTTTTCTCCTTGCCTTTGTCTTGTTTGCCCACCTCCACCAGAGGCTTTAGTGATACCTTTTGACGGTGATCTCCCACCACCGACCGAAGTTGACGACGCTGATTGAACCTAAAGTGAAGAATTTCATCAAAATGATTACAACAATAGTCACGTAAAATCGATAGGTTTTTTCTTTTATGTAACTCAAGTCACTTCAAAAACATACACTATAATAATTATCTATTAACTGAATAGCATGGCTAAGTCAACTTTTTCATCTCAAAAACCGTGTAATACTCACCATTTTTACAAGATCGAATATTGTTGTAACTAGAAGAACAACCGACTCAATGAATGCTACGTCAGTTTAGCGAAATTGACTGGGAGACTGGGGCGAGCAAACAACGCTGATATTTTCGAACGAGGGCTCAGAAATTAGTCTAGATTTTGATTTCTTTTCTTTTATTTTAATATTTTTTCTTACTTTCATTCCCTCCATGTGTCCTTCCATACTTTGTTTGATTCTTAACTCCTTTCTCTTTTCTTTAATTTTTTTCTTCGCATTCTTTCTTCCTTTCTTTTCTTCCCTTTGTTCGTTCTTTCGTTCTTTCTTTTTTACTTTCTTTCTTCCTTCCTTCCTTTCCTTCTTTCTTTCTTTCTTTTAAATGTTATTTATTTATTTAGCTTTTCTTTCAGAGGGATATTTAACATACGGTGTTGACAGTCGACGATCTCCGACATTCTGAGGTGAGAGCAAAGATGTAATTTTGATGAGTCACAAAAAGATGATAAAATTTTAGTTCTCGTGATAATAATATCGTAAAATATACATTCTTGGTGACAGAGTAGTTTTTAGGTTGCAGCAGGAGTAAATCCAAGAGAACTTGGGAACAGTCCACCCTGTTGATTGAACAAACTTCTTATCTCAATGGAATTGAGTCGCGACCTCCCAAAAAACTGGATTGTAAGGGGATTTTTGTACTTCTTCCTTTCAGATATCCTGGTTACACTTCCCCGGCCGCAGCTCACGACTGGGAGAGTATTTCTCTTGATATATATGTTACGGAAGTCGTTTACTGACGCTGAGTGACCGGCTTCAGAAAGGTGAGCGAAGATGTTGGAGAAGTATAAGTGTTGTTTTGTATTGTATTGTTTTGTATGTCTAATTGTATCGTATTGTATTGTATACGTATCGTGTACTGGGTACTGTATGTTTCATATTGTATATTGTATTGCCTTTTGCATCATCTACGATATTGTATATTGAACTTTACTGTTAGTACCATATCGTGTAAAATCCTACTTTATGGTGTCCAGTTTGGTCGAACGGTTGGCAGGTCGTCGCTCCTTGTCCTGCCGGTGTACTGTATTGCAATGAAAATGAAACACCGGACCTTAGCAGTTTGGTTGTTAGATATAGGAACAAGACGCAGTACAACTGAACGAATCGTGTTTCTTTTGTTCATATTTTATTGGTTCATACTTTAGCATAATATTGCGCAAAGCCAGTGTATTAACAAATCTTAATATAAAGTTACCTGTACGTAAGAACAAATATAAACAAAGGATTTGGTAGTATTGTAATTCTGATAATATTACGCATTAACTTACATTGTTTTGGTTAAGTGATTAGTATACTCAATATATCACAACAATCTTAACACCATTTTGAAATTTCGTTACACGTTACATAGCCTTCCGACCGACCTTTTGTGTGTAAATTAAGGCTGGGAGGTAGGCTATATGTAGCTGGGATGGTAAGAAGACCAATATTAGTGATTTGTCACTTGGAATAAATAAAATACAATTTAAAAGTGGGGCCGCAACGACTGGACATGTTTTTCATCAATCATGGTGTTGCCGCATGGTTCCGTTCTCGATAAATTAACTTCACTCTCATTTACAACTTGACTTCGAAACTGTCCTCCATAAATAAAACTATTGTAAAAGTCAGTCTTAAGTTCTTTCAGGTTACCCGATCGTTCTACACTGTCCAAGTGAACTTTTCAATTTTTCACATTTTCTTGTATTCTCGCATTTAAAATAGAAGTTAAATAAAAAACTAAGTGAGCGCGATGTACTTCCCTATTTTACGTCTTCGTGGCAAAGACAACAAAACGAATGAAGTCATAAGGAACGTGGAGACATGAACATCATTGGAGCCCCTCGAAATAGAACGTACGTTGGATATGTCTTTATGTGTACAGTTATAGAAACGGTGAATGCAAAGCCAGATATCGTCCTCCAAACAGTGATTCCTGGCAGGAGACTAAAAACTAATTGTAAATTAGCAGTGGACGCTATTGCCACTTCTAACCTTAACAGCAGAATTGGGGAATGGATTATGTTTACGAATCTTTATAGGGCGTGTTTATTGAATTGACGTCAATACCCTAACTTCTTTGTGTTTTCTCTTCCTCGCCACCTTCTTGGAGCCCATTATTTCTTACAAGGCCATTCCGTATCACCTCACAGCCGTCCTCAATTTCCTCCACGGCGCCCTCGGTGGCATTTACGGCTATAGATTGAGAGCCAGAATTGTTTTGTAGTCTTCTCACTTCATTGGTTCTTTCCGATAGTGTCGAGTCATCAGGCGTCGTTAAATTGACATCATTTGGTCTCTGAGCGTCTCTGGCAGAGCACATCGGCATGTCCTCCACGGGTTTCAACTTATTGAAATCAGCGAAATCAACAACCAGTCGTCCCTTGTGCGCGGGAGTACTTTCCCGAGGCATCGTGGCAAAATTATATCCCCAGACGATTTCATTTGCCGTGTATGACGTGCGAGCTTGCATCGTTAAGCCCGTGCTTTCAATCACTCCTTCCAAAATGACCACTATTTCAACGTTAGTTTTCAAAATGTCCAACCTACTCATGCCGTAGAGAGGGCTTTGCTCGTCAATTACATGTGCGATAACATTCGGCAATATCAGGAAAGTATAATACGTTTCTTGGCCTTCACCGAACCCATTACCAAGAGAAAGTCTTTGATGAAAGTACGGGATTTCTTCATCTTTCGTTTCTTTTGTGTAAAACATCTCCATTTGTATATGACATT
Source organism: Heliopora coerulea (assembly GCA_030142905.1). Lineage (NCBI taxonomy): Eukaryota > Metazoa > Cnidaria > Anthozoa > Scleralcyonacea > Helioporidae > Heliopora > Heliopora coerulea. Next base: position 398,121 of record JASJOG010000108.1, on the reverse strand, counting down.
CCAACAGCTGGGACTTCTGTACATCTGCGACGCGGAACATCAGACACATGAGATCATTTCGCTTGCCGATCACTGCCTTTTCCGAGAATAGAACTGTTCGGGAACGTTTTTTGGGTCGGGATGCTTTTGAGAATACGATACCGAGCAGTGTAGCAGCGATAAAGGAGCCGACCAGTGTCTGAATTAAAAGAAGAATTACTCCTTCCGGACAGTTCGAAGTCACCTACAAAGAGTCGAAAAAATGTTTTATGAGCAAATAGCAGGACGTTGGGACATTCATGATAACTCATACAAGAGAATCGGACAGTAAAAGCCATAAATAACTTTACTAACGTTTCGCTGCGCGAGTGTAGTAAAGTTATTTTAAAATCTTTGGATTGTCTCCTTTGGGGTTTTTTCTATACTTAATAAAATTGAGTTGAGTACGTAGATTAATATTACGCCAACCTTTTCCGTCCGGAAAGCCAAGAGCTCATAGCGCCTACAACGTATAACAGTTTTTTTAAACTTTTGTATATCGTTGAAGAAATGCTACGTGAAATTATATTGTCCGTTCTTAGTTATGTATCACCAGACGTTACCGATTTACATATGGGAGGTTTTTATTACGGCGATATGTTGTTTTGTAGCTTCTAAATCTTCATCCTTAATACGATGCTTAAAGTCCGGAGGTGAATGAATAAAACAATGGTGTTTGCTGGAGATGATCCCATCACTCCACATGGATGGCTCATCCACTCTCCGCTTTCATATTCGAAACGAGAAACTTATCCTCTGATGTGAAATTCGTCAAGAATAAAACCAGCGAACGGCAACCTTTTCCCCCTCAAATTTGTCCATATAAAATTTCCGTCATCCATGGACGGTAACCTGGGGCAAGGGTACCGACTTTGATGAGAAATTCAAGTTTCTACATCGCAGTTTGAGTCGACGGAGAAGACGAAATGTCACGAAAACTGAAACAAGATTTCACTCAAGTACTTCTCCGATACCAAAGAGGTAACATTTTGAAAAGTGTTGCTGAGTTAAGCCGGAAGCAACAATGGAAATTTTGTAGTTGCTGTCCTTGAAAAGCTTTGTTCATTTCTCATGACTACTTTGAGCCATTTATCACTCGAAAATTACCTTCCGAAGTGAAGTGATCTGTTGGATCATCGTTACCTCACTGTGCCAGGAAAATCAAGAAAGTTTTTTTTTCGTGGCATTCAACATGGCTTGTGACCTTGTGTGATAATCGACAAAGATCTTCTCAACAACTTTTCAAAGAATTCTTTCCACAGTTTCTCTGTCACATTCATGTCATCCAGGTCTTTAAAGCCTAATTTCTACCGCCTGGTATTGAAAGAGAGCATTTTCGGTTTTCTATCCTCTCGTATTTCAATCAGTCGGTTCTTCGAGGGGAAGTTCCCATCTGTGATGAGTTTTCTTTTCATTGATATGAATTTCTGTTTTGATTGTGGCACAGTAAAAACGAAATTTGAATGTTTCAACTTGTTAAATGAACAGTACGAAAGACTAAAGTTTTGAAAAGACCATTTGATATTCAATCTAAACCAGCGTTACACCAATTTTTAGTTCAATATCAATGCACATTCCAGCCAAATCTAGCCACAGTCCAATCACTGATGGCAAGTACTCAATAAAGATCTCTCCCTGCTGCTGCTTTTTTCACTTTCTTTCTGTAACTGTGTCGTTTGATGTTTACATTTACATAACCCAAACGCATCTTCAGTTTTGAATCGCTGTAAGATAAAATAAGTTCTGTCACCGATATAGCGCTGTGTCGCCAGGAGACACATTTATATATCGATGCCACCATTGTAGTTGGTTCGCCACTGAGCGAGTGTTGCAGCCAACGTGAAGGGATCCAGACCTTCACTTTGACGATACTCGACAAGTTGAAAGAATTTGGTATATAAAGTGTAAGTGTAACAAAGGTTGTAATTTGAAATTCTGGCTACCCAGAAAACCCTCCAGAACCTATACTTTTGCAATTGGTTGGCCCCACTGATTAAAGTCTTAACATTGAAGGGCGGTCAATTGCTCCAATGTCTCCAACCTATGCTAACAAGAAAATCATACATTTAATACTACGGTGGACATTTATTGTCCAATTCAACAACGATTTGATATTGGGATGGAGATTATTTAAAGATTATCCAAGATCGTTTGATACCTTAAACAAATCGGCAAGGCTTAACGCATTTCCGCTGTGTATTTGCGTGAGTGTGCGAACGATTATTTGCGTGACAAACAGAGCACAATGACAATGTGTTGTTTTAATCCACCGGGTAACAAAGTTTTCCCCGTGAAGCAAGCCGAGTTCCAACTCACAAATCACTATGAGCAAGGAATAAAAATATAATAGCTCCTTTATGTTCACATTTTGCGTCCTAAATTCGGGCGTATTGAAACTAGATATTGACACAGGAAAACTTAAATTTCTTTTTTTTTTTTTTGCACACGTTCCCCAGCAACAACAAGTAAGTTTTACAATCACTGTACAAACGTCTCACATTCTTAACCGACAAAACGGTTAATGTAATGAACTCTGCACTGAAAGAGACGCCTGTGGGTCCGAATGAAACTCTATCTATCTTTCCGTGGTATTTCCAAGTAAAAACAGGATATTACGAAGTTTTTGACAGACAGCAAAATGACAGTTATGTCAACAGTAATGGTTTACGGCCGAAAGAATGAAGTGACTGAAGATTTCACCACGGCAATTAAAGGCCGTTGTAAACTAGTTCTCATTTGAGATACATTTTGGTATGTAAACGTTACAGCCAGTTGGGCGTCATTCATGAACTTTTACTATTTCATTGTGGAAGCTACAGGCTTTATACATATTCACGTTATCATATTTAGGACGACTACCAGCTAAAATGTCACATCGCCACGCAAAATTTCCTAGAGAATGAATGATTATCAATATTTCATTCCACGTGGCCGTGAACCAATGATCCAACGAAGCTTCTTAAAAGAATGATAATAACAGTTGTCTTCGATACACAAACAACTTTCCAAAATTATTCGGCCAAGGCAATTGCGTAATATAGTAATGTTATCCTACATATAGGTTTCCATTTTCCTTCAATTACTCAAACAGTTCCTTGGAGAAATATGTTAATTACGTTTAAATAAATGAAGTTAAAGACAATCAACCGGGCCAAGATGCTAAATGATCAATCGTGTTTAGGTTTGACAATTTCACCCCTTCCCATAGCAAACCGCGATCTAATTTTAAATAACACCTAATATTAAGTACAGAATTACAGTTTTCTTATCTTTAGTAATTCAGCCTTATTTGTTAACCCCTACCTGCCTTCCACCGTATCCGATCGTCGTTTGGGTCTCAATTGAGAACAGGAATGCCGTGGTCCAGGAATTAACTTCGTAAACACAATAGAATTCTTCATAACCATACGCCTTCCTCACATAATCAATAAGCCACCACAAGGTACCAAAGCCCGACCAACTAGCCAGGTAAACCAATGAATATATAAAAATAATCCAATGGAACGGCAAGTCCAATGTTGTGGTGAACAAGTCACTATAGTACCTTCGATTCTTGCTTGGTACGTTTGAATCGGTTACTTTCACTCGACCTCTCTGGGTCACAAGCCGTCTTCGTCGATGTACGAACGTCGAGGAGTTGGTCCCTACGGTAAATTTTGGGTGCTCATTTGTTGGGTTATCACTTCGCATAATCGTCAGTTCCGTCGTCATCTTCGCAGGCAGAGAGCGGCGATGAAGCCAAGCTCTCGGCATTCGGTGGCGATCAAGGGTGACTGTCGAGCCACTTCGTCAACTTTCTTCAAGTATCTCTTGAATCACCGTAGAAACAATTCAACTACCATACGTCAAGCTACAATTTTATTGTTTCCTTGGTCAGTAATCACTGTGCTCTGCTGCGGTCTGTTCTTCATTGTAACTATCGGGACCCCCCGTCAAGAATAAACATTGAAATGAGCATTCGCACGCTCTATTAGACTTTGTTACCTCGGTACTGCGTGGGAAGGCAACGACCATGAAGGTATCAGATAACAAACATTTTCTTTTAGCATTACGTAAATAAATAACCTTGGTCTACCTGATAATCATGTGACCGTACTTTCCTGTCCCGAGGATTAATACTGGTATAATTGTATCCAGGAAACGGCATAGAACAAGAAATGTTCAACAGCGTATGTTTATGTTGGTATAATTAACGACTGTTTGCTATGGATGATTGCGCATTAACAGAACTTGAAATTGAAAGAAATTTGATAAGTTATCCGTGACAAATATTTGTTATTAGCGATCGAGGATTAGTTCCCTGTCACCGAATGACAAATTGTTGTTCGAGGTCACTCGACTTCGCATCGACTTGGTCAACCTCGTCACCAATAAAAGAATTTCCGGGGAGCGTTCGTGACACCTTAATATGCGTGGGATCTTAAGAATGAAAATGCGTGCACGTTCACATTAGTGTACCGTTTAGTCCTGCACTTTTGATATCGCTACATCCAGAGTTTGTTCTTATTCCTTTCTAGCAAAGGAATGAAGGATTTTTTAGTTTTTGAGTCAAATCATTGATAATAACGTGAGGTGCTGGAATGTAATCAAAGAATTGATTATTTCCCAAAAGAGAGGACAGAAGAGACGCATAGCGAAGCCTTGTTCACACTCGCGGCATGACATTTCCTCTGGGACTTGCGAAGATAAAACAAGAATTTTTCTTTGTTTCGTCATTAGTTCGGCTCTTGGCTTATTCTTGGACTATGACCTCATGTTTAATATGATCCTTATGTCGCAAATTTGACTTCATTCCTTTGTTTTGCCTTTTGTTTTAACCTTATGCTTATGTGCAACTGTGAACCAGTTAAGATTGTAGCTTCACAAAAGCAATTTTCCGATGAAGTGGTGTCACGTGCACTAATGCGGAATATTCGATTTCGGTCTTCTTTTCCACAGTGCTGTCCCGCTTTGAATTGGACAGTTGATTAAAATGAGCGGAAAATACGATCAAAAGTTTAGTCTAAGATATACCTGCGTGATTAAAATCTAGGATCTTTTATACAGTGTTTCTGAGTAACATACGGCTTGCAGAATTTGTGACTTATCTAAAAGGCGAGCAAATCTTTTAATCCCCAGCTTTTCCAAGACAATTTCCCGGCGGCTTCTGTAGCCGAAACTTTTTAAAGGTTTTCCTCATTTAATTTAATGTCGCCCCCGTCTGGTGAATTTTTAATATTAAGTTACTAAGGGAGGTAGATTTTTTGCTTGGCCTAAAATGTTCAATTTCAGAATCATCCTCAGGGTATTATGAAACGTTTCGTTTCTAACATGTTCAGTTCAGCTGCTGTCGGGCCTGAACAGGATTTTCTTTTCAAAATATCCGTGTTTTAGGATGACGTCATCCACCCTTGCGGGTCACGTCCGCCTGTCCGGTGTCTATAGATACATGAAGTTTTCTTGTTCACCTTTCCGTAGCAACATAATGTCATAAAAACCAGCCAGGCTCAAAGAATCTTTCCCCTTTCAATTTCGCTTCTTTCTATGTTAACTCTTTAATGGGTCAAATTTTTCAAAAGAAACTGCTAATTATGCATTCTATTCAAAATCTTTTTGAAAATCTATTGAAATTTGTTCATGCATCCAATTTCCATATATTAGATCGTACAGGTTAAGGCTCGGCTTAATAAATTGGTGCAATCCTGGCCCAGTCTTACCGCGCTTTTCCGATTTATGTATATGGACAATTTTCAATGAACTAAATGTATTTTAACAACATTGTAAGTATGATATGTTATAGTACGTTACTGGTTATTATCGTCTATATGGGTTCGATGTTGGCTTCATATAATAGTATGCTATACCGTGTTACAAGCAATTCGCACGCCTTCGACAGGCTATGAACAAGCCAATTTGTCAAACATTTAGTTGAGTGCGCTCGTAGTACTGTGTATAAACCAGGCCTAACCCTTACTTTAGCTTTAGTCCTTAGAGTTTCTATGACCAACGGTTGGATTCTGGGATTTAAAAGTGATGAACCAATTACCCGGAATAACTGTGAGCCCCAAACGGAACTACATTGCATTCCGAGAACGAGAAACGGGGCAGGAAGTTTCACTCCACCATCTTATTTTTCATTTGAACTGCACTGCTGTTCGATAAAAACGTTTGGCGGCAAAAAGGAAAGTGCTACGTTAGGGCGTCCTTTTTTACATCCAGGCGTGGCGGGCCAAATCATTTGGGTAGAGGAGATCAAACAAAATTTTGCTGGCATGTTAGGTTATAATAGTAATTTTGTTACGGGTCGCGAAAAGTTTGCCAGAGTTAGTTGGGATTTTTCCATGTTCTCTGATCGTTGGGGGTAGGTGCTCCATGTCTGGTCTATGGATCTACGGTCATCCACCATCAGTGTCAAACTGTTCTTTTTACACTAACGGTTTATGGTTTACTGATAACCTCCATCCTTTTTAAATCAATATTTGAATTTTTTGATCTCAAGTTGCTTAGTCATTCAGTTTTTCTTTCGACATCAGCCAAATTCGAAAGCTTGTCATCCTAAAAAGTCATGTGGTAATTTAATTTTGATAATTTATGCGTCGCCAGACCCTGAAAGATGCCAGCCTATCAATCTTTTCTTGGCTCTATTTCTGTGGATCTCCAACAGTTCTGGGAAGCACAGAGCAACGTTGCGATTCGATAAGGCAAAAGAAGAACTGACATTTTAACAGAACCTGAGAGCCACGCTTTATTTCAGGACGCGACCAAAATCTGAAATTATTTTAAGTAAATTAAATTAAATTTGCGTTTGTCCCTAGATACTTAAAGGAATATCTCTTTACTTTTTCTTAAGCGGCCATCTAGGGTGAAGCAACAAGTATTCACTTGTGGAAGATCTGTCTCTCACGACGAGTGTCGGGTTTGGTTAATGTAGTTGGTCTAGGTATGTACGAGAACGTCAATATCACTCATTTTTCTTGACATAAAATTGTTTCTTAGCAATGACTTTAGAATTGTAATCCTCAATGACAAATCTAATATAGAATAAGAATAAATTCAGTATTGTTATTTCAGTTTAATGACCATCTAAATACCACGAAGTTTAAACGTCACCCAGTTCTTAACCATAACCTTGCCTCAACGTTCTAACTCTAAAGCCGGACCGGCATGTTATACAACCTGTCCGTCTTGTGCCATACGACCCGATGTTTTCACAAACTCTGTAAAATACGGCCCGAGGAAAATTGCGCCTGCGTTTTAAGTGCATCAAGATGGCAACGCCAGAGATCACGAGATACTTATGAACGTAGATCTCGCGAGAATACATCATTGGGTGGTTCATGTGTTAAAAGCACGCTCATGCGATTGGTTTATCATTTTCCAGTAATCAAACAAGAGTCTGACGATTACGAGTCAACTTTGGAATCGTCGTCTAACATCAACGAATGCTCTTAAATCGGGCCATGTACAGCAGCACACCAATACTATAATACGTGCTTGATTTGATCCTAACCACGCCTCCTTTATATCCTAAAAATACATAATTGCAGAAATGACAACGAGTTGATGTTGGTTTAGAATTTTTGTACTGACAGTCTTTCATATCATGTTGAAAGTCTGTGAAATGTCAAGTGTTCTTCTATCAAAGCGGCACAATGGGCCTCAAGTGGTTCACAAGAGACAGAATGATAAACTGACTTGTCTAAGTATTGTTTTAAAAAGAGCATACATGTTTACCATGGTGAAAAGAAATATTGGACAGTCCTCAACAGATTGTTGGAAACTTAAATATTACTAAAGATAGAGTAGATTGGGAAAGTGTCATTGACTGAAGTACGTCTAGTACACTTTGCGCACCTTATGAATGTATGCTTCTTGTTTAGCACTAGGTAAGTCCCCAACGAAATGCCTGGGGCTTTTTCATGAATCTGATCTACTGAGCGGAGTCTTGGCAGCCAAATCGTAATCGTACTGCAGACTCTGTGGATGAAATATCATAATACAAAACAGCAATATTTCTCTAACTTCCCAACAAATCGATCATTCAGCGGCGGGTCAAGGAAGTCGTAAAGCGGGGGGAGACGCAGTTCATCATCACGAACCCAAAGCCTTGCTAAAGGGGCCTGGGGACATTTTTAGCGGCTTTTGTCTTTCTAGGTACCAGTCTCAAAAATATTTTGCTATTATTGTACGATGCTATTCTCGCGAATGCAATCTAGTGTGCTTGAGAGTTAATAATGGTGTATAATATCATCATGCAAACCCGAATTTTATGCCAAATTCCTACATCAAATTTTCTTTGGTGGCCTCCAAAAGTTACTGAATACAAAATAGTTTGCTTAATCTTTAGTTGCAACCTGTTACCACCACATGTAAGTTTACTGGTCTGAACGGGGGTCGCACGGACACCGCGGATCCATTTAGATCCGCCACTGTCTTTTTAGAACCGCGGACCAGTATTTCCAATAACCACGACAAATATGTATATACATTTACTAAATAAATATTGAAGCTTATTTGCCATGACAAGTTCGTTTTTTTTTCTTTTTTATCCAAGATTACCCCAGGTTAACAAAATTACCCAAGGTTAACTTTTGGTCAGTTTGTTTTAAGTTTACAACGATACTTCCAGCATTTTCCCCTGTGAGTAACATAATTTTGAAAGTTCATACGTTGATACCCAAAAAATACAAAAATGCATCGGGGTCTCTTTTTCTAATCATTCTTTCCTTAAATCTATATTCTTTCCTGAGAAACATTTTACCATTAGTTTCATTCCTTTACGTTTCCAACTGCTTTTGAAACCTGCGGTACAGTATTTCACCCTGGTAAATATGTAGAGACAATTCTTCAATCAATATTTACACTTCTTTGCTGTCTCTTGTTGATAATCGCTTGAACAGACTGCCTTACGAACAGTCGAGTCTCCCCACAAGCGAATCTCGCACCCAGGGTCTTTTCTGCGGTGGAAGAGCGAAGAAAGGACCCTGAGTACGAGGTTGCCCCCAAGCCAGTGCAGCGGAGTTGGTACCCCTGCAAAAAAACTAATTGCATTCCCTACACCCTGAGTAATGTGTTTCTTTTTTTTTTTTTTTTTTTTTTTTGTGTGTGTGTGTAAGTCGTTAATTCCATTTCAGAAAAAAGAAGATTCAAACAGATGGAGCTGCACTCTGATGAAATGACTTCTACTACCAAGCTACCACATTTAATTTATTTATTTATTTATTTACTCAACTTTAATTATACAGATCTGAACATACTATACAAATTAAAGACAAATTAACAATTAAATTAAATAAAAAATGTAAAAAAATACAAGATCTGAATAATTAGGTCAGTTTATACAGAATACGAGGATTCCTTATAAAAATAAACTGCCTCAATGTAGCTCAAATAATATAAAATATCATAATATATTATTATGATATTTTATATTATTTGAGCTTTAATAACATCAGAAATAATTTTCGTTTATCAAAATGTCGCGGCCGCTTTTCTCTCCATCTTGCATTAGGGAGACAATGAAGAACACAGTTCCGTAAGCTAAAGAGTAAGGCGCAAGACAAACGAGCAAACGTTGCGGAAACACAACACCAAGGGAGGGATTCTCGCTTGCCACAATCTGAAACAGATAAAAAATATTCTATCCTCGACGTTTCGAGCAAAGGCCTTTCGTTTGGAGAGTTAGTAGAACGTCGAGGATAGAATATTTTTATCTGTTTCAGATTGTGGCAAGCGAGAATCCCTCCCTTGGTGTTGTGTTGTTGCGCCGCTGCCTACGCTGGACCAGCCTTGTTGATGAAACGTTGTGGAAACATTTTTTCCCTGAAAAGTTTCCCGAACACGGCTACTCCTGGAAACATTTTCTGCATAAAGAATATTCACTAGCGGTGTAAATTAGTGTATTCAGCGCAGAGTATGCAGCGAGGACCTGGGCAACTAGGCAACGTTGTTTCTCGGGTGGGCAAAGAAACAATGTTTCCGAAATAGAAATCGAAGCAAGGAAGCTAAAAATGTTTCTGAATTCTCTGAGGAACATTTTTTGCTTCATGAGAAGGAAGTTTTGCTTCCGCAACAGCGCTTCCACGGGCGGGCAAACATTGAACTATGTGGGGAAACATCAAAGATCTCAAATGTTTCCGCAACAATGTTTCCTCGTTTGCTCAGGGCCTAAAGGAAGAACAAGCGGCAGATACGTTCTTAAGGTTGTGAACGAGTTAAGCTTTAGAAAAAGGAAGTTTTCTCAAAAGGCTTGTGACGACTTCACTTTCATTGATAAGGAGCATTTTTACAGTTGTGTAACAGGGTTTGCTTCACTCTTGTACTTTCGTTTGCATCACTCGAATGAAGCGGCAGGACTTACCATAGACAATACATAAATTCAAAATAGTTATATTGAACTGAGTGATTTAGTTTAATATTAAGGTTATTGAATCGTCTCGTAGGCGAACGTTATTTAGCTGCGTTTTATGTTCAGCTTGTTTGTTTTTCTTCTTATTTTTATCGTGCGACCAAGGAAAAGCCACTTGAATATTAGGCCACGGCAGTGTCTTTCAATCGAAAGAAGAGCTTGATGTCAAAGAATATAAGTTACATAACTGTCTTCTTTGTCGGCATTTTGCACACATTCGGGTTCACGAGTAGATTCACATGTTGGGCTCTAAGTCAAGTGTTGCTAAATATCTTGAATGGAGAGCCAGTCTGATCTCAATCTTCTTCATCAACAATTTCAAAATTATATTCATATTTCTCATCGCTGGAATCAAAAGAAAAATCACCAGATTTGCTAAATGAAAATTAAATCTCACAAATGAACTTAAAATAGCCATCAGTTGTTGGCCAAACGCCAACGATAAGGCAAAACTGACGTACGGATGATAATGCTAAAACGGCCGACAACATCTTAATCCTGTCAGTAATTGGTCGTTAAATTGCATCGAGTGGATGTAACTGGTCTCTTCTCACGACTCACAGCATCAATACGTAATAATATGAAACAATATTCGGTATACCTCTACCATTATCAAGAATATCATGGAGAAATTTGTTTTGTTTTGGGGTTTTTAACGTGAGAAATTGCGCCTTATTCAGAAACTGCGCTTAGGTACCGTTTAGCTTTGGATTCCATCTGCTTTTTTTAGCTGTGCTGACACATCTTGACCAGCAAATAAGCGCTAAACCTTGGGAGTGATGTTTGCTTGGATGTTCAAAAGTCGTCGCAAGATTTAATCCTCAAACATACTACGTCTACCTAACGTAATAATAAAGGTTATACGTACTTAATCATATCAATTCGAAGTAGCGGCAGTTATAATGGTTGGCGAGTTTGCTAGTTTTTTATTTTTTAATTTTTTTTTCAAATTTGTGGCAGTAACTGGAGTTAAACCGCTAACCTCCATCGCTATGTCACTGTCTTCAGGAACTGTGGTCTAAATCTCCGCGTCACGTTGGGTACGAAATGTTGTTTCTTATACAGTGTCGATTGGAAAATTGCGACGTACATCAGCCATTATTAACGTTTAACCTTTACCAGTGACAGCTTTATCCGTACAACACGTTCGTCTTTACTGTGGATTTTAAGTATTGCTGGCAATGATCGATATCTTTGAGACATTAACTGGCTTGCTCGCTTTCATTCGAACAACCTTTTGAAAATCTTACGCACGTATTAACATCTTAATTATTAAGATATTTTATGATTTTTGTGAGCTTGCCAGTTGTTTAAATATTGCGTGGCGGCCACACTGCGCCGAACCACTCACCCGTATTCTCCGAACTTCTTTCCGAAGTACGCGTAGTCGTGATCCTCGTCACTGGAGAAATTCTCGGAGAACATTCTTTGACCATAACCGCTGCCGTAACGATCTGCAAGTAGACGGAAGCAAAACCTTGGAATTATCTGACAAACTGAATGTGGCAGTCTCAGATTTGTGATGGAGAATATGAATTACGTCATTTTAATCTGGAAAAATGCCTCGTGTGAAGGGGAAAAAATAAACTGTAGAAATTAAATTGGAAGAGTGAAAAAATAAAACCCCGCATTTTAACTGTTCATAATGGATGTTTTTACACGCTATGCAATGTCTTAACTTCATCAAATTCTAGACTACGCCCATGCATCACTGACCTTCCCAGCCGTAGTCAAAATTCTCGGAAATATATCGTGATTCTTCCTCGGAACTCTCTCCCCATTCCTCCTCATCTGGATAATCATTTCGCCAGTTATTCTCATCTTCGAATGATAGAATGACGAAAATATTGTTGAGCAAAACGATGCATGGGATAGATTTTTGAAATATAACCTTCTTAAATTAATTATTTAAGACCCAGTTCAATCCATTCCATTTTTCGAACATCATTTTCCAAGAACCTTGTATTTTCTGGAAACTGTCATTGCAAACTCAAACCCATGTAAGTATCACAAAAAAGCTAGGTTGGTAAAATGATTGTATCAATCATTAGTGTTAGTTCTATCATACATAATAACTGTTCATGACAGTGATTGTTGTTGGCATTGTCTTGTTGTATCTTTTTGTTCATTTCTATAATTTTATCAGACAGTCTCCATTTTACCATTTGAATCATCTTCATCGTCATAGTGTTCCAAATCATCATCTGTCTGTACAACCAGTTGACTCTGGTTCAAGTGAACAATATCTAACCTGGCAAAAGAGAGGCATTGGATTTACATGCTGATTAAAACTATGCTGTAAACTTTATAAAAGGCTACACTACTCAAACTTATATTCCAGTTGTTCTTGCAGGATAAATTTTGATAAGATCATTGCTTGAAAATACAGGTACAATTAGAAAATTGAATGTAATCCTGACTTCACAAAAAAATGCATGTTATTTTAATTTTTTTTTTAAAAAAAAAATTGACACATGTTTTGGGTCATGCACCGTTTTGTTTGAGCATTGTTTAATTCCTCAGCAATTTCCTGATGTTTTCTCTTGTTTCATTCAAGAACTTAGCAGTATTTATTTATTTAAGCTCATTATTTATCACAGTCAATGGTGTAAGCTGGGATAGTTTTGGTGGGTTACATGACATGGTCTAGTACTGCAATTTTGGCTTGCTCAGTGCACTTGAAATATTTTAATTCTCTAGCAAACTATTTAAGAGTATGTTGCATGCACAAGAACATCAATGTGTTATGCTCACACTTCTGATAATTCTCCATAGTTGTCCTCAGCACAATAGACATCATACACATAATCTTTTTCAAGTATCCCAAGGTTTTTGTCTGGTCCTAAGGAATATGATATTACATTTAGGGTTGGTCTAAAACACTTGTAATGATTAAACCTTGTGGGACATGTGTTTCTTAAGAAATAATTTTGTCTACAATTTAACAAGCAACATTTTATGATGTAAAATGTCCTGTATCTATCAAACAATATGATTGGGTTTTTACATAAATCTTAGCCCAGGTACTCTATATAATATATAAGATATAGTACAAAGGCTGGTTATGGTATCCAGGCAATTTAATATACTACTTCACAAAGGCAACTTGTATGAACCAATGTGATGACTACTGTAAATTACATTAAGCTGAAGAAGACAAACCATTGTCAATCTTTAATTTCTCTCGAATCATCTTTACTGAATTACACAAAATGGTATTCGGGTCTTCATCAACTTTGGGGCTTTCCTTTTTAACTTCCCTATTAGATAATCAGAAAAAATATGTTGTTTTTAAGTTTGTGTTTGCAAAGACAGGCTGTCATAAAAACTAAGTGAAGTTCTACATTTGGTTAAAATATGTATTTATGTAACTAAATATACATGTAGCACAGGGGAAGACATTGAAGGGAAAGGCACTGAGAATTTTTTGATAAAACTATTAGGATTACTCAGTTGCCAAAACATTCCTGGTTTAGCTTACCCAGGTTCTGTTCCTTCTATTGCAATGTCATACAATTTGTACAACCTAAAGGCTTCTTTGGTTGTGTCATCAACATTCTTGTTCTCATTGTTTTCATTTTCTTTTAACTTTCTGAAAGACAATGATTAAAAAGTATCACAATGCTATATAGATGAGAATTAAATTTTTCAATACTTCAACCAAAAAAAGACCAGGAAGAAAGCACAATGCCTAATTAAAATTTTGGCTTGACCTCAAGTCTTCTTCCTCCTCCCTGTGCTTTGAGATAACTTTGTATCTTGACTTCTGGTTTGCTAGCTAAAGACAAAAAAAAAAAAACAAACAAAAAGAAAACATCATAGTAACCTAGTATAAATGCTCTTGGGATTCAAGCACTGAGAAGCACGAATGTCAAAACCATCTTAATCCATCGTACCTTTTTAGTCTCTCTCAACTTTTCACTAATAGACTCTACCGTTAAGTCACAGGAAGGATTGACCTTCACCTTGGACTTGTGTCCACCACGACGTGCTAATTTATTCTAACAAAATTTTTGTAGAAAATAAGCGTTTTAAGCAAACTTTATTTGCCATGTTTACTGTTGCAATTGTACAAACGCATGCTGCATGAGCAAAAATCAGGTGTTTCATGTGTTGTAAACAAAGGAAATTTTCCTACCAAGATCTCTTGGGATAACACATTATCATCATCTTTCGAAACAGTTCCAGCAAGTTTGAAAACTCTCTGAACTAGGAAAAAGGCAGGAAAAAGCACTTTATGTACTATAGCGCCAGTATCCTAGTACTACATAAGCAAAATGAAAGAGTGGGTCTTGTAGGGTATTTGATTTCGACTTTTGTAATGAGCCAATCTATCATTTATTGAATGCAAATCAGGTATAATTTTCGAAGTATTTCGAACAGATGTTTAGAATGATTAGTACCTGAGTTAGTCCCTTCTTCAGAGTTTAACTGGTTGTCTTCTCTGAAGGACTTTTTGAAGGCATGGGAAACCACTGAAGCCGTAAAAGAATAAAAAGCAAACAAACAAAGTGTACACTTAACAGAAAAAAGACCTGACAAAATTTGAAAACCGACATACAACGTAAAAAGTTATAAAGATTTCATATACGTAGTATGTCAGCGGGGTCCTCGCTTCTTTTTCTTTTTACTCGAAGAATCGTTTTACTTGAAGAATCATTTTGACTTTCTGCTACGCCCGCCATGTTGAATGTTGTACAAAACGACCGCTGGCTCAGGAAACAAACTTAATCGACGCCATTTTGAAATTTGACAAGCATGTTGGTGGAAGTCGTTCTGTTTTTTGTTGCTTTCCATTGTTGTATCAACTAATTGGCACTTTTTGTCGAAAAGTAAGAAGTAGGAGATAGTGATGCTATTATTAATTATTTCCACAGTAGAAGAGGATGACCAGATCGTTTCATTTTAACTCCACATTGGTCAAATATCTGTGCTTGTTATGGCTTATTTGTCGGATAATAATAACCCACACAGCGACTACAGCGGAAACAGGTAAGCTTTTATAGTTTTTGAAACGTTTTTTAACCCAAGTTGATAGAAAACCTGTGAGGAAAAGAAAGAGTTGATAAAACTAGGCATAGCTCTTGCCTACCTAGATGCTTCTCATTGGCATGTAAGATTAAAGTGAATAAAGACCTGTTGAAACGGGAAAGAGTTAATTAGTACTTCCAGCTTCCCAAAAGAAATGATACAATAACAATTTTTTTAAAAAGTTTTTTGAAGTGACCCTTCAGTAAATCAAAAAGGAAATGGAAAGTCCTTCGGACCATCTTTCTGTGCATCATATTATAATCATTATGTTTTCATGTTACAGGTCGATGTGAGGGGAAATATTGTGGAAGATTAAATGACACTGAAGAGTGTGGTGTAAGAAACGTTTAATCAGATTTGACATTGCATTGTACAGCAATCTAAATAAGGCCTGAACATTGAGAAAGAGATGGAAATACATTGTTTCATATGACTTAACATAATGGCATATTAGCTGTTTGTTGGATAGTGGTATCTTTCAAGTCAGTGCTTCTAGATACAGTATGTATAGTACTGTTTACAATCAAGAAACTTGGTTCAGTATAAATTGATAAAACATTACTCAAATTTAATGATTAACTGTTCATAAGAATATATGAAACTATCATCTGATTAACTTAAACTAAAGATACAGTTCTGCAAACAGGAAATTTTTGGGGAAAACTTTTTTCAGAAAAAAGAATTGAACGCAATGATAACTGATTATCATATAAATTTGAATTCTCTTCACCTTTGGATTTCAGAGATGTCCTAGAGGATATCGAACAGATGGACTTTACTGCCTGCAATGTCTTGGCAAGCCAGAGCTTTATGACTGGTTGTATCTTGGCTTTATGGCTCTTGTCACGACACTCATGCACTGGGCATTTATCTATCAACATGGACGACGAAAACTTTTGTAAGCTTTTTGAATTTATATTTACATATTATAATTATCACTTTGATCATGATTATTGCCATTTTCAACATCACGATTTTCAAGATCATTACAATCATTTTGATCATGGGATTACAGCCATGAAGATTGGACACTTACAAAATGATAATATATTTCATATTATTGATCAGAAGAATATACTGAAAAATGTTTAACTTTATTTTTTTGCCTGATCAATTGTTTATAGCATTGTAATTCTCCAATTCTCAGCATTGCTGGAGTCTATTTTGGCTGGAATATTCACACTCCTTGCCACTGAACCAAAAGGTAAGCAATATTTTCATTCTTGGTTATCATGTATTATCACTTTAGTATGAAACCCTTTGTACATTCACCATATTTCTGCAGTCGATTGTATGAAGTATTTGCCTGTACAAAGTACACTTTAGAAAACCTACCACTGCATTGAAACTCTGTCTAATTATAGGGGTGATCCTTAATTCAGCTGGTTGAAGAGTTAATGTTTGTTTCATCAAAATGTTTTGTACCATGGTTTCCTGTGACATAGTGTGTATATTCTTTCAAAAGGTTCTCTATCGTTAAGAACTTGTGGCGTAGAACAACTGTCAGACTGGTATACAGTATTCTTCAATCCTAAACCAGACCATGTCAACAAGATTCATTGCACTCAGGAAGCTGTATATCCATTGTAAGTGTCATTCAAGAAAAACATTGATGTTGTATACCAACATTGGTTTATTTTATCTAGTTGTATGGAGATTGTTTTTTTCCTGAAAAGTACCTGTAATGGTTGTGGTGTGTGTAACCAGGGTCTGAGATGAGCTGTGTTTAGTGGAGGATATGGCCTTGGAGATTATTCCCAAAAAGCAGATTACCCTGTTTGAATAGCCAGTAACATGAACATCAACAATGTAACATATCTACAGGGATAATTTTGGCAATTGCACAAACCTCACTCTTGATAATTCTCATTATCATGTGTAACCTCATCCAAATTTCTTTTTGCAGATATTCCATGGTATTGTACTATTATGCATTCTCTGTGCTACTGTTGCTGCTAGTCAGGCCAGTTCTGTCAGTCAAAATGTGTGAAGGCCAAGGTCGAATGTCTATTTATGCTGCTCTGTACTTCTTACCTATGACAGCAATGGTGCATGCAACCTGTGCTGGACTTATCTGTAAGATAATCATTTTATCAAATAATTTACCAGCTTTCTTCAAGTCATTGTCATGGTGATTATATGGTGAATTTGTTGAAATTATGGGGTGTAAATATGTTACAATACTTTGTTTTATTTTAGATTATACATTTCCTTATCTTTTGCTGATTGGTTCTGTTCTGAGCATTGCTATTTTGCTGGCAAAGAAAAACATAACAGTAAGTTATCCAGTAAACAGACTTGCTGGTTTGTACATATATATGGCAAGCTAAGAATAATCCACTAAAATTGTCATTTGCTCTTTTTCATTTCAATTGTTCCTTTCCCTTTTTTGTGGCCTCTTGCATTTTTAATAATTTCATCCATTCTTTTTTTAGAATATCTCAGAAGTGATGGAGAAAAAAGATGTTATTGTGATCTTGATTGGTCACTGGGTCCTCCACGCCTTTGCTCTAATAGCTTTAACAGAATGGAGGGACCCCAAAACCCATGGCTCCTTGTTTGCTCTTGTTGTCTTGCCGTCTTTGTTCTATTTGTTGACAGTAAAACTGTCAGATCCTAGAAAATTCAAATAATCTTGCCATGTTTGGCATAAAGTTTCGCCAGACGTTCTGGGCTACTAAACGATAGAGTATAGAGCAGCAGTGCATGATGGTAATATGATGGTAACATGATGGTAACATGATGGCAACATGACCACAACTTGATGGCAACTTGATGGCAACTTGATGGCAACTTGATGGCAACAAGATGGTAACTTGAAGGCAACATCAGGGGAACCCGACGGTAATCTGACGGTAACGTGATGGCAACGTGATGGCAACATGACGGTAACATGACGGCAACGTGATGGCAACATGACGGGTCCTATTTGTTTTGGTGCTGATGTATCTTATCTCAGTCGAAACCGTGGCTCAAGTTCATCTCGTGACTCGCATGTTGAACTGGGGGTAACTTGCGATTTCTGGTTGGCCATGAACATTTGACAAAACTCCAGCAAACACATTTGCTTTACATAGATGATGTGTTCATGGCGAGGAAGAAAGTGCCAGCGCCGATAACATAAAGTTGAACAAACGAAGAACCTGAGTGGTTGAATTAGTCCATTTAGTTTCAGACCACGACATGTTTTAGGTTTTAATCATGTTGATGATTTGATACGTATCTGGTTGTCATTAAATTTCAAAGATGCAATCCTCCAGAATGACGTTGTTTGGTCTGAAAGGGGGGGTTAGTAAACAGTGAAGCTAAATCTCTGTTCGTTACAGTTATCCTGTAAAAACGTTTTTAGAATTGTTACTAAATTAAAAGTAAAAATCAAAAAGATTGTAACTTTGTCTCTAAGTACGATTGGTCAAAACAAAGAAAGGAGATTCGTTCATAGAAATTTCATAGAAATGTGAGAAGAGTGTTGTCCAGTTTGACTCCACCAAGCATGGCAGGTTTTCTCCGGGTACTCCGCTTTCCTCCTGTACTAACACTGGACCTATGAGTGGTGGCCCTTACTGGATCTCTAGGAAGAGCAGCTTAGGTAGCTGATAGGGTTTCCAGGATAAATAAAGACACTTTACTTTAAATGTCGAGCATTTCACGGTTTTCTGTCTGGTAATTATTTTTTCTGTGTTTGCGCTTGTGGATGTTCGTCTCCTCGAGATACACCAAATAGAAATGGGTGGGAGAGGAAGAGATTTGGGGGAGAGAGGGAGTTCGAAAAAGATCAAAGAGACTAGGGAGGGGAATGGAGAAGGAAGGCGGTGGAGGGAAAGGAGGAGTGAGAGGAGAAGAGGGAAGGAGGATAGGTTAAGGATAAAGATTAGTTGGAGGGAGGGAGCTGGGGAAGAGAGAAGAAGAAAGGTTGGGAAAGATGGAGAAGTGGGAGAGAGGGGAAAGTTTGGAGGAAGGTGAGGGATAGAGAAAGTGCAAGACAAACTTAACCACTTTTGACACTGACTTAGTCATCAAAATAAATAGCGAAGACAAATATTTTTTATACGTTTACTTTATTAAAAACTGAAGCGCTCGGGAAAGCTTGAAATATATCGTTCTATAGTGGGAGTGAACGTTTTTGTCGCTTGCATTTCTCTTGTCTTCATTTTATTAGCTTTCGCGTCGTTCGTTTCAGGTACTCGCTGAAAGAAATCAAAAAGGAGAGTGCATTGTAAGGGACAAAAGGCAAGTGAAAGAATTTAGAAATATGGCGAAGTATGTGAATTTATTTCCGATCTCTGCTTCTTATGTAAAGATTTCACAAGGGAAAGCTGCGGGACCGGTAATGAAATAGAAGGAATAAGATGAGATTGCACAACCAAAGGTTCAGCCTTGTGAGCTGTTGATAGTGCCACGACATGCGAAGGCAAAGACGAAGGGCAAAAAGTCCTATGAAAATTAGTCTTTGAATATTGTTCCTCTTCTTAACGTGCAAATCCATTACTATCTCCAACATAATCAAGAGCTTGGATGTGTAAAAAGTTTAATTTCACTGCACTACTTACATTTGACGTAATATACACGAGAAGGGGTGTTTGGATATCTTATGAAACACGACTTTCGAGTGTATGATATTACATCTCTAACGAATCCTTATTTAAAGAGACAATTGGGTTTAAAGTTGTCGAAATTTTATGCTAATTAAGATCATATATCCGAACTATGCCCCTGTACTGATTTTCTTAGCGTTTTGCTGATGAATTTTTAATGAGTTTGAGACTTGTGTGAGAACAATTTCTTCATGCCTGTCCAGAAGGTATTTGGTCGAATCCAATCGCAGAAAACCTAAGCCTACTTTAGTCCGAATTCAATAAAATAGATTCAGTTGGGACTTATTGAAATACTTGTATCCAATACTGACCTTAGTCTCAGAATGCGAGCTGGATGTGATGATCGTCTGTTCCCGTATGGATATCTCTTGTACACATTTTTTTCTTTATCTGTTCTCTGTTTCTTGATCGCCAAACTATCGCGACGTCCAATGTTTGAGCTTGCTTTTTCACACATTCCTTTCCCCAAACACATCAGTGCACCTCCTGTGGCGAATCCCTCAGTGTTTTGAATGAACATTAGTGCTAGGAGACAGGACGCCGTGATTTTTAAGATCATCTTTATTGAGATGAACATTTTGTTTCCAGTCTTAAAAAAGAAAAGAAAAGAAAAAAAAAGAGAACGAATGGATAAAGTTATAAATACAACAAAAGAAAGTCACTTCAAAATGCGTTCGTCAGGCATCTGAATTTGCCCATTCACAAGAATCACTGTTGATTTATATTTATAGATAGATAGATTGGTTTTTTATTATTATTTTCTTTTGCTGTTACTCTAAACACCAAGTATACTGCAAGAAATGGCGAGTGAAGAAAATATCAAAGGTAGGATTTCCATTGAGAAAATTAAAGCTAAAAATTATAGATATATTTTACGTGAATAGTTTGTTACTCGGAGTTTCTCGTCGGCTCACGGTCTTCAGACAACTGGTGATATTCCAGCGTGACTGCTCGATTTATTGTTTGGTTTACGCCACTGCTGCCGGATTGTGTGGTGATTCGATGCCGTCTACCTCAGGTTACTTATTGAAAATTTTTACTTAAAGCGTTTGATGAACATCTGGTTTAGCTGGTCCAGTCAGAGTTTACTTCCGGACCAATCTCAGACGTTGTAAGAACACGCACAGTCAACCGCGTCGTGGTTCTCTTAGAAATTAACCAAACTTAGAAATGTACAGAATATTTTCACTCTTTAGATCCAGAGGGTATCAAACCTAAGAAGCAGGATGAGTATAGTGGCATAACGCTTTCTTGAGTAATTTCACATGAATTCTGCAGCGAGAAACTTGTCTGGCATCTCCCAGAAAACATGACAAAATCGCAGAAATTATATTGCTGGAAGTTGATGCCGAGTGTCACCGAATTTTCTTCCCCCCAGATTTTGATTCCACTTCGTATTTTATGCTATCTTATGGTGTCTATTGAATGCAATTGTATCCACGTCCTTGATTAAGAAGTGCCTGAAAAAGACATGTTACTTACCACAAGATGCCGACAACTGATGCTCTTTTTCAGGACTTGTTTGTCAGCTGAACAGAGATAGCGATAAATACTGTGAGCTCAGCAAACCAGCCGCGTATATAAAGACATTATAAATTGAATAATTCATTAGGATCTAATTTTTCCCACTTGCTTTTATTTTGAACTGATTTTAAATTTTTTCCACACCCTCGTTAAAAAAGTTGTTTAGGCGTCCTTTTGTTTAGCAAGTGCTCGCCTGATGTGAAAAGAAACACAAAGTTTACGCCTCCAGGACGATGAAAAATTACTCTGCCTGGCTGTGAGGTATGTGTATGCTAATACCAAATAACGAAAACCGTGGCCTTGTTGAGTTTATTGAAAGTGATACTGTATTTAAGCTTAATTTACACGTACTTCTAACTCCCCCCCCCCCTCATATTTAGCCTTCAACAAGTTAGAACAGATTTTTTTAACCTATGACCTGGTGGTTTTCTGGGAGGACTCCTCTTGACGATCAAAATCATCTGGCGTTAGCTTGATTAAAATCAATATGTTGCCAGTGCTAGAGTGTTAAACGTTTATTAATATGTATTTTAAGTGTGGTGCGCTCGTACTAACAAAATTGTCAACACGTCAGAAAAAAACTCTGATTCTCAAAAGTTCTTTTAATAGCGAATACCCGTGACTTTCATAATGGAAGCGATATTTACAACCGGAACACGATTGCGGCATACAAATTGACAATTACCCTCGAACTAAAGCGATAATGGATTAAAAATATGAGCGTGGTGAATTCACTCCTTAATTTGATTAATCGTGGGAGTAGACGCCATGAAAATTGGCCAACATAATTCATTAGCTAGGAATTGTTCTACAAGCGGCCAAAAACATCTGCGCACCATTAGTCGTCTCGAATTGTTCACTGTAAAAAAAGTTTCTTATGGCCATCCGTTAACTTTGGACTTATTCCGTATTTGGATTGCGAGCAGACAGTTTTTTCTTTTCCGGTAGGAAGTGAGTGGATTACCAGTCCTGCTAGTGATTATTAACTGCACTTAAGATGTACTTCAAATGATGATTTTTAAAGTAATAATCATTAGAAAAAGTTTGCAGGTTTGAACCGCGGGAATTCAGACTCAGGAAAGCTTTTTCTCTTTTAATGAGCCTGAGAAAGTTCACATGCGCCTTTTATCACAAATTCTATACACTCACAATATTTTTTATACAGGGACACGTCATGGCGAAATTTCTCTCCGTAATTGTGGCATAAAAAGATATTTACCATTTGCGATTTCAAATTTATTTCTTGTACGCATCAAGGTTGTTAATTTTTCAATAATCTTGTAGATTTAGTGTCAAACCGAAATAGTAAGAAATTGAGCATCTAACCATGGAGGACAAAATTCTTAGCCTCGTGTTCAGTTAATGGAAATTTTCGTCTCAGTTTAGCTGTACTAAAATTACCAACTATCCATGGTAAATCACATTTGAGTACATACAATGCCAAGCAAAAGAAAATATGGTAGCTCACTGAAAAATATCACTTAAGATGAACCTACATCTTACATGTACTTCTTTACCTACTTATAAATCAAAAGATAAGTTTGTCATATTTAAATAAACTTTTCAAACGATAAAGGAGCACCTTCTATAGATTTTCCACTTCTCACCTGGTTCTTGAGATATATAAATTTTTTTGACATGTAACTGAGGCAACCTTAGACGTCTTTTTTGATGAAACAGCATTTCGACTAATTGGGAAATAAGTTATATCCCCAATAGTATTAAACGAAATCAATTGAAACTTTATAGAGTGAACAGCTTCAGTTTAAAATATTGTTGCCATATTAATGTATTGGTACCCAGACATGTCTCTCGTTGAAAAAACATTTTTTTCTTATCTTGCCAACGTGAAGGAAGGTATTACAATTTTATTTCAAATAGTTTTATGAAACCTGCTGATGGTAACACGTGTGCCTTGTCGCGAAAAAAAAATAGCTCGTAAAATGGCTACAAACTAAGAATTATATTTTACGGGTTTGAGAAATGAAGAAACTGAAAAATTACTGTGATAATAAAATTCTGACGTGGATCTGGTCGGTTTCATCAATGAAGTCACTCCATAAAGTTTCACGAGATTTCGTGGAATAATGTCAGGAATTGTCACCAAATGACATCGCTCATCGTCTCATTCAAGCAATCTTAAATATCTCAAGGACAAGATGAGAAGTGGTAAAACTGTACGTGTTTCATTGTTATTTCAAGATTGCCTTAAATTAAAACGAACTTTATTTTCGCTTCATGAGCACTTTAAATAGAAGGAAGTTCAATCAAGCTGATACAGCGATGGAATTTAACAAATCAATTTTAAGCATTTGAATCGTACAACATTCTATTGATGTTGTAATGAATTGTGAATGTTCTTTTTACACCTCTGAAACTCTTCTCAGAATTTAAACAACCGAACATATTCTGCGTGTTGTAGCCAACATAATGTCATTCATGTAAAATTTAGTGGAGGAGAGTACAGATTCGCCAGGTTACTGCGTTTGGCCATCCGCTGGCCAGCACTATTGCTGTGTTCCTGCTTGTCAAAGAGGTAAGTCGTAAGATGTTTATATAAAATTTAGGTTAAAAACACGAACGAAGAATACTGTTTTGTTACTGTATATTTAAATGGACACAATAATCTCTACAATATTTCGTCTCTATTTCGCGGTCTTTATCAAATCAAATTAATTTACTAAGCTTGTTGGGAACTCTGCTTAAGAATTTCAGTTACAGCAACCCAAGTGAATGTTTGTGAAGAGAATCGGCCATAAGAACAAGGACTTGATGGTTGAGCATTTCCAGCGTTCTGAGGGCGAGCGTATCCAGTATTTTCAGGTTGAGTGCTTTCACTTTTCGAGTTCTCGCAAAACATCAACAAGGGGCCGTTCACACTTGAATGCGAACTGAGATCGATCCAAACGAGTGTAAACGCCTTCACGAAGCGAACTGAGATCGCTCTCAGATTGAATTCCAAGTTAGATCGATCTCTATGTGAACGCCCCCAGGTGTTTCTATAACTAAACAGCTCTTATTCATTATTTACGTATGTTTAAATTGGTAACCGTTATGAATAAGGTTTATGAGTAAAAAAACTTTTTTTTTTATACTTCCTTCATAAAATAACTTTTACAGATAGAACATTTTCGTTGCGATCAAAGCATAACTTCTCCTTTTTGTTTAGGATGATGCAGGTGATGGCGTAATCATTCCCATGTTTCCATCGAGTGATAGTGGCACGGCTTTTAGCCAATCACTGTGCATATTGTGGAAATGTTATTTTATAAATGGATATGATAGGATGACATTAACGCTAAATCAATCACACTGACTACGAGATCAAATTAATGATGATGTCATCCGTCAATCTGTTTCAAATCACCAGTACTTCAGGTAATTTTGCGGCTATATGCTAGGTTAAAATTATTATTAAATAACGGCTCATAGTAACTTATTTCATAAAAAAGTCCTTTAATTTTCGTGCACATGGTTTCCTATAGCACCCCCATTCTCTATCTGTGTCTCTAGCTTTTCCTTGTAATGCTGTTCGTGTGGTGAAGTAGTTCGTACTTCCACGCTGTGGTCTCCAATAAACTCCTTCTGTAGTTGCGTGCTCACTTGGTCCCTATATTTTGAGAAAACATAAAGCACTCCACCCATGGTGTTCAACAGTACGCCAGACAGTGTGAGCACATTCACAGCTACTCCGCCAAATGTAAAAAACCCAATTACGGTAGTGATCACCCCTTTGACGACACCTACAAGACTTAAAGCAAAAAATTAAATCAGTTTTGATCGATCTAAGCAATTAAAATTGAAGCGCAAGTTTAAGACGGATGGACCCAAAGGGCGTTTCCTTATGTGTGTTGTTTTGGGTTGACATAAGGAAGACGAAGAGTATTGGCAGTAAATTTTACAAATTGTCTGGAGACGCTCGCAATGATAGTTTTTCAAGCCCCGAGTCATTTCTACAGTAGAAAAAAATTGTTTTACTGAGACAACTTCAAAGAAAGTTAACTGGTACCTGGTTGTTAACGCGGAATTCATTGTTGCACAGAGGAACAGGGAATAATTCAAAACGCAGCCCATGACAACATCAGCAAAGAAGACCGGCTACAAAGACGGAATGTGAGACATAAAAAATTAGAGTAATCATCAGGTAGTGGTATTAGCAGTGGTAACAGCAGGGATGGTCGAAGAGACAACACTTGTAAGAGTGACAGTGGCAAGAATCAGCGCCATTTACAAAACTAGTGGGAGGGTAATAAATGAAGTACCATCGGCAATGGACATGGAGATGGTTTTGGGGATGGCTGCAGTTGTGATGGCAGCGGCAGCACTGGTGACTTAGACAATAAGTCTTTATTTTTACTGGATAACCTCATTGTGTAATTAAGTTGTTCTCCCTTGTGGTCTAGTAAATGCCACCACACGTGGGTCTACTGTTACAACTGGAGTAAACGAGGAACTTGCAATGCTAATTGGAGTCAAATTGAAAAGCACTCATCTCACATGACAAGATAATACACATCAGACAATTGCTTGGAGCTGGAATTGAACTGTAGTCACAGAGGTAAGGAACACATGTACTAACAGTGTACCACCACCAGAGATAATAGTAGCAGTAATGATAGTAATGGTGGCAGTTTAGTGGTGGTTATAGGCAGTATTGGCTGCATTGATAGTTACAGTAGACCAAATAGAGTAGTCATAACAGCAATTGTAGTAGTTGTAATAGATGTGGCAGTGGTCATCTAGATGCAGTTGTAGTGTTAGTGGTAACAGTTACAATTCCATTAACCATAACAGTTAA
This sequence comes from Heliopora coerulea, assembly GCA_030142905.1. Taxonomy (NCBI): domain Eukaryota; kingdom Metazoa; phylum Cnidaria; class Anthozoa; order Scleralcyonacea; family Helioporidae; genus Heliopora; species Heliopora coerulea. Next base: position 371,768 of record JASJOG010000108.1, on the reverse strand, counting down.
TAAAAGTGATAGGTTTCAAGAATCAATGTAACTTACTCTTAATAATCTATGATAGACTAAGATAATGAATATTCTTCAACATTCAATTAAAAATTTCTCCATCAGTCAGGATGGTAACAGTAGCATTAATGAAACACAGACTTGCAAAGGAATGAAAATTATCCTACTCACAAAGAAACCATTTGATGTAGTTCTAGCATGGTAGATGGAGTTTATCAATTGGTTATTCAATATTGTGTAGATTGCTAAAAGTGGGACACAGTTGATGCTATTCAAATGCAAGACACCAAGGGTAGGTAATCCAGCTTCAACACCTGTCTTTTGAACATAAACAAGGTAGCAAGCTTGGCTAAGGACACTTGTTATTGCACATACATATCCTCCTAAATGAAATGATAGATCACCCAATCCTATGAACAAAAATAGTGAAAAAAAAAACTGGGTTATTTATAGATAACTGAAATTCAAAGTGATTTTGCATTTAAAAGAACTGGATGTCTAAACAACACCATAATCAAATACACACATTCACATAACTATATGCAAACTGATATACATATAAATATATTATGTATACACAAAGAATTCTAAAAGGTTGGTAGACTGTTGAATTTATAATAAAGAATTCTGAAATGAAAATGATTTAGAATTCTTTATCATATATTCAGCAGTCTACCAACCTTTTAACATTTTGTGCTGTTTTATACTGCTTATGCAGCATCCCAATTTTACATTATATATACATATACCTGTATACATATGATTTATATACGAGTTGTGACCTGTTTTATAATTGTAGCATAAATCATACAGGGTGTAGTTTAATTTCTAGTGTTCTCTTACTTTATGCTTAAACCTGCAAACAACCTTTGAGTTGGAGTTGTTACTCAAATTAGGGATTTGGACTCATCAGCCATGATGTCTCATGATCTGAAATTGAGCTTGAAACAGCTGGTGACCAGTGAACTCAGGAGTAGGCTCCAGACAGTGACTTGACAAGAAGTCTGATGTACACATACAAAATGTATGTTATAATTATACAAGCATGTTGTAGTTATATATCTAGTGTTACCTTACATGTACACACAACGTACCTGCAATTATGCAACCAACAACAACCAGGATTACAGAGACACTTAATAGTAGAGATGGATTTTTGCTAAGTACATATGCTCCAAGAAGCAAAGTAGCAAGGGGTAGTAGACGTCTTAAAATGTTGTACCTTGAATGTAATATGTTAAAAATGCATTTAGCCACATTTCATTTGATTAAACACATGGGTACAGCTTATGCTGCATGATCTTTTCAAGAGAATTTCTGTCATAACAAAACATGATAATAACTTTGCAATGGTGGACAAATGTTAGCTGTTTCCTCCAATCTCCTGTGCCAATTATCAAGGTTGCACTTTACAAATTTATTCAGGCTAATGCCAGATTATCTTTTTCAGCAGAGCAGGCCATCTGTATTTTAATGGTTTACAGAGTAAATACAAGGCTAAAAAAGTTTAAAAGTTTGAGGCCTTTTTAACTTTTTAGACTTGTAGATATTTTAGAACCTTTTAGCAAAATTAATTTTTAGCCAGAGATTGCCCAGGCAGGAATCTTAGTCTAATAATAAATATCAAAGCCCAGGACAAAATGCAAATTTTGTGCTGGGCTGACATTTATCATTAGACTAAAATTAATTTTTATTTCACATAATCATACATTGCCTCCAGTCAAAAAATCATTTGTCTTGCTATATAGGGGTATGGTGTGACACCCACCTAGGTGGTAGGTCACGAAGGAACAGTGAGACACCCCTTCTCTGTTTAACCACAGTCTTGGGGTGGCACCTTGGACAAGTACTAACAGCCCCTTAGTCCCCCAAACCAGGGACACAGTGAAGGCCAACAGCAGATCTGGCACATTTCAGAAGTGATGGCAGATGAGCTACGACCTCTAAAAAAAATGGCTTTGGGCAGAAGATCCTTGAGAAGGGAAATGGTGATTTCCTTAGTTTACCCTGAGGAAGGCAACAGGAAACCACCTCAGTATTATTCCCAAGTATAGTTCCATGATTATGTACAGAAACCTTCCTATATAAATTATTTGATTACTTACATTGGTATTGAGAGGTCACTGAGAGCATTTAATGCCAAAATCGTGTGAAGAGCAAAACAAATAGAAGGCACCATGAATTTTTTAGCTCTGCAAAGGTAAAATTTTTTGAGCTTTTCAATTTCCATAAACAATTATACAATATGCCTTTAGAAAAAGAACAATGTGTTGAACTGGACTGATCCATTAAAAGCAATAGCCATGGTTAGCTTTGTAAAAATTTCCAGCAGCAAGTTAAAAATTATTTCATTTTATTTCTTTTTATAATCAGTCCAGTCTGGTAAGAATAAGTGAAAATTTCCAGTGTGTAAAGAAATTATATGAAACACTTGAGTGCTAATCTGATTTTTATCATTTTACTCTGGCTAATGCCAGGTGATTTTATTGTGACAGGGAGATTCTCAGACCTGAAACGGTTAAAGCATACAGTGCACAGATTCAATATTATGTGTTTCAAACACTGTCATGAAGTGTACTAATACATGATATTTTGTTATACTGTATGTACAGCATTTTACCTATCAAGTGAAAAGCATGGAATATCAAGCCAGTCATTTCTTCTACAAATTTCCAGGACTAAAGCAGTCAGTGCAACCTGGGCTAGCATCAAAACCTCAGGATAACGATAATCAAATGTTGTCAAAACAACCTAAAATCATACAGATAAAATCTAATAAGCACTGAAACTCAAACTATCCAATCTCTATGATGATCAATAGTTTTGTAGCAATGTTTAGACATACCTCATGGCATTATAATATAATGTTAAAAAGAGAAAATTACCATTAATATTTTGAGGGAATAAAACCTTGAATGACATGTGGACATTTGCTAAGCTCAAGCCTTTAGGAAAATGATTTCTGACCCCCAAATAGGGATCAAACACAAAACCATCTGATGATGGATGAGTCACTCTAACTATTTAGCTCTCCAGATTCAGATGGCAAACTAAAAGGTTCAACAAATATGCTGCCAATATGGCAGTCACAATATGCCAATAATGTGGTTGAATGTTACACACAAAGTGTATTTAGGAGACTGATATTATCAAAAATGACATGTAGCTGTTCATCAACCTCACATTTTCAAGAAAATTATTTTTGAGCCTGATATGGGGATCAAACCCACAACCTAATAACTGGTAACATGCTGTAGTATATCATTAAGCTACCAAAAACTGAAATGAGCATCTTGCCAGCTATCAGAAGGTTGTGGGTTCAATTCTTGATTTTAAGCTTGACTAACGTCCAGATCTCATCAGTGATATCACCATGCTCCCACAACCATTTTGTGTGTAACATTTATGTAACTGGACGGAAAATACTCATGGGATTGATTAATAAGCTAGTCACTGTTGAATTCACCCTTCATCTAGTTAAAATATATTATTAGTAGTTAATTGCCAGCCTATTACCCTTATTGGATTTTGAGTTGTGATCAAAACACTTTAAGAAGTTTATTCATCCTTTCAATAGTTACTTAGAATGAGCTGAATGTCAATATGTTACATTAAAATATAAGAGAAGGAATCGTGGGATAAATATAAATTAGGTATTATGGTCAAACCAATGCCGCCAAGAAGCAGTTAACTTTTTTTAAGGTACCTTATTCATAAATGACATTGATCCAGATGTTAGACCGTAAAAAACTGCAGCAGCTATTCCAGGATAAAAATCAATTCTGTTAATACTATCGTCCACATCTCTCAGCGTTGCCTCCTTCATAGTTTTCAGCCCAGCAATCAGAAATGCGTAGACCGGCACTTTTATTTACTTTGAGCTAATCTCTAAAATAGGTAACAAGTGAATGAATTTAATACTTTATGCACAATTGGTTAATCCATACCTAGCTTTAACATATACTGTAACTAACAAAACGTGATAAAAAATTGCAACGTAAAGCTAGTACAGTTAATGACATCATCAATAATTTGAACGGCCTTGGCTCATTTTTCATAGGAAATTATCAAACACGCACTTATTTTGTTTCCACGTTCGTCCTACCTTCAAAGCTGTTTGTGTCAATCTAGAATCAGACTGAACTATAAGTTACATAAACGTAGCAGGAAAATAAGAGGCCAGCTCAATATCTCAAGGTGGAAACCCTTGAATAAATGAGACAAACGGTAAGTTTGAATGAAATTTTACTACCGTTTTATTGCCACATGAAACATCTTCAGACGTTCTCTCACCTGCGCTAATCATGGCTGGAATTACGACACATATTGCTGAATTCTACAGTAAAATATTTTCATTCAATCAGTATGTGATATTATTGCCACGTTGGAGGTGCAGGAATGTACCAGTAACGTTGGAGAACGGAACGCCTCCAGTCCCCTGGGAACAGCTGGCAGAAATCATATCGTGGGATTCTTTTCATTTGAAAATTACGTCTGGTGTTGACTGAATAGCGACTTCGCTAGAAACGTTTGATTTTTGATGTTTACAATCAAAATGATGGACTAAAATCAGAAAATTCAAGTGCTGAAGAACCTTCATCTTGACAGCTGCCAGGGATTACCCCAACTTAGGATTACTTGGGATTACTTTTAGATATTAAAGGATGAAAAGGAATCCTGAGGATAATTCAAGACCTTTAGTGCTGGGAATGAGCGCGGTCATTTCTCTCGTGCGATCGGCGCGAAATTTCTTGCCGGGTGGGTGCTTGATGAAGATTCAAATTCTGGTACATTATTCACGGATTTTCTAGCCGATGTTTGTGTATGTGAAATCGATTTTCTAGTTTATTGTGTTATAGAAGTCAATCATGGAACTTCCCAAGGTGTTAGAAGCTACAGTTTCGCAAGGTAGGAGGGACTGAGTGAAAAGATATTCGAACAACCTTGACGGGCGCTAAGGGAAACCACATGGAGGTTGACAAACACGGGTCTTGAGCAAGTGTAATTTGTGTTCATTTAGACAAGAACGAACTCGAAACAGCTGAAAAGTATTTGAAACAAGCTGCAGAAACTAATTTGGTAAGTAATAAAGGAGTCTTTACCGTATTTTCTCTGACGGGACAAGAAAGTTGGACCTTGTAGAAACTTCCACTACTGCGGAATTACAGACCCAAAGTGAAAGTTCGACTCCTGTTCACTAGTAAGTATTTTTATTCGTCCTGTTTCTGTAGCCTCAGTTCTTTATAGCATTGTCGAACGAGTTAGCTGACAAAGGGAAATCTCGAGTTTGCCGTATGGCTGCAGGCCTACAACTCAAGAATCTGTTGACATCAAAAGATAACAATATAAAATTGTTATACCAGCAACGTTGGTTGGCCCAAGAAGACGGAGTGAAGTCGGCTGTGAAATCTAAGGCAAGTACAGACTTTGTGACCATATTTCGTTCTTAAAAGTAGAGTGAATTTTACATTAAATGTGTCTTGTGTCTGTAGCCCAAATATTACAAGGAAATGCGTTCAAATTGTTGTAGGTTTTAGAAACTCTAGGAAGCGAAAGTGCCAGACCAGCCATTGCACCACAGGTAAGTCCACTAAGAAAAATTTTACATCACTGGAGAACGAAGCTACTACTTCGATGTCATTTCAAAATCACGCGTAGAGAAAGACAGGGCAATGTTTTTTTTTATTGATCTCTGCTTTGGGTAAGTTTTTCGTGTAGGTGAACAGTGTTCACATAATATTTTATCAAAAGAAAGGAAGTATTGTCTCGCAAGAAATTTGCAATATAATTGTTGTAATTGTTTTCGTTGAACACCCCCCGGATGCGCACTTACCCACTTAGGAAATTCGAGCTAGTGCACATAACTTAATGTTGTCTTTTCCCGAAACCAATCTGTCCCTACGGACCACCTTCATCAACATTTTTCTTTTTCGGAGAAAATCTGGGACCAGTCATAGAATATCTGTGCCCTTACAAGTGTACATAGATTTAAAGACATAAAAGTAAGAGCTCTCTCTGAAGTCTTTAAACCTTTCAGACGTACTGAAGTTTTCCCTTTGTTTAATACAATGATCTGGTGTTAGTAAGAATAAAATTATTGAGGACAACACCTTCCATTTTCAGACCTCAATGGTTTAAACTTAATATAGAAAGGTGACAATAACTTTCTATTGGTAGTGCTCAACCTGGTGGTGTTCTTTTTCTGAGGGTTTGACCATTCATATAAGTGCAAGTTTTTTAAAACTAAACAGAAACATACTGTTAATTACTTTCTCAAAATAAAGTTCAAGATGGCAGTACACTTTAGTACTGAATCTGTATCCAATGGAAAACTGATTAGATGAGGTGGAGTTAAGAAAACAACAGCAGTAATGTTTATATAGGATCAGGATGTTGCTTTCAGTTATAGAAATAAGTGTAATATAAAACAAAAAACCAACTCAAAAACAAGAGAAGCAACTCCTAAAAAGAACACTTTGTAAACACAAGATTCACATGAAATAGTGGCGTAGGAAGCAGAGGGCCCATGGAAGTTGCAGCCCCCCTAGCATTTTATTTACAGGGGCTGCAATATTGCTCAGCCCCCCTTAAAAACAGATATGGTAACACTATCCAAAGGCTTTTTTAATTTTTGCCATTGGATGTATTTGCATTTTAAAGTTAAAATATAAAATATTTAAAAATCTAATGTACTGCACACATTTTAACAATAGTTGATACTTTACTATAATTTAGAATTGTGTGAAGATGCCATTAAAACTCGGGATTAATGTATGGTCACCTTTAGTCTCCTTTATAAGGGTTAAAAAAGCTATGACATTTTATAATTGTATTTAGTCTTTTAATTCACAAATTAGTAATCCACTGAAACATTCCTTTCTCGTATACATGAAATGTGTTTTACTATAGAAGTATAACTGCAAGTATTGTCTGAGCATTGTCAACAATCTAGGCTATGAAAACATTTACATAAAAATGTTCACCCTGAACTAAAATTTTGTTCCCAGCTCCCCTAAGTTCAACTAGCTTCCTGTGCTACTGATATGAAAAAGGGAGATGACAACTCTTGAGTTTATTTCAAAGTTACTGTCAAACCCAACCAGTGATTTGCTGTCAAAATACATGAATATTTTATATATCTTTGAATAATAGTTGGAAACACAACTGTTGATTTCTAGTCACTGTGACTTTTTAGAATGACATAATTTTTGCTGTGTCTTTTTGACTCGACATGTCACTATCACAGTTTCAATTACCAACAGTTCAACCTTTGCTTCTTAAAGAAGGTGTCAATGTATTTTGGAAAATTTTTGAGCCCTTCTTGTCAAGCCCTGTAGACGTCTTGTGGTGGGTTTGATGCAGTTCATAAAAGGGAATGGGTGGTTTTAATGAAGGTGCCTTATAGATTTTAAATACTTTTTTTATTCTAAGTGCATTGCAGCTGTAGCATGTGCTGAAATTCCAGTGCAACAATGGGATGACTTGATCAACACATTAGTTCAGAATGTAACCAATGCAAATGCAACAGAACCTTTGAAAGAACAGACTCTTGAAACCATTGGATACATCTGTCAAGATATTGTAAGTAAAGGCATGTTTTATTGTGTAATTTGTAAGCTGCAGTTGTGTAAAAACTTTGTATATAAATCTTTTAAGGTATTATTGTTCAAAAAAAATGTTGAAGTAACCATTTGTAGCTGTACCTAATTAACTGCTTGCTTCCTGCTGAGATGTTTCAGGGTTTAAAGGTTTGGGACACATGCTTCAACATCTGTGATACTGTATACACTGAGAAAACTGTGTTATTATGTTTTTTAGGATCCAGTTCATCTTGCAGTGCAAGCTAATAGTATTTTAACTGCAATAGTACAAGGAATGAGAAAAGAAGAACCGAGGTTAGGCTTGCTCTTTGTGGAATATTCAGTTAATTACCCTAACCACTTTCTTTACCAATAAGAACTGAAACTGGGTAATGCCAAGTGTGTATGATATCCATTGGTCTTTAATCAATGATTTATAAGCAGTAGTTCTGTCAAAAAATATCACTTGTCCTTAGATGCTCATTGGGTCATCTTGTAAATTTTTTTGGAAGGCTGTTTTCAATTCCTAATTCTTACCTTTGCCAGTTTGTGATAAATTACATAAGAAGTGTACTGTCATCCAAAATGTCTATTAAGAGCTTTCAGATCTCAACACTGTGAAGATTTTAGCAGACATACTGCTGGATATTATTAGAATTTCCAAGAATTCTTGCATGCACTTTTAAACTTTGCTTGGAACTTTCTAACTTTTAACTTGACACTTTGACCATAATGCACCATAATCATGATTATTACATTTATTTGATCTGATTTGATTTACAGTGATAATGTACGTCTAGCTGCAACCACAGCCCTTTACAATTCTTTAGAGTTTACCAAAGGAAATTTTGATAAAGATGTAAGTCAGATTATATTCATGGACATACCAAACCACTTTTTATTTCCTATCTCATAGCAATTTTTCCACATTGGCTTGACCATGCAATTCAATTTACCAGTAATTTCTTTTCTTGATCCTCTTTCATTTAGAATGAAAGGCATTTTATAATGCAAGTTGTATGTGAGGCAACTCAAAGCACAGATACTAGAGTAAGTATCAATATTTTGATGTGTCTAAATGGGTTGTATCAAATTTTGCCAGACAGCTTGAAACTGCACAGTGTTCTATAATAAAAGCTTGTGAAAATGTCTACTTGGTACTTGGAAAATATACCTTTATTGTTACTGATTAGAAAATCAATTTAGTTCTGTTGTTTTCTATCTAGGTTAAAATTTCAGCTTTACAAAACTTAGTCAAAATTATGTCCTTGTATTATCATCATATGGTAGCATACATGGGTCCAGCTTTATTTGCTGTAAGTACAACCTTTTGCTTGTGTTTTAAGTGTGATTTTTTCATAGCTGATTAATTTTCACTGATAAATTTAGGGTAGGTTGTTCTAGACTGTAGCAGAAACTCCCATCTAACATTGTGCAGTTATTAAACAACCTGTTTGTTAAATGTGATTGGAAGTAAAAGATCTAGCAGCTGTGTTGTGTTGTATTTGAATATTTTTTGTGAATATTTTGTTTGTATAGATTAGCCTAGAAGCGATAAAAAGTGACATCAATGAAGTTTCATTACAAGGGATTGAGTTCTGGTCAACTGTTTGTGATGAGGAGCTTGACCTTGCCCTTGAGGCAGATGAGGTTAAATAATTGTTCCTGTTTGTATAGATATAGTCATTTGTCTAAATCAACATGCTTTTTGGCATTTTAATCCTTTAAGAGAAAAACAACACATAGGCAAGTGTATTTTTTACCACAACTTCAAATATTTCAACATTCTTGTGAAAGGCAGCTAACAAATGAACAGGAGCACATGTGCAAAGTGTTCTTTTTTTATTGTAGGCTGCTGAAGTTGGAAGACCTCCAGAACACAGCAGCAAAATGTATGCCAAGGGTGCCTTGCAGTATCTTGTTCCTCTCCTGTTAGAAACATTATGCAAACAAGTAAGTTCACTTACCTTCATCTGGATTTTTTGTGGCTGATTTAAAAAAATGTATGTGTAATTCAAATAATCAGAGGTGTAATTAAGCCATTTTGATTGGGGAGTAGGAGGGGGGTGTACCCAGTTTAATTTGCCTAAATATTGTATCATTCATCAACTTGCCCAAATTTAATTTGACACTCATTCAGGCTGTGTATCGTGTAGCCTTGCTTTGTCAGCAGTAATATGTAAATTAAGTATGAACCAGTAACCAAAGGGGAGTTTGACCTACCTTAACAATACAAATTTACCCAAATTATTACCTATTTTTTCCCAAATTTTCTGTTTTTGGACACCACACCCCCCATAAACTATGCTACTCCTGCAAATAATGTTAGAAAATAATTGATTTTTGGACTTTTGCATGCTTTTTTTTTGAGAAAATTCTTCAAAAGTTAACCCAAAGAGCTTGGCATGGTAACTAGCTGTAAGTCAGTTTATATGAGGAAGTTAATATATGTAAGTCATTGCAGTTTTAAAATGTGAGGTGTGTTAAATTATAGGAGGAATACGATGATGAAGATGACTGGAATCCCTCAAAGGCAGCTGGTGTTTGCTTGATGCTTTTGGCTCAGTGTTGTGAAAATGCAGTAGTTCCTTATGTTTTACCATTTGTTGAAGAAAATATTAGGAATGATGATTGGAAGAAAAGAGATGCAGCTGTAATGGCTTTTGGTGAGGAGTACCTTGTACTAGAATAATCTACTTCTGACTATATTGGAAAACCATTAGTGTATTTTATGGACTGCTGAAAGCATCCATTTGAATAGGCTGTGTATTTACCATATTATGATATAGCAATAGAGGACAACCCAATGTTTCAAGCAAAGGCCCTTTGTCTGAGAAAGAAACATGCTCTGACAAAGGACCTTTGCTTGAAAATTGGAATTCTTTGAGATCTGTCATGGCAGTTACTAACCTGTGAACTTTTTACCTTATTTGCCATACTGGTGTTCCTGAGAAAAAGTACCATGTAAATAGAGACTGTTATGAGAACAAGTCTGATGTTGTCTGTTGTGTGTCAACTACTGTACATAGATTTTTAATGGATCTTTGCTTTGTGTTTTAGGTTCAGTTCTTGAGGGACCAGACCCTGAGGCTTTGAAAACAGTTGTGGCACAGGTACTGTATCATTGAAATGTTTCCTTTGAAGCATACTGTACAGTATTTATAATTTCAGGCATCAGAAAAAGTGTTGCCAGGATATCTGCTATGTTGACAGTTACTTGCAGTTTACATTTCAAGGTACTTTAGTTTCATGTTTATTGTGCGTTTCACAAAGAGATCTTGATTCATAATTTAAAACTTAAATGTTCCACTGATAGTGCTATCAACTCTTGCTACATTGAGTAAAAATGTTAAAGAGGAAACAGCTCAAGCTTATAACAGATCAGAGGAAAGATTCCTTCTATAGTACCCTGGGTGGATGTCTTTGTAAGACTAAACCTCATTTTATTAGAAGAATTACTCTTCCTTCACTTTAAAAATGCAAAAGTAGTCGACAGTGTATTCTTGGCTTCCTTATGGCCACTTACCCAAGGACTAACTTTCTACCCCCCCCTACTTAGCCTTGTTGTATATGTATTTTTATATAGGCTATGCCTGTGATCATTGAATTGATGAAGGATCCTAGTACAGTGGTTCGAGATTCAGCTGCGTGGACAGTGGGTCGTGTGTGTGACCTGCTACCTGAGGAGGCAATCAATCCAAACTATCTTCAGCCTCTGTTGAAAACCATGTTAGAATGTCTGTCTGCTGAACCTAGAGTTGCTGCAAATAGTTGTTGGGTGGGTAACTTTGTATTTACAGTGACTATTCATGGTTGCTTCTTAGTTTTGTTTTTTGTTAAAGTGTTCATCAGTTGCTGCATGTGGTGCATATATAATCCATGCAAATACAAACAGATTTGGGCATCACAGCTACAATGCACATTGGTTTTAAATCTAAGGTGTTTTTGGTCACAGTAAGTGGAGGGAGTTGCTGGTATGCTGGTTTGACCTGTGGTAACTCAAATTTGGCATTGAAGAATTGAGAAATATAGTATGTGGCTGATGAGAAGTTGCTATGGAGTGACAAGATTCATTGAAATGTTTGAAGTCATATACTATTGCTACTACTGTATATAGTTGGCTAGATATTATGCATTGTTTTTACCCGAACGTTTGGGCTGAGGTTAATACTTCAAATGAATATTAAAAGCTACGTTGTAGTATTTTCAATGTAGTGGAAGTTCAGTAACAAGTTTACAGTTTTACGTACATGTAATTCGTTGATGATTCATAGAAATTTCTGTTTCTACAGGCTTTCTCATCCTTAGCTGAAGCTGCTTATGAAAACGCCAAAAATCCAGATGTTGATGACGAGCCTCAAACTTTTGCTTTGTCTTCAAGCTTTGAAACCATAGTACAAGAGCTACTGGCTGTAACGAACAGGTGCTGCACATTTAGATGGACCAAGGGTAGCTAGAATGTTAAACTTTTGAATCCTGGACACAGGGTCTTCGGGAAGTTATAAACTTCCATATCCTTCTTATTCTCAACCACTGTTTCTTTTACAGACCTGATGGCAACCAAGCAAATCTCCGAAGTGCGGCTTATGAAGCAGTAATGGAAATGATAAAGAACTGTCCTAAGGTAGGCTTACGTTACGAACAGTAGTCATTACTGTGGAACAACAACCTCAACAACAGCAACGACAACATGGAGCATGTCTGTAACATTTCCAAGGGGCCTTCTTCATTTTTTCATAAAATGGAAACTGGTAGTCGGAAGGGCTTCAATTATATAAAATTTTGGATGGTTACCTTATGTTGTAAAAGTTATAAATCCGTTTGACAGATACCATATCATTTGTTTATCTTTAAGGATTGCTATGAAATTGTACAGAAAACAACACTGGTAGTTATTGAAAGGTTACAGCAAGTCCTGCATTTAGAGGTGAGAAATCATACAACAGGTTTTTACCTGAAGACGTGCTTCTGACTGAATTCTCGTTTTTAATATCGGTTTCTACATTAGGGTCACATATCAAGTACGGCAGATAGATCTCAGTACATGGATCTGCAGTCACTTCTCTGTGCCACTCTTCAGGTAAGCAAAATTGTACAACTAAATTAAGTTGTTAGGGACTTTACGTTGTTTTAGCGAGGTCATTAAGACTGTTGTGTAATCTAAAGCAATTTTTGTGGAGTGCATGTCGTGGCTATTACACAACTCGCAATCAATACGGATTGAAAATTTCAATTACTTGTGTTGATGCACTCTTGTCGTCAACCAGAGATACACACAGAGAAACCGGTTTCGCTGAAGAACACATTGTAGTATCGTTGAAGTACCCATATTCTTCGATATTGTTATTTCCTTCGAATAATCCCCAGTATCTCAAGCACTTCTGAAAGAAAAAAAAATCATTTTGCTTCAATCCCTGAATTTGTAAGAGTGGTTGTTCTTGACAAAATTGGTTTTGACAGGACTACGAGGAAGAAATTATTCTATTGTTCCTTGGAAATAAGGTGGCGAAACTGCATTTGCTATATAAGCGAAGAGAGAACTGTGATTCAACGTTACAATACGCTACTCAGAACACGTTTACGTTTTGCCACAAGAATTTGTCGCTGAAATGTGCAATAAGACAACATTATTTACAGTTTTTAAGTTTTCCTACTTACCTCAATGTTTTTCAGAGTGTGCTGAGGAAAGTTCGCCATGAAGATGCATTAAAGATTTCTGATGCAGTTATGGGTGCATTATTACAAATGTTAACTGCCCAAACTGGGCAAGCTGGAGGTGTTCAAGAAGACGCCTTGCTGGCGGTTGGAACCCTTGTTGAAGGTATACTGCGATTATTAATACGGAGGTTCGAGTTTTAAACGTCCAACTATTTTTGATTGAACGAAGCGGTTACATATGATTCCCAGGTCGAACAGTAATGTCGAAGCCTAGTTCTATCCCAGCCCCAACTTATTTTAAGTTTAGCACTTCCAAAACATTTCTAAAACTCATCAACCCTTTCCTGTCCGAGACGTCTCCTCTTGACGAGTAATATCGTCTGGCGTTAGCCAGAGTAAAATTAAAAAGTCGGGAACGGACTGGAAAGGGTTAATAGTTCATGGGGGAAAACATAAAGGGAAATCAAGAAGTGTTTTGATACCGTGATCTAAAACACTTCACTAAGTTAAGCCAATTTTTTCGTTCGATTTTCTCCTGAAATATTGCTTCATTGTAGAAGATAAATCAAACAGTCGTTGAATTGCTTGAACTTACAATCAATCACTTCTTCTCATGTTTTATATGCACGTTCTCGAGCTATTCTACTCAGAAAAACTTTCTGAGTCCCTGACGGGAAAGTTTTTCTGAGTAGAATAGCTTGAGAACGTGTGTATAAAACATATCAATCGAGCTGCGACATTTAATAATAACTTCCTCTCATGTTTAATAGATTTCTTGAAAAGTGTATTTCTAGGTATAGTTTTCTAGTTTCATCAGAGTTGGTGCACTCCCTTGCACTTCGTGGTCTTTTACACTCTGGTTAAAGTGCATGTTGTATCATTTACATGTAGTTGTGGGTGCAGAGTTTATGAAATATATGGAAGCATTCAAACCAATCTTGACGCTGTCTTTGAAGAACACCGCGGAATATCAGGTAAATCATCCTTTGCCTTGCTTTATTTTCACGTCAACCCAATACCTCACCATTTCTTGGAGATGGCGAGCTCGGTCTTTGAGAGCCAGGTTTGATTTTTTTAATGAAAATTTAATTGTAGAACTTTTAAACTTCACGGACTTCCAGACCCAACATTTTCAGTCCTAACCAGCAAGACCGGCTAAGAAACTCATTCCTCTTAAAGTTATTTAAACTCTTCGGCTGACAACCTCAATTTAATTCAAAGGTTAAAACGTCCATCTGCAAACTTTACTTTGGCAATCTTATCGAAAATATGGATTTAACCGAATTAAATTCTGCGTGTGATTGTTGGGAAACAATGAAGGTGTTGAGAGCCAAACATTATCTGTTCCCTTAGGTCTGTATTGCCGCTGTTGGTATTGTTGGGGACCTCTGTCGTTCCTTTGGAGCTAATGTCCTCCCATTCTGCGACGAGTTCATGAGTTTACTAATGGAAAATCTAGCAGTAAGTGAACATATATAATCCTGGTTGGAATTGAGCTCGAGTAAAATGCAAACACCATTTCAGTTTGTTTCCTCCTCCTCTTTCTGTTCGTTTTTCTTATTTTTTGTTTCCTTCCTTCTTGGCCTAGAATGAAAACGTTCATCGATCAGTCAAACCTCACGTGTTTTCTGTCATGGGTGACATTGCACTAGCTATCGGTGGACATTTCAATAAATACCTTCAGCCGGTCATGCTCACGTTGACCCAGGCCTCGTCTTTAAAAGTAGACACGGTAAGAAGTTTTAAAGCCGTAAAACTTTGACAAGGATGTATATATTGAACTAAGTCAATGGCAAAAAATGCTGGGTAATAGTTACTAGAGCGACTGTTCGCAGCTTATAGATACAACTGTTACTGGAAAACAAACGGCTTGGAGAAATAAAAGCAGTCTGAAAATTATTATAGTCAGCTGGATTGAGTTCGTGTTCCTTTTGTTTCATTTCTTTAAGCCGTTTGTTTTTCCTTTCTTCATCTCTTCATACTGTTTTGTTATTATTAACTCTGCTAGAAACATAAACGCTTTTCTAGCTTTCCGTTTGATAGCACAAGAATCTCTTTCTGTTGATTTTTGTTCAGTGTTAAGGGATACGACGTTGTTGACTTGAGTCAGTTAACGCAACAGGTCCCGGTTGGGTCTTAAAATATCAAGACACTCGAGATTTTTCTCCTTCAGAATTGTAAACTTAAGAGATAGCAGTCGAGTGTAAATGCCATAATGCTCTATCGAAAATTTAATTCAGTATAATTCGGGATGCTGCGGGTTTGAATCACTTATGCCCCACTCGTGTATGGATGAAGCTGGAATGTTGTAATGAATAATCAGCGCTGGAGGTGCTAACTTTGTGTTGAAACCTTCAGCCAGAGGGTCTGTATTGGCGACTGGGTACGAAGATAGTTTACCTGGTAATTTATTGTTTAATTGATTTAGGATGACTACGATATGATAGACTACCTGAACGAACTCCGAGAGGCTTGCTTGGAAGCCTATACTGGTATCATTCAAGGGTTAAAAGGAGATGATGACACACCCAGTCGTGAGTATCCCTGGGCGTCTATTTATGACTTGTCTCTATAACTTTGTTAAGTTAAAATGAATGAACTCACACTGCCCTCTAAAAACACCACTTTTTGCCGTATTTTTCCTTCATAACTCTCAGAACACCTTGTAAAATAGTATAAACTTGTTTTATTGTGTAGCTGAAGTTAATCATGCGTGGGCTTTTGTTCCCACAATCGTCGAATTCATTGAATCCATCGCGGCTGACAAAGATCATTCTGAGGCAGTTGTGGCTGCAGCTTGCGGGCTGGTTGGGTAAGTAAATATCCATTTGTTCCATCTATAAGTCCAAAATGTAGTGGGAAGATCATAAAAGATCATAAATAGTTATGGGAAGGTGTCATGCATTCCATTCGAAACTCAAATGTGGTATTATTATTCCTCCTAGTATGGAGTAATCTGGTTTAGGAGTATCTTATTAAAGTGTTGAAGTATGAATAGAAATGTGTCTTCTACCAATAACCGTTGCTTAGGAAAAAACTGGCGAGTGAAAAATATTTCTTGCCTTTAAAAAAAAAAAGTGAACCACTAATAGCTGACATATCAGGTTATAGCTGAGTGTAATGTGTAACCGCTGTATACTCTATGATGTATCCAAACCTACAGAATTGTGATTTCTTCAACATTTTAACGCTTAAAATATTTTTGGTTTGTCCTTTGTTCTCTCACTGGTTCTTTTGTCTTTAGATGTCCGACATATCGGACATTGTGCGGTAAAGGTTTAACGATGGTTGCTTCTCTTGCAGAGATCTATGTGGAGCTTTTGGCGCCCGTGTCCAGCCTTTCCTGGAAAAAACGTCTGTTCTCGAACTTCTCCAAGAAGGTAGACGGTCCAAGGGCGGCAAAACGAAAAACGTGGCAACGTGGGCTACGAAAGAGCTGCGAAAACTAAAACAAGCATAGTAAGTTAATATCATTTATTAATTACAGAGACTGAATTTGGTCATTTCAATATAAGACAACAGAGCACTAAATTTTTACGTTAGAACTAGGAAACACTTGATGCAATTAGATTTCGAGGATTGTAGGTTATGGTTCTCGTCGAAGGTTCTAAGTTACTTTTTCGCAGCAGGTCTTGGTAGTGTCCGTCCGCAGTTTCACGTGGCTGGCGACCACCCGACGTAAAATGTTGTGCTACAACAGCTGTTGTTGACACAAAGGGGTTGTCATTAAATTATTAGCAAAATTCCAAATGGCATATAAATAATTTATTTATCTCTTAATCCCTTTATCCCTATACTCACTTTTAGAACTACGTCATCCAAATGTCTATAACAGTGATTTATCCAATTTGCACCCTATTGGTTATTTTGTTTATAAGTCCGTAACTGCTCTTGTGTCAAAACAAGGTATATGTGCTCGTAAAACAGGTAGCACTGCTGTAAGGTCGGACACACACTGAACACGTAAATTTACGGCGTTCCGCTTATAAAAGAAGCGCTAACTCTACGGCGCCATTCAAGCTGAATGCGATATGGCAATGAACGGCAATGACGCATATCGTGTAATCGGTTCGACGGCCTTAAGTTACGGCGGTGCGGTTTTTGTCTTATGTCGAACGACCTTTCACACTCGCATTCGATTGTACCGAAAAAAAGATGGCGACTGAACATTTCACCACCTTACTGTGTAAACTTAAACCAGTCCAAATCTGAGAGTGATCTCAACTAAACAATGTTTAACCTAGTTCTTTGTATTAAGAAGGTAAGAGCCTTCTTACCAAATTAAAACTTTCACTACGCGCCAAGGACTATAATTAAATAGACATGTTGTCTCGTCACTTTTTTCACTGGGGTCAATTTTCCTACTCAGTCTTGTAATGTTCAAGTCGAGATAGTCCTTTGTCCAAAAGTCCTTTCCAAGCTTGTTTTATGTCGAGTGCTCGAGATGCATTGTGGTGTAGATTGAATTTTTTTGTGGGAAGGACGAACACGACTTGAAGCGCGCGTACCAAGCAACAGCCAGTGAAATGGTGACTTTGAATTACGTCATTTTCCTGCAACTACTGCCAAAATGGTCCACCCTCTTACAGTCAAATTCGAGGGTAGAATTTTTTAGAACGTTTAAATTCCTGCAAATGAAACACGTCGACGTTGGTGACTTCCTCTGCTCACGATTATGCTGGAGGCCACAGTCACCCACTTATAACAGGATAAGGTCTACTGTAGCACAAACAAGATTCGAGTGTAAATACCAGAATATGTTTTTGATATATCAAACGTCTTCGTCGGCATAGCCATTGTAATATTCAATATGCTAATGGCCACTGTCGTGGGTTTGATTTCCATGGCGTTAGTGAAGGCTTTTTCTCTATCGTTCAAATGCATCATGGCAATTTCTTGTTGTCGTTGTCCTGTGACATCTTCCAGTCAACGCATTCTCAATCCTGCTTTCTGTGGCCTTGTAATCCACGAGCCCTGACGTCCTTTTCAGTTTGGATGTCCCAAGAAAGCTTGAATACTGATTTTCGCTTATGTCGTCTTCTCGAAATACTCCGTGTTTATTCCTGGAAAGTGATAGATCCTTCTTGGCTTTTTTTAACCTAGAACTGACCAGGCGAGTGAAAAACCGAGAAAAGAATGGAAAGCGACGTGAGCACAGTGACATAGAGTGACTGGTTTGGAGAGACTGAGCTGAATTAGAGGGCAAGGAGAGAACCAAACGAATTCCGCGCCGAGAAAGTATGGACACACGACGGTGTCAGTCGAAAACGTTCTTGGAAACCAGAATTACTTGTGGAACGCTAAACTAATAGGTTCGAAATCTTCTAAATAACTGCCATCCCTGGAACTGGGATCCCAGATTTCCAACACGTTAGAGAGACGTAGTCTTTCTTATCTTGAATCATGTACAGGGTGTACCTTTTAGGCGCATTCTTCGATTGGAGGTTCCGAACTAGGGTCATAGATTAGTTTCATGGAAATAAAACTCGGCATCGCTGGCGATTTCGTTCCTCATCAGAACGACTGGTTACTGGAACACAAATTTAGATATTGAGCGACAGAAGTTATTTAGATTGAATACTAGAGAGACAGAGAGAGGAGGGAGTTGAACGTAAGTGAGAAAATCTATCTTCCAATCTGTAGATTGTTAAATAAAATCAAGAACATTGAAAGCATTCTCTTGCAGTACTTTAGAACCTGTTCGGTCGTGAAAAAGTTGCAGTTTGTATCGGGGTAAACCTCACAAAATACCTTAAACTTCACGACGCTCATGAATGATGTTATAAATTTGGAAAAAAATATGCCGTAGCATTTTACGTGATCCACACAACATGTATACGCATACACACACATAAACACATGCCCATGCACTCTGACCTACACACCTTATTATGTATAAGTGAATTTCATCTTACTAAGTGTAGATGTTTTGTAAGCCTGGAGGTCACGAAATTTTATAATTTTTAAGTTAAGAAAGAGAAAACAATCGAATTTTTGCATGTCTTTAATCTTGCAAAACCTGCTGTGAAAGACAATGAAGTAGTTCGTAGATAGGGCGTACAGCAAGAGGTCATTGGATGTAAGGGCCAGGCCAAACCACGTACCACTTACAGCTCGGACGTAAAGCAAGTGAGCTAAAGATTTCAGTTAGAGTCATATGCATTAGGCTCGCTTTGTAAAAAATTCGTCGTTTCTCCTGAGTGAGGCATACCTTAATGATATCATAGAAACCCGTTAACAAGAGTGACAGATTTATTTGCTTGTAATTATGTGTGAATGACCCGGTGAGAGTCAGCTGTTGTTTTCATTCATAATAATCTATCAACGGTTGCCAAAGACCTCTACACTAACCTTTTCACCACACCGTCAAATGCTACTTTCAAGGCCGCTGGCTAGCTCCAACTAAATTGAGGTAACAGGGTACATAATAAAAACCTCATAAAGATTATGTTATGCTTAAGGGCATTCGAAGCAAACACACAATCACAATGGAAACATTTTAGTTGTATTAAGACTTTTTTGTTTTCGTTTTATATTATTTACACTTTCAATTAGACGTTATGAAAAAGTGTTCCTGCAGTTAAACAAAATAAAGTTAACGAGAGTACAAAGTCCTGCGAACTTTCAGCGGCGTCCCTGGTCAATCATTCATCAGTCGATAAATGTGTGTATTGATATTGTCCCGATAGCAGTCTTCTGTATAAGGTATTACATTTTTGGGCGTTTACTGCGATGAATTTCTTTAAAATTAACCTCTTAAAGCAAACAGTATAAGTTTAACGACGTTTCTAATTTTCAAATATGCCATTAAAAATAAAATTGCATTAACTAACTGAAAAAAAAAGGCCTGGCTACTTACATTTTACTACAAAGTTTTTTGATGCAATATCTCTCTTCTCAGAAATTTTAAGACAAATTCCACAGAAGAGAACTGGGATCGATCAAGCCCACTTAATTGTGGTATTCTATCACCAAATGAATAGTTTTTTTCTGTTTATGATAGTCCTGCAGTTAGAAATACACAATATTCCACTGATTGTTACAAAGATAGAAATACCCAAATAAAGAAAACGTATTAACGAGTAGTAAACTAAAATTTGAAACTAGAGACCCTGTGGACTGGAAATATCCACAGTTTCAGTAGCATTGCAAAGATACACCGAGCAGTGAATTACAATAGTAGATCTTTCTTATATTTTGAGGTTTTTGATGCCGGCCTAACCGTGAACGAATATGAATATTACTTTATTATTTGCTTAACCGATGTGTTGTGCTGTCTTGACAACAACTGACGACTGCCTGCTGAGGTATCTAACGTAGTTGTCGGACTTTATCCAAACTAGGTTTTTCATGCGTGGCGGGGAAAAAATTGGTGAATTCTAACGTTTTGTAAGACGACATAAGCATGATTAAGTTATCTCAAACACAAATGATAAAGCTATTGTCGGGGAATATTTAAGAAGCTAGAAAACAAAATGTTATTACCCTCGCAGGTCTAGTACGCATGTGCGGACTCAATTTATGACAGCCAATTGTAATTCACGTTGAACAGAAATGTTCGGTTTTGCGCATTAGCTATGACGTTAAAAAATTGCTCACGTCGATAGAAATGTGGTCCTTTGTGGTAGTATTAGATTTGAATATCATCTAAGATGTAAACATCGTTAAAGCACAGCGGGATGAATTGGTGTTAGTGATTGATTCCTCTCTTTCCCTTACATAGCGTCTTTTTTTAAAATGCCTCGTTTACTTATTGCAAGTCGTTTGTTTTAATTTCTTTTTATTCTAGCATTGTGTATTCATTTCATGCTTGTCAAAACACAAATCATGTGAGGCTCTTAACCGTCAAGTCTTGTTTATTTTAGTCAGTAAACACGTCGTTTTGTCGTGTGTTCGTACCCTTCTCATTTAATTCATCTACCTTTCGAAAACCCATCATCTTGTTGTGTTTTCCTTAACCCTGTGTTTTAAATTGAAAATTGTACATTGATGTTTTCAGAAAGTTTAGTCATAGGCATGTCCGTACAATCGAATGTCAATATTTGGATTCACGTAATCGAAATCAGTAACTAGGCAGCTTTCCATTTGTACAGCTGGGAAGGTAGTGGCATATATATAGAACGACAGCAATATTTGAACACCTTCCGAAAACTGGTTCTCGTCAAATTCGGGGTACTTGCTTTTGAATCGAGAACGTCACTTGGTATATACTGAAATATTCCTTAAATACCGCTCCCTATATGGTGCCGCAATTCCAATTAGTTGTGGGCCAATTATCAATGAAATGGTCTAGTGCAAACTGTACACTAATGATACTGAATGCCTTGTACGAGTCTCTGAAACAACACAAGGCCATTTCCCTTATCCTTACGTATCTCACTTAGTGGTGGTAAGCCGTATGTGAGTTTCCGCAAGTCTCAAATGCGGTGACATTTTTCACGCGTCGTTGGTGATGAAAAGAGTCTGTAAGAATAGCTCAGTGGAAAGCGTTATTAATAATGAGAATCGTGTCTCCTTCGACACTTTCCTACGGGAACATATTTTCTCAGGTTGCCTGGCATCGAAGTTCGAGCTTCGCTTGTGATTCAACATTGTAACCTGCACTAGACATGAACCGTTTGTTAAAAATAATTCAACCTGTTGAGTGAAATGGGGCATTAATTTCAGTTTAATCGTTATTTCCCATGACCTGATAGGCCAGCGATAATCTGTTTTTGCAATGTATATTTTCAGAGATAGGCGTTCTCTGATTGGCTCGTCAAGCTTTTGTCAATTGTCTTCTCAGCCAATGACTGACGTCGGTTGTGAAAGTGCTCATATTTAGAAACACATGTTAGCTCACGGGATTGAAATCATCGCCGATTAGGAGTTCGAGAATGGAAGTGTGACTTGTGCACAACACAGACTATTTATTTTAGATCGTTGGCTAGCCATCTCCTGGTATTAGAGCTTTGCTGTTTTAGCGTTTTATCAGAGGCTTCTCTTCTTCCTAAAGTTGGCACGGCAAAGATGGACTTGCAAACTTCACTTCCTTCAGTGAGCATTTTCAACGAACTTCAGACCGTCCATGATAAAGGATATTTCTATGTTTTACCATCCCTTGAAGAGGACTGGCAGCAAGTAAGTGTTGAAAATGTATTGCGAATGCCAAGAATAATAACGAAGCTACGAAACGTCTTAAAAGATGTTTTATTAGTTTTTTTTGGAGGTTATAGTATGTCTTTCTTTCCAATGGTTGGTTAATCTTTGTAATTTTGCTTTGTTCTACTACAGACACGGTTAGAAATGGATCGCTATCTTTGTCCTGAAAGCTCCAGCAAACATGACAACGAATTGAACGGGATTTGCAGTAACGCTCCGTGGAATGATATACCATTAACATTTGATATCGACTCGCTTCCTGCACCAGAGGACTTAGGAATAAAACCGATCGAACTGAACTGCTCGCCTACTGCATTTTCAGACGAGGTACCTGTTATACTATCAGAGATTCCAAACGAGGAAAAACCTAGTTTAGAACTGAGGTTGAAGCCTATCACTATAGAACTACCGAGCTGTCAAGTGACAGAGGAGCCCAAAATTACCCACAACGTGTTACCTTTGACTCCGCCGAGCTCGCCAGAATCGAGTAAGGTTGAGGTAAACATGGAATCCAATCCACGCACAAAGACAAGTAAACATACACGAACGAAGTCGAGTTGTGGCGGGATTTCCGTAAACGACAAGGGATTGTCCGAAACGAAGCGTAGAATTCATCGTTGTCAATTTACGGGTTGTCGGAAGGTTTACACGAAAAGTTCACATTTAAAAGCACACCAGAGGACGCATACTGGGGAGAAACCATATCGGTGCTCTTGGGAAGGCTGTAACTGGAGATTTGCACGCTCCGATGAACTGACAAGACATTTTCGAAAGCATACTGGTGCTAAACCTTTTAAATGTGTACATTGCGATAGATGTTTTGCTAGGTCTGATCATCTAGCCTTGCATATGAAAAGACATTTGTAATCATGTCTACGATACAGAGAATGAGATGGCAGAGATCGGAGTTAGGCCTGTCCACTTTGACGTGTGTAATGTTGTTTTACGTGTAAGCTGATCCCTTGAGTATGGGTGGAAGTTGTCAACGGGCAGTTCTGTGTTTACAGTAAGCTGCTGTCGCTTGGTTTGACGACTTCTCACATGTTTCCACATTTTCTTTCCTTGGCTCAATTGTTAAAACATCTGCTATTGACTGTCCTGTCGTCATTGACAAAGAACAACATGCAACAGACGAGAAAAAACACGCTGGTTGAATATTTGTGAGAATCTAGTGTCGGAAATGCTGTTTCGTTGTTTGTTCGTAAGTGTCTTCAACTCAATGTGCATGACAAACGCCTCGAAATCGAAAAGACGTGGAAGAGTGGGAATTATTGCTATTTTTATAAAGAAAATTCGATGAGACTTACGTAAATAACATTTTGACTGTGTGCCCGAATATTGGGGACACACATCAAATATCTTGTGAATAAATAAAAAAAAAATCTTTCAGCAAAATCCCAGTCATATTCTTTACTAAAGCACATAGCACTACTGTTACGAAAAAGGACATTTTGGCTAAGAACTTTTGCATAGTCTATTTTTAGACATTCGTCCATGTTTTGTGATAATTCAGATGAAATGCTGGTACTACGTGTACATGAGGTCGTTCATTGGCGAATATTCCCTCTTGTTATTCTCTTTCAAATAATGCCGGATGTTGTAAATATTTTATGAAGAAGATTTTAAATAATAAACGAATTCAGTTTTCAGCCCCAAAAGAAAAAAATGTGTTTTCAACATTTTAAAGTTTTTCATGTATTACAAACTCACATGTAGTTGTATTTCAGAACTGAATGCTGTTAGTTACATAATTGTTTGAAAAAACCCTACCAATTCTTGAAAGAAAACTTAACCTAGAATTTTTGAGAAGCTCATTTTGGTACAAGACCCATCATTTCCAAGTATTTTTTTAAAAATATGCAGTTTTTTGTTCACGAGCTAAGAGAGAGAAATGCAAGATCTGATGTTTGAGTTCTTTATGCCTCCAAATTCAAGAGCGTGTGAGCACATTTGACATGCACAGTGACTGTTTCTTTGTGAGACCTGTGCGGTAGCTTGTTACTCAATAGGGACCACGTGTGTCACAGCAGACGTACTTGATTTTGGACTTCCAGATTTTTTGAACATAATTATGAATGTTGTGGTCTTTGATGTGGCTCCGTGTTGACAGAACTTCTTTGGTTAACCTTAAATACTAGAGCTCAGCGTTGATTTACGTTGTCTGTTGATCACATGCTTTCAAAGCGTGATTTTCACGCCTTTTTCGTGCTAATTTACTTTCAGTCGAAGAGATTCGTCAAAAATGCATAACTTCATACAAAACCAAACATGGATGATAGTATGAGTTTATATCAATTCGTGGCGGAGAGGGAAATTTCACTCTCAGTATGATAAAGTAAACATCGCATGCCGAAACCTTCGCTCAGAACTCCGTAAGTCGCACCAGTCTCCCTCCTTCAGTTCCATAAGAAGGACTGCGGGGAGAGGTTCGGGTTCTGGAAAGGCACTTTTTGATGCTGGAAGTTTGTCAAATTTAAAACGTAAACGTGTGAATACAGTGTTATGTTACGTCGGTTCCATGGGGATAAAAGGGTAAAATGCGCGGTTGAAATCCTGTTATGCTAAATGTAAAAGAGCCTAGCTAATTGCTCCTTGTAGGACCATTATGTAAGTCAAGAGTACGTTGATTAGAATGTAAATGAACTGAACTTACAATTCGTTGCAGTCAAAAATGTTTTTAATCATTGTCTCTTGATTTTATTATAGTGGTCCTACACGGAGCTATTTGCTCGGTTCTTTTATATTCAGGATAACGCTTTCAACCTGTGGAAACAATGTTTGAGGGCAGAAATTTGAAAATCTTATAACGTGGTCTCGAACTTAACTGGGACATGTGACCATAAGAAATGCGCAGCAAAAGTTAGCGCGCGCAAACTACATTCGGCTTACAAAGTAAAGTGAGTAGAAGCAGTGTAGGCACTGTATTTAAAGTGCTGTGCAACATCCTTGCACCCTACAGATCGTCTGCAAAATAACTCGGTTATGATCTACGACCATGAGGTAGATGAACGATCTTCAAGCTCGATACTCAGAAAATGATTTCTGAGCCCCAGACGGGATCGAACCCGCAACCTTCTGATGACTGGCCATCAGAAGGTTGCGGGTTCGATCCCCGTCTGGGGCTCAGAAATCATTTTCTGAGTATCGAGCTTGAAGATCGTTCATCTACCTCAATATATCCAAGCTCTCATGTTTCTCAAACGTCAATCTACGACCATGTTGGCTAGAGCAGATAGGACTGCTTAAACGTTCAGAAGTTTAGTTTGGTGGCTTTTAAGCAGTAGAGAGATCTACCAGCGATTGATTCCTCGACTACGATTTCGTTATTTGGAGTTAACATCCAACAAGTAATCCCTCTATTAAATCAATTTGAAATGAATGCACTGCTGGTTGCTATCAACCGTCGAGGTTTCATTTGCGCAAGGATAAATCCTTTGGTCTGGGCGCATTTTGAACAAATTTGGCCAAATCTGTAAAGCATGAAGTAACTTTGTTAAGATTAGACGGTTTTTCAACGACACGGTGGGTTTATCCTTGCGTTTGTAAGAATTGTGGCTTTTGCCTTGGTAATACCGCCATAACTGGCATATTTATTACGCATTAGAAATATTGGTTCCTTGCTGTTGGACCATGATGGTGAAACTAGTGTCCTAACAATTTCTTCTCTAACTTATTTGATTACACGAGTTTCGTGGCAACTGAAACGCCAAAAATGTGGATTCATTCTTTCACAGGTTTTGCAGTTTTCGCCATTCAACCGCACTTTGAACTTGCTTTGTTCAAAAGTTTGAAGAACACGATATATTAGGTCAGCTAAACAGTCCAAGTACTAAAGTATATCGTTAATAACACTCGGAAATAAAGGTATCGTTAATATGCTGTTATTGCGTTGACTTAAGTACATCGTTGTACATAAAGGTCTTTAAGAACGAAGTTTTGGATTGTTTTTCTTCAATTTGCACGAATAAGTGATGATCACAAGAGGCCATTTCCGAATCGCATTCGTATTCATTATAATGAGGCCTTGGTGCTGAGTTCACGTGGAAATGAGTTTATATTTTAAATCAAATTTTCGTTTGTGAAGTTTCAATTCAGGCTTCGTTCTAAGGCGAAGACAACGGCTGCTCGAAAATGGCCTAATGGCATTTATCAATAAGGAATAGTCGATTAAAAATTACTAACGCCTAAAAGCCACCAACTTGAAGTATCCTGATTAGTCCTAAACATCTCAAACTCACTTATTACAAAGGAAATCAGTGCCGAGACGGCGTTTGGATATCTCATCATAATTTGCATAAAATTTTGACAATTTTCAACCTAATTTTGTAGTTAAATGGGAACTGGTTTTGATGTAATGTCGTACATTCAAAAGGAGAGCTTCATTAGATGTCTATAAACCTGAGAGTTGGTTATAAACACTACACCTTGTCTATGATGTATTACATCACTCCTTTGTTTCCTTATAACACCATAAATAAAGACCTTCAACTTCCGTGGTGTGATAACTCCGCACTAATATCGATGTTTACGTACAAAATCCTAAGAACATGCCAAGCCATTGTTCTCCGGGTGATAGCGTGGAACCTACGTTCTTACGGGTGTGTAACTACGCATACCAATGAAACAATCATCGCTATTTTTGCACCCAAGTATTCAAGCTGGGTGTGTGCGCTTTATCTCAAGGACAACTTGCCGCATTCCTTGACCAACATTGCGTAAACCAAAGAACTAAATGCAAAATCGTTCACTGGGCAATCAAAACACTACAGGCTTTGCACGCCGTTACAGGTTCTCAAAGTTTGTGTTCTGTAAAAATGAAAGTTTGTGGTTGGTCGTTGAACAATTGCTATCGAACTTTAGTTAACATCAATCTTCTTACGTAAAATACTGTTTACTGTAAAACAAAGCCGTCTGTGGTATTTTAAACTAAAAGTTGGTATAAGTGAATATTAAAATATATAATTGCAATGGACTCAGAGGGGGGGAAAGCATTGAAATGCAGAATATTCCAAACTTTGTTCATATGGTAAAGGATCACATTCCATTTGACTAGTATGTATGGGCGTTGGTCAAACCAGGATTGGGCTTACAGTATACAAGAATTTACAGAAGGGTTGGGGCAACTGTCATTGACTTGTTTTAGTCAAGGAATGGGGAAAGCTGGCTGGCGAATGGAAAGAGAACATGTTAATGAGTTCAAGCAACAGTTTGCAAGCATGGAAACTAGTTGTTTGTCGAAATGTCGACATGCATATTCATCATGTCGCTTCTTTCATGTCGAATACAGTTGACAGCGCTTGACGGAGATGGAGGACTTTCATAGCTCTTCAACTGTAATTTACACAGTCGTGTTTTCTTTTGAAAAGACGTTTTTAAAGCAATTCACTATGAGAACGTTTTCAAATAATTTTACTCATGGAATACGTGAATGTTATGCGAACGGGAGGTTCAGAGGCGTTAAAATCAAGCAAAACCGTATTCATCTAAACTTCGCCTCGACTTTAAGGAGTTCATGTCCTTAGAATTTAAGTGTTTTGGATGGTAATAAAGTCTTCTGTTAGCGCATGCAATATTACGGTAAAAAATATTGGCTCTTTGTTCTATGGGCAAAAGCGTGGAACAAATGACAAGAAATTCCTTCTTGACTTTTCAACGCGACGCAACTATGCATGATGAATAATGTTCCATTGGTTTTACTGGGCGGATACTCAACATCTTGAATGTCACGAAACAAGCACTTCTTTCAATTTCTTTCGTAATCACTAGGCATTCATGCATGAACGGAAATACTATGAAGAGAAATTTTCATGATTAACGTAAACAGCCAAAATGAGGTTGATTTAAGCCCTGCGGGTTTGTCGTAAAATTTTGTCTTCGTGTTACCCTGAGGATGATTCTGAAAGGGAAATATTTCATGTAAAGAATTTGGTATTTGTAAAAGGTTGTTTATTTTACCATTCTTGGAGAAAACTGCTCATGGGATTTAAAACAAACCGAGAAAACGAGAAATGATTTCGTGAAGAAGTACCAGTTGTTCAAGTCTCAATGCGACGCAAAGTTTCCTCAAAAATTCTCCGCGCGAAAGGGGGCTCACGAAAAATTCACGCGTGTGCTTCACGAGAACCATTTTGTCCACTTGTTGCTATGGACACAGTAATCAAATGTAGTAGTTGTTTCGTACAAGTATTGCAGGGACAGTCTCTATATTTCATTATACAAACATTTCGTTCTATCTGGAACCGTTTACGTGTCAGAAGGTTGAAGAACGCAGCGAAGACGTTCGTTAAGAAATGGCAATCAATACTGGAAGATTTAAGGATAGAAATCCGGACATTGCAGCGGTACAGTAGACTAATATGTTACTTTAGCTTGACTTAATCTTCAAGAGAGACCGATTTCATTCCCACTTGTCTTAACTTTCCAGGCTGGAAAGCTCCTAGGAAGTGGTGATAGGGCTAGTTCGTGCTTTAAAATTCAACAAACGGTAAGAACAAAATAATAACAATTTGTTGGTAGACACGTGCATTTTACTAAACAAGAATTTTTCATTTTTCTTTTAAATTTGCTATGTGTTTAATTTAGGAATCTGTCCCGCCAACAATCAAGAAGTTTTATGACACAACAAGGCCAGAACCTGGGAAAGCTCGAATATTTTATGGCAAAGCAGATGACTGTAAGATTGCATATGAGATAGTTCATGGTGTAAACACGAGACCATCACTTGTGGTAAGACTGAATGTTTATTTTTTATGTTAATAAAATTTTATATGGATGGCCACATTACAAAGGTAATTTCTGAAGTCCCCTGTGATTTATCATAAAATAGAAAACAAATTCAGAAACATACACAGCTAACAAACAGGTTCCTGACTTCAAATATCCAAAAAATATTTTCACGTAATTGTCATTATATATGAAATTATCGTTATATAAAATTTAGAGGGGAAAGAAAAAGTCATCACATTATGGCCATGTGATATTTTATTTTCATTTTCCAATGATGTGGTTGCATGGTAAGCCATTGTAGGTATTGCTATATTGTAGTTCATAAATGAGAGGTCATAAGGATATATAGGAAGAGCTCTGACTTTCACAGGAAAACTACATCAAGTCTTCCAGCTAGTTGTTAAAAACTTAGTTTGAATTTTTCTGGACTATACTGAATATTTGGAAAACTTCATTCTGCAAATCTCTAGGAAATATTGTTAGCAAAGTTCCTTAAAAATTCCCAAGTTCATGACATCCTGTTTTCATTTCCTTAGTTTCTATTCTGTGCTCAGTGTTGCCATTGTTTGATAAAAAAAAATCCTCCAACAGCAATGGACAGCACAGAACAGGAAGGTATGGGATTATTGTAGAAAAAGGAACCTTGCAAATTTTTGGAGATGTACACAATATCTAGGAAATTTGCAATGAAGTTTTCCAGTTCTGTATTTATATATATAATTAATGAAAAGTAGGAATGCATGACATAGCTTCTCTATGAATATTCAAAGAGACCATTCTAGGACATAAAACAACTTCCCAGTCCAAGGCAAGGGAAGTTTTCAGAGAATGTATGTAGAGAATTATATGTAAGCTTTTCTTGATGACACTATTATGTTCGTGAGGCCTCATTCCTTATAATTTCAACAGGCTGGGGATCTAGTTAATCCACACCCAAAAACATCATTTTCACAAAGGCTTTGTGATAAAAGAGAGTCAGTCTATTGCTGTAGAAGAAGAGCACCATTAGGTATGTTCTCACTCAAATTTCCTTCCATGCCATTATAGATGTAAAACTGCACTTTAAAGACCAATTTCAATTTATGTTACCCACACACAATGTAAGCACATTCCTCTGAGTCAATGCTGAAATTGAATTGTTCTATACGGAAGATTTAAAATATTAAGACAAGAGGAATGTGAAAAGATAATACCTTAACTTCACAATTAACTTCACAATTAACCTTAACTTTACAATTGGTTAATTGTGAAGTTATGGTTTCATAATACCCTGAGGATGATTCTGAAATATAATACCTTAACATTATCCAAATTCACCACTGAACCTACAAAAAGACTGCACTATGTTCCATTTGATAAAAGGCTAACAATTACACCTATTCTTTGCAAGAAACGAATTAGTTTTGACTGTGACTTTGTTATTTTCATAGGGAAATCCCATGACCAAAGTGCAGGATTACCTGAAGGAGTTGGTTTGTATGATGTAACATATG
Organism: Heliopora coerulea; assembly: GCA_030142905.1. Classification (NCBI taxonomy): domain Eukaryota; kingdom Metazoa; phylum Cnidaria; class Anthozoa; order Scleralcyonacea; family Helioporidae; genus Heliopora; species Heliopora coerulea. The sequence continues at coordinate 341,170 of JASJOG010000108.1, read as the reverse complement.
GTCTGCCAACTTTGAGAGAAGGAAAAGCTGGTGATATTGTAAACCCACCCAAACCAAGGAAGCAAGTTGAATCAGAAGCAAATGATGGCAAAGGTCTTTATAAAGTCAGTCACCATGCATATGATGTTGGTGAGACATATGACAGACAGTATAACTGGAAGAGAATTCCTAAGACAAGTACATTTGGAGTTGAAACACCTCACAATAATGATGGAATCCATGTTAAGAAATGCCTAAAATGGATATATAACACTCAGATGTAAGAAATCATCATAATGTTTCTGTAAATCTTGTAATATGTTGTGATGCCAATTTTCTGTACATTTGATGCAGTTTATAGTATGTAATTTGACAACCTTCATTGTAATATTTTTACGCAGAGAAAAAGCTTCACATATTGTCTCTAAAAGGGTAGATGACTTTTGTGAGCGTACTCAACCTCAGCTTGGTAAAGTTCATGACCCAATTAAAGATACATTGAAAGTACCTCCAAACCACACTTTTGGTGTTTTGTTCAAGCCAGATGAGTATGGAGCAGGTGATCTCATTCATGGCCGAGTTCCGGGTCAGTACTTGCGAGGAAAAGAACATCAACGAGCTGTCCTGGCTGCAGTGCGACAGCATTTGAAAAAGTCTAATTATCATAAATTTAATGATCTCAAGTCAGCATTTCATTTTTATGACAAGGTATATAAAGTTATTTTTAATTTTACCTTTTTTTTTCTTGAAAGCTTGGACAATGCCATGTTGTGAATAAGGAGGATGGCTAAAAATTTAATCTTCTAAAAATAAAATGTAATTTTAATTATTTAATGTATTAGAATATAACTGGCAGACTATGTGTATTGTCATATTTCACTCAGCAATAATCTTTGAATTTTACAATTTTAGAAGTGCACTAATCCATGCAATGTTGTACTTGACAAAGACATTCAACAGAGATGGGACATTAATCACTAATATTTTTTTCTTGTGTGTGTGTGTATGCAGGACAACTCTGGGAAAATAACTATTGACAACCTACGTACTGTTTGTGAACACCTTAAACTTCCAGTTGATGAAGAACTTCTTGATGCGTTAATATCTTATTGTGATGTGGACGGAGACAAACAAATCAATTACGAAGAATTTTCAAATTTTCTAAATTGGCAAGGGGTTTGGCAAGACACTCTTAAGGCATCACAGCTTGTCTCTGAAGAGGTAGAAAATGTTCATCTTTTTGGTTTTGTCTGTTAATTCACAAGTTTAAGGGTCTATTTTTGGAGGGGAAAAAGTGTATATACAAATACATTTGCTTCATTGTCTTTTTATGCTGGCTTTGTGGTTCTCAAAATGTTGTAATGTGAAGTTTTTAGTCTTTATTTCATAAGGGTAGCAGTTATTAGCAAAGCTGATAAACTTCTGGCCCTCAAATACATTATCATTACCCAATTAGAAATGTGTGTGAATGCAGTCCTGTTTCTGAAAGTGAAGTAGTTTGAAAGTACTTTTTAATTTTGTGCAACAGATAAGGGCAGAAGAAACAAATAAATCAGAAGGTACCTCTGGACAGCCTTCCAACAGACAAATTGACAAAGCTGTGGGAGGATGGAAAACTTCCTCATCAAATATTAATGCTACAGTGGGACGTGTTGATACTAAAGGTGCAAAGGATGTTGATATCTTATTCTGTGTTATGTACCATATTCCATACCTTATTACAAGAACCAGAATTACAATAACGTGTTGAATGTGGAAGATATGAGAGTGGACACTATGCTGGCATCAGTCGTGTAGCCAGGGTCCAGCCTTTGGGGGCACAGCAGTTTGTACCGAAATATGTGAACCCCCTGAAATATTAATTTCACCATAAAATCTTTGATTTTGATCCACTTGTTCTTTAAAGGAGAATAAATTGAAAATTAATGATACAAATTGAAAACTTTGTCATGTCATCCAGTTTTGGTTATAAGTTAACAATTGGAATGCATTATTAGCCCCATGAGCATTATCCCTTCCTCCATAAGTTTCTCTACAGATTTAATATTTTCTCCAGGATGACCTTGGAGATGATTTGGGGGCAACCACAACCTCTTGCCCCCCACCCTTTGGCTACACCACTGGCTGGCATTTGTCAAGCTTATACAGTGTCTAATAATACATGTAGCTTTCACAGTACCTGAAGTAAAATGAACCCAAAACCTTCTCAGAGCCATATGAATGGGTGTGATCAACATCTGCTATCGTTCATCATTATAGAATCATGGTAGTAGGAATAATGCAGAACTTCTATGCCACTTATTCAATAATTTTGCATAAATTTGCAGACTGGAGACCATATGGGATTCCTACAATTCGTAGTGATCTGGCAGCTCCACGTATAAGAAGAATTTCTGACAGAACTGTAAGTTCTTCTACATGAAGTTATGTGAAATAAATTATACTAAAGGTATTCACAAAATCAAAATGCATATAATAAGTTTACAATTTCTCTAGAATTATGGTGATGAATCTGATGCTCATGGTTTGATTAACCCATCAATATACACTAACCATGGAGTACATGAAAGAGACTTTTTTGAAGCCAGATCCCCCAATGAGGTAAACTATAATTCTATATTATAGTTCAATAGTTCTGACCATGTTCCCTGATGTAGACTGGCATTTAAGTAAGGTCAAACTTTGCTTTGTAATACTTTTCTAGCGGAAACTAAAGTAACTGTTGATTATGCTCCAAACTTATTGCATTACTTTGTTTCTGTTAAGCTGCACCGTGTTGTAGACAGCACTGGACTAAGAATGTCAGCTGATACTTTCAATGCCTTATGGGAAAAAGCAGCTTCACACCACCCACAAGGCTTGGTAAGGTTGATACAAACATCCCATTCCTTGCTTCCCTTTAACTAACTGATGCCTGACAAAAAACACCTAGCTGCCTGAAGAGAGCAGGGGGTTAAGTCATTAGATAAGGCTTTGTTTCATACACTTTTTAGCCTGCAAAATAGTTTAGAAAAACACAGGATTGCCTAATTTTATACTTTGCTAATCCTTTATTTCAATTATTTTGTTTGCTGTCAAACTCAACATATAAAGTCTACAAATTCACTCAGGTTCATATACTTGGGTATTGCACCTCTATTACTGTTGAAGTTTAGTCTTGAGTGTCGCCATTTTGTCAACCATTTAATCTTTCGACAGAGCACACACAAATTTAGATAACCATGTTCTCCAGGGCTGAGCTAAAAACACTAGTACTAACTGATGAACTAGACAACAGCTGTGCAAATAATGGATTTTCAAAGGTTGGTTGATCCTGACTGCTGAGTTTTGATTTTCAATGATCATTTTGACGGCTTGTATCTTTTCTGGTACTCACATTCTTTGTTTAATCAGACCAGTGAACTTGAGATTTGACCACTGGAGTTTGAATTCTTCTGATAATCATGAATAGCTCAGGTTGACAAAAATTCTTTGCAGCAATACACACAAAATAATTATCTGCACCTATATTAGTCATGTCACTGTGGATAAGTACATGTATGTTAAGTGAACTTTACTTTTTTCATTCATGCTTCTAGGTGAGTGTGAACTCTTTCAAAAATGTATTGGATAATATTCATTCCAGTGAGATCAAGGAAGTACAGATGCAAGTAGCCTAGGCTCTATGCTTTTGGAAATTATCCTGTATACAGTCAGTCATAATATTGGCCTATAAACAATAATATTTTAAAAATAGATTGACTTTGTAATGACTATATTATCATGTGTAGCTGACAATCAGTAAATAAATTTTATAACGTTACACTACAAGTACACGTATTGTATCATTGCATTATTTGTTAAGTGAGATCCTTATCTTTTCTTTTGATGATCAAAATTATTATCCATAAAAGAAACTCAACATGTTCTTGTAATTTTGATTGTTGTCAAGAAATGCAAACAATCATCCCACTAATAATTCACACCTTAATCATGTTTCACCTTGCATAGACATCCCAATTTGTTCATTGTATTCTCTAATAAAAATAACTGTAATCATGTTTCACTTTGAATTGGCATCACAATTTGTTAATTGTATTCTCTAATAATGGTAGCTGACACTAAAGAGTTTTCCCTGTTAAACTGAACATATTCCATAAACAGAAATTTGTGTGGAGTATACATGCAGCAATTCTGATTTTTCAGGAACAAACTGCACATGAGGTGAAGGACCACCATTATTGATTAAGTCAAATCCAATGCTCTTGAGGAAAGTTCTCCCTGGATTGTCTCCTGAAAACATGCCTTCTAGTTCAGTGTCATCTGGTCTTACAACTTCAGATTCAACCACTTTTTTAATCTAGAAAAATTAAGAATTTGAAAGACAAGTTTAAATTAACAAATGAATTTCATAATAAATTCATTGAGCTTAAAGAAAACTCTGAAGTCTGAAAGTTTGTAGTTGGCATTTTTTGCATTGGTCAGACATTCTCTTTGGAGAATGTACAACTGGGAGGAGGGAACTTAGTGTGGAGACATGCTTCCTCCAGTATACAGTCTCACTCCCAGTTCTCTTCCTGTTTATTTACCAGAAGAGTAGGGAAACTACTGGAGAATAACTTACCCAGCCAGCTTACAAAGATCACCAATCAAAACTAGAAACTGCCTGTTAGTAGGATCGGCATTGTCACAGAACTCAGCAATTAATTTATACTTAGTACATTAAGAGAAAATTAGGAGCCCCTTGTACTGATGGAAAAAGTAGGGAATTTTTTTGGGTGACCATGCACCAAAATCTTTCCTAAAGTACTTAGTGTTTACCCAGGCTTTCCCCTGCCTGCCTTCACTGATCTTGCCATTCCACAGCCCATTGAATATGTCTTTGAAACAATCCTTGATAGCTAGGTCATTCTGTCAGTGAAATACTGCATGCCTAGTCTACTTACAACATGAAGTATTATAAATCTTTGTGATATATCACATTCAGTGAGAGCACCAATCTGTGAGTTACTCAATTCTACAAGAAATAAGTTACAACAAATTAAAAGTAGCATGTTCAGCATTGATTTCAAACTATTTTAGGCAGTCAGTAATCAACACTAACCTGCAATTGAATCCAGCAAAAGATAAAGAGACTTGAGGAGAGGCAACTTGCTACTGTCCTCAGGATATGTGAGGCTTTCCTTACTGATCTGAAAACCAACTTCTTCCAGTAGTTCAAAACAAATTTCTGTTGAGTCTTCATGGAATTCTGTCTTTAGTTGAGCCACAGTCATCCTGTTCACATGTTCACCTTCTAAATTGTCCAGTGCACCTTCAACCTGAGCCACATCAATGAACTTCACATGAATACAATAATAGAACAAATTGCTTGTAGTCATGCCAAAAGTAATAATTACATAGCAATCTATTTGTATTCTCAGAAATCACATTACATTCTGTTCTTTGAAATGCCAGTCATCTCACAACTGTAAGGGATTACCACAATTTGTTTGAGTCTTATGTTGCAAGCTGTCACTAAATACTGCATTTCCTTGACTTAAATCTTAATATAATTATGTTCAGCTGCAGGTCATGCAATACATCTTTAAGCACAAATGGAATGTACCACAACCATACACTTACAACAACTCTGAGCATGAAAGCACAATTTGATCTGTACTTTAAAATCTTCTTCAGCTTAGTAATTATTTCACCAGAATTTGAGGCTTGAAGCAGTCCATTTAATTCAGCCATATCCTGCCCATCTGAAAGGGAAAAGCACATTACAGTGTTTTTAGTTTCAATATATGTGTATTTGAGTTAACCTATGACTGTTTAATATCTTCTTTACCGTTAGTTTGTAAAATTACTAATTTTATGCTTTCTTCTATCTCTCTCATTTTAGCTTAAAACAGTCCATTTTTATCCTCAGATGACACCCCCCTATACTGAATAAAACCCTCTGATGTTATCCAGATCAAAGTTCCAAATGGGCACCTTAACCCTTTCCCATCTAACCCCCCCTTGATGTGTAACATTGTCTGGTGATAGCCTGAGTAAAACTAAAAGTCAGTATATATATACAACAAAAATAAGTTAAGGATTAAAAAGGGATGATGTCCTTCAATTTGGATTTTATTATCTAATGTAAAATAATGAGAGCCCTGAATTACCATTCAAGTTTTCATCATGTGTGCTGGCCCCTTTGTCAACAACATCTTCCCCAAGTTTGAGGTTTAAAGTCCCATACTTATCAAGTTTTATGTCATAGCAACTATAGCCAAGGCAAGTTCCATGTGGAATACAATACTGTCTGTGTTGTTTGCTATCTGATGAGTCATCATTGTTGAGATTTAGGGCAACTTGTGGTGTAACTCCAAGATCACCTGTTGGATGAACAAGAGGAATTCACAAATTTTAATAATTTACCAAGTTGTCCTAGATTTGGACAACATCAATGACACCAAATTGATGATCAGACAGTAATCAAATGATCATCATAGGGATGGAACACTAGTCTTATTCTTTAAGAAAATTGTCTTCAGGATTTATAATTGCAACATTTGTAAGCAGCAAAATTTTTACTAAGAAGGAATTGTACACTTGAGAGAGTTAATTACATACACCAGGATGTGGAATCATATGTATCAATCATGTTGATCAGGTGGTGATCACATGACATTCAGCTAACAGATGATATTATATAATTATTTTAGGTTACAATTGGATAATGATTATACTGATTTGATTACATAATTACCAATAAGAATTAAATCATAGAAACAAAATGCTGATCAGGTAGTGGTAAACAGATGTTGATGTATTGATGGTTATGGGATTACAAGATACTTTAAGAAAGGGAAGCTTTATAGCTAGTGCAATACTTTTGTTAAATGTCTTACCTTGGCCACCAACATCCTTGTCCTCATCAAGGTTCATTTCTGACCCAGAAGTCACAACCATGCTGATAAGACACAAGCTTCTCCTTTTACTTTTGTTAATTGCTTTAAGCAGTGGATGGTCAACCTTCATCTTCCTGTTATTCAATTTATCATAAAGGTTCTGCCAAGAAATCTCCTTTTTCACAATCTTACCGAGTTTCATAAGTACTTGCAAGGTCTCATTTACAGACAAATCTACTTCAAACTCATCTGCAATCTTCCCTCCAATCTTTCCACTTATGTGAAATGAAGGAGTACTTTCATAGTTTTCCAAAAGAGTAGATGATGATACAAGATTTTTCAGATCAACAGGCTGTAAATTAAGTGCAAATAAATTTACATTAAAAATTAATACATGTACTTCCTTGGGATGTTAAAAATGTCCCATCAACAGGAAATTATAAGTTTAAGCAAGACAAAATTTGCATCCTCAAAGTGATACCAGACCGTATGATCATTATGATTCAGTGATTGGCAACAGAAAACAAAGCATCCCAGTAGCTTAGTTTTTTTTAATTTTAATTATACACTACTCAGTAGCTCAATACCTCAACCAACAAGTCATTTAAATCAACTTTGCAAGGAATATACTTCTTCGATGGTTTCCAAGGCAAATGCCAGGGGTAAGTCTTGCACTCAACAACGAAGAATATCTTAGAGTATTCTGATGAACTTCGATCGGAGACAGGAATCAATGTCTTGTCTCCCACATCTTTGACAACTTGCGCCACAGCTGCATCAAATAACGACATGTTTCTCTGGCAAAATCATTAAGTAAAAATAATGCACAATTTGTATCAACAACACTCGGGCAACAATGTTTGCACTTATTACGTCAATCCGCATCACTGAATGTTTATCCGCAGTTGTTGATATTGGCACCACTTATTTCGTATAAGGTATAAACATTACTTCAGATACGTGCAATTCTTTCGCGGGATTGCGTGTAAGTCGTTGATTGTGCTGTCTACACTGATGGATGTGATATTGTATGAGGCGTCAAATGTGACAATATTATGTAATAAAGATATATGTTCGTCTCCTATAAATATGTAATATGGAAATATATTTATAGCAACAAAATAAATAATTATGTCATAAAAAATATCTCAAAAAATATTTATGACAGAATAATTATGAAATTGATAAAAAGTTAATGTAATTTAAAAAATGATTTTGCTTCAAAAATTGAATATGAACAAAAGATGTATGGCGTAAAAAAACTAGAAATATACTGCATTAAAAATATTTACGGTTTCTGTGCCCGCTTTGCTTGCAAGCAGCGGATTAACAGGTCGATAATGAATTCACTAATTCACTGTTACATGAAGTAATTTGGAAAAAAACTATGCTTTTTAGGAGATGAACATATATGCATATTTATTGCATCATATTGTCACATTTGGCACCTCATAACCTTGTACTTGGAAAGATTTTTGTTTTTTCGTTTTCCAAGCATCAATCAAAACTAATCTAGTGACAAAAAGATGCAATCAAAACTTAGTTCAACAACACAAGGGTATTGTCTCCACAGCAAATATTTAAATCCGCAGTCTCCCGCAACCCAATTCGGCATTCAGGTGAGAGGAATGGAGAGAACGCCTGAGGTCGCAATCCTTAAATGTATAGACCTTATTCATAAATGGTGCCTTATTTAATATTCTTTTATAACCATATAAATTAGCCCCCAAAGCCTCGTTATTGTGTAAGAAATTCAAAAGAATTTTTGCTCTCAGACGAGGTTATACGGGCTAGTTGAACGAGATAACTTTAAAGACATCGCTAAGTAACAATTTTAAAAAAGTACCAAAAGTAATGACACTTAAACTCGGCCCAGAACATTTTGTCACCATCTCCCGTAGTGACGCCTTAGTCCGGAACCCAAATAGTCAACTTTAAACTAACTTTGCCGGTTCAAACGATCTTCCAAAGAAGTGTTTCGCGCAAACATTTATATCTTATTTCAAATATGTTACTTACAGGGGCGCAACTTGAAGGGGGTTGAGAGGGTCGCGACCCCTCCCCTTTTTATGGGCAGGTCTTACGTGTGCTCTGTTAGTAACGGTTTTTGTCTTCATTCCCCAAAGCCAAGTAGATCTAATACACTTGAAATGAACAATATCGTTTGTTACTGACTGCGCCTCTACAACATATGAAATTTGCACCAGCACTTGGAGCCTACAGCATGGAATCTTGTTCTTAACAAATGAAGATGCGGGAACTGCAGATCTGGAAGATGCATTCAATTCACTTTCAAAGAGAAGTTTAATTTTGTTTCTACATTAAATCTTTCAGTACAATCTTCTAGTCTTGACAGTTCTCAAAAACAAAATATCTTTACAAGACTACAAAGAAATTTCCTCAACGCAGGAGTGGAGTATTTAATCTTTAATATCTGTTCTACCGTAAAGACGAAACCTAAAAGTTACTATGTTACAACGAATTCAGGGATGGGTTCGCTAATCTTCTAATTCCCAAGGTAATTAGAGTTGCTAACTTTCGCGCAAGTCGGTAGAACTTTATACAAATTAGCCGTTCTTCCCTCTTTATATTAGGTATCATTCTGCCAGAATTCATGCACAGATGTGAGCACGAAGTGCTTGTTGTCCCTTCCGTACACGTAAGACGCTTTTGTAATGAAAATAAGGCGGTCATATTTAAAAGAACTTCTAAAATGTGAAACGGAATTTAAAGGCAGGTGAACAAGTTCATTGGTCGTTTGGACTTGAATAGTTGGTAAAACATATCCAATTTATTTCAGACGCCATTGATGACTTTGGACTACATAAAGCTTTCTAAATTCTTGGTTCTAATCCAGTACACGTATGAACTTTAAAATGTGCGTTAAGAGAAAGTGATATAACGACATATTAAATACATTGATTCGATAGTAATGCCGAATGACGTTTGCAAGAAATGGGTTAAACTAACAGCAAGATTTTCTTTTTTTTTTGAAAAAGCTGTTTTCTTTTTTGTACTTTCTTACGAACAAAAATAATTATCATAACTTAAAAAGGAAAAAGAAAATACCATGGTAATGGAACATCATCATTTTTTGCCGCTGAATTTTGATTGAAAATCAACGATATCTTCTCGTTTTCACGTCTTTCCCCAGAACCATCTCTTCGCCCAGGAAGTAGATTTTTTATTGTTTTACTCACCGATGTCCATGGCAATAAAATTTCCGTTTCGGTGACACGACGAACGGAAAGGTACCGTTGCAATCGAGACTTTCACATGAAAAATGAACGCAAGAAGGAAAGCCCCCATGGCTTTGAACATGAGCCCCTCAGCCTTTGTCAGGGCGTGCCGCTATGAGCTTCTTTACTATCCTGTGAGTAAAAATGGCGCTAATTGACTCAGCACCCTAAGGAACTCCCGAACTACGAGTATTTTACACAGCCGTTGAAATAATGAAACTTTACAGTTGGACATCATTAAAAATTTATCTCACAAGGCATAAGAATTCGTTAACATTAACAGTTGTGATGATAACCTGTTGTTGTTAAAATACTTGATCAAAACCGCAAATTTAATGTGTTTTTAAAGGCCAGAAATGACATAGGTAAAAAGTCCATTATATTTCGGAAGTCACGACTGTGTGATAGCTTTAAGATATAGCAAATACAGAAGATTTGATAGATCAATTATTGATCCTGGTATTCTCCAACTTAATACTTCAAATTTAGACCAAATTTGGTGCATTTTGTCGCAACAATTGAAAAACATATAGTATTACATATAACTTTAATACGCGCAAATGGGCACAGAATGTCCCACTTTTAGAAATAAGTATTTTGTAACTTTCAGAATTCTATAAATTTCTGCCCCAAAATGCAGGAAACAGCATTTCAGAGACTCCCAGTTTCAAAATTTTTTTATGAGAGCATACCCCTGGACCCGTCCTGGAAAATTTTCAGCCGTCTTACATGAAACTTTTTCCTATGGGGGCTGCTTTTATGAAAGCAAGCGACATTTGAAGTTTCAGTTGGTCACTTCATTCTCCACTATAAAGTTCTCTCAAGAGAGTCTCCCTATTTTAAGCTGGTTCAAGGTATTTGGATCAGTTCAGATGTGTGTCTTTCGAGCTCCCAGTATACCATTACAAGTTTTTTCAATCATCGTCGGGCATGTAAAAAGGCAATTTTCCTGACTTAGATGTAGATAACGCCTTGGCATGTGCACCATTGTTTAATACCTGAATTGTATTTATGATGGTTCTGGGGACACTATCCATTGAAAATCTTCATTAGTTTAGCTGTTCATATCAAATGAGAAGTCTTAAAAAATCCTATGAACTTGGCAACACACCAAATTCCAGGATGTAGCCTGCAAAAAATAAGTGCTGGGTAAAAATATCCTAATTTTATTTTTGTGATGATGTCTGGACAAGGTTAGAGGGTGGGATTACTTGATGATGATGGACGAAAGTACAACAAGATCTGCCAGAAGTAAACTGTATATTTCATTTGGGCTAAAACTGTGCTGGGTGGAATTGATATCAACGCAAATGCCGGGTGCTTAGAATTTATCCTGGGTTAGTCCGCTTGACACTGCCTCACATGGCTACATCCCTGAAACTCGATACTGGTGTAAAATCAATACTGCAATGGTCAAATGCATCAAAGATTGAAGCAACAGAATTCTGCAAGAATTTCTGCAGCTCAGAGGATAGAGTTAAAGCCTTATCATTTGATTTAGGATCAGTCAAAGTTGTTAACTATTGGTATGTCATTGGGTACCCATTATTTGCAATTTCCATGCACCATGACCATATTTTGCATTATTTTTACCCTTGTACTGAGCAGTGCTTGACCTTCAGTAATAGTCGACTAGTCCACGACTAGTAAAAACTGGGTTTGGGGAGTGTCGCATCACATTAGATGATGTGTACATACGCAGTCAATATTATCTCATACAGTCTTGCAATCACTTTGATCGACGAACAATTATGATCATCTGACTGACCATAAACAGCTCAATAACACGGAAACATGTTTGATAGATCCACCATGGCCAAGCCTTCGGCTGAACATCGTTATTATAAAACACGTAGAATTCCCACAGTGCATAAATCTGAGTGAAGCATATCAGGAGACCTGTTGCAGCGGCCCGCTGTGCAACTTTCATGACCTTCCACGTGCGAGCATGGTGCCTCTTGCGGTGACTGACCCCGCCCATTTGGGTTGTTAGGGTAACGACCATGGTGGTATTTATTTGGTCCCCTGCAAGGTGTTCCGAGGATATATCTCCAGATCTCTTTGCATGGTCAGCTCTAGACCTATAACTGACACCATCGAATACCAGAGTATTTCTTTTTAACTGACGCTGGATCCTTAGGCCACCGAAGATGAATCCTCCAAAGAGTAGGATCCCCCAAAAAACGAAGAAAGAACGGCAAATAAAGAGGAGTAAGTGCATACTTGGGAAGAAGGCGAACGAGGAATCAAATGATATCACCACCAAGAAATGTATACTCAGAACTAGTACCAGGACCTTACGCTGATGCACTCGTGTTGGAAGAAGCTGGAGCTTGGTAACCTCGACAAGAGACCAATTGATGAGGAAGAATCCAGACGTAAGGCAAGGGTAGCCGATGGAGAGCATAACGATACCGAGGGATGGAGGAAACGTAACAAGTTCGTGCGATGTATATGGATCAAGTATAAGTACAGTGGCTCGACTTAAACCGAACATGCTAATGAGCAAAGCAATGCACATGAAGTAATTTCTACATTTTTCCTCTCGGCTTCTCCAGAATTTCATGACAAGAAACATTCCATAAATACCGACCACCAAAAAAACAAGTCCCAAACCATAATGGTGAAGTGGCCACGCCCACCCCCAATCCTCTCGTGCTTCTGTCCAATCAGGTACAGGCTCCGGGACGCTGGAATGACTGCGTTCTCTTGTAGAATTTTGAGGAGTTGATGGTTTAGGCGACTGACTCATTTTTTTATATTCGTTAATGATTTGTCTATCGAATCCCATGGAGTAGCTTGGTATCCGTTGTTACACCTGCACAGAAAAACAATCGTATTCTTAACCATTAAATTTAAGTCTAGTAATCCCCAACTTTTATTTTAAGAGGTCTCAGCAGGATTTTTTAAGAACAGGCCATGTCTTAGTCTTTAAGGCGCCAGATATATTTTCAGAGGATTGGAGCCAGACCACTTAAACCAGGCTGTAAAAAATTTCGAGTCGGATCAACGGATTTGCATGTAGAGGGAACGTGGTTGGAATTGGCTTATATCAATTACGAGACTTAATCTAGATTGGAAATCATGTCCAATTTCACGCTTAATTATATTCTTACAAACAATTAGAGAAACTGCAAAGACAAATTATTTTTTAAAAAAGTAATGCTGGTATCATAACCCATTTCCCACCAGATCATGACAAAAAACTAATATGAAAAACAAATGTCACTCAATGAATTTCATGTGTTGGTAGGTCGCGCAGCACCAAACCATGCTTTCTCTTGGGTCTAAAAGTAATTTTTCCCGGATGAAACTTGAAACAGATTCAATAACATCACAACAAGGTGATTATTGTATCGAACAGGTTGGTTCTTAAAATATGGCGGACACGTGAATAAAAGTTAACAGCTGTTGACGTTCTCCCGCTAGCATTGACAGGTTTGCGAGTATTGTATTAGCTCTCCACCTGCAGTTTTAATGAAACACTGTAACATCGTTCAACCTTATCCTTTATCTGACATTACACTGAAAGAAATTATCTGCCCTCCCTAACACGAAAGATTTTTTTTTAAAAAACTTCCTGTAGATTGCCATTTAGTGTCCTGTTATGTAGCTTGCTAAAATAAAGACATCCTTCAAGCTGAGAAGAGATTTACGGCATTCGTTGTTTACACTTGCACCTCTTTGTGACTCAACAAGATTTTTTTGTGCGCCTAATTACGAAAAAAAATAATAACCGCGGGAATAAATTTAAAACGAGACGATGCAAAAGTGTGCTGTACTTTAGTATTCAGTATCTATGAGAAGGATACGTGGCCATTCTGCATGTACGATGACTGAAATGTGTTTCCGTAAAACTTGCTGAATATTTCGCATTTAAACTCATTCATTTGAAATGGAGAGTACATTCGGTAAAGGAAATATTCAAATGTGAAAATAATATACTTTAACATCCAACTGGGAGCAGTAGTGAAAAATACAACTTCATCGGTATCTCCACCATTATAATACGAAACTCGTAGCCAAGTTCTCGGCAACGGTCTTCGTAGTTCAGAGGGCGGAGCACTGCTCAGCCACTAGATTCGAAATGCCACGCATTCGATTACCTGCTTGAGTCCCAAGAGCTGCATTTCTCATAAATGGTCTTGGTTGGGCCTTAAAGTGCAACGTTCTGGCACTCGAGAATTTCCGTCACCGACCTTTGACTCCATTTGCGTAAAAATGTTCGTTGGAAGCTATGAGGTGCTGTGGACGTTACTGACTAGCCTAGCTAACACAGCTTGGCACGGCACATCAGTGTACAATACATAACCGAGCTACAATGAAAATCATGGACTGAACACCACATAACACCAAGCAAATAATGTAACACAACATTATGATCACACGGTAGTACAACAGAGAGTAAGCCATATAGCACTCGATAATCTACCTTTAAAAACTTTTGCATTCGCTGTTGTTAATTGTTCTGTATACTAATGTAAAAATCATTAATAAGTATATTCACCGTAATTCTGAACTAAGTATAGTACAATATATACGTACCAACAGACAGAGTTCTGTCTTGAGTGTGTTTCCTTTCGAGATCGAGTCTCAATTCAGAAAATTAAATGGGCGAAAGCAATTGTACAAGTATGCTCAAGAAGAAAGATCACTGCTAACTTCAATTAACAAGGAAACGTCTATTTATTTGCTCTCGTTAAAATGTTAATATGTGCTTTTCCATTTCATTAAAAATTACCAAAGAGATAATGAATAAATGAGAATAGCTGCAATTTCACTCATTTGTTTTCGACTCTGCCGAAATATCGCGTTTCATTGATGAATAGTTTATTGTCAAAAAGAACAATTTCGCTGATCAATTGAACAGATCCATATGAAGTCTCGGCCTTAATTTAAACTGTTTATGAGTAAAGAAAGAAATGGTAAATATTAGAGCAATTTATTTGTAATTTCCTGGGCATAGAAACTGGAGTTCAGACTGCAGATCGGACGTGGTCGAAAAAGCAGTACATTGCGATGGTTGAGTAAAATTTGTTGTGTCTGAAACCGACCAAAACTATAACTTAAGTAACAACTGACAAACCGATTCATTATGGAAATTCGTGCTGACTTAAAAAATTCATCCGGAGGTTACACAGCTTGATAGTAATTAGAGAACCAATTCTACCCCGCCATATTCGCTTGGCCAAGCCGCCATGGAAGGATAGTTGTGGAGTACTTTTAATATTTACGAAGGTAATGTGACTGAAGTGACTTCACACATGACGCAAATGTGAATGACAATGTATCTTCCTAACGTCATACACGCAAAGACTCATCAAACTGTCCTTTCTCGGTGTTATGTATAACAATGAACTTACCATTATATACCAAATATTGATGTTTCAGTTTTCAAATCTTCACAGCCGCAATGTTATCAAGTCACTGGAAGTTTGGATGCTGATGTTCACTGCACAAACATCCTGGCTAAGTAACAGAGACTTTACATAAACATGCAGCTGTACTGACAACTCTGATTCTTCTATAGATAATAAATACTTAAATGGCAAATCCTCTCACAGTTATTTCGTTCTTCTTTGCCTAGAATGATTTACATAAAATCGTTTGTGGATTTTTTTCTCAAAAATCTTGATATTCCTGAAGTGCAATCAACCGAGGTACTTTTGGCATACCAACCGCCGTTGATGTTTCTTAGACTAAGTAGGGGAAAAAAGAAGAAAAGAAAGAAAAAAGAAGTACTGATGTAGATTTAAAGATTGTCACCAAAGTCATAAGTTAACATAACATATATTTATAAAATATTTTGAAATTGAGTAAAGTGTCTGGCTGAAAGCCACGTTCCTATTCCATATATATTCTATTTAATTCTATTCAGTTTTACTAATAAAGCTCAAAAGAATGAAATTGAGGCAATATGTACATAATCATGCATTGTGGAATTTATGCACTTGGTCTGTATGACTCTTATGTTACCACAGGCTCAAATTAATCCATAAAACTTCCAAAGGGAAAGCACTCATTCGTCCAAACCGGAGATTTCAAACAAGTTGTTTCAGCATCTCAAAAAAAACCAAAACAAACATGACTGCTTTTCGATTTCGTATCGAACTTTAATTACTCAATTTTCATTTAGCAGGAAAAAAATCCTGGACAGGCAAAATCAAAATTGTCATAAACAAATACAGTTTTCTTTTATACTTTAATGAATATTCATTTTTAGCCTTAAAAGTACTCGTATTAACTTCGGTTTCACGTTTTATCATGGAGTATGAAGAGAACTTTAAGCTAAAGATCTCCTGGTCGCCGAATCTCAGCAACAATTTGGTCGATATGGAAAATAATACCAGTGCAGAAATACCTGAAAGACAGCATATGCATTTCCAGGTGTGAATCAACATATTCATATCTTATTATTGCGACTTTCCAAATACATTAGTAATTTAGGAATATCATAATTAGAGTTGACAGTAACATCGTGGATGCCTGGAAGGAGCTGTGCCTACACCTCCACATAAAAAAACATTCTGGTCGTAACTCACTCAAAGATTACTGGAGAGTTCAGGTTGAATTAAGACTATGAGTACTTCTTCAGATCTGTCTTGAGTTTGTAAAAAAATCCGTAATTACATTCTCAACAAAATATATTGGTTTGTTCCAATTCTTCGGCAATACATCGATGCCACTATACAGCGTCAGAATAATAGTAAACACTTGAAAACATCTTCAACAGTCATCTCTCCTCAGCCTCTTTAATCGCTAACCGTTTATTACAAATGTACGAAACTAGTAAACAAACGATTATCGGAAGCACAGCGAGAATTCATCAAACGTTCAACTGTTGTATTTGACAGACACAGCAGGAAATCTTCAAATACTTTATCACAATCTCCCGATCCTCCGCTCTCCGTATACGTTTAAGCAAAGCTATATGAAAATGAACATACTCTAACTTTACTTAGATAAAGCAGTTCATATACGACTACGGAATTGGACCATACCATAAATATTTTTCCCACTCGTTGATCCAATTTTGAAATCACTTCCTCAATATCAAAGATACTCTTAATCTTTTCTTCCTGTACATTTCTTAACAGTTTACTAATATTACATCGTAATGAACACCAATCTTTGTGGGGCAGTGCAGGTGAAATTTTTAAAAAAAACTTTAGTTTTAGACAAGATATATTTTAAAGAGGAACAGTAGGATTGTAATATATTTCGACTCTCTCCATTTTCTATGTTAAGTCGTACGTTGCAGAGTTTTTGAAATTACTATTGTACAAAATCAGTGAAAGAACGCCTCAAACGCAACAGTTTTTTTGGCAAAAATTCTAGCTTATAATCTCCACAGGATATTTTAACCTGTATTTAACAGTAACATTATACTTTACCTATTTTGTGCAAGGCGATTAGCTTTTCTCTTCTTGTTGATCCAACTAGACTCCTGTGCAATCCAAGACGACCAACTCTTCCGAAAAAGGCGTCGGTACAAAGGACTCGAGTGATTTGACATACATCAGCCGTCTTTAAATATTCACAAACAAATACATAAACATCTAAAATAAGAATAATCAGGTCATATCAAGCTAGGTAATATTTCTCATTCGTCTAAACGAACCATTTGACCTGAACATATTTCTTTTTCGTTATTAGACAAAAGTGACTGATCTGGAGCTCCTGTGGTTACATTTCGCATTATGCTGGTTACTTAGTGGCCATTAATTTTTTAACTCCGCCTGCAAACTTTGCTGTTCTGTTACACATGCTACATACTATGGAATCAATTTTAGCGCACTTTCGGTAGTATCAAGCAGTCTTGCGAAGAAGCCCGCGGAAATCTTCATCCCGCAATAAAGGAACATAACCTTGACTTTTTAAAATAAACTCACCAAACAATATTTATGAACATTCTACATTCCAATGTTAAACTTCCAAAACACTATTCCATAAATACTTAAACTACTATAACTCTTGTCAAGACACAAACGCCGCTTTTTCCTGTATCCATAGTTAAGAATTTTCCCGAAAGAACGCGTCCGTGACAAATCTTCAGCAGAAACTTCTCCATAAAAAAAGGTTCGCATTTATTATGAATTTTGAATTTACAAAACTTCTAAGGACAATTAGCGCTGATTTTTTTTTTGCGCCTATCTGATTGAAGTCAGGAGACAACAATCAATCAACATCGTGTCCACATATTCGTTACAATTCGAGCGCCATTTGTTCTTCTACACAATACATTTGCTTGCATGGATCTACAATTCGGGAACTCTTCCTGTGCAAGAAAAACATCTTTTTGTGCTCTACGCCAGTGTCTTTCTCTGCATGTTGTTAAAATATTCTCTAATCGTTTCTCAGTGATATCCCCACGACGGAAAAGGCTGACCGCAATACCCTTAAGGAAAACACGAAGCGTTCGTGGTTCAAAAGCGGCAGCTCTTCGACGTGCTTTCGGCGGTGGTCGACGTTGCCGAACGGCCGTGCGATCGTCAGCCATTAACGTTGTAGGATTAACTAGGGTCATGATAGAACGGCCATACTTGATCGTTTTGTGATTATTGCATCGAGACTTGAAGTCCGTTTGAGATTTGGTATGGAAATGTCAGTTAGAGCGTTGTCGCAAATACTTGATATAGCCTGAGAAGAGAAGAAAATGATCGAAGTTTAGGAATAGGTCAAATAAGGAGAAGGTCGTGAAAAGTCCACTGTATTAAATCAATATATCAAAAAATAAATACGAGTTTTTAATTTAACTACTGGAGGATGACTAAATCGTATCGCCACAAGTATAACTAAGTTGTCACGGTGGATTTTAATAAGGCAAAATTTTTTAAATCTGGTGATGACAAAGAGTCAAAAATAGGCGCAAAACCGTGTTTGTGCTGGTTTGAATCCAATGTCTACATTGGAATCCACTAGGATTGCGAGGACAAAAGCGAGAAGTTATCCTGTTCTCTTTCGTCGTATGTTCACACCTCAAGTAAAAGTACGTCCGTCTTCTGTTTGTCCGCGCTCTTTCATTTTGTTTTGTTGTATCGCGATACACGCACTTGTTTTTGTCTTCATGCTCAAATAGTTCCCATGAAAACACTTCGTCCTGGGATAGCGCAAGGTTCGTTCTGGTTTATGACAACGCGTGTAAAATGCGGGAGCAGCTTACCTCTAGCTTTTTGGCTCGTTCTCTGCTCAGTGGTTCCAGAGGAAAGGCCAGTTCGTTCTCTTCTGCCAACGACCTTAAGTCGAAGTAGTACTTGGCGTACACACTAGAAGGAACGTTGATGTTGAACTGAAGGAATTCCAGGAAAGATCTCTCTAATTCATTCCTGAGAATAAATAAAACAAATGTTTAATATCATTGGCAAGTTTGGAGACCTTTAAAGTAATTTTTTTTACGACTTACATATCTTCAACTGTAATATCCTTTAATATTTGACAATAATCCACATTCCACACTGCAAAATAAATACATAATACATCACATACACTGATACATAGATAAATACGTACATGCATACATACATTCACACCTACACGCTACGCTAAACATACATACATACATACATACATACATACATACATACATACATACATACATACATACAGCCACGCTACTAAACAGGTAAAAGGACAATAAAGAAAGTAAACATTAAGTCTACTGTTTCACTTCACCGGCTTGGTCATCCCACACTTTCGAAGAAAGTAAAATAGCTCCAAGAACAATTCTTTTCCAATTTCCAGGGTATATGTCAATTTCAGCGTACGTGAGTAATCTTTCAAGATATATCTGTAAGGCGACAGTCAAACGTACAGTAATATACACCGCAAATGTTAGAAAATTATTGGATATTTCCTTTAAAGGTGACGTCATGATGACGTAGTATTAGAACTTAGCTTTCATATAGCACGTGCGAGTTGTCCTGGTTGGTTGTTAGAACTGTGAAGTTTTATGGGTATTTATCTTGATTTTAACCTTCATAACCAGTACGTAAATGTCCGTGAAACTAGATGTAAATTCATCTGTACATTCCTAACGTGAACCCATTTTACTGTGGCTAACAGCAGACAATTTTATTAAACAGACTGAGGTGCGTGCCTCTCAAAAGGCCAGCTTGGTTGAGCATATTCCGTCACATAGCTTACCAGTGTAATTATAGCACATTCAGCAGTTAACTGAGCAGAATGGAACAGCGTTTTAATGAACTTGTAAATCTGCCTCTGTGTTGGATCCACAACATCGTAGTCATCAGTCACATAGTCTCGCTATGGAAAACAGGATACGAGTATTTCAACATTTTTCATTCATAGCACAGCAGTGCAAAAAAAAAGATAGTTACTCTGCCATTGAAAACCAGCAAAATGGAGGTTGCCTCTTACAGTCAATGGATGTCTTCTTTCATCAAAAATATCAAGTGTCCTAGTTTCTGCATCTCTACATTAAAGAAGAACAATACTGGAAGTTAACAATTCAGTCACTTCATGGCTTGTTGTGGCCAGTCCTGGTGAGTTCTGACGTAAAATAATGCTAAAATAATGTTTGACATCATCAAAATTTTCAATACTTTTACTGTATCAATACTGACACTTTCACTCAAAGATGGTTTCCACAATATCACCTTCATGCTTAGTTTCTCACTACACATGTATGAGCTCATTTCAAATGTACTGGGATATTAAAATTCTCTTCAGCTAAAAATCATTTTAATCTAATGACCCAATGCCTTGCATGGTTATCAGTCTTGGTTGCACATGTGGTGCCAAAATTTGCATTGCCTTTTCAACATTGTGTGAGAAAGAGTGGTGTAAAACATGGCCACCACACATTGTAGTCTGGGACTGAGTATAAACAATAAGTCATGGTATTGAGTATCAAAGTAGAAATAAAGTATTGAACCAGTACTAATACAAACTGAATTTCTACCAAATAAACAGCTTTAAAGTACTGTGAATGGTAATCTACTGGAACATACTTCAGACACATAATATTATTACAGGAACATATCATACAGTTATTGGCGAGTGGAACATAACACCAACAAAACAAAAATGCAGTTATAACAAGTGAAACCAAAACCTAGTGAATGACATGCAAGAGTAAATAAAAGACAATGATGACTTTCAAGATTCAAATCATTGTTATTTTTTCAGATATGTTTTTCAAAGTATAATATCCTTAGTAATCATTGTGTAATGGTTGAACAACATATACAGCATGTATACTGTGGCTTTTCTGTAATGAAGTAACATTTGTAAGAACCCACAGCCTGGATGCCAACAGAACTGAAATGTTTCCTCACCCAAACAACTTTTATATTTACTATGGTAAAACAGGATTGGCAATGTTGTTGTGGGAACTAGAACTTTGTTTGAAAGATTACGAGCAACAAATGTTTACCTGTATTTGATCAGAAAATAAATTGCAAGAGAAACACTAAAAAAAGAAAAATGCAGCATGACATATTACAGCTTACATTTCACTATCTATGAACAGAATCACTTTCAAGCTGTAATTACTTTAACCAAAGAAACCATAATACAAAAGGCATCATCAGTAGCTTATAGTAGTTCACTTATGAAGGAGTGAGTTTTAGAAAATACAAGATTACATTCAATCCTCACAGTAAGCAAACTATAAGATTAGTACATTGTAGGTACAGTTCGTAGAATGGGCAGTACAAAGAATGGGTACCAACTGGCTGATCTTTACTTTAAATGTAACTAGTTTAGGTTCAGTAGAAAAAGGTGCAATCATCTGATAGAAGACCCTTAATGGGAAGTTAGCTGAAACTACACCCATGCTGGCTCTACAATATTCATTTCATAGATTCATTATTTAACAATTATTCACTTAATTATAATATTCACTGAGTCTGAAGCAGATAATTGTTTTAATATAATTACACAGGTGATGATTTGAAAGAAAGTAGAGAACTAGCACTTTCAAAATCTCCTAAGTAACATTTACAAAGGCAGCCGCCATCTTGGTTTTGAGCCTTCACTGTTATAATTCATTCACCTAAAGTTGAATATCGAGATTTATGTAATTTTCTAGCCAATCACCATTTGGGATTTTCGATTATCACCTGTGTAATTATACTAATCTTTAATAAATGAAAGGAAGATTAAGTCATGAAGGGGCAGGGCTCATCCCTTTGACGAGTAAAATCGTCTGATGTTAGCCAGAGTAAAATATTAAAGTATGTCCTTGCCCCTTAATGGGTTAAATAATGAAACATAGTTAGAACAGTTTAAATTACTGAAGCAGGATTACAACAGTTTGAGCTTGTGGTTCAAGACTGTTTGGTAACTATATGGTTATTACTGCTCACCACTTCACCATCGATTTAAGATTTGGTTGACTGACTGTGCTGTCATCGAGGAAAATTGTTGAACATGAGCTGCACTTTTTTGAAAGCCTTGGATTTAAATAAACCTAATAAAATAATTAATAGTATGACTAAAATCCAAATTGCAAACAAAGAATACAATATAATACAAAACCAGTTACATAACTACATTCACTTCCTAAATGGACTAACATTAGGCTGAAATTTATCCACCTGACTATAAGAGAAAATTTTATACATTTGACCTACACTGTTAAAGTTGACTAGAAAAGTTGACTGGAGCAGGATTCAAACTCACATCTTTAGGTTATCAGACCACCACTAACAATTGAGCTATCAAGTCAACTGGGAACAGTATACCTGTTTATAATCCAATTTAAATGCACAAGAGATTCTCACAACAACTTCACACTCAATATTCATGAGGATGTGCAGTGTTTTGATTCTATTTCAGTACCATCCTCAGGGTAACATGAAGAGAAAATTTCAGGGGTTAACCATAAGGTCTCAACATGTTTATTATATTATTTTGACCAACACATCAATCTGTATCACATAATACATACTTCACCATTTTGCTTTCGACGGAGATCAACATTCATAGAAACTGCTCGTCTACCACGCAGTTGGCCTTTCCCTGAAAAGTGAAATAACTCATAATTCTAACTGTACGTAAAATGTCATGGTAATTCACTGCTTCACAACACATTGTAAGGTTGTTGTTGCATTGTTAACTTAAGCCAAAAATGCTTTAACAACGTATCAGATGTTTACAGCATGCAGTAGTGTACTGTCTCAATACTATGTCCGACTGGCCAAATAAATTCAGTTAACAGGCATAAGGACAGCCAAATATTGCTCTTTCCCTCTGAAGGTGGCTTTATTGCAGCTGGTGCCAGGGATGTATATTCTGTCTATGTATACCTCTGAGGATGATTCTGAAATAGAATTCTATTCAGTGGAGGGAGATATGTAGGAATGAAGGGGTTGAAAACTGTTTAATCCTTCACCCTCTAAAAGTGGCCCTTGTTCATCTTGTTGGCTAAAGTCATACAATTTTATGGTTTAATAATATTTATGTCGAGGTGAGAAAGGGTTAAAACTGATAATGATTGATTCAACCTTTCCCTCCTAAAGTGGTCATGTAGAATTCTGTTCTGACCTATATACCAGATGACCTTATTCAGCTGACGGAAAAGACGTGTGAGACGGTTAAACAAGGAAAGCTCACTTCTTAAGCATGTAATTGACGGTTCTGGGTGACGTTGATGAAAACCTGTGATTACACTGGCAATTTCGAAACAGGTTAACCTTTTAAACACAGATTTACGTCAGCTCATAACATCCACAGAGTTAAGGTATGTTGAAGCAGGCTTAAACCACAGCTCTGCTTTAAACCATTCCCGCAAGCAAATTAGCACTATTCAGGCATCGCAGCTCACTTGACGGGTCAAAGCCGATTACAACAGCAAAGATATAGAACTACAGTAAAACATCCTGGTACAGGTACCACTCGAATCTGACCACGAGTGAATCACTTAGTGCTGTTTTAACTTGTTACTGAAATAGTTAACAAGGAAGTGGTTCAGTCAGTTTCTTAAACCAACGAGGTAATCCTCCAAGAAGCTTATGGAAATTAAAAGAAGAGTGACCAGTAAACCTCAGACAAAGGATGTTTAAGGCATTATGCAAGTTTGAAACATTTGTAAATTTAATGTCAGAAATTAAGCAACATATTAATTAGCAAGCAACAGGTAGAACAAACAACTAATGAAGCAAGTGTACTTCGAGTAACCAAGGACTTCAAAAGCGTTCTCAACTCACAATCTTACCAAAATACTGCATTGATTTTCTCATGAACAGCGTGCCTTGGTGATTGCTCAAATCTGAAAACAACAGTTAAGATGGTGTGAAAGACCCATGTTGTATCAATTTGGCATCTCGTGTTGTGTGGTTTATTGGATTGAAATGTGAGAGAAAGTGCACGAATCAAAGCACTTTTCAGCGTTCTGAGGAGAAACAACACCACATCAACTACAGACAATTTATAACAGCAAACCGTACCTTCCCTTTCGCTGATATGAGGAAGATCTAAGCTGCTTCCTTCGCCCCGTTTAGGTGAAAATATTACATTTCTATCCAAAGCATGATCTTCAGGAGTCGGCAACACACAACAACTCATATTCCCCATTTCTGGAGATTCGCAGCTGCGCTGGTTGAGAATCGATCACTCGATCTCGAAAACACACCGCTTTCTTCGACCGCCTATTCAATTTTGACTTCCAAGCCGTGACCAAAATATAATTCGTTCCTCCCTTGACTTCATTACGCAAATGAGTAAGTCTCAAGCGACAATCGCCTCAAATAAATGGACCACCTTTTAAAGTCATAAGGTTTGATGCTTTCTATCACTTCAACCCAGTTCAAGATTTGTGTTATCTTTCTTCATTCATCGTCAGTGATTGGTGGGCCTTCCTCTTGACGTCATAACCTTGTGAATTTCAATTAATCACCCCGTCATTTTTAGTTACTTTTATTTCTGGCATTGTAGAATTTATCTCGCTAAGGGGGGGAATATGGTTTTTTTCTTTCCATACCTGAAGGGTACCTGAGGTCTCCATCTTCCACTTGACTTGACGATGTCGAACTGTCTGGCGTAAACCATAGTAGAATTGTGGAGGGCGTCCTCGTTAAGTAAAAGATTAAAATATGTTGATCAATGAGGCGAGGTATAAAAAGTACTGCCCCGTCTGGTATCATGGGAAATTAAGTTGTCCTGATTGAGAATAACCATTCAATTGATTTTCTTCTGCATTTACGTGGATTTAGGTCGTCAAAAACAGGATGCACGTCCCATATGCTAAATATATTTACATACGGCTTGACTTCCACCAATGCATCTCTTATCTGCCGCCTGGAGTATTTCTGTTGGGAACCTTCAATTTCTGAAAATTTTTCTCCGAAATGCTCCGTTACAGAAAATCAAGTCTCCCAGTCACTACTCTTATTTGTGTTTATATTGTTCTGTTTGTTTGGTGGCGGTGATGTTGTTATGACAGCGGTGGTTTCGATTGTCTTTGTGGTTCATTTTGTTAACTTGCACGTTCTTTCAATTATTTTTCATTCTTTCATTCACTCCATATGGTCGGCACTAGAACGTATCCAATGAGACCGGATAACCATGTAGAGACTGGGACAGAAAAAATTAAGAACTTTCTTTATCTGATAATTAATATCCAAGTCACTCTGTGTCCAAGTTATCCCAACCGATTCAGCAGTAAAGAAGTTTCAGCGAGCGAATGAGACAAATTCGTTTACCGAGTTTTATTACAAAAACTATTTGACCCTTTATGGTCATATTTGTGGAAAAAATGGTCCTTTTCGTTCAGTAAATACTTGACCTCTTCAAACATGATATAAACGTGCGTGAATTGGCAACAGATCTTATGCAATCTACAAGTCTGCAACGTCCATTGACGTTTAAATACTGAGCTTCACCATTCCGTGAGGTTAAGCAGAATGCATTTAACTAGTTCATCATCTACTGAGGTCAGGCAGAGTGTATTTTAATAGTTCATCATCTACTGAGGTCAGGCAGTGTATTTGAATAGTTATGTAGATTAAAGAGTTCAGTGGTGCCGACCTCAGTTGCGGATACGTTCTAGTGACGACTGCAGTTGCCTTGTCCAGCGTCACTGCATACCCGTAACCATGGTTTCAAGACTCGGGTCTCCAAGAAAGCCATCTTGCAACAAGTTCTTCAAACAAGGCTCTGGTCTGACCAGGATTTCTATCATATTTTTCTGGCTTCTTTACAATGTACGACGATGACGAGGAGCAGGAAGAAGGGCCAAAGAGCTCCTTTACTACGTACTTGGCTGAAGGAGACGTTTTGTTCAAGCAAGGGGAATTCAAGAAAGCTTTAGATAGTTACAATTTGGTATATATTTTTGGTTATTGTTTCGTGTTAATAAGTATTGTAGGTGAAATAAGGCACATATATTACATACTTTTCTTTTATTTGGCTTATTTTTATATGTATATAAACATTTTTGCTCGTTTTTTTTGTTTGTTTGTTTCAAAAAGGCACTGGAACTAAAACCAACTGAGAAATTCGCTCTTGTAGCCAGGTCTCGTTGTCATCTTCAACTTGGCGACCCAGAATCTGCTTTGAAAGATGCGGAGACATCTTTACAGGAGGATAAGGAGTTCATTCGAGTAAGAAAAGAAACATTTAAAGTGACAAGTGATATTGTACGCAATACTGTAGAAGTTGCGATGCCGTGCTAGAAGCACAATGTAAATTGTCTGCACCAATTAGCTGTGTGCCAGCTGGTATATTACAACACAAGGGTAACTTGAAAAACGTTTTTAACTTAAAACGTACGCACTGGGCTGGAAATTGTAACAGAAATAGCGTATAACATTAACATATCTCTCACATTTCATTGTCAATACAAATCTTGATTTTGCACAGTCAAATTTAATGAAGTTAAAAGTGAAATTGTAACAGTATAGTTAAGTTTGATTTTTTTTTTAATATAAAGTTTACTTTTAGGTAAACATATCTTGTATTTCATTCATTTCTTGCACTTTACATTCACCTGCTATTCATTTAGGCTCTTTATCAGAAAGCTGAGGCACTTTATTCTATGGGAGACTTTGAACATGCTTTGGTCTTCTACCACAGAGGAAATAAACTTAGACCTGAACAACAAGAGTTTAGGCTTGGCATTCAAAAGGCACAGGAAGCTATTGATAATTCAATTGGATGTGAGTACATTAGTTTCTTTCTATATAATATATTAATTTTCTCACTAAATGTACCTTCTTATATTCAATCCAGACTACCATTGGTAATTTTATTCAGTTAGTCAGGGGATTTTCGACCTGGTCAAAGCAGTTTTCACTCAGTTATACAGATGTATGTCCCAAAATGTTTCACAACAGCTAATTTTATTTATGGCTTGAGTGAATAATAATTATATAAATTTCTGAAAACATTTTCAAAACCAAACTCTTGCTGAAAGGTGGGCAGTAAATATAATATGACCAACAAAATAAGGTTTGTTAAAGTTGTGTGTGAGAAGTGAGGCAAGGGGTGCATGGGAGGTCAATATATCTGGTCTTCAAATTGTGCTTTACTCTTCTAAATTTCAATTTCCATGAATTATGAGTAATATTCAAGTAGCAATTTTTACTTCTTAGGAATGTGTTATATATACAATAATTAATGAAAAGTTATTCAACTTTCTGCTTTATTATTATTATTATTATTCATAGGTGCTGCAAAAATTAAACTGGAAAATAAGGGTGACCTTTCATTCTTTGCTAAACAAGATGAAGTGGTGAGCTGGTAAAAATCTTTGTTTTGGATAGTTTATTATTATCACTGTATGTGTATTGTATATCTTTCTGATTATTGTTGATCCTTTGTGTGCTGGGGAGGTGCTGAATTGGGCACCCCTTTTGGCCAAATTGTGACATTAAAAAAGTATTATAAAAATCATGCAAAGACCACCACAATTTTATCCCTCGAAATATTACCATCAAGCCATTGGCATCATTTTTATTTTTCAAGTCAGCAATTGGTGAGAGAGTGTGCTGCAAATTAAGTTTGGCCTTGGGTTGCTGATAGTGCATGGTAGGCCACTGATTGCAAGGCGTGATACCATACATGTTCACGGCCAGGTACTGTTTGGATTGAAAATGTTGGAAGTCAAACATTTTGCAAAATGAATATCTGTTGTTTCGTAGAAAAAACCAAAAGGGTATGTAAAACCCAAAGCTGGCCTTACTAGAAACCAACAACAACAACAATCTAACCGAGGAAAGAATGCCAAACCTCCAGCAGCATCTACCAAGACAGTTAAACAGGTGAATTAATTGCACCTGCAATTCAAGTTCTTAATGAAAGCTTTTTGCAAAGTACAGACATCTACATTATGTCATTGCTTTAATATTTTGACTTCATCTGTTTTTATTAGCTTTTGGGAGAACTTTATGCAGACAAGGAATACCTTGAAAATCTGTTACAAGACCGAGGTATAAATAAGGAAGGAAAGAGGTGGAAAAGAAGTGCTGAAGAAAGAAGGGAAGGAAGGATGATAAAAGGAAGTATAGGATGAGGGATGGACTGATGGATGGAAGGATGGAGGGATGGACTGAGGGATAACAGGAGGGACTGAGGGATGGAAGGAGGGACTGAGGCATGGAAGGATGGACTGAGGGATAGAAGGAGGGACCAGGAGATGAAAGGAGGGACTGAGGGATGGAAGGAGGGGCTGAGAGATAGAAGGAGGAGCTGAGAGATGGAAGGAGGGACTGAGGGATGCAAGGAGGGACTGAGAGATTGACAGACAGACGGACGGATGGACGTTAATGTAAGTAATTTACCACCATCCTGTTCACATAGCTCGGCTGTTGCAAACGTTTCCTTATGCTATATTGCAAACTGTAATTTTGTTATTGTGAATAAAAGATAAGAGCATCCATGGTTTTTAAGGCTCGTGTAAAACATCAAAATATTTGTGTGTTTAACTTAAGGAAAACTAAATTTATTGCTCAAACTTTAGAAAAGGGCCTGACTTTGTTTGATAGGTCAAAATAGATAAAATGCGCCCATTTCAAAAACCAAATTGCTAATGTTCAACCTACATCTTTGTTATTCTCCTTCTAGACTTCGTCCAAAGCAATAACGATAGCGTCATCTATGGTCTCGTCTCTGATGGGATAAACTACCTTGACTCTCGAACTGAATTCTGGCGCCAACAAAAACCGCTTTACGCTCGAAAAAAACAAAAGCAGACGCCGCACAGGCACAAACCTAAACCCAAAGCAGCCGATCCCACACAGTTCATCGTGCATTCCCTGGAAGAAATTGATAAGAAATTAGCAAAAGGTGACGAACAAGGGAGTTTGAGACTGGCTGAAATGACGTTGAGAGATGTGATGACGTTGAGTGATAGCACCATCCCGAACAAACAAGAATTGATCGCTAATTTGCACTCTTGTGTCGGGAACGCACGTCTAGAGATGGATGAAGCATCGAGAGCTTTGGAAAGTCACAAACGGGACTTGAATATTTCGAAGAAAATGTATGGAAATGTTTGAGTTTTTTTGAGTTTTTTTATCGATTGGTTGCTACTTTCGTTTGAAAAACCCACTCGTGAGCAGGCTCGGGTTGGGTATTGTGCCGTTATGCCATAGCACAATCACTGGTCGTTATTCCATGGTGCAATGGCACAACGATCAGTCTGAGCCTGCGCACGAGTTAGTTTTATCCAAATTACACTCGAAACCACGCTATTACCTGGAAAAAAATAGTCTTGTTTTGTCAAACTAATCGTTATGCTATCCGCTCAAATCCACTCTGAACAGGATGTGCTGACCTGTACTGGACAATGTTTTCTTTTGGTTGCAGTCAAAGTAAAGACGGCATATCTCGCGCCCTGGATAACATCGGTCGATGCCATGCCAGACTGGGTGAGTACGCCCAAGCAATTGATAGTTGGATTGAAAAACTTCCTTTAAGTAAGACACCATTAGAGACCACGTGGTTACATCACGAGATCGGTCGATGTTACCTGGAGCTGAAGAATTTCCAGGATGCACTCGAGTGTGGGCAGAAATCGTTGGCGTCTGCTCGTCAAGCTAAAGAACAAGTATGGGAACTCAACGCCACAGTACTCATTGCGCAGGCCCAAGGTAAGTCGTAGTTTGGATCAGTTTTGGGCATGCAACTCATTACCCGCAACATCATCGGGTGGGTTGAGGTTGTGGCTGCAATATATATATATATATATATTGATAATTCTTTTAGTTGTAAACCCAAGTAAAAATATAGTTAAAAGGTTTAGTGTGGCAAAAGGAAGGAACAATATGCAATAGTATATTAACCACTCATATCAAGTTGTTGCGATATATATATATATATATATATATATATATGTATGTATGTATGTATGTATGTATATATTATTTATGAGGGTGCTGATGAATTCTTAAAAGAAATATACGTAGCAATAAATAAAATATAGCGCACTGAAACGTATTTCTTTCGACGACGCTTCCTGCGGTTGAGGTTGTGTAGGAAGATGTGGTACGATGGAACGGAAGAGTGCGATAGTAAAAAATCTCACAGAGCCAGTTATGAAAATTGAGTGTGAGTTGCAACTATGCAGCTGGATAAAAGTTTTTACTTTAAGAATTGTGTGGTGCAGCGTAAATTTTATTTACTGAGTTTTGTGATATATAACCGATACCTAACTAAACTTTTGGTAGACATCAATCCTCCGACAAATTCATTTTGTGCATCGCTGTTGGCTTTACCATCGCGACTTTGACGTGAACTATTTTAAATGGCGAATCAGAGCGTGCTGGCATCATATTTGAACTGTTTACGTTGTAAGTTAAATGTTCAACTAAGGAATAATTCAGAGGTTATGGTGATCCAATTTTAGCTTCGTCAGTACATTGACAATGGTAATTATTTTATGCAGTAAAACTGGATGATCTTCCGGCTGCTCTTGACTCGTTTCAAAATGCCTACGAGCTTGCAAAACAGTTAGAAGACAATGCCGCCGAGAACGCCGTGGCCAAAGCGATTAATGACGTGAACAAGAGGATTGGCAAAGGTATTGTAACTGCTAAACTCTCCTTAATATCATTGTGCTTTTTCTGAGGTTAATTTAGTTGTTTCAAATGTATTCGAAAGATTTAAGAGAAGACAGTGCGAATGAAGCTCAGGATGGTGACGAAGAAAGCGGAAAACCTGAGAACGACGAAAAGAGGAGTGAACATGACGATTACGTAAGGAACAAGGAGGAAGAGAGGGATAAGGAGGTGGAATATGAGGATAAGGATGACACTGATGGTGCTCAATGGGAACCAGTTAACGCAAGTGAAGATCGCATGGAAAATCACGAAAAAGATGGCACGGAGCCAGCTAATGCCACCAACGAAGAAACCAACGAATAAAGATTCACAGCAGAAGAGTGTAACAGAATTATCAGAATTACGTGATTTTTGTTAGGATCTTTTTATTTTCGGAAATTTGGGGAAAACATTGGTATTTTATCAAGAAATGGTTCATTCCTTTTATGTAGTCCGTGCTGGTATACAAATAGCTGCATTTTCTCCTGTGAGTTTGTAAAATTTGAAATGTGGTGAATTCTTGTACAGGTTAGATTGATTAGAGTTTACAGAAAGGTGTATGCAAACTATTTCGCTGAATCACCTGAGAAAAATAATTGAATGAACGTAAGGACATAAAAAGAGCAGATAAAATAAAAGATAAAACAGCGACATTGACACATGACTAAAACAATGCACGACCATATCATAATTGATATTTTTGTTTTGACTTATCACACATGATCTTAAACTGGGCTGGCCGTTGTTAATTTTGAAATGGTTGGTCACATTGTGTTTTTATTTTTAAAATTCGTCATTGTGAACTCGGCTCATTTTAGACGAAGCTGCGAACGCATATAACGTGTACTGACCTGGACCTACAGCTTTTTAACCTACTAATTAACGTTATGACCAGGACTGTTTTGAAACATTTGTCTTGCTGCCTTTGCCTGCAAACATTTTTCTTACAAAGGTAGAACAAAAAGCTAAGTCGCCATGAACGTAATAAAGGTTGAACCCGGCTGTGATGGTGGAGAGTTTTCTTTCTGGTAAAGTCTTAAAAATTCCAAACTTTTCGTGTAATGTTCTCTTGAAGTTACCTCAAAGATAATATTGGAACGAGCCTCAAGAAGAATAAAATTTCAAAACTGCGCAATACTTTACCGATATGGTTTTTGTCCATTTTCTTCTGGGAGCTTTCCACTTCTCTTTAGCTGAAATGCTGTCTTGCGGAATGTTTCTTCCTTTTTAATAAGATACTACACTCATCTTTTATTATTTCAATTGCAATAAAAGTTGTTTCAAAATAATTGTCTATGATATTAAAATCTCGTGTACTCGTGAAACAAATTAACTTTGAGACTGCATGGCAGCGTGATTTTGGAATTGGTGTCTGTGGAAATGTGTATTTTGGGTAAGAGAAAGGCTTGAATAACTGCTTTCCTTGTCACATTGATTACGTGAGATGACAGACTTCTTCAACATCACACTTAGTGACGGAAATACCAGGTGGGAAAAACAAATTGGACCCGACTATTGACACGAGGTAAATCACCGTCAAAGAAGCCAAAAAGAGTCCGTCACTTATATATTTGTAAAAATTTTTAACCGTCTTTTAATCCCTGCGTTAATCTTCATCAGACATCCTCAACGTTCTATATTTAGTCTATCTTCAGCAAGCTTGGTTATAAAATTGCAGGTGTTAATTTTAAAAGCTTTTACCATGTTATTATTTAATCCAATATGGAGTAAGGTTATCGTGGAGGTCTTTACTTCAATGAATTTCACCCGAATCACTACAGGTCTCGCATTTTCTGGAAATAAAAATTTGCACTATACAGTTGTTGCACTTGCGCTAGAATGTGGACTGAAGGACACACTTTAGGTCAGGTGGTGTTCCTGGAAAGATGGTTGTGTGAAAGAAGTGCATCATGTAAGAGACTCCGAGGTGTTTAATGTGTTTTTTTCAACGCAATCAAAAAATCATTTTAATGGAATGTCAAATTTTGTAAGTCATTTAGAGATATATTTGTCAAAAAAATCAACTCATCCTGTCAGGCGAGACTTCACCTAAGACCACAGGAGGGTCTCCCTGTGCGAGCTGTGAAAGGTTATCTGGTCCAAAGTATTTTGCCTGTCGTGGAAAGGAAGGAAACAGTGCTTATAAACACAAGCTGTATCGGAAGTTTCGATGATGACCGAGGTGCCTTGACAATAACATGAAAAAAAAAAAAGATAAAAAATAACATGAAAAGTGGGATAGTTCTTCCATCCATCTAGTTTCGTTCGCTACATCGATCTATGAATTGATGAAAAACAAATGTATTTTTTCGTGTACCTTGATATGAATTTTATTAAACGAAGGTGACATCTGAGTACAAGTAACTTTTGTCCTTCAGAAACGGTAACATCGACCTCTTATTACCCACTATTGATTTCATTATGGATTTAAAACATATCTTCCATTCATCTGTTTACAACATTCTGGCTCTAGAAGGCAATCTGAATGCCTATTGTTCTGAAGACTCGCTAATTACTTGGAATTCAAATCCCGTGAAATTCTTTTGAAGCGGAACTTGGACGGTCTTATAACTTCTACCATGTACCAAACGCAGAGGTTTTGTATTTTTTTTACCAATGTCCAACTTTGGACTTACAGGGAAATATTGGACTTACAGGAATAATAAAAATGGCATGCTATCGTAATAATGATGCTTTGATGCTTTTAATATGTTTATATTACTATAGACAACAACCAGTTGTACCAGTTTACATTCATATAAATCTTTGACAAAGATTAACATAAACGGTGCAGACGTTTCTGGTGGCAACACACTCGGCTCAAACACGACATATGGCCATGATTTCTGACACAATGTTGGGTTGGTCTCGTGATTAAAAGCTGTACACCCATTTAGCATTCAGTCAACTTTTATGTCTTGTTTTAATGGTTGGCAAATGTTTTACAGTGCTTTGATTTCATACTTGGTATACAGAATGGTTCTTGTCTTATTGACCGTTAATTCTTGTACAGTGTAAGGTTTAAATTTTACTTGGGTGTAAAATAATTAAAGCATGTTTGTTCCTGACCGTGAGCCTGGTCTGACGTGGTTTGACATTGACATTGCAACCATTCGCTCCCCAGGCGAAAAATGTTTCAAAACAGTTCATAACTTTTTGCGGATGTCCTCGAATGACTACCATGACGAGATATAACGTGACTGTTGCAAGTCAATGAATAGACCTAAGCGTTTTAAATGTATAACTAATGGGTGGAAAAACTGAGAGGTTGTTGAGGCAAAATTAGCTGGACGAGTCGGGATGCCTAAGCGTACCGAAGCTTGGTTAGTGACATCTATATAGTAGCCTTCCTGGGTGGAAAATAAATTGATGATTTTATTTTTCTTTTTGTGAGATTTCACTTTATCTTTTCCCCAAACATCGTAAATCCTGACGCCATGAAACCATCCTTTATGTCAAACACGTCATTCATAAGCGGGAAGGAAATCCACTCGAATACTCTTATGTTCAAAGTTACTCTAGTTGATCTGTGCATGCTGGCACTTGCTTCAGATTAAGTAGTACGGACGTACCAACTGTTGAGAGAAGGATATTTTTGAAACCTTGTTTTTACAGCCACAGTTTAAGCTTGCTCTCATTTCTAATCCACTCCTCACTTTGAGCTGACTTACCCCACTTGTGTAAATAGTCAGGTGCATTTTGTACGTGCTTCATATCCACTGTTACCATTAGGTGATTTCGGGTGATCCAGATGGGCATGGGCTGCGCTTTATCGCCGCATAACTTTGGCTGTCGGTGAATTTGAAATTTATTTTTAAAAAAATCGGCGTTAAAAGCCGACTCCTTTAGCCTGGTAGTTTACGAATCATCATTCATGCATTTCAAAACGTGTGAAATACCAGTGGAGATAAAAGGTTGTAAGTAAAATAGCAGGCTATGCTGGGCGTTTTCTGACCTCGTTAAGAGGTTTGTTGTATGAACTATCTTAATCATGAAGCATTTGGTAGTTTCTAGTGCTGGTGTAGCACTGTCGATTTCTTTTCGCCATATTTTTGGAAATGCCATCATTGTCGAATTTTCAATGCTCAAACACTCTGTATTAATATAACAATGCAATGTGGAAAAGATTGACATAATGCATAATAATACTAATTGAGGATTGTCTGGCTACCCCCGTATGGTTTATTACCAGTGGTTAGATGACATGTGGCAAATAAATGCCATGAAACACCATAAAACTGCTGTTAACTCTTGTGTTCCTGGCTTCCTGCTGAACTTTCGTTCTGTTGCATTTGATCACACAAGGAAAACTCTAAAAAGATTTAGACTAGCGAATAAGTTTATACAATATTATTCCACGCCTGGACTTCATTTGCCATCTTGAATCACTTATCGAAGGTATTCTTTGTAATGTATATTGCTTGATATCTGTGTTATTATCCACGGACTTCGTCAACTCTGAATCGTTTTCGACTATTGTTCATTTTTGGGCTGTCTTGAAACCTGGATTCGTGAGGTTTTTCAAAACGAAAAAACCAGACAATTAGGAAGTGGTATACTTGACAAACTTGTTTTTGAAAGATTTCCAAACTAATTTCATTGCATAGCCTTACGGCATGAGAATTTCAAAACGATATTAATCTTTGATGTTTTCAGATTACTATCGCAACTCATTTCAGCTGTCTTAAGACCTGCCATCGTATTATGGCATGATTTATTGCAATTCATCCGACCAAGCCATCAATGAATTACAACCACTGAATCGTTTGGAAATTTAAGAACCAAATGATAATATATTTCGTAAATATCTGGGAAAGTGATAGGCATGTGCATTCGTCGATAGAATATGTTTCCCTAATCTTTCTGTTGGGAAACAGGGAACTAGAAAAGATTTGAAAAGTTTGAGTTATGGATCTTTTGATCAAGGAAGGATAACTTGATTATTCACATAGGCGTTTTACGTTCAATTCACGTACAGAATTTTCATTTCTTCTTGAAAAAGAAATCTAATCCGGTGATTAATACGGTATCTTTTCAAGTAAACTATTATCTGATATATCACAATGGCTATTTCAGTCCATGAATCGTCTGTTTTTTTCACTTTGATTGTTAACATTACCTCCCTGAAAATAGAATTAACCAAATTACAACTAAAACCTGCCCATCGTACATCGCAACAAAACTTAGACATTGCTGTGTTTAAAAGGCTCTCTTTAAGTTTAATAGCGCATGATCCGTTGTTAATTAACATTCTTCCAAAATTCAAACGTGCTTTTACAGAAAAAGAATTACGATTTACGCGAAACGTAATTCTAAAAGTCTTTACCCTCTACTTGTACATTATAAGACAAAAAATCAGGTTTAAACAACTGGAACTGCATTTACGCCGAGGCGAACCAACATTGGAGTCTGCAAAGACTGATGATTGGTATCTGACTGTCTACTTCACATTAGAGAGAATTGATCTCGGACTCAGAATGGACTGATACCAGAATAGCCTATTGTGTTTACACTAATGGTGGATTGACTTTGGACAGAAAATGGGCAGATATTAGACAAGTCAGTAGGGTTTGTAGCAACCGATCTGACATTTAATTGAAACTGGATTGATGTCGAACTAATAAAAATTGTGTTTACATCAGACTAAACCTGACTTAGGACTGAAACTGAATGAGCTGGTTATGGACTGTGAATGGAAGATCAAATTGGCTAGATGAATTTGGGAGAAGTAACTTTGAAGTAAATTGGATTGATATCGAAGTAACCAAACGGTTTTACTGCTGACTGATCAGACTTTGGACTGAAAGTGAACTGATATTTGGCTGGCTGAATATTACACGAGTGGATCTATTTAGAAAAAACATGCGCAGCAAACTCAGTTTCAGAGCTGTCATTCGTCTCAATATATACCATGCATCCTTTTCACCCCACACGCTGACATTCTGTTTTTGTGTAAACGTACACCTTATTGAATCCGATTCAACTTCCTTTATCCGGCCACACAAATTGCTCTCAAAATCAGTCCACTGTGAGCTTATCCTTGTTTACTTTAACAACATTTAGGTTTTAAAGTTTTAAAGTCCATAGTACACAAACCCTGCTTTTTTGCCGCCATTGCCTCGTTGACGAAAATGCACGAGGAAGAATACCGAGGTTCGCATGGCAACAAGTCTTGAAAGCAAATATTTTGTCCACCAACATTTTCTTTTAATTATTATATAAACAAATTTAATTCTGCCTATATGTACATGCCCTCCTGGCAATTCGGTTTTCTTACAGCATTTAGTCACATCTGTTTCAGTTCAATTTTGGATTATTTGCCTTTCACCAGCAGCCACTGTGTTTATTGTCGCCTTTCCCGAAACTTTCAATTAAAAAAGGCACCAGTCAAGTTTTCAGGTGTACATTTCATAATCACTCCATCTTTACGTTGAGATTTTAATTTCCAAACTATCATCTTACAAACCTTCGCCGAAAACCGATTCTTGTATTTTTACTCAGGTATTTTGGCAGATAATTGTGCATTTCTGGTGTGCGATTTCACAAACTTAAACATAAGATTCCGGGTTGTTTTTTTGTTTAGTATTTTTTTTTTTCGATTGTCGATTTGTTGTGCCATACGCCATACTTAAGTCACGGCTGTCACGCAAATTATTCCACTTCCGGAATCAACCATACAGACCACTCCAGATCTGGTACATGTTGGAATTCTTGGCGTCGTGTATCTTGAACTCGATCTGAACATCTAACCTCGTTAACTCTACAAAAGCCCTACTCAGAAGAGCGGGAAAAAAATATTTTTGTTTTCCAGCTTACTGCCCATGTAATTTCTTAAGGCTGGTTATGCCCCAGTAACTGATTAGTATAGCTTTCCTCCAATGAATCCATTTACGAAAGTGGCCATTCTTATGTCAACGTTTCGTGTCAGAAAACGTGATTTTCACGCTATTGGTCGATGCATCGGACAGAATATCTTTTTATTCTCTAGAAAGTATTTGTCCCCGACACAAAACCTGTGACGGCAGCGGCAACATGCAAAACAGTCCAAATGATAAACCAGATCCTGCGCGCGCATCACCATCTCAAACGCCGGTATGGTTTTTTCGCACGCTGGACAAAATCCAGTCTGACCAAACAACCTGAAAATCAAGAAGTACGAAACGCTTTAATTAAAAACTGAACGTCTGAAACAAAGCATGATTGTATGTGCTATTGACAAGTATAACATCAACTTTGGATAAGTCATCAGGATGTACTTTTGAATATTACCTTAAATGTAACAGTTTCAGGGAGTAGTTACATGTTTTAGCGCAGTTTGTAATTAGTGTTAACTAGCCATTTCTCTGTTAAGTATAGCGTTTGTCAAATTTCTAAGAACTGATTGTGACGTTAGTGAAAACATTTTCAAGATTTAGATAGTTGCACACCTAGTCGTAATTAACTGTAGTACCTTGCCAAACCATAGAGGGTGTAATAAATACATTGTTATCCAAGAACGTTGTGAACATTCATGCCGACATGGAAGGCCCTGCTGTTTTCCAACCGCAACTCCTTCATCAACACAAAATAATTTCCCCCATAGAGACGGTCTACTTCACTTATCTCCGGCTATTCCACAGTGCAAAACTTATGGAATTAGAGGGAGTTTATGACAAGTTGGATCTTCACCGGACAAAGTGAACAATTTGTTGGATTACGGGTAATTTAACTAGATATCCTGAGTAAACATTCCCCAAATATCATTTTAGAGTTTATACTCAGGCCACCGAAAACCATCCTGTCATAAACCTTTCTAAAACCCTCCGGAAAAGTGCTTCAAATATTTTAAAAATGAGATGAAGAATGAAGGCGGAGCGTTGTCCGGGTAGTGTTTTCTTCTAACATGCTCGTTAAGACGCTTGGCTTTCATCTGTTTACAATTAAGGCAAACTTTACTTTGACTTGTTGACAGATCCGGTAAAAATGTTCATTTAGACTGGCATGGTGACATTCGTGAGATTATAATCATATTAATGTGTTTGGTTGGAAAGCAATGTCCACCCGCGTTCCTCTTTGTAATCTTCTCAACCCCCATCTTATTCGCAAACCTTCTTGTTGCCATGAAAATCTGGTCGAACATGAAGATGAACCTGTTGTGAATACACCACAAGCGATACAATCAGGTGTCAGCTCGAGCAAGCTTTAACCCGCCAAGGCGCTTTTCTGCGGGCTAATGGCCGGAAAACAAAGCATTTTTTTTCCGAAGCAGTAATCGTAGCTTGTGAGAAAGTTCAATCTAACTACCTCAGAGCACAGTTACTAGTCATTTTTCAATAAGTGACTTAGACTGAAAGACCGTAGTTTTGGAATTGTATTTAAACCAGTCAATTTGAAGCCGAAATTGAGCTGTAATCGGGGATTAGAGTAGCTACGTTAGATATGGCGAGGTTTTAATCTCGTGCCATATCATTTACTCTTTTTAAGATATCGTTCAGACATTGTACCCCCAACAAGATCTGAATTTACCTGAGATAGTCCCTCTTGCAAAGTATCAGGTTTGCCTTCGTGTATAACGTTGCCCCGACCTCTCCCAAGCGACAATCACAGCAAGCGCATTTCAGGCAGTCTTCGTGCCACACTCTATCGATTGCCTTCAGCAAGAAGCGATCGTCGATAACTTTGTTGCAACCTGCACAGAACGGCCTGGGTACTTTTTGACTGCTCGGGCCAATCATCTTGGTGTGTAGTCCTTTCGAAGAAACAAACACTTTTATGACGAAGAATGGCGGATTACTCACATACACTGAATTATTAGAGAAAATATTTGTTTAAGTTTATGTACAATTTACAATATCCAGATCACCAAGGTGTCTCTCCCATTCATTACCTACACTGGTGTCCATAATGAACCTCACCAAATTACGTTCAAGGTCTTTGTGTTTGCTTTGGACTGAAGTAACGCAGACCACACAACACGACGTGATTCGTTAGCACGACTTCAGTCGAATTATCGTTTGTTCTTCCACGCGGGTGCAGCAGCGTTTAGAACGCACGCTCAATTACTGCATGCATATGTTTGACCTTATTTGATGGATGGCTGGGTGATATATTACTCGAGTTACACAAGGTCTTGAGAAGCGATTGATGGCTAAATCACTGTTTATTCCGAGCTTAGCTCATCTCAGGACCGTCGCAGATGGATTGCACCTGTCTGAATGACAATTGGCGGATTAGCGGAAGGACTTCGTTGGAAAACAACTTCTTAGCGCCCTAGCATCGTTGAGCCCTTGTGCTCTTACGGGAACGTAGCAATGTTTGTTAAACTCGTGGCGCAGTTGTTCACAAAACACACGCACAAATCGGTACCAAACTGTTGCGGCTTTTGATTGCCATTAGATTTCGCTTAAAAAGTGCGTGGATCGCCGCGATGACTGCAGAATAAATTAAATTAACTGCGCCTTAAGTAACATGATGCTTGGGAATAAAAGTTCCACTCAAGGTGACAATTATTCCAGTTGAAGATTTTATTTAATTGAATAAAGATCATGTTAAAAGCTCGTCGCGATTGACGAGCCCATAGTAGGAACTCGAAAGTTCCACTTGTCTGATTTAAGTTCTACACAATTTTCACGCATTTGCGTATTTTTGGCTTCGGAGACATTAGAGTTCTTGTCGAGGAACACGACTCAAGTGCTCGATCGAATTTCTTGTTCTTTGAAATAACTTCATAGAACGTAGTACAAGTTGCGCCAATTAATTTGTGTATGTTTAATAAGTCCGAATGATTTAATAGCCAAAGCAGATGTTGAAAAAGTTTCATTAAGCCACCAATAATTGTTTCCGCCAAATCTTCTTCCTGCATTGTCGACTTGATTGTACACCAAGAGAAGTTCGAGTTCAGTGTATGTTTCATCATAGGAAGTAAGTTCAACGAAGGACGTACTTTTCGCAATTTAACAATTTTCAGGTCCGTAATCATATACCAGGTTTAAAAACGCAGAGTTAAAAGGTCTAATTCGGGCAATGACCGCAATAAATGCAATTTAGATGTTATCAGTATTTACTTGATTCGGGTGACGGCTTACAAGCCTAGATGTTTCTTGCATATGTTACTGAAGCCCAGCGAGAAAACCCCGTGAAACGCTGCTTTCCTTTCCTCGACCGTCGACCTAGAAACGAAGTCGTTGGTCTTTGCCGCCACTGCATTCTGTTGATCTTCACCAAGTCGTCAACGTCATCTTTAAGCTTTGAGCACCACTTGTCTGATTTTGCGTATTCGGCGTCAAAACCTTTGTTATTGTGTCACATCTCAGTAAGGAATTATGAAAAGAATCTGTATTCAACGACAAGTAGATATCATCTCTAAAACAAGCCTCGCCGTATGACACGGCTTATCGTTGCTCATCGTTGTAGAAGGACATGAGAAACGTCCAACAGGGGATAAAAATTCAGAAGGAAAATTCAAAACAATGTCTCAAGAAATGACTGAGTAGTGACGGCGACCCTGAAAAGTTGTCCTGAATTTTAGCGAACTAGGACCAGGTGAAAATACCATCGCCAGTCCTGCGCGGTGAAAACAACTTGTTTGTTCACTGTCGGCCAAAATTTGTTATTCTTCCATTACTCGAAATTATCCGGTATGCACCTAATTGATCAATCACTAATCTTTATCCTGAATCAGTGTTTGGAAATGTTTTGTCAAGCAATTTGTCAAGACCGAGAGTGAAGCAAGCGATATCTGTGCTGTCCTTGCAAAGCCATGGCCTCCTTGTTAGTAATCTTTCGTTCGCAATTTAAGTGCATTCGGCTTTTGTGAACATGGGCTAAATTTTGGGGAAGCAAAACTGGTTGTCCTAAAGGCATCTCTTCTACTCTTGAAATAAATCACAGTTCCTTCACTTCACTCTACAGTACCTGTCTCCGATGGAAATTTTTCAAGGGCTTTATATCGATATAACCCACGCTAAAGAATGACGCCTGCTTGCTAAACTTCTCTACTCATACGAAATTAAAGAGCTTTCCTGAGCCCTACACGAGAACTACATTGTAGGCCAACAAACGTTCGACTAGTGGAAAAGGCTAACCTTAGCTATAAGTTATAGCAAGGAATATGATAGGATCGCATTGAGGATAAAATTGAGGAATTAACAGAGTGTAAAATCCAGTATTCAGTCTGACTATGTATATCTGTCCATTGAACCACATACGATAAAATGGTTAGAGCTGGTATGACGCTGGAATTTTGATTCGCGGTAAACCCCCAATGTTTCGCACAATAACTTACCCAGTCATAAAACCACTTGTTGACTTACCGCAGATGACCAACGAAAAATATGTGTGGATCGACCGCAGTTGTGAAGGGTTATCTAATGTTCGGTTAAATGAATTTCCACGTCATGCAGAACAAGTGTCTTACCGGTATGTTGTTCAAGAATAATCACGGGAACCCTTGTACTCGGCCCTGTACGCAAGCTGCACAACACCCCTGTTAGATTTTAGTTAAAAAATGATGGAACTCCTCTTGGAATAGCTGGATTTCAAGTCTTAGAAAGGTGGAATACATTCGAATTTGTCACATTTTCTCATTCCGGGGATACAGAAACTCCATTATTTTTATGAACAGGTAACTGCCTACATGAACGAATCAGAGCACATCTCTCTGTCATCGTAATTCATTAATCGTGCTTATTTTGCGTATAGTACAAACGTTTGTCTTAATATTGGTTCTTGTTTAAAAGTAAATAAAATAGTAAATTGTAAAGAAGGGGACAGTGATTTATTGTTTTCTCTTTCCAGATTCATCTTTCGTTGACATCTTTGGGTTTTCCATTCTTTGTTTTCATAGAAATCTTTTCACACTTTCTCTTGCTTTATTCTGGTACACACTTGGGAATTCCCGGAACTGTGTAAGAATTTGTTGATCGTAAGCGGTCTCCACATCTGGATTGATAAGGAGGGAGAAGATCGCCCTGAGAACGTCTTCAATACCATTCGTCGGGTTCCATTTTTCTTCGCTCAGAAAACCCAGACACACCTGTCCTGTCGATTGACTTATGTTCACGTGGTAGACAGGAGTGAGAAATCGAACCTGCAAGGGAACGTTGTTTAGTATAACTTACAAGTCACAATGTGGTTACTATCATTGTAGTTATATATCGTGGTTGCTGTTTTTGTTGCTGTTGTTGCCATTATTATTGTTGTTATTATTATTATAATTGTCCGCATCGTTGCCGTAATCGTTACTGTCAATATCATTGTCATTGTTATCGTTGCTAACACAGTCACTATCATCATCGTAATCATAATCATCATTATAATCATCATTACTATCAGTCTCATCATTAAAATCATTATCGTTGTCATCATTATTATCATTACCATTATCATTATTGTCATTATTATCATCGTCATTATCATCACTATCTTCATCATCATTATCGTTATTATCATCATCATTATCATTATCGTTATCATCGTCATCATTATAAGCATTATTATCGTTATCATCATCATCGTTA
Source organism: Heliopora coerulea (assembly GCA_030142905.1). Classification (NCBI taxonomy): domain Eukaryota; kingdom Metazoa; phylum Cnidaria; class Anthozoa; order Scleralcyonacea; family Helioporidae; genus Heliopora; species Heliopora coerulea. The sequence goes on along the minus strand of JASJOG010000108.1, from coordinate 297,590 downwards.
TCGTTAATGTTACGTGGTCCCACTCAATGTTACATTATGTTACGCGATCTTATAACTGTAAGTAAAGTTATACTTACTGACGGCGGGGAGAGAGGATAAGATTCACTGTTTTTAAGATACGAGATCTGTTAAGAAATGTTTCAGTTTCACTACGAGTTGTAATGAAACCACTCACGACATGAACGTCTCTTTTATGCTCGTTGACATACTAATATTTGTGAAGAGAGTCGGCCAGAAAAGATGAGATAAGGGATATCGTGGTATTAAGAAGGATATCGATCAGACGTTTATACCAGTTGCAACGTCGATTGTTGGACAAAAAAGGATAAAGAACAACAATAAGAAGAAAGAAATGAAGTATTGTGGATGAAAAATGACAAAAAAGGATACGGAAGGATAATCTGCAGCTTTAGATGGGCACCTTAACACCAAGAAACAAAAGTCGAATGTTATTTAAATGGAACTGTTAACTTGGGAAGATTTATCGGTATATCTCTGCCATAGTTCATTTGTGATTGACAAAAATTATTTTAATCTCTGGAAATACCATTATACAAAGACTGTTCTGGTGCAGCAAACTCCGCTTCCCAAATACAGATGTTGTCCGAAGGTACAGTTACCCCTATACCATGAGGTTTAGAGGCTTGAAGCCTTTCGAGTTCTTTCATAATCCTGTGTAGGTAAGTAGAGAAGATGAATTTAATTGTTAATGACGATGGCAGGAACGAAAATGTCGAAAAGAAGGGCTTAATAATCTCTTTGGTCACTAAAAATCAGTCAAACCGTAAAAATATTGAGCGTGCGATTAAAACCACGAATACCTCCGATTATACTACGACAAACAGTCGAATCAGAGCGCCAGATGTTCGGCGATATCAGTTTAACAAGAGATCCTAAACAATCAAGGATAAAACCCGAATTAACTTTGAATGATGATTCCACTGGGCGGTTTATACGACGCAAATAATTCATTGTAGTCTGATGAAAAGAAACTTCATTTGAAATGTTTGTAGAACTCCGTTCCTCTCCCAGTTCGTTCTGAACTTAACGTCTTAACTTCATATTGTGCCCATTTCGTACTGAAATGTATACAAACTGTAAACGAACCTCGATTAGGAACTTTAGTTACTTGTCTATTTATTGCTCGCCTACCTTTTCTTAGACATTTTGCCTTCGCTTGTCGTAAATCGGTTCAAACTGTCGCTTGTGCAAACAACAAACAACGAAACCGAAAGTAGTGTAATGATCTGGGAAAACACCTTCAAAGAAAGAGGGTATTAACCCGTTTCTTACATTTTGATTGGCTAACAGTGACGTAACCTTGGTCTTCAGGGACTTTACGTTTAAGATAGCTGAGGATACTTTCCCAATACATGGCAAGACTTCGGTTACCTTCTGCGTGATTTTTGGCTTTCTCTTTCGAAAGATTAACTTCAGGTTTCAAGTAACAAGTGCTCGTTCAGCTGATACCATTATTATCAAAGCTAGGTGAGATCTGGTGAAGATTGAGTGTTGTATATTTTTATTTTTATAGAAAGGCACAGCTTGCGCTATTATCTTAATCTTGGGACAAATTTCTTGAAATAGTTTTCGAAGAAGGTAAGTTGAACTACGAAATAGTTCTAGTGGTGTACACAGTTTACTTCCCAGCCCTTTAGGCTTACAGTGCGTGATCATTTACACAGAAAACCGGCCAATTTGCAGTTACTTCGCCTTAAATGACTTGTACTTTCGTTTTGGCAACATCATGAGTGAAGCGTCATTCAGCTTCACTATCTTCAGCCATCGCAACGTCTGTTGTTTTTTTCTCGAAGAAATAGAAGTTGTGCGTAGATATAAGAGAAATCTGCTGACAATCACAGAATCCATTCACACGTTTGTTTGGCATTACTATAAAAAACGGTCGCAACAACTCTTCAGCTATATAATTTTCAGAATGTCTTCGCAGCCATCGCATCCAAGTCGCATTTTACACAAACTTGCATGTTGTACGGGCAAATGCCAACAAAAGTTGAACGCCAGGCTTTTCTTTCGAAAAAGCAGCTCAGTTTTCAAATTTTACCATCGCGACAACTTACAGTAGACAGTTAGAATGACATAGACCGTCCTTCATGGGGCTTTTTGCGCCTGCCAGGAATAAACCTTAATGGTGAGAACATTAACCATGCAATTTATCATGAGAACTACGAGCATTTTAGAGTAATAAAAAATGACAATTTAAAATTTAATTTAGTTTACGCAGAGAGGCAATATGCCAGGGGATAATGTCAATAAAGTAAAGGAACAGTTACAACTGTTTATACAAGGCCTGGAGGGAAAGACAATCGTTTATCAGATTCACAAAGTAAGCAAGCGTCAACGTATAGCTTTGTATCTTTGTAAGTGGAAATGAATTGTCACTGCCAATTCAATTTTGCACGAAACAGCGCACTTTGCATTGTATCACAACGCATAGAAATGTGGTGTGATGTGACGTGGTGTGGTGCGATGTAGTGTGGTGTGATGTGGTGTGGTGTTATGTGATGTGGTGTGATGTGGTGTAGTGTGATGTGGTGTGGTGTGATGTGGTGTGATGTGGTGTAGTGTGATGTGGTGTGGTGTGATGTGATGTGGTGTGATGTGATGTGGTGTGATGTGGTGTGATGTGGTGTGGTGTGATGTGGTGTGGTGTGATGTGGTGTGGTGTGATGTGGTGCGATGTGGTGTGGTGTGGTGCGATGTGATGTGGTGTGATGTGGTGTGATGTAGCTGGTGTGGTATGGTGTGGTGTGACGTGGTGTGATTTAGCTGGTGTGGTGTGATGTAGTGTGGTTTGATATAGCGTGGTGTGGTTTGATGTGATGTATTTGTTTTGGTATGTTGTAATGTGATCTGATGTGGGGTGGTGTGTCATGGTGTGGTGTAATGTGATGTGATGTGGTGTGGCTTGAAATGGCATGGTGTGATGTGTTTGCTTTGGTGTAGTGTAACGTGACGTCACGTTATATGGTGTGTTGTGGCATTACATGGTGTGATTTGATGCAAATGTAAAGTGGTGAAGTGAGATGTGGTAGATGTGGTGTGATGTGGTATTATGTAATTTGATGTAATCTACATACCATACCCGGAAAGGAAGGTTTGATCTGATGTCCGAACACCAAAACGTTTGTTGAAAAACAGGGTGACAATCGAGTTTTATGAGATTACGTTGGCTTTTATGAGTTACGTGATTTCAGATCAAACATTCCTTTCGACTGTATGGTATGACATGCTTCAGTAAAGTTAAAAATCGACAGTTTATGCTAACTGAGAGATCACGTTTCGAAACCGTTTCGTGGTTTCAAGATTGTAAAGTTATTTGGTATCTTGGTCCTTCCTTAGGATGCCAAGACTGATGATCTTTTTCGAAAAGTAAGTGAAAGGTCCGGAATTCCGTCTGGGGAACTACGATTGCTTTATAGCACAAAACAACTGGAGTTGGGCAAATATCTTTCTGATTATCACATCGAGCAGAATTCTACACTTTATTTGGTTTTACGGTTGCAAGGAGGAATGATGGATGAAAATATAAAGCAACTTGATGATGACGTAGAACTATCACAAGAGCCTGATATGATCACGTGGGACGATGACCCGGATAACCAGAGGGCCAAAATGCCATGTGGACACGCCATTGGTGAGTGGTCTGGGTGTTTTTTTAAGGTTTTACTGGTTTACTCCTCTTGGTTGATTTAGGAAATTTGTTGCAAAGAAATTCCATGTTTAAGGATGGTTTGTTGAGAGATGTCATGTTGAAGATATCTTTTGCTGTTTACTTGTGTTATATTGTGTTATCTTGTACTGCGTTATGTGCTGGGTTTTGTCGGGTTACGTTTAGATATGCGGTTTGCAAATCAAAACTGTGCCGCACTGTGCAGTTCGTTTTTGTATTGTATTGGGGTGAGGTGTGGCGTGGTGTCTGTTGTGTTGTATTGAGACTTCGTGTGTATTGTCTTGTTGTGTTAGGTTGTGGTGTGGTGAGGTGTGTTGTGTATAGTGTTGTGGCGTGTGGTGTGGTTTGGTGTGAGTTGTGATATGTTGTGGTGTGTTGCGTTGTGGCGTGGTGTGTGTCGCGTTGTCTGGAGTTTGGTGTGGTTTCTAATTGTGGTGTGGTGTGTTGGGGTGTCTTGTGATGAAGTTTAGTGTGTGGTGTATTGTGCTGTGGTGGGTGTTGTGTTGTACTAAGGCTTGGTGTGTATTATTGTGTTATGTTGTGCTATGTTAGGGTCCGTTCGACGCCATGTGTTAATTTACGTTACGTTCCACTGCAGTGCGTTGTGTTGTGTTTGGGCTGGGTTGGATTGGATTTGAACTTGATCGGTTAAACTTTCGTAGTTTTTGTTGGGACGTTCTCGTGTCCCGTTTTCCCGTTAGGAATAATGCTGTGTTTTTCCCTTGACGTGATGTTTAGTAAATCAATATGCAAGTACCACCTTTATGCAAATGTTTCCTTTCTGTCAGGTCCTGAGTCACTGACCGCGTACTGTCGTAGCCTGCTTAGCTCAGGTAAGTTTCGTTTTTTGTGTCCTTACCGAAGTCCTTCGATGAACGACTATTGTGGGAAGGAATGGGACTATGTGGATGTTCGGCGGTTTGCTGTCCTCACTGAAAATGAAAAGACAGAATTTGAAAAAAAGCTTTCTGAAAACTACTTACGAAAAGCGGTTGGTGTACAAGAATGTCCTCGATGCAAGTCCCTCTGTGAAAGAAAAAGCAAGAAAGATCGATGTGTTAGGTGTCCATTGTGCACAAGAAAAGACAAGAAAGCGTTCGACTTTTGCTGGTTTTGCCTACATGAATGGAAAGGATCTCTCACAAATAACTCGTGCGGTGGGTGTGCATTTCAGTATTTATCAACATGTTTTTTTCTTCTCGTGATCGATGAATATTTGTTCGTTTGATTGACTGATAGTTATTATGTAGCTGATGATGACTTAATCAATTGTTAATTAGTCTTCACTCAGCTCTTGCAGTTCATGTTTCATTTAATTACATGCTTAGTACTTTGATTGACTGATTGATTAATTGACTGATTGACTGACTGAATGACTGACTGATTGATTGATTGGTTGATCAGTCGATTGATTGAATGATTGGTCGATTGAATGATTTGTGGATTGGTCGATTGATCGATTGATCGATTGATTGATTGATTGATTTACAAATGGACAGTTCATCAGTCAGTTGGTCATTTGTTCACCCGATTGTTTTCTCTTTTGCTTATGTGTTTGGTTGATCGTTCATAGGTTGACTTGTTGGTTGATTGGTCGATCTTCCAATTGATCAAAACATCAGTCGATTGATTCATTCACTCATACATTTATTTGTTCATCGATTTTGATATTAAGTTTAGCTTGTTTTCGGTATTTTCTGTTAGATTACTCGTCTGTTTATCTGTCCGTTCATAGGTCAGATTATGTTTTTGTAATACTGACATAGTAAGCGGTAGAATGGTGAAAACCAATAAAAGTTAGTCTTACAAGAAACTTTCTTCTTTTATAAACCAGGGAACGATGTCTGTACCGGAAAAGACCCCCGCCTTAAGATTCTCAAAGATTGCCCTCTAAAGGAAATCGTTGGAGTGAAGAATTGCCCATCGAGACGTGCCTGCATTAAGTGTGGCTTGTTGATTGAGCATATAAAAAATTGCAAACATATGAAGTGCCCGTGTGGCCAAGAGTTCTGCTTCATTTGTTTAAAGGCCAAAGAAAATGGAAGCTATCAATGTGGGTCATTCAACACAAAATGTGACGTGGCAGCAGTTCAAGAACAGATTCCTGGAGCAGAGTAACTAACATGACGAGGACCGTAGACAAGAAAAGAATTGAAGGTTAAATCACCCTCAGATCCAAACACGCTGATTTATTCAAAGGACACATATATATGTAAACAATGATTGAATACTCCAAACTAACCATTGTATGATGGTACGCATTCAAAGCTTTGGACTTGTAGTTGCTGTTATAGTAAAAGTCATCAACTATCATTACATTTCGAATATTATTCAATTCTTAACACTTCACAGTTGAAGGCATGGGCTAGAAAAAACGGTGGCGCTTCCTTTGATAATCGTCTGATATGTTAATAAAGTCTAAGTGAATAGATTATTGTATTGAAGACGGTTTAAAGATTGATAAATTCGTGGTGTAGTAGCTTAAATATTGGTCACACCGTACATTTGTTCTTTAAATCCTCTTAAAAACGAATAAATTTGTCGTTAGTTTAGGGTAAAGGTAAGTTCCGCTTTGTAAAATTGTATAGTATTAAATGTTAACCGAGCGGCTTTAATATTTCATGTTTATTTCTAATTTATGTTTTCCACAACTTTTGTATGAATGTTGTGGGAAAATTACTTAAATGTTATGTTATCGCTTAGGTCGAAATGTGTTTTCATGTTTTTTTTGAAGCTGATGCTGTTGTGACTTGTCACTGAAAATTAATAAATTGCCACGTTTTTTGTCTCATACATTAACATAAATTATAAACGGGTACTATTGTTCATTGTCCGTCGAGATAACATGTAGTCTCTCGACTTTTATGGCTTTTCTTTAAAGTGAAACGTTTTAAAGGACCATCTAATGAAGTATTCTTCTGAAGGGAAGAATTTTGAAAGGAAGGGACATTGTTCCAGAAAGATAAAATTTTGTTTAGAAATGGAGATATTGGCAACATTAAAGTTTGTTCTTCTCATTGTCCTTCTACCTCACGTTTCTTGTCGTCATTTACAGATTCAGCTGACAGGATATGAATGTTTTTACGACAATATCGAAGCAAATGTCTCCTGCTCGCTTGAGTATGCTCCAATAACAGGAGCCAATCCTCAGCTCGACGCCTTCATCGAAGGACCTCAAGGAAACGAAATTTACAAAGCCGAGAAGAAAGATTACGATATTTTTCATTTTACTACGTCTAACCCTGGTGTCTATCGTTTCTGCTTCAGTAATGTTTACGATATCTCCTTCCAAACAAATCTCGTCTACTTTGATTTCGTAAAAGGCAGAGAAGGCTCAAATTTCCCTGGTGCAAACACTCAAACCGCTCTCACTCAAATGGAAACTTCCGCTTACTCCATTCATGAAGCGCTGGGAGTTATGGAACAGTATCAGAATCATCACCGGATAAGAGAAGCTAACAGCAGGATTGCGGCTGAGACGTTGAATAATCGTGTACATTGGTGGTCAATGAGCCAGGCCTCGGTTATAATGTTGGTCAGCATCCTTCAAGTTTATGTTTTAAGACGATTTTTTGCAGTAAAGCGTGAAGATATCTAGGTTCATTTTACTCAAACCAAACAACACCATGCATGAACTTTGGTTTTAAGAACTGTAGAGTTAATGACTCTTAAAGAGCAATGTGATCTACAAAAATTCTTTCCTTTCTTGTCAGATATAAAACACACTCTTCTATATGTTCTATCTGGCCATCATTGAATAATTTTAGTTATTTAAAAGTTTTAAACGTTTTCCGCCAGCTTTTTTGGTCCGGGCAATTTTTTTGAATAAGGCTTATCCAATTCTTCATGGCGAGCTTGCCATGATCCTTTTTTTTGGCAAGTTTTCGTTGCCTTTATGACCTCGATAGATCTCTGGTACCTGCCTTTTGCGTCATTTTTAGTAGTTATCACTGTTATGATTCGTACTAAGTGGATTTCCATTTGGTGCAAAATGTTGCGCGCGCGACTTTATCTTAGGAGTTCTCTCATGGAACCAAATTTAGCGGTCTCAGTTACCTGTCTTTTCATTTGTGGAACACTTCCGGTATTATCTACATGATCGTATAGAGCACGAGAGATACTGGTACTAGCGACAATAGAAAGAACCGAGATTAGTGGTCATAACAGGCAGTATTATGATGAATGAGTGATGGCCAATATGAATGAAGAATAAGGTTGAAAATAATACTTCGTGCGTCGATCTCACATTGGATTACCATGGAGCTAGAGGCTGTTTAATTTCTTTAGACTGAAATGGAAAGTCAGTAATAATAGTTATAATGACAATGATAATGATAATGACAATGACAATTGCAATGGCGATCGCAATGGCAATGGCAATGGCAATGGCAATGGCAATGGCAATGGCAATGGCAATGGCAATGGCAATGGCAATGGCAATGGCAATGACAATGATGATGATAATGATAATAATAATAGAAAGATTTCTAATTAAAATACCAAACTTTCGAAGTAAACGTTCATTATCGGGGTAAAAGTGTTAAGACAGAATGAACAACCACATGACGTGTTACGTACAACACAAGTTATTACAACAATAGCATCACCAAGTACAACGGAGTTCACATACTCTGAAAAGCTGAAAACTAATTGGTATATAAAAATCATTAATTAGTTGGAGCTTATCAACCAGGGAAAGATAAATATCCGACTAAGTTTTCGCAAAATTTCTATTAGCATTAACTCCTTCCGTTGTAAAAATCCTACAAGAGTCAATCCCAATTTTTCAAACTCTTTAAATCGTGAACGTGAATCATTCCGACAGCAGAACTACCATAAATTTAATAATAATAGCAACGATAATGATAGGAAGATGAAAAAAAATGTTTGCAAAGTTATTGAAGTGATATTCACGGTCGAGACACGAGGCTACGGGCTGTAGCTTTCTCCCTATTCACTTTAACAGCAGTGATTATCGCTGAGAGAAAAATAACAATAGCAATATTTGTAATAACAAATAATGAGGGGGGAAAAAGTTGTAATGGTGACTATTGATAGTAGAGAGATAAAATACTACTCTGAAGGACTGAAAGTGGACTGTCTTAACTGTGCTTAAACAGGGCATCTTTCAAACTGAAGTGATGAAGAGAATCCCTAAATAAATACATGCGAAAATCCGGGATTTTTTTGTGGCAAACACTGGTCAGCGGTAACCATATAGCCAGTGTGCGGTCTTGTTTAATCAAGCCGTCTTTAAGCGATTACCTTATTTGGTGTGATTTAATTGTCTTAATCGTATAGTTTTGTTAATCTGCATCATAAGATTTTATTCTTTTGCTGCAAGGTTGGTGAATTTCACCAGTGTGTTCTGTTGGGCATTGTGCACAGCAGACTCTACCTTGCGTTCGTAAGTAAGCGACATATTTATTTTAACAACTTTAAAGTTGTCTTTGATAACCTTTAACAAACAGTTCGCTATTGTGGCCTGTGTTGGAGGTCTTAACCCATGATTCTCATCTGTTCACATCATGTCTGTCGAGGACGTTTTCCGGTGTAAAGTACAAGAGGTTATTTTTAACAGTAATTAATGCGATAACTCGTTCAGCTGGGTCCAACTCAAGTATCGAAAGGTAAAAACGCAACGCGCGTTTTAAGAACAAGAATGTGTAGTTGAATTAATGCAAGCGTCTTAATAATGTTCACATATTCTTGTGATGAATCGCTCTTTTCAGGGAACTTCTAACATTGCTTAAACGTCTCACTCAGAAGTGAATTCTTAAAGTCACTTCAGAAATTGCCTACGGCAATCTACCGTCTTCTACAGTCAACACTGTAGCAGTACAAATGAACATCTGGAACTACAGTTTCAATGATGTGAAAAAACTGTGGACAGTGTTTCTTTCTATCGTAATTTAATGACCTTTTTACAGTTCTCTTCTACGTTTTTATTTAGTTCTCTCTTTTTCGGCCATTTGCTTCTTTTCAAATTTTCAATGTGTGTTCTCTGGAACGCATAACTTTAACTCTTTCAAGGCGGAAGCTCTCCCCTTGGCGAGTAAAATGGTCTGACGTCAGCCAGGGTAAAATGAAACAAGTCTTATGCTGCCGGGAAAGAGTTAAACAATGTACTATTTTGGTCATTTTATGCGGTCATATATGTGAATATGTGACCTTCTGACCTGTTCATTCAACGTTCTCTTAATGATTACCTTGAAACGGTGATAAACAAGCAGTTTGTCCATCTTTTTATCTTTAACTTGCGGTTATGCCACCAGTTAGCGCTGTTACAGAAAACAATACTAGTCCAAATAAATATGCCTGATGAGACAGTTTAGTGTACTGAGTGGCAGAATGTTTTACGACTTACACAGTATTTTGGCGAGCCTGTAAGACTGGAGGGAGTCAAAATTCAAACCACGAGTAGATTATCCAGTTGTACTGTGCATTAACTCAGTAATAAAGTATTCATTATCCAACAACATCAAAGTTTACTCTCTTTAATTGGAGTTTCTAAAATATTTAAACTTCCGGAAGTTCAAAATTCTGGATTACGCAACCGATGCGCAGTCGTATTTATTGGGGCAGGAGAAAAAAAAAAACTCGTCAAACTGGTTTCTTAGTGTACAAATAAACTTATGTCCAATATTGCAAGACATTTGTAATCCTCTATCGCGTCATTGGAATACGACGAAATTAAATAAGGTTGGACAATAATGTAATGTATTTACAGCCAGAAGAAGCTAGTACTTTATTCCGGCCCCTGACGATGAAAATGTAGACCGCTTGAAGATGTTTAGCTGTCACGGTTCGTTGTCCTACAATCGCAACAACTTCGAGTATATATAAGATCCAACGTACGCAAAAAGAACCTAGATATAGCCAAATTATCAGGACCATTGATTCGAAAGGAAGTAGACGCAGTTTACTAAGAACACAAAATGATCAATTTATGCCAGTATGACTCGTACATCTTATCACATAGGCGGCTTGTTTAAGATTTTGACATGGCTATTGTACCTTTTATAGGCCTATCGTGTCCTATTTCTGACGTTTCTTAGTTCTCTCTCATTAAGTGTAAACTGCTCGTTCCAGCATTTAATTTGATTGTCGCATTTAATGGGACTTAAATTCTAAAATTTAGTGCTTGTTAAGAAAACAAGTTTGACGGACGTCAGGTTTCTTGAAGACGAACTTGTCTTTTCCTACCCGTTTAACCTGTCTTAGACAAGTAGGGAAGAGAATTACAAGTGATTTCTAGAAATGGCCTTGTGATCACACAAAAAAATCGATTTTCCACGCGGTCTCGGAAGAGCTAGCCCTGTTTACTTTGGGCTTTTTATATTTTTGGGTATCAAGTAGTCAATTCTTCTTTGTCTACATGTAATGTTTGGCTTATGTCCAAACTCAAAGCGATTTACTTTTTCAAAAGGTTCTTTTGGTTTAAAATATGAATGGAACAGGGCTTCTAGGAATATTCATGGTCTTTGCAACAGGATTGATTCTCAAAATCTAAAAATCATTAAGAAAGTGCCCTCAATGTAGTGTAATTACGTAGCAAAAGGAATTTATGGGCTGACAGTCCATCTTATGCTTTCTGGAAAACTCCATTTAAATGCCTTGCTCTGTCTCACAACATTTTGATGTGTTTTGAATGATGAGCACGCTGAGTTTCTACCCATCCCATCCTCTATACCTAAGAGAACTTACATTATCGAAGGAAACAGTAAAATTTTGAGCGTGTCACAAACCGCTCTATAAGCAACGTGACGCGACAGCTAGGAGTGTTACTTACATCACCGATGAAGACCACCCCTTCCACAACCTAACTTGACAAGATAAAGCCAAATTTGCTCAGAATCAATGACGCGATTGTAAATCCGTTGCAGACAACCATATGGCAGCAGAATCCCCTTTATTCATTACGAAAAGCTTACTATGCCAAAGACAACAGAGTATTTTCGTTTGAGTTTACCATCATCTAGTAGCTATAACACATTTCTGAACTACTGGTGTTAAGGAAGATTGCAAGCAATATATGTATTGAAAAAAATTACCATTCTTATTCATCTTCATTCAATTTAACCCAGACGAGAACCCCCGTAGATCAGATAGATCTATTTATGGCGACTTTCAAATGTTTCTAAATCTTTCGACGAGTGGATAACTTTTGTTAGCATGATAACCAGTTCGTTCTAAATTCTCGATCCACAGAACAAGTCCTCGTCTGTTTCAGATCATTCAAAACTTCATTTCTCGATGCTTTCAGCTCAGAAACTGAAGTTGCTACTGATATGTATTGACTGAAGATATCAGAGATTGTCAAAACGACATAAACCGTGAACCTCAGAACCGGATTTCCTTTAAGTTCTCCAGAGATAACAGGATTTTGGGGTTTACACTTCACACCTCACGTCAAACAACATTTTGAACAGAACATTGTTTAGTTCCGTTATGACTTATTAAACATCGAAGTGTAGTCAACGATATACATGCATGATATACCTTTAGATTTCTGTTCACTATCTCACAGACTCTTGTTTTGACCGTGCCATGCAGGATGTTTAACACTTGACATATCCCTTCTTAAATTTCTTGTGGTGTATATAGTTCTTGTTGCGTTCCAGAATTAACTTTTTGTCTTTGTACCCAAACGGTGTTTCACATAATTTAAATATCTCCTTCCTTGGTTAAATCATTTGCTATTTCGATAATGTCCTCGCTCTGAAAGGGAAACACGACATGCGAAAGATGTCAATGGTTTAAAGTATCATTTATATAACATGGAAAAATGGAGCCCAGTGTGCGGTATCGTTTGTTTTATTAGTAAGTTTTATTTTATTTAATAAAATAATAGAACGTCGCAGACCATCCTCAGGATCAGGACAAGCAAACCCCACTTGACCCCAAGTGCAACCCTACCAGTAAGACAGTTTATTTTTTAAGAAATAACACCACAATGTTTATTATTTTATACCACAACTATTTCCTGACCCTGTCTTTGAAAAGAGCCATCTTTGATGCATCAATTGTAATCTTTAACACGAAAAGTACACAGGGTGGAACATTTTGTCTAATACACAGTTCTTTCTTCAGTTTCTTCAAAATGAATATGAGAGGAAACTCCCTGTATCATTAAAAAAATCATTGCAAATAAAAGGAAAGAATAAATTTACTTATCCTAGTTGTTCACTGACCATCTCAAAAGACGTCATTGAGCACCAAGAGTATTTGTTGTAGCAAGACTTCCTGTCGTCATTCTTGGCTTTTCACTGTGAGTCAATATTATAGACAGTCCAGTTGAAATGCCGATGGCAACAGAGGAACTACCCACTTCCGAAAAATATATTGCTTTTTGATAAGAGCTATTAACAGGCATCAGTACAACAAAAACAATGCTAAATTCGCATTAATTTACGAAACAAAATAACAAAACGATGTCGGAAACTTAACTCAATATTCGCATTCTTTTAACGCGCCGCACTATTTACAGGCCGTGCTGCGCAAATATTTGGTTTTCTCGAACATTTTGACCACACATTGGGGGTACGTATACTGAATTTGGTCCCAACCCATGAGGTTTGTGGAGAAATTTTGTTGCGCAGTAGGCTCATAGGTCTGGTGATGGTGGTATCTTTCGCAATAGCATGTTTTCTAAGATGAAAACCCGAGTGAATTATTCCTCATTTAGTTAGTTAGCTGTGAACGTTAGTCATAAAGATCTTCACAATGCATGGACTTCTAATCAATTTAGAGATTTATGTCAATTTTCACCATTGGTTTTAAATATCTTTCACACATAGTGTGATATAGCACCAAACGTTTGCTAACCAAGAGTTAGAACCAATCGTCAATGCTAAAAAATTCTCTCACTATTACTTCCACAACAATGGTAACTTTTAGACACGATGTATCTTTAATTTGATTTACAAACAATAATGTGAACCTTTGGTTACTTGTTAGCACCTTTAGTAGTAGCGAGCGTTGCCTGTCAATTCACAGGCGTGAAAGTTCAAACCGAGATGAATCTTTGCAGATTTACTGTGAGCAATTAAAGATTTAAGTTTCTGGTATAATTGGAAAACAATATTTCTTGGAGATTTTTCTGTCTACCAAAATAAAAAACAACCTTTACGAGTCCTGTCTAAAGTACAGGAGAAACTAGCATTTCCGTCTAATGCAAGACGAACCGTTTCCAAAGTTCTTCCAACTAAAGGAAACAATATTTTACAAAGTCATCATACAAAGGAGATCAATGGCGATGAAACAGGAGCATAGAACGCCATTTCTGTTTTCAACTATAGTAATGTAGTAGCAAAGAGCTGAACTACAAACTTTCTCTGCTCGTTTCCTGTTGTTTCTTGGTTTAGACATGTTGACAAAATGATGTTTGTTATGATGTTGAGTTGTTTTGGTAACTGGTAGTCAACTGAATTTTGATTTCAGAAATGTATCAAGAACCCAAACATTTAACTATAAACATTTGAATAGTTTGATGTAGGCCATTTTACGTGTGGACACATGTTCTCTAATTCAAGAACATGTTTAAAGCACTGATGAAAAATCTATCTAAAAAAGGTAAGCGAGCCGTGAATTCTTAAAACAAAAAAATAGCCTAAGCCAAATCTTTGGATTTTCTTTGCAGAAGGGAGGTCCACTATCAACTTTTCCCATTCAGGAACCGTGCTAAGATAGCGTTAAAATGCTTTTCATATTTTCATGGAAGATGTTTAAGAACGCTTTGTTGCTGGTGAAGTAGACAGTAAACAAGATCGAGTTCTTCACGAATCCTCTTTGCTAACAGATTTTCAAATTTTCATCTACCGCACAAGTTCCGACCTGTGACTTTAAGAACTACTAGTGCATCAGCCATCGAAATAATTTGGAACTTATTGGCGATAAAACATAATTCACTGAAACTTGAACTCTTTACAGTCTCAGGATGGATGTCATTTTTAGAACGACTTTTGGAAGAACATAATGTCGGATTCTCGCGCTGTTGGTTGTGATAAGTAAACCCGAACATGTTGAAGAAATCTTTCAACAGCATGTCCAAATTATCTCGACAAGAATCTAAACAAAACAACCACTGAGCTTCGCCTCCTGTATGCTGTGGAATTTGACAAACAGCGAAGCTCGGTTGGAAGGGCAAATTAAAGAATACAAAAACAATTTGAAAAAAGTTGTAATGATCTCCTTGAAGGAATTTCAATTTCCACAAACTAACTACAGCAATTGTTTCTGATGCGTGGAATAGACCAATCGCGTTGTCTAAGTTCAAATGTTCTTGCTTTAAGCCGTCTTTAACGAGTGAACAGTTCTCGTGAACAGGGGTGTGTTTGTTCATATCATATCTACATTGGAAATCATCTTTGTACAGAGGCGCTCAACATTTTGGTATTTCATTTAAAACCTGTGAAACCCCTTTTAGTTTTCAAATCGAAAACCAACTTCACAATCAAGTTCTTTTTCCTAAGCCAAGTCAGTGGGCATAATTTTGAACTTATAATCCAACCAGAGATGTGGTCAATGTGTTAAGCATGTGAGTGTCAGCCAAGCAGTGGTTAAACTCCGGCACATTTTGGCCGATCATCGCGTCTTGGTGGGAATGCGACGACAGCATTGCCATCTCGTGACCTTCCAGTTTGATACCTTGCTGTTGATTGTGTGTTGGAAGACAGGAATAGTCAACGTGACCAAGACTGTTGTGCTTATTTGTATCTAAGGTTGAATGTCTGCTCACGAGGCTTAGTTTTGGTGACTGATGGTCCTCCATGACATTATTGTTTGGATCCCTGCAAAAGAAAATCTTGTTGGTTCATTATAAGATATCGCGTTCCACGTACATACACTGCCTGTATCTTATATCATAACAGAACATTAAGCTCTTAAAGCCTGAGGCTGCTAAACTAAAAAGGGGGGCTTTCCTTTGTCCGAAATTTTATCCAAACTACCAGAATCCTTAGACTTTGTGACCCAACACGTCAACATTGCGCTCAATTTAATAAAAATGCAATAATTCTTAACGTCCATGGATGCGTCATTTTGTATCCTTGTCAGCTCAACTTGTTCTTTATCTTGCTATCGTTCTAATTGCAACGTGCGTTTCTCGAAAGGCAGATAAAATTACCTATCGTAACGAGTTGTGACATAAAGGTAAAATCAGGTTTCTACACGATGCAACAGAATACCTCCTAAACCCATGAGTATTAACGCCTCATATTAAATGTTACTCGATCGTCATCTCTGAATTCAGTTTCACCCACGATCGTTGTGAAGGTGGATAGGAATATCTTCATCGTCGTCAAGATGATCAACGCCAACATGCCTTACCACAAAAGCTGAAGAATCTTATTTATAGTTTAGTTCGCCAGTCTCGCAGTTCACTGCTGGTTCATCAAACAATGACCACCACCTTGTTGTCTCTCCTTACAGATTGTTTTATGACTTCCTTTCGTGAATTACTCAAGATATTTGCAGTGGTAAGCCATTTATATAAATATCAGTTAGTTACGGTTTCAATTACAAATGAAACATTCTCTAGACCAGCGAAAATGTTTTGGGGATATCGTTGGGTTCATGCTCCATAAAAGCACATGCAGTGGGAAGACATGCAAACTTAACGACGTGGAATCAGTTGTCGATGAAATTCAGGTCGTTCTTCGGAATGTTCGTTATGTAGTATAAATATTAGCGGTGCAAACTCTAGCTAAGGTTTAATTTAGTGTTTTCGTATTCACCGCAAATTATCGACTTTAGTTTATATTTGATACAATCCTATATGATGTAAATATTATCACTGCAGTAACATATAATGTTTCTTAGTTCTATTATAAAGCGTAATTCTCCACACCGCGTAATTTACCTCGTTTTGGCTTCGGCAGCACGGTCTCTCTGTCTTCTGTTCTTGAACCAGTTACTAACTTGGGTCGTTGTCAGCCCGGTGCGTTCAGCAAGCTCCCGTTTCTCGCGTGGTGAAGGATAAGGATTGTGCGAATACCAGTCTCGAAGAATATTCCTCGAACGTTCCTTGAAACAGTAGCTGGTCTCCTCGCCGTCCCATATTGTCCGCGGCAAGGGAAATTTCCGTCGCACGCGATACTTGCCAACGGCGCCTAGAGGCCTGCCTCTTAATTTCTCAGCTTCGATGTAGTGAGCTTTCAACCAAAGTGACTGCAATTTACTATGGGAGGCAATAGAAAAATTGTTGCTCTCCAAAATACGATAAAGCTCCTGAAAATTTCCCTGATGGAAGTGGACCATCGCCTTGGCTTTCAGAACGCTCTCGTCTTTTTGAACCGTTTCGCAGTCAGGCAGTGACCACAGAAACCTTGCAAGCCGGTCCATCTCACCGCTGTGTTGAAGAACTTCGCAGACACATGCGACTTGCTCAGGAGTAAAATTAAAAGACGGTAACATAGTTAGTTCTTTTCTTTCAGTGTAGGTTCTCCCAATGTTACAAGATGTGGAAGTTGTTTCACGTGCAAATGAAATCGCTTCGATCCTTTTTAAACTGGTTAGAATTCAACTGAAATTGCTTGTACCAGTCCGCCTGTGAGACACAAGCCTGTAGACCAGTCGATTTTAATACAAATTTCATTTGCGTTATCTGGAATGCGCTCCCATTGGGCCCGACGTACTTGCAGAGTTGATTCAACGCGCACCTCAGATCACTCTCATTAAATGCCATGACAACTATGTCAATCCACCTCTCAGCACAAGTGTGAAGTGGGCGTCATATAACGCAGACTAAACCAATTCTTCCTCATGCAATCCACAGGATGATCGCCAACGTTTTGCAAACTCGAAATCCTCAAACTATTCGTCAGATTACATTAGTAGTAAGAAGTTTGATGCTAGTGAATATATCTACTTGTATGTCCACTGTTTTTATGCTGTGGCTGTCTGGATTAATTTCCCCCTGTCTTCTGTTTAAAATAGCCTCGATAAAATAAAAGCCATATGTTCACATTATAATTACTTTCGTTTTGAAAACATTTCGAGGTTAGAGACAAGGTTGAAATAAGAGAAGTCGAGGACTTTCTTGTATATTTAACCAAAAGCTGTATTTTTTATGGTTTAATTTTCTACAGGTCACAGAACAAACAAACAAGCAGGGTTTAAGATTAAATATACTGGCCGAGATAATTTTATTTTCATTAAAACAGTGACGACATTTTTTTTAAGTTGTCCCCAAAGTATGAATTTGTCATAACGTGCTGTAGTTGAGCCACAAAAGGTCCTCATGATAATTGCGTTGGTCAAAACCAAAGACCCTCTAATCATTGAGATACGAGAGCTCTGATGGTGAGCGCGAATGTTGCATATTGTGGCCTGGTTCACTGATGTGACATTTGTACTGCTTCTAAAGACGTCACAAAATGTCAGTAATAAAGACATGATCATAATTTAGGATCATTTCGCGAATTAGACTGGACAGATGGTCCCACAGGTTAGATTCGAGGACCATTAACATTGTTGTAACTTTGCTGGAAATTTTCTCTTTCCAGTCAAATGAATTTTGTCTTTTCTATCCATAAGGATTCATCAACATTGAGACACAAGCCACTTCAACCAGGTGCTTATGCCGAAAACGGATCTCCGGCATATTGGGTTTATCTCAAAGCATGGTTGATCTAGGAGTTCTGGATGTCAGATGTACCTGCCGTTGCACAAAAAAACGTTCACTCTTGCTTTCTCAAGTGCAGGAACTTTGGAACAAGAGGATAAGCGTGTCCTAATTATTATAACTGCCTGTCTGTATTTGTTGACACCAATCGACTTCGATCAAAAGGTCTGCGAGCTTTCTTCTATTGGCAACCGAGCAAGACTCCAGTCAGTTGACTCAGGTGACTGTCGAAACTCAACTATTTCTTGTTCTTTTTTATTCATATTCCGTTACGAAACGTTTCTCGACGATTTCAGGATTTCTCATCTGACAACAGTGACAAATCTCGTGTTAACAAACTGGAGACTGCGTCTGCAAGTTTCGTTAGGTCCGGCAGATGGTAATTGTATGGTTTAATCGCATCATCTACAAAAGAAATGGAGGATCTCTCATCGCATTTCTGCTGATTAAATAAGTTAACTAGAAGCACCAATGTGCAGAGAGATTTATGCCATGAAAGTTGTGCAATAATCATCGCAGCCTTACAGCTTTGTGTTCCTGGTAGACGTAGATACATATTTACAATGATTTCCTGGTTTTCGGATATTCACGAAGAAATCTCGTGGCGCCAGTTGAATTACTTCTGCGAGCTCATGCATGGAGTTTTTTTAGACAAATGTTCCGCCGAAAAGCTGACAGATCTGAATTAAAAACATGTGTGAGGCATAAACTGAAAGAGAATCAGTAAGATATTCTGAATTATCAAGGCTAAGATTTATACTATCGATAACTTATCACACTCCCAACATTGATATATTAATATCGCCTTTCAACTAAAGTTAGTCAGAACATTAGAAAGAGATATAACATTAGACATAATGTAGAGTGCTACTCCGGAGATATGAGAGATATCGATGGAGATATGAGTCTCCAAGCATCATTCGATGTAAATATCTTCCCAAAAACTAAACTATATATGGGGTCACTACATACAGTGGGTTTCACCTTGAAAATAAAAGCGTGTAAAATTGTATGGGATCGCCCCATCATTTTAGTTTTCGGGAAGATGTCCACACCGAATGGTGACCCTACTTAAAATAGGTACACGTAACTTGTTTGGAGTCGTATATCTGTAACCAGAGTAGCACTCTATATTATGTGATTTATGTTTAACTCTTTACCTAGTTGCAGGTCCGCCGAGAGCCAAGATGGGCCCAGGGTAAGGTAGGGTCGCGAGGAGCCTAAATTTTTCTGACGTCAGAGGCTGTGAGGATAAGGGACAAATTTTCACACACAGTCGTATTGTGTAAATGCTATTTATTAACTGTTCTAAATTATGTGAATATGTCTAAAATTAGTTTATGCTACATCATCATAAAGAAAATTAGCGGATTAGCGTGGCACGGCCAGCAGCAGGCCCATGACGTGGCACGGCCCCCGATGCAGTTGCCTCCGGCTCCCATCCCCCTTTCAGCGCTCCCGTCTGGTTGAAAACCTAAATACATAAATATTAAAAACAATATAACTATATTTGAGCTATAGTTAAGATTTTGTCTGGAATTTCTAAATATTAGGGGGTTTTTAGTACATTTTCCCTTTCAACACTACAACAGGAATGACTGTTATTGTTATTATTATGGGCCCGTTCACACTAGCTTCTTAGATCGACCTCAGATCGATCTAACTGAAACACGATCTGAGCGTGAACGCTTGAATGCGAACTGTGATCAATCCAAACGAGTTCATTTCAAACATTCACGAAGCGAACTGAGATCGACCTTAGATCGGTCTCAGATCGATTCAAGTTAGGTCGATCTCAATGTGAATGGCCCCTAGCATTTAGTAGTAATTATCATAATTTTTTATGATTTGTCATAACTGCTCACAAGCCTCACCGTTGTGGTCGTGATCGTACAATAAGCGTACAATAAGCCTTTCTTAACCAGGCCTTGTTAATTTGTGTACATTTTAATGCATTTTCTAACATTCTGACCACATTTATACTGGAAGATTCGGATCTTTTCTTTCATGTAAAATTGAAAACGGGTCGAAGACCTTCGAAAAGGCTTTATTGAGTGATTAGCATTAGTATAGAGTTATTAACGTGAAAAGTCACTTGGGATACTAAAACTGGCGTGCAAGACCGCGTGGGAGGATGTAGGGAACTAATACTGGCGTGTAAGACCGCGTTGGGGACTGAAACTGACATGCTAAGTTTGACGGCCATCTTGATTTCACATCTTATTTTAAAGTTCACTGGAAGATGCAACGAGCTTCACGAAAAATTCTGGCAAAAGTTGACTGTGATGTAGTGGTTCCGCAAAGTTTTTTAGTGAGTATTTTTTTTTTTTTTTTATAAACGTATTGTATTTCAAGATGGCCGACCATTACGACTCTTTGACAGCCACACTTTTAATTGCACATCTGGCAGAGGAGTAATTTATTAAAGTTTATTGTTTTTATTTATGGGTTTTTGAATTTCTTAAGACCTTCTAAAACCCTGTTTTAGCTAGGTAAGAATAACTAGCAAGGATCATTTTATCAAGTTGTCGATGACCAAGAACGGGCGGCTAATGCAGTTTCGCACCTCATCCATGTAAATGCAAGTAATCTAAGTAAATTATATATCATTCGACAGTTTATTACCTGGAAATTACAGTGATACCACAATACCAACCATTTACTGCAAACATAATGCATTATAGCCTTAAAGAACATCCCTGTTACTTGGCGCCATGTTTGAATGTTTCTTTGTAGTTCTTCGAAAATGTGTGTAAACCCGAAGGTTAGATTAGGGTTAGCGTTAGCTTTAGGGTTAGGGTTTATGCACATTTTCGGGGCTTTTAAAGAGCAAAGAAACAATGAAGAGGGACTATACTTAAATTGTAGACAAATCCATAAACTTTACGGTCTTGAGCCCTCGGTTCACTGTTGACTCTCACGAACTTATATGTGTCGGTTTTTTTGGCTATAATGCCTTATCTTTCGGAGTGAATTCTTGATATTACTGTATTATTGTAATCTCCAGGTAAGAAGCTGTCAACTGATATGCAGATTTACATATGTTACTTGTATTTTTATGGTTGAGGTGTGAAACTGCATTAGAGACCAAGAATGTTGGTTCATAGTGCAAAGTTCTCAAAATAACTTGACATGATAATATAAAAGGAAAAACACAAAGAGAAATTTTCAGTGAGCTTGCCAGATATTTTACTATTGAGAAGCACTCCAGTTCAAGGAAGAATCCTGGAGGAGCCAACTGTTTTGGCCAAACCCACCAACTGCAACATTACTTACAATATTCCAAATTCTAACTCTTTAAAAAAGTTCTCTGACAAATATGCTCAGTCAATTGCAAAAAAAATTAAAAATTGTGGGTCATATGGAATATTCAACCACCATGACATTATAATAACAGTAATAAATACTCCTCATGTTCTTTATATAAACACTGACTAAGAAATACAAACCTTGCACATTTATTAGCAGTTGGGGCCAGGAGTTTTCTCTGGGGGTGGCAAATGCCCCACCCATGTCCCATTTTTCCCATGACCCAGCAGACTATGTCGCATGTGAAGAAGTATGTAAGTCTTTGTATGTCTGGCAGAAAATTGATTATATTTTGTGTTGTAATAAGGAGGGGTTACAGAAAGCTACTGACATGTTATGACCAATGTTTAACATGTGGCCTTGAATGCACCTCTGATCATATTTGATGTTTAAGTGCACTTTTGTTGCTTTTTCTAAACTATAATAATTTCAAGTATGGTGTATTCTATATGTTTAAGATGAACTGGAGGTACTTTTTCCACCTGAAAACATAATTGTTATTAATTTTAAGGGATTTGTATTTGTTGTAACATTTGATGCATTCTCATCTCCACATTCTGGTGTGAACATGACCTTGTTGATTGATTTGTCTAAGTACTGTACCCAAGTATTATCATCAATCAAATGTCTCATTTCCAGTGGGTTAATATAGTTTTCCTTTTATTTACATGTATAAAAACTAATGGTGCTATGACATCGGCTGATTGTCATTATCAAGTCAAAATTTGAAGTGAAGTTAAACTATAAATATTGATTGTGAAACAAAGGAATGTGCGAAACTCTTTGTTTGATGCAACATTTTTATCATTTTCCCTTTTCCTTTAATAATGCATTTTTCTATATTTAGTACTTATTGTTTTTCTTCATCTTAAATCTTTGACTTGATAATGATACTCAGCCAATGTTGAAATATCAGTTTTCACATTTGTGAATAAAATGAATTTTACTGATATTCCATTGCTATTTGTTATAGTTAAGTTTTTTGAAGAAATCCATTTTTCATTTAGTTTCTTGCAAGATAGTAACACATTTGTGTCTTTTATAGGTGTACTGCAGCATTCCTGAGTATTGAGAGTTAGATACTCACATGAACCAGGGTGTGCATGCTGATCATTAAACTGATCAGTGGTTGTCATCAGTGCAGGGATATAATGCATGAAGTTGAAACAAAGTCACTGTGCTAGCTTAGTTGAGCTGGGTGTAACTCCTTCCCTGCAGTAGCTCTCCCCTTGATGAGTAAAATTGTGTGGTAATGGCCAGAGTAAAATAAATGTAGGTTAGTTACCAAAAGTGAGGTAACTAACCTGTACATTGATAATTAACCCAAGGCACAAAGCACTGAGATTAATTAACAACATAGTTACCAAGGTTGAGGTTTTGTTTTGTTTTTATTGAGGGCAAGTTGTATTTGTTGGCTTGAAATTCTCTGAACTTGGTTATTTTAATTTTTTCAATGAACATTTGTTTTTAGTTGTTTTCAAAACTCCAGCTTGCATCCCTGAACCTCCTGCATTCCCATGATAATCCCAACTGTTAACAAAAGACTTGAGTTTGTTTACCTTACCAAGGTTAGATACCTTGACATTATGATGTCATACGCTGTCATATGTGCATGCGCGTGTATCTCTCGCAGAGATTCACTTTTTGTTGCAAATCTGCAAATCTGTTTGGTACACTGATGGAAATTTGATGCGCACGCGATAGCGTTGGAAACAAACACTAGGCCAGAGAAAAAAACAAAAATACTTTGGGTTTCCGGTTTCCCGACCCTACCTAGTTTTTGGCCTCTGTTTTTGGCCTTTTGCAAGAAGGCTAGGCCCGAGTTGCTGCATGATTTGCATCATGGGATAACAATTATAGCCGCCGATCCTGGAAGCGTGCTGAAAATAATAAAAAAAAAACCCCCAAAAAAATAACCCGACCTATCCTACCTAGGTTTTTGCAACAAGAAATAGAAAACCCAGGTATTTTTTATTGCCGTATTGGTAATTTCTTGTTTAAAAATGGCAAACGTCACGTGTCTGTCATCGTTTTTGCGTCCGTTGTCTTCAAAGGCAGCGGAAGCGCTAAGTCATCATGTGTGTTTAGGCAACAGGCGAAAGGACGTTGTCTGTCACAGCACAGGCTTCCCAATTTCAGGGTGTGTCAGGCGGCGTTGCGTGCGGGCACTTCAACGGCTGTTTCAATACAAACATAAACTACGGTTTGAAATATCGCTGAATTTTAACGTTGATACGGCGATGTTTCATAAGGCGGTGGAGAATAATGTGCAGCCCTCCCATTATTTTGCTCAAGTATGAGCGGGGCAAACGTGGCTCAAACAAATCTCGGCCATGGCTTCGGAAACAGAAAGAAAGTTTTGCTTATGTTTTGTATGGTGGATTAATTTCTCATCTGAATTCAATACTTCAATTTTGTTCAGTAAGTGCTTTCAAATTCATTGTACTTGTTTCCATCATTCAAACTTACATTGTTCAATCCTCTTAAGTTACTGGCATACAATTTACCATTTCAATGTGATATTGCTGTCTTTTTCGATAAACTCTTGGCAGGGGTGGGTTGTAGCGAAGTAGCTGTAGAACCTGCAGTTCGTTACCACAGCGAACTACAATTTTCAAGAAGCGAGTGATTTTTCACTACTTTTTCAAAACGGTAGTTGTAGTTATAGCGAACTACGTTTTGTCAGTAGCGAGGTGACTGGCTACTTTTTACAACAATTCCTATTTGCTACTTTTTGAATTCTTCGTCACTGAGAGCTATAGTATGAGTATTGACAAAAGAGACGGTAAGCAGGCGGAAGCAAAACATTGGTATCAAATTTCCTACCCTGTCACAATTTATTACAGTCTATTTTATATTACTTTGCCGTGAGATGCTCCGAAACTAGTTGAGAAATTAGGAACTACATAAAGAATCGTCAAATTTCGTAGCCATTTAGTACAAATTCAAACGTTCATATTCCTGGCTGAAGCATAATTTTTGCCAAATCGACGGAAATGTTTGGAGGACACACAAATATCCTTCATGTAAATAACATTTAGTTCAATATATGTTTGACAGTTTGCATACCTTTACTGTAAAATCACATTGTCCATTGATTTGTAGAGATGAGCCGATAAGGAAAATTGCCGATTACTGAGGCCGATTATTTATAAGCCGATTATCGTGACTAATCGGCCGATTAATCGGTACCTGCCGATTATTTTAAAAAGCAAGAAAAAAATCACAAGATGACCAACAATGAAGTTGTAAATGCGGTTTTATTGTTTACAGTACACACTATGTGCAATTAAAATCAGCTTCAATCTCGCATGTCAGTAGTCAAAGTTTAGTTTTGGCAGATTATGGTGTAAAAACAGGATATTGTCAGCTTTATGCGGAGCTAGTCTGCTGCGTTTTTCAGTGGAAATGTTCCCAGCCTCACTGAACACGCGGTCCGAATATACGCTTGAACTTGGTGGGCTAAGATACTTCAGCGCGATGTTGAAAATATTCGGGGTTGAACATATTTTTTGTTGGAAACCCACCAGGTATATGGACACGCTTGTAACGGTTGCAAGGGAAGACCGAGAAATGCGTTGACCTCTTCTTCAAGATTTTGAACGTTGTCGTCAGATGCAACTATCTCTTCGAAACAAGACCATCTGAGTTTGACATCTTGCAATGATATCTGAGTTTTTAGTTTCTTTCTCATTGTTACCGTGCTTGAGTCCATGTCTTGTTGCGTTCTTTTACCTTTGGCAACACTCTGCTCCCTTTCATCTGCTGACAGTGCAAGAAATTCCTTGGGATGCTTACGGAGGTGATTGCGCAGGTTTGTCGTGGTGAACTGCTTGCATGTTTTTCCTCCTCTGCTGATTACGATTCGAGAGCCCTTTTTCCTGGCAAACTTTACACATTGCTTTCGTGTTGTCATCTTCCAAAATATCAAAATATGTCCAAACTGCGCTTTTTACAGCGTGCGCCATTAGGTTCTGGGCAAAATAACTCCTAGCAATTTTTCCCCCTGCATTTTATTACAAATATCAGGATTCGTTTAAGCCAATCAGAAAACAGAATATGGTATGACTCAACGCATAGGAATGCGTTGGTGTTTTAACTGTTTTTAATGACTTCCTCAAAGCCACTCACGTGAGACAGACGCAGGTTTTGCAACAAAATGTGAAAATCTATTCGCTTGTATTCAGTATTTTAGCATGTGCTTGGCAGCTCCAAAAAAAAGTCTTATGGCCGATTATTTGCCGATTATCAGGCAATAATCGGCCGATTACCGATTATTTAAAAAATGGCCGATTAATCAGCTCATCCCTATTGATTTGGCTAAAATGTTACCGAACTTTTTACAAAGCAAAAGAATTTGATCATATCAAACATCGACCAATTTTTCTCCAATACAAATAACGAATGAACTGAATTCAACTACAACAACCTATATTGTCAAACCTTTACTGAATGTGGTATGTATATAGTGTCAACCTGTTACGTTTTTTGTCTATATTCAACATCGGCGGACACCACATGTACGCATCACGTACCAATTTTTACTGTTTCCTCCTCTACCTTTGACTGTCCCACTAACTCTCCCTTTTCATTTCCCCGTACGTCTCCCTCTACCTACCTGTCTTTCTGCCTGTCTTTATAAGGTATTTGCCTCAGGTCTTCGTTCAAACCGATTGACGACGGACTGACGTCTGCGAAGAATGGAAGACAAATACTTCCCCCGCTCAGACGGAACAAACAGGGTCAATAAGAAATTCACCATATTGCTCTTAGTTTCTCTATCGCTATCAAACGCTCTTTTTATTCAACGAGGTAGTAGTTCGTGTTTGCTTTCTAGGTCTTACCTATTGGTTTTGCATTTTTGCTCAAAATTCTCGCTGTAAAGATTTACGACCCCGTCCTTAACAGTGTCTGAAATTGGCCTCTCTTTGAATTAACTGGGAACTTTTCCGGCCAAAACATGCTTTTGTCCTCGGAGAACTCTCACGGTTGGCGGCCAATTGACGTGTGTCACTTTGCGTACAGACTTAAAACTTAGTTGCTGCTTTGTATTTCACTCTGTGGGATCGTCATGCAACTGTGGAGGTATCCTGTGATATACTTTAGGAGGCTTATATTTTTTGGGCTTTCTTTCGCACTGCGGAACACATCTAGTCCTCTTCCTTTCGCTGATTCCTTAATAAATTCAAATGTATTGATAGCGGGAACTAAGCTTACTGATTTGAATTATCAACCGACAGGTACTCACCAATGCACTGGTAAGTAATCTTATATTTATATGGTCTATAGTTTACAGTAAAGCCGCGTTCCCGCAAAAAATCGTCAAAAACCAAAGGTTAACCCCTTTACTTTTTGGTCAAATTTTTCCACCTAAAATATTCAACGTAATTTCGCCGAAAAATCACTCCAATCACTACAAAACTACTTTCTATGCAATAAACTTTCATATTTTGACCTTATTTCGAAAGTTGGAAATTGGTCGAAAAATCGTCAAAAACCAAAGGTTAACCCCTTTACTTTTTGGTCAAATTTTTCCACCTAAAATATTCAACGTAATTTCACCGAAAAACCACTCCAATCACTGCAAAACTACTTTCTATGCAATAAACTTTCATATATCGACCTTATTTCGAAAGTTGGAAATTGGTCGAAAAATCGTCAAAAACCAAAGGTTAACCCCTTTACTTTTTGGTCAAATTTTTCCACCTAAAATATTCAACGTAATTTCACCGAAAAACCACTCCAATCACTGCAAAACTACTTTCTATGCAATAAACTTTCATATTTCGACCTTATTTCGAAAGTTGGAAATTGGTCGAAAAATCGTCAAAAACCAAAGGTTAACCCCTTTACTTTTTGGTCAAATTTTTCCACCTAAAATTTTCGACGTAATTTCACCGAAAAACCACTCCAATCACTGCAAAACTACTTTCTATGCAATAAACTTTCAGATTCTGCTCTTATTTCGAAAGTTGGAAATTGGTCGAAAAATCGTCAAAAACCAAAGGTTAACCCCTTTACTTTTTGGTCAAATTTTTCCACCTAAAATATTCAACGTAATTTCACCGAAAAACCACTCCAATCACTGCAAAACTACTTTCTATGCAATAAACTTTCATATATCGACCTTATTTCGAAAGTTGGAAATTGGTCGAAAAATCGTCAAAAACCAAAGGTTAACCCCTTTACTTTTTGGTCAAATTTTTCCACCTAAAATATTCAACGTAATTTCACCGAAAAACCACTGAAATCACTGCAAAACTACTTTCTATGCAATAAACTTTCATATTTCGACCTTATTTCGAAAGTTGGAAATTGGTCGAAAAATCGTCAAAAACCAAAGGTTAACCCCTTTACTTTTTGGTCAAATTTTTCCACCTAAAATATTCAACGTAATTTCACCGAAAAACCACTCCAATCACTGCAAAACTACTTTCTATGCAATAAACTTTCATATATCGACCTTATTTCGAAAGTTGGAAATTGGTCGAAAAATCGTCAAAAACCAAAGGTTAACCCCTTTACTTTTTGGTCAAATTTTTCCACCTAAAATATTCAACGTAATTTCACCGAAAAACCACTCCAATCACTGCAAAACTACTTTCTATGCAATAAACTTTCAGATTCTGCTCTTATTTCGAAAGTTGGAAATTGGTCGAAAAATCGTCAAAAACCAAAGGTTAACCCCTTTACTTTTTGGTCAAATTTTTCCACCTAAAATATTCAACGTAATTTCACCGAAAAACCACTCCAATCACTGCAAAACTACTTTCTATGCAATAAACTTTCATATATCGACCTTATTTCGAAAGTTGGAAATTGGTCGAAAAATCGTCAAAAACCAAAGGTTAACCCCTTTACTTTTTGGTCAAATTTTTCCACCTAAAATATTCAACGTAATTTCACCGAAAAACCACTCCAATCACTGCAAAACTACTTTCTATGCAATAAACTTTCATATATCGACCTTATTTCGAAAGTTGGAAATTGGTCGAAAAATCGTCAAAAACCAAAGGTTAACCCCTTTACTTTTTGGTCAAATTTTTCCACCTAAAATATTCAACGTAATTTCACCGAAAAACCACTCCAATCACTGCAAAACTACTTTCTATGCAATAAACTTTCATATATCGACCTTATTTCGAAAGTTGGAAATTGGTCGAAAAATCGTCAAAAACCAAAGGTTAACCCCTTTACTTTTTGGTCAAATTTTTCCACCTAAAATATTCAACGTAATTTCACCGAAAAACCACTCCAATCACTGCAAAACTACTTTCTATGCAATAAACTTTCATATTTCGACCTTATTTCGAAAGTTGGAAATTGGTCGAAAAATCGTCAAAAACCAAAGGTTAACCCCTTTACTTTTTGGTCAAATTTTTCCACCAAAAATATTCAACGTAATTTCACCGAAAAACCACTCCAATCACTGCAAAACTACTTTCTATGCAATAAACTTTCATATATCGACCTTATTTCGAAAGTTGGAAATTGGTCGAAAAATCGTCAAAAACCAAAGGTTAACCCCTTTACTTTTTGGTCAAATTTTTCCACCTAAAATATTCAACGTAATTTCACCGAAAAACCACTCCAATCACTGCAAAACTACTTTCTATGCAATAAACTTTCATATTTCGACCTTATTTCGAAAGTTGGAAATTGGTCGAAAAATCGTCAAAAACCAAAGGTTAACCCCTTTACTTTTTGGTCAAATTTTTCCACCTAAAATATTCAACGTAATTTCACCGAAAAACCACTCCAATCACTGCAAAACTACTTTCTATGCAATAAACTTTCATATTTCGACCTTATTTCGAAAGTTGGAAATTGGTCGAAAAATCGTCAAAAACCAAAGGTTAACCCCTTTACTTTTTGGTCAAATTTTTCCACCTAAAATATTCAACGTAATTTCACCGAAAAACCACTCCAATCACTGCAAAACTACTTTCTATGCAATAAACTTTCATATATCGACCTTATTTCGAAAGTTGGAAATTGGTCGAAAAATCGTCAAAAACCAAAGGTTAACCCCTTTACTTTTTGGTCAAATTTTTCCACCTAAAATATTCAACGTAATTTCACCGAAAAACCACTCCAATCACTGCAAAACTACTTTCTATGCAATAAACTTTCATATTTCGACCTTATTTCGAAAGTTGGAAATTGGTCGAAAAATCGTCAAAAACCAAAGGTTAACCCCTTTACTTTTTGGTCAAATTTTTCCACCTAAAATATTCAACGTAATTTCACCGAAAAACCACTCCAATCACTGCAAAACTACTTTCTATGCAATAAACTTTCATATATCGACCTTATTTCGAAAGTTGGAAATTGGTCGAAAAATCGTCAAAAACCAAAGGTTAACCCCTTTACTTTTTGGTCAAATTTTTCCACCTAAAATATTCAACGTAATTTCACCGAAAAACCACTCCAATCACTGCAAAACTACTTTCTATGCAATAAACTTTCATATTTCGATCTTATTTCGAAAGTTGGAAATTGGTCGAAAAATCGTCAAAAACCAAAGGTTAACCCCTTTACTTTTTGGTCAAATTTTTCCACCTAAAATATTCAACGTAATTTCACCGAAAAACCACTCCAATCACTGCAAAACTACTTTCTATGCAATAAACTTTCATATATCGACCTTATTTCGAAAGTTGGAAATTGGTCGAAAAATCGTCAAAAACCAAAGGTTAACCCCTTTACTTTTTGGTCAAATTTTTCCACCTAAAATATTCAACGTAATTTCACCGAAAAACCACTCCAATCACTGCAAAACTACTTTCTATGCAATAAACTTTCATATATCGACCTTATTTCGAAAGTTGGAAATTGGTCGAAAAATCGTCAAAAACCAAAGGTTAACCCCTTTACTTTTTGGTCAAATTTTTCCACCTAAAATATTCAACGTAATTTCACCGAAAAACCACTCCAATCACTGCAAAACTACTTTCTATGCAATAAACTTTCATATATCGACCTTATTTCGAAAGTTGGAAATTGGTCGAAAAATCGTCAAAAACCAAAGGTTAACCCCTTTACTTTTTGGTCAAATTTTTCCACCTAAAATATTCAACGTAATTTCACCGAAAAACCACTCCAATCACTGCAAAACTACTTTCTATGCAATAAACTTTCATATTTCGACCTTATTTCGAAAGTTGGAAATTGGTCGAAAAATCGTCAAAAACCAAAGGTTAACCCCTTTACTTTTTGGTCAAATTTTTCCACCAAAAATATTCAACGTAATTTCACCGAAAAACCACTCCAATCACTGCAAAACTACTTTCTATGCAATAAACTTTCATATATCGACCTTATTTCGAAAGTTGGAAATTGGTCGAAAAATCGTCAAAAACCAAAGGTTAACCCCTTTACTTTTTGGTCAAATTTTTCCACCTAAAATATTCAACGTAATTTCACCGAAAAACCACTCCAATCACTGCAAAACTACTTTCTATGCAATAAACTTTCATATTTCGACCTTATTTCGAAAGTTGGAAATTGGTCGAAAAATCGTCAAAAACCAAAGGTTAACCCCTTTACTTTTTGGTCAAATTTTTCCACCTAAAATATTCAACGTAATTTCACCGAAAAACCACTCCAATCACTGCAAAACTACTTTCTATGCAATAAACTTTCATATATCGACCTTATTTCGAAAGTTGGAAATTGGTCGAAAAATCGTCAAAAACCAAAGGTTAACCCCTTTACTTTTTGGTCAAATTTTTCCACCTAAAATATTCAACGTAATTTCACCGAAAAACCACTCCAATCACTGCAAAACTACTTTCTATGCAATAAACTTTCATATTTCGACCTTATTTCGAAAGTTGGAAATTGGTCGAAAAATCGTCAAAAACCAAAGGTTAACCCCTTTACTTTTTGGTCAAATTTTTCCACCTAAAATATTCAACGTAATTTCACCGAAAAACCACTCCAATCACTGCAAAACTACTTTCTATGCAATAAACTTTCATATATCGACCTTATTTCGAAAGTTGGAAATTGGTGGAAAAATCGTCAAAAACCAAAGGTTAACCCCTTTACTTTTTGGTCAAATTTTTCCACCTAAAATATTCAACGTAATTTCACCGAAAAACCACTCCAATCACTGCAAAACTACTTTCTATGCAATAAACTTTCATATTTCGACCTTATTTCGAAAGTTGGAAATTGGTCGAAAAATCGTCAAAAACCAAAGGTTAACCCCTTTACTTTTTGGTCAAATTTTTCCACCTAAAATATTCAACGTAATTTCACCGAAAAACCACTCCAATCACTGCAAAACTACTTTCTATGCAATAAACTTTCATATATCGACCTTATTTCGAAAGTTGGAAATTGGTCGAAAAATCGTCAAAAACCAAAGGTTAACCCCTTTACTTTTTGGTCAAATTTTTCCACCTAAAATATTCAACGTAATTTCACCGAAAAACCACTCCAATCACTGCAAAACTACTTTCTATGCAATAAACTTTCATATTTCGACCTTATTTCGAAAGTTGGAAATTGGTCGAAAAATCGTCAAAAACCAAAGGTTAACCCCTTTACTTTTTGGTCAAATTTTTCCACCTAAAATATTCAACGTAATTTCACCGAAAAACCACTCCAATCACTGCAAAACTACTTTCTATGCAATAAACTTTCATATATCGACCTTATTTCGAAAGTTGGAAATTGGTGGAAAAATCGTCAAAAACCAAAGGTTAACCCCTTTACTTTTTGGTCAAATTTTTCCACCTAAAATATTCAACGTAATTTCACCGAAAAACCACTCCAATCACTGCAAAACTACTTTCTATGCAATAAACTTTCATATATCGACCTTATTTCGAAAGTTGGAAATTGGTCGAAAAATCGTCAAAAACCAAAGGTTAACCCCTTTACTTTTTGGTCAAATTTTTCCACCTAAAATATTCAACGTAATTTCACCGAAAAACCACTCCAATCACTGCAAAACTACTTTCTATGCAATAAACTTTCATATATCGACCTTATTTCGAAAGTTGGAAATTGGTGGAAAAATCGTCAAAAACCAAAGGTTAACCCCTTTACTTTTTGGTCAAATTTTTCCACCTAAAATATTCAACGTAATTTCACCGAAAAACCACTCCAATCACTGCAAAACTACTTTCTATGCAATAAACTTTCATATTTCGACCTTATTTCGAAAGTTGGAAATTGGTCGAAAAATCGTCAAAAACCAAAGGTTAACCCCTTTACTTTTTGGTCAAATTTTTCCACCTAAAATATTCAACGTAATTTCACCGAAAAACCACTCCAATCACTGCAAAACTACTTTCTATGCAATAAACTTTCATATATCGACCTTATTTCGAAAGTTGGAAATTGGTCGAAAAATCGTCAAAAACCAAAGGTTAACCCCTTTACTTTTTGGTCAAATTTTTCCACCTAAAATATTCAACGTAATTTCACCGAAAAACCACTCCAATCACTGCAAAACTACTTTCTATGCAATAAACTTTCATATTTCGACCTTATTTCGAAAGTTGGAAATTGGTCGAAAAATCGTCAAAAACCAAAGGTTAACCCCTTTACTTTTTGGTCAAATTTTTCGACCTAAAATATTCAACGTAATTTCACCGAAAAACCACTCCAATCACTGCAAAACTACTTTCTATGCAATAAACTTTCATATTTCGACCTTATTTCGAAAGTTGGAAATTGGTCGAAAAATCGTCAAAAACCAAAGGTTAACCCCTTTACTTTTTGGTCAAATTTTTCCACCTAAAATATTCAACGTAATTTCACCGAAAAACCACTCCAATCACTGCAAAACTACTTTCTATGCAATAAACTTTCATATTTCGACCTTATTTCGAAAGTTGGAAATTGGTCGAAAAATCGTCAAAAACCAAAGGTTAACCCCTTTACTTTTTGGTCAAATTTTTCCACCTAAAATATTCAACGTAATTTCACCGAAAAACCACTCCAATCACTGCAAAACTACTTTCTATGCAATAAACTTTCATATTTCGACCTTATTTCGAAAGTTGGAAATTGGTGGAAAAATCGTCAAAAACCAAAGGTTAACCCCTTTACTTTTTGGTCAAATTTTTCCACCAAAAATATTCAACGTAATTTCACCGAAAAACCACTCCAATCACTGCAAAACTACTTTCTATGCAATAAACTTTCATATATCGACCTTATTTCGAAAGTTGGAAATTGGTCGAAAAATCGTCAAAAACCAAAGGTTAACCCCTTTACTTTTTGGTCAAATTTTTCCACCTAAAATATTCAACGTAATTTCACCGAAAAACCACTCCAATCACTGCAAAACTACTTTCTATGCAATAAACTTTCATATTTCGACCTTATTTCGAAAGTTGGAAATTGGTCGAAAAATCGTCAAAAACCAAAGGTTAACCCCTTTACTTTTTGGTCAAATTTTTCCACCTAAAATATTCAACGTAATTTCACCGAAAAACCACTCCAATCACTGCAAAACTACTTTCTATGCAATAAACTTTCATATATCGACCTTATTTCGAAAGTTGGAAATTGGTGGAAAAATCGTCAAAAACCAAAGGTTAACCCCTTTACTTTTTGGTCAAATTTTTCCACCAAAAATATTCAACGTAATTTCACCGAAAAACCACTCCAATCACTGCAAAACTACTTTCTATGCAATAAACTTTCATATATCGACCTTATTTCGAAAGTTGGAAATTGGTCGAAAAATCGTCAAAAACCAAAGGTTAACCCCTTTACTTTTTGGTCAAATTTTTCCACCTAAAATATTCAACGTAATTTCACCGAAAAACCACTCCAATCACTGCAAAACTACTTTCTATGCAATAAACTTTCATATATCGACCTTATTTCGAAAGTTGGAAATTGGTGGAAAAATCGTCAAAAACCAAAGGTTAACCCCTTTACTTTTTGGTCAAATTTTTCCACCTAAAATATTCAACGTAATTTCACCGAAAAACCACTCCAATCACTGCAAAACTACTTTCTATGCAATAAACTTTCATATATCGACCTTATTTCGAAAGTTGGAAATTGGTCGAAAAATCGTCAAAAACCAAAGGTTAACCCCTTTACTTTTTGGTCAAATTTTTCCACCTAAAATATTCAACGTAATTTCACCGAAAAACCACTCCAATCACTGCAAAACTACTTTCTATGCAATAAACTTTCATATATCGACCTTATTTCGAAAGTTGGAAATTGGTGGAAAAATCGTCAAAAACCAAAGGTTAACCCCTTTACTTTTTGGTCAAATTTTTCCACCTAAAATATTCAACGTAATTTCACCGAAAAACCACTCCAATCACTGCAAAACTACTTTCTATGCAATAAACTTTCATATTTCGACCTTATTTCGAAAGTTGGAAATTGGTCGAAAAATCGTCAAAAACCAAAGGTTAACCCCTTTACTTTTTGGTCAAATTTTTCCACCTAAAATATTCAACGTAATTTCACCGAAAAACCACTCCAATCACTGCAAAACTACTTTCTATGCAATAAACTTTCATATTTCGACCTTATTTCGAAAGTTGGAAATTGGTCGAAAAATCGTCAAAAACCAAAGGTTAACCCCTTTACTTTTTGGTCAAATTTTTCGACCTAAAATATTCAACGTAATTTCACCGAAAAACCACTCCAATCACTGCAAAACTACTTTCTATGCAATAAACTTTCATATTTCGACCTTATTTCGAAAGTTGGAAATTGGTCGAAAAATCGTCAAAAACCAAAGGTTAACCCCTTTACTTTTTGGTCAAATTTTTCCACCTAAAATATTCAACGTAATTTCACCGAAAAACCACTCCAATCACTGCAAAACTACTTTCTATGCAATAAACTTTCATATTTCGACCTTATTTCGAAAGTTGGAAATTGGTCGAAAAATCGTCAAAAACCAAAGGTTAACCCCTTTACTTTTTGGTCAAATTTTTCCACCTAAAATATTCAACGTAATTTCACCGAAAAACCACTCCAATCACTGCAAAACTACTTTCTATGCAATAAACTTTCATATTTCGACCTTATTTCGAAAGTTGGAAATTGGTGGAAAAATCGTCAAAAACCAAAGGTTAACCCCTTTACTTTTTGGTCAAATTTTTCCACCTAAAATATTCAACGTAATTTCACCGAAAAACCACTCCAATCACTGCAAAACTACTTTCTATGCAATAAACTTTCATATTTCGACCTTATTTCGAAAGTTGGAAATTGGTCGAAAAATCGTCAAAAACCAAAGGTTAACCCCTTTACTTTTTGGTCAAATTTTTCCACCAAAAATATTCAACGTAATTTCACCGAAAAACCACTCCAATCACTGCAAAACTACTTTCTATGCAATAAACTTTCATATATCGACCTTATTTCGAAAGTTGGAAATTGGTCGAAAAATCGTCAAAAACCAAAGGTTAACCCCTTTACTTTTTGGTCAAATTTTTCCACCTAAAATATTCAACGTAATTTCACCGAAAAACCACTCCAATCACTGCAAAACTACTTTCTATGCAATAAACTTTCATATTTCGACCTTATTTCGAAAGTTGGAAATTGGTCGAAAAATCGTCAAAAACCAAAGGTTAACCCCTTTACTTTTTGGTCAAATTTTTCCACCTAAAATATTCAACGTAATTTCACCGAAAAACCACTCCAATCACTGCAAAACTACTTTCTATGCAATAAACTTTCATATATCGACCTTATTTCGAAAGTTGGAAATTGGTCGAAAAATCGTCAAAAACCAAAGGTTAACCCCTTTACTTTTTGGTCAAATTTTTCCACCTAAAATATTCAACGTAATTTCACCGAAAAACCACTCCAATCACTGCAAAACTACTTTCTATGCAATAAACTTTCATATATCGACCTTATTTCGAAAGTTGGAAATTGGTGGAAAAATCGTCAAAAACCAAAGGTTAACCCCTTTACTTTTTGGTCAAATTTTTCCACCTAAAATATTCAACGTAATTTCACCGAAAAACCACTCCAATCACTGCAAAACTACTTTCTATGCAATAAACTTTCATATTTCGACCTTATTTCGAAAGTTGGAAATTGGTCGAAAAATCGTCAAAAACCAAAGGTTAACCCCTTTACTTTTTGGTCAAATTTTTCGACCTAAAATATTCAACGTAATTTCACCGAAAAACCACTCCAATCACTGCAAAACTACTTTCTATGCAATAAACTTTCATATTATGACCTTATTTCGAAAGTTGGAAATTGGTGGAAAAATCGTCAAAAACCAAAGGTTAACCCCTTTACTTTTTGGTCAAATTTTTCCACCTAAAATATTCAACGTAATTTCACCGAAAAACCACTCCAATCACTGCAAAACTACTTTCTATGCAATAAACTTTCATATATCGACCTTATTTCGAAAGTTGGAAATTGGTCGAAAAATCGTCAAAAACCAAAGGTTAACCCCTTTACTTTTTGGTCAAATTTTTCCACCTAAAATATTCAACGTAATTTCACCGAAAAACCACTCCAATCACTGCAAAACTACTTTCTATGCAATAAACTTTCATATTTCGACCTTATTTCGAAAGTTGGAAATTGGTCGAAAAATCGTCAAAAACCAAAGGTTAACCCCTTTACTTTTTGGTCAAATTTTTCCACCTAAAATATTCAACGTAATTTCACCGAAAAACCACTCCAATCACTGCAAAACTACTTTCTATGCAATAAACTTTCATATTTCGACCTTATTTCGAAAGTTGGAAATTGGTGGAAAAATCGTCAAAAACCAAAGGTTAACCCCTTTACTTTTTGGTCAAATTTTTCCACCAAAAATATTCAACGTAATTTCACCGAAAAACCACTCCAATCACTGCAAAACTACTTTCTATGCAATAAACTTTCATATATCGACCTTATTTCGAAAGTTGGAAATTGGTCGAAAAATCGTCAAAAACCAAAGGTTAACCCCTTTACTTTTTGGTCAAATTTTTCCACCTAAAATATTCAACGTAATTTCACCGAAAAACCACTCCAATCACTGCAAAACTACTTTCTATGCAATAAACTTTCATATATCGACCTTATTTCGAAAGTTGGAAATTGGTGGAAAAATCGTCAAAAACCAAAGGTTAACCCCTTTACTTTTTGGTCAAATTTTTCCACCTAAAATATTCAACGTAATTTCACCGAAAAACCACTCCAATCACTGCAAAACTACTTTCTATGCAATAAACTTTCATATATCGACCTTATTTCGAAAGTTGGAAATTGGTCGAAAAATCGTCAAAAACCAAAGGTTAACCCCTTTACTTTTTGGTCAAATTTTTCCACCTAAAATATTCAACGTAATTTCACCGAAAAACCACTCCAATCACTGCAAAACTACTTTCTATGCAATAAACTTTCATATATCGACCTTATTTCGAAAGTTGGAAATTGGTGGAAAAATCGTCAAAAACCAAAGGTTAACCCCTTTACTTTTTGGTCAAATTTTTCCACCTAAAATATTCAACGTAATTTCACCGAAAAACCACTCCAATCACTGCAAAACTACTTTCTATGCAATAAACTTTCATATTTCGACCTTATTTCGAAAGTTGGAAATTGGTCGAAAAATCGTCAAAAACCAAAGGTTAACCCCTTTACTTTTTGGTCAAATTTTTCCACCTAAAATATTCAACGTAATTTCACCGAAAAACCACTCCAATCACTGCAAAACTACTTTCTATGCAATAAACTTTCATATTTCGACCTTATTTCGAAAGTTGGAAATTGGTCGAAAAATCGTCAAAAACCAAAGGTTAACCCCTTTACTTTTTGGTCAAATTTTTCGACCTAAAATATTCAACGTAATTTCACCGAAAAACCACTCCAATCACTGCAAAACTACTTTCTATGCAATAAACTTTCATATTTCGACCTTATTTCGAAAGTTGGAAATTGGTCGAAAAATCGTCAAAAACCAAAGGTTAACCCCTTTACTTTTTGGTCAAATTTTTCCACCTAAAATATTCAACGTAATTTCACCGAAAAACCACTCCAATCACTGCAAAACTACTTTCTATGCAATAAACTTTCATATTTCGACCTTATTTCGAAAGTTGGAAATTGGTCGAAAAATCGTCAAAAACCAAAGGTTAACCCCTTTACTTTTTGGTCAAATTTTTCCACCTAAAATATTCAACGTAATTTCACCGAAAAACCACTCCAATCACTGCAAAACTACTTTCTATGCAATAAACTTTCATATTTCGACCTTATTTCGAAAGTTGGAAATTGGTGGAAAAATCGTCAAAAACCAAAGGTTAACCCCTTTACTTTTTGGTCAAATTTTTCGACCTAAAATATTCAACGTAATTTCACCGAAAAACCACTCCAATCACTGCAAAACTACTTTCTATGCAATAAACTTTCATATTTCGACCTTATTTCGAAAGTTGGAAATTGGTCGAAAAATCGTCAAAAACCAAAGGTTAACCCCTTTACTTTTTGGTCAAATTTTTCCACCAAAAATATTCAACGTAATTTCACCGAAAAACCACTCCAATCACTGCAAAACTACTTTCTATGCAATAAACTTTCATATTTCGACCTTATTTCGAAAGTTGGAAATTGGTCGAAAAATCGTCAAAAACCAAAGGTTAACCCCTTTACTTTTTGGTCAAATTTTTCCACCTAAAATATTCAACGTAATTTCACCGAAAAACCACTCCAATCACTGCAAAACTACTTTCTATGCAATAAACTTTCAGATTCTGCTCTTATTTCGAAAGTTGGAAATTGGTCGAAAAATCGTCAAAAACCAAAGGTTAACCCCTTTACTTTTTGGTCAAATTTTTCCACCTAAAATATTCAACGTAATTTCACCGAAAAACCACTCCAATCACTGCAAAACTACTTTCTATGCAATAAACTTTCATATATCGACCTTATTTCGAAAGTTGGAAATTGGTCGAAAAATCGTCAAAAACCAAAGGTTAACCCCTTTACTTTTTGGTCAAATTTTTCCACCTAAAATATTCAACGTAATTTCACCGAAAAACCACTCCAATCACTGCAAAACTACTTTCTATGCAATAAACTTTCAGATTCTGCTCTTATTTCGAAAGTTGGAAATTGGTCGAAAAATCGTCAAAAACCAAAGGTTAACCCCTTTACTTTTTGGTCAAATTTTTCCACCTAAAATATTCAACGTAATTTCACCGAAAAACCACTCCAATCACTGCAAAACTACTTTCTATGCAATAAACTTTCAGATTCTGCTCTTATTTCGAAAGTTGGAAATTGGTCGAAAAATCGTCAAAAACCAAAGGTTAACCCCTTTACTTTTTGGTCAAATTTTTCCACCTAAAATATTCAACGTAATTTCACCGAAAAACCACTCCAATCACTGCAAAACTACTTTCTATGCAATAAACTTTCAGATTCTGCTCTTATTTCGAAAGTTGGAAATTGGTCGAAAAATCGTCAAAAACCAAAGGTTAACCCCTTTACTTTTTGGTCAAATTTTTCCACCTAAAATATTCAACGTAATTTCACCGAAAAACCACTCCAATCACTGCAAAACTACTTTCTATGCAATAAACTTTCAGATTCTGCTCTTATTTCGAAAGTTGGAAATTGGTCGAAAAATCGTCAAAAACCAAAGGTTAACCCCTTTACTTTTTGGTCAAATTTTTCCACCTAAAATATTCAACGTAATTTCACCGAAAAACCACTCCAATCACTGCAAAACTACTTTCTATGCAATAAACTTTCAGATTCTGCTCTTATTTCGAAAGTTGGAAATTGGTCGAAAAATCGTCAAAAACCAAAGGTTAACCCCTTTACTTTTTGGTCAAATTTTTCCACCTAAAATATTCAACGTAATTTCACCGAAAAACCACTCCAATCACTGCAAAACTACTTTCTATGCAATAAACTTTCAGATTCTGCTCTTATTTCGAAAGTTGGAAATTGGTCGAAAAATCGTCAAAAACCAAAGGTTAACCCCTTTACTTTTTGGTCAAATTTTTCCACCTAAAATTTTCGACGTAATTTCGCTCAAAAACCACTGAAATCACTGCAAAACTACTTTCTATGCAATAAACTTTCAGATTCTGCTCTTATTTCGAAAGTTGGAAATTGGTCGAAAAATCGTCAAAAACCAAAGGTTAACCCCTTTACTTTTTGGTCAAATTTTTCCACCTAAAATATTCAACGTAATTTCACCGAAAAACCACTCCAATCACTGCAAAACTACTTTCTATGCAATAAACTTTCAGATTCTGCTCTTATTTCGAAAGTTGGAAATTGGTCGAAAAATCGTCAAAAACCAAAGGTTAACCCCTTTACTTTTTGGTCAAATTTTTCCACCTAAAATATTCAACGTAATTTCACCGAAAAACCACTGAAATCACTGCAAAACTACTTTCTATGCAATAAACTTTCAGATTCTGCTCTTATTTCGAAAGTTGGAAATTGGTCGAAAAATCGTCAAAAACCAAAGGTTAACCCCTTTACTTTTTGGTCAAATTTTTCCACCTAAAATATTCAACGTAATTTCACCGAAAAACCACTCCAATCACTGCAAAACTACTTTCTATGCAATAAACTTTCAGATTCTGCTCTTATTTCGAAAGTTGGAAATTGGTCGAAAAATCGTCAAAAACCAAAGGTTAACCCCTTTACTTTTTGGTCAAATTTTTCCACCTAAAATATTCAACGTAATTTCACCGAAAAACCACTCCAATCACTGCAAAACTACTTTCTATGCAATAAACTTTCAGATTCTGCTCTTATTTCGAAAGTTGAAAATTGGTCGAAAAATCGTCAAAAACCAAAGGTTAACCCCTTTACTTTTTGGTCAAATTTTTCCACCTAAAATATTCAACGTAATTTCACCGAAAAACCACTGAAATCACTGCAAAACTACTTTCTATGCAATAAACTTTCAGATTCTGCTCTTATTTCGAAAGTTGAAAATTGGTCGAAAAATCGTCAAAAACCAAAGGTTAACCCCTTTACTTTTTGGTCAAATTTTTCCACCTAAAATTTTCGACGTAATTTCACCGAAAAACCACTGAAATCACTGCAAAACTACTTTCTATGCAATAAACTTTCAGATTCTGCTCTTATTTCGAAAGTTGGAAATTGGTCGAAAAATCGTCAAAAACCAAAGGTTAACCCCTTTACTTTTTGGTCAAATTTTTCCACCTAAAATTTTCGACGTAATTTCACCGAAAAACCACTGAAATCACTGCAAAACTACTTTCTATGCAATAAACTTTCAGATTCTGCTCTTATTTCGAAAGTTGAAAATTGGTCGAAAAATCGTCAAAAACCAAAGGTTAACCCCTTTACATTTTGGTCAAATTTTTCCACCTAAAATTTTCGACGTAATTTCGCTCAAAAACCACTGAAATCACTGCAAAACTACTTTCTATGCAATAAACTTTCAGATTCTGCTCTTATTTCGAAAGTTGAAAATTGGTCGAAAAATCGTCAAAAACCAAAGGTTAACCCCTTTACATTTTGGTCAAATTTTTCCACCTAAAATTTTCGACGTAATTTCGCTCAAAAACCACTGAAATCACTGCAAAACTACTTTCTATGCAATAAACTTTCAGATTCTGCTCTTATTTCGAAAGTTGAAAATTGGTCGAAAAATCGTCAAAAACCAAAGGTTAACCCCTTTACATTTTGGTCAAATTTTTCCACCTAAAATATTCAACGTAATTTCGCTCAAAAACCACTGAAATCACTGCAAAACTACTTTCTATGCAATAAACTTTCAGATTCTGCTCTTATTTCGAAAGTTGAAAATTGGTCGAAAAATCGTCAAAAACCAAAGGTTAACCCCTTTACATTTTGGTCAAATTTTTCCACCTAAAATTTTCGACGTAATTTCGCTCAAAAACCACTGAAATCACTGCAAAACTACTTTCTATGCAATAAACTTTCAGATTCTGCTCTTATTTCGAAAGTTGAAAATTGGTCGAAAAATCGTCAAAAACCAAAGGTTAACCCCTTTACATTTTGGTCAAATTTTTCCACCTAAAATTTTCGACGTAATTTCGCTCAAAAACCACTGAAATCACTGCAAAACTACTTTCTATGCAATAAACTTTCAGATTCTGCTCTTATTTCGAAAGTTGAAAATTGGTCGAAAAATCGTCAAAAACCAAAGGTTAACCCCTTTACATTTTGGTCAAATTTTTCCACCTAAAATTTTCGACGTAATTTCGCTCAAAAACCACTGAAATCACTGCAAAACTACTTTCTATGCAATAAACTTTCAGATTCTGCTCTTATTTCGAAAGTTGAAAATTGGTCGAAAAATCGTCAAAAACCAAAGGTTAACCCCTTTACATTTTGGTCAAATTTTTCCACCTAAAATTTTCGACGTAATTTCGCTCAAAAACCACTGAAATCACTGCAAAACTACTTTCTATGCAATAAACTTTCAGATTCTGCTCTTATTTCGAAAGTTGAAAATTGGTCGAAAAATCGTCAAAAACCAAAGGTTAACCCCTTTACATTTTGGTCAAATTTTTCCACCTAAAATTTTCGACGTAATTTCACCGAAAAACCACTGAAATCACTGCAAAACTACTTTCTATGCAATAAACTTTCAGATTCTGCTCTTATTTCGAAAGTTGAAAATTGGTCGAAAAATCGTCAAAAACCAAAGGTTAACCCCTTTACATTTTGGTCAAATTTTTCCACCTAAAATTTTCGACGTAATTTCGCTCAAAAACCACTGAAATCACTGCAAAACTACTTTCTATGCAATAAACTTTCAGATTCTGCTCTTATTTCGAAAGTTGAAAATTGGTCGAAAA
This sequence comes from Heliopora coerulea, assembly GCA_030142905.1. Taxonomy (NCBI): domain Eukaryota; kingdom Metazoa; phylum Cnidaria; class Anthozoa; order Scleralcyonacea; family Helioporidae; genus Heliopora; species Heliopora coerulea. The sequence continues at coordinate 254,182 of JASJOG010000108.1, read as the reverse complement.
ATCGTCAAAAACCAAAGGTTAACCCCTTTACATTTTGGTCAAATTTTTCCACCTAAAATTTTCGACGTAATTTCGCTCAAAAACCACTGAAATCACTGCAAAACTACTTTCTATGCAATAAACTTTCAGATTCTGCTCTTATTTCGAAAGTTGAAAATTGGTCGAAAAATCGTCAAAAACCAAAGGTTAACCCCTTTACATTTTGGTCAAATTTTTCCACCTAAAATTTTCGACGTAATTTCGCTCAAAAACCACTGAAATCACTGCAAAACTACTTTCTATGCAATAAACTTTCAGATTCTGCTCTTATTTCGAAAGTTGAAAATTGGTCGAAAAATCGTCAAAAACCAAAGGTTAACCCCTTTACATTTTGGTCAAATTTTTCCACCTAAAATTTTCGACGTAATTTCGCTCAAAAACCACTGAAATCACTGCAAAACTACTTTCTATGCAATAAACTTTCAGATTCTGCTCTTATTTCGAAAGTTGAAAATTGGTCGAAAAATCGTCAAAAACCAAAGGTTAACCCCTTTACATTTTGGTCAAATTTTTCCACCTAAAATTTTCGACGTAATTTCGCTCAAAAACCACTGAAATCACTGCAAAACTACTTTCTATGCAATAAACTTTCAGATTCTGCTCTTATTTCGAAAGTTGGAAATTGGTCGAAAAATCGTCAAAATCCAAAGATTAACCCCTTTAGTTGTTGTCCGAATTTTTGGACTTCAAATGTTTTGCGTCATTTACTGTAAAACCCACTCTAATCGCTGGAAAACTAAATTTTTTGGAAGAAACTTTCCACTGCAAACACCATGGCTTGATTTATTTACTTTATGTTTTAATTTTTGATCTCTCTTTACAATCAGTTAAAAAGTACGTTTTTTTTTGGTTTTTTTTTTAGTTTTTTTTTTGTATGTCTTCAATAGATAGTGCCCAAGTTTTCCCTGTTGTGAGACGAAAAATCATCAACTGCGATAATTATTTAGCCATATTCTTGACAATATTTATTCATCTGCTGCGCAATAGAAAAAGGTAGCTTTTTTTTTTTTCCAGTTGTTTTCCTTAGGAAAATCCGGCAATAGAAGAACATCAAAGTTGGACAAATTAAATAGAGCAGCTGATGATAAGAGTTATTTGGACATCTGATGCCGGTCATTTTGAAATGCCCAGTTTGATGTTATGGAGTGCGACATCAAGTTATACGAATATTTATTAAGATATTAACTGCACAGTACAATAATACCCATCGGTTCGAAACATGTACAAAAAGACTAAATTAATATGAACAATTTTGCATTCACGTAACGCAGCTGAGACGATTGCACGTGGAAAATACAGCACAAGCGAATAATTCCATCAATTATGTCCACCAGACTGAGCAATATGGTACTTCCTTTGCCATTTTCTATTGGTGATATAGCTCGCTTTTGTAAATTTCTTGAGGTAAGCGGGCAGATTCAACGGTTGAACAGGTTCCTTTGGTCATTGCCTACTTCTGCGGGTGAAATCGACAGTTGCGAAGCGATAGCAGTTTCCCGCGCTGTCGTCGCCTTTTACAACGGCAATTTGCAAGAACTCTATCGGATTATCGAGGAAAAAAACTTTTCGAAAGACTACCATGAAAAATTGAGACATATGTGGTACAAAGCGCGGTACATCGAGGCTGAGAGAAGAAGGGGCAGTCCTTTGGATGCAGCTGGCCAATACCGAATACGAAGAAAGTTCCCGGCTCCCAGGACTATCTCAAATGGTCGAGAAAAAAGTTACTGCTTTAAAGAATCTTCAAGAGTCATCTTGAACAAAGCCTACGAGGAAAAGCCTTACCCTTCTCTTCAGGATAAAAGAAAGCTTGCTGAGTTGACTGACTTGACTGTAACTCAAGTCAGCAATTGGTTTAAAAACAAGAGACAACGAATTAGGATGACTCAACAAAGAAAGACGAAAAGGTAGGTGCTGAAACAAGTATCTTCGTACTTTAAATATTGATTCATTAAAAACTCGTTTTTGTAAAAAAACGCTCATGCAACAACTTTTTGAAATTCTTTCAAAGTGGTCAAAATAACGAGTGGTTTATAATTTTCGAGACTGCATTCGAAAACTGATTAGTCTATCAGTTTATCTGAGATAAGTTCCTCGACATTGACGGCCAGGCACTAGGAAATTCAAAAAAAGAATATTTTTTGAAAGTCAGTTTGAAAACCTAAGCGCAGATGGCTTTCCTTTTCCTCGAACAAAAAGCAAAATATTTCTCAAACTACTTCCAAGATGTATTCAGAATACTGAGTCTTCTTCGACGTTTCCATCGTTCATTGTATTTAAAAATAATCCGTCAAATAATAATCATCATGAAACCTTGTCAATACAGTTTCAACTACAAAAAACAGTAATCCTTGAAGTTCGTGAACCGTGTTTTACCGCAATTCCGGCCGAAACTGTGTGGATCTGCGGAATTTTTGATACGTTCCCTGCGCTGAGGATTACATTGAGGTCAGGTAGACATTATTGGATGAGTGTGACCCAGACACGACAGAGCACACCTGGCTCTCAAGCACATTCACTTGTTCAAGTGTTTTATATTGTTCAAGATAGTTCTTTGTGCTGAGTAGTTTGATATGATATATTGATGTTTCAACTTAGGTATATGTTGTCAGGTTAATGTCAGTGCTTCTTGGCAACTGTGACTTACACTCTTGTGCTCTTCAGAGTCCCGTTTGAATTTTAATTATGGTATAGAGGCGTTGCCGGAAGGAAATTTTGACTTGGAACAGCCAATATGATAATCAACTTTTGAACTCCATCCTTCAACAGAGTTAACTGATGTTGGAACGTCCAGGCTGTTTGCCACTTACCGACTCGATTCCTTATGATCACAATAAGGATACTTGTAAACCATCAATCACTAATAAAGGATCTTTAAGCGTGGCAAAACTGAGTCGAATTGTCAGAGAAACATTCTGGACAGTATTTTTTTTGTCACCTCCCATGGAAGCAAACATGCTTCTTGGGAACCAAGATTGTTCTTGAAGTCTGAGATAGATATTAAACTTCTTGAAGCAAGATTTGCTAATGCAATCCATGCCAGCCACGGGACAAAATTGGGACACATTGTAGGAACAATGTTTTAAATGCGATATTTGTGCACCAGTGTGTTCTAGTTTCCCCAGGCCTTCATATTTGGCAAAAACTAGCACAGGGAGACATAATTTTGGGCCATCTAAACAGTTCGACAATTTGCTTACGAAATCTATTTTTTTCTGCTGATATTACTTACTGCTAATGCAAATTATTGCTGACGTCAATCACTGTCGGATTTAAACGTCTGTTTAAATCAATTTTGGTTAGAATACTTTCAGCCAAAGCTGTTCTCTAAAGCTATGGCTACTGTGTTTTAACGCTGGTCTGCATGACTGCTTTGGCACTGGCTAGCTTCGTGGATAAATAAATAAAGTTATTATTATTATTATTATTTGGTAGAATACTATATTGATCCGTGTTGGTTCTCACGTCTTTTTATTCTTCCCTTTCCCTCTAGCTCAGGGGCATAACTAGGCCCTTTTCTTTAGAGGGATGAAGATAAAATTTCCCTGCCAGAATCTGTGTTGCTCTGCGGCTCCATAGTGAAATTCAATCAAATAGACCTCATACAAAGCCTGACTGCGATGACCCCGTTTAGTTTGCATATGTGATGGCAGTTGGCAACGTATAAAAATGCTCCAAGTATGGTGTAAATTTTACAACGTGTTTTATCTATAAACATATCTAAATATATGTGTGTATGAGTGCGTGTATAGATATATTTTTTGGAGCAGGTGACATTGGAGGGAAGTTGGCTTCATCCGCTGCTAAGAAGACCCCACGTTGTAAGCAGGCGTGCACCTCGGCTTGGCATGCCATCGAAAACATTGGCGCACTAACCTCATCACTCATGCAATATTTTTTTGGACACAAACAATATTTTTACCGTCCAATTTTAAAAATTTTAAGTTATCTCGTCACGTCACTTAAAACTTTATACTATGGGTTGCCTTGCGAGATCTTTGATTTTGCCCTGTCAATCTTGATTTCTAAAACTTTTGGGGGTGTCGCACCGCTTCTACATTCCCCTTGAGTTTTGCCCCTGCTCTAGCTTACATCTTATTCAAACACAAAAATAGCCCTGTTTGTTATATCATTGAAGCTATTAAACATTGTCACGAGGAATAAACAACATTCATTGATCCAATACCATTCACTGTCGTTTGAACATTGCTGTTTGGCACTAATGAAGCCACAACGGTTGCTCTTGGTTGTTGGAACACGGGAAAAGGTACGGGATTAATGCGCCACCATGTTCGCTGTTGCTAATATGATAGCTGGACGTCGTAAACAAGTTGTTAAATTATGGCTGAACAACATTGTTGGCAACATTGTTGACGCCTGGGAACAAGTGGGGACAAGTTGTGCATTTGTTTCGTGTCTACATGCAACAGCTCAATTACTTTGTGTTCATCTTTCTTGTGCAACGATTTCAAACGTGAACAATCCCTTAATTTCATGCAAATGATTGCAACATAATTTCATGATTGATATGTCTCTTCTACCAACTTCAACATCCAGGGTCTTCCTGTATTGCAAATTCTACGTAACATTTCAAACTTTGGTCAGCGATGCGAAGTGGTGTTACACTAGTCCGTTTCTCTCCCAACGCCATTACAACAAATCGACGACAAAAAACTTTTAAAGTGTAACTACGGTTTAGGTAAAATTTGGCATGCCATTTGAGATTCTTATTCTCTCAACTTAAATCAGAATGAGACCGTTCACTCTCTTGTTATCGAGTTTAAAACCATACATTGTGTTAACAATATGATGCATGGTAATGAGAACAGAACATCCAAAAACACTGTCTACTGTGGTTTCACATTTCTCGGTCACAAAAATTAAATACCGAAATTACATCATTCTTTCTTATTCTTCTAGGGATATTGAAAATTCATGGTCAGTAGCAATCGATGGTGCGTGCAACTCATGTTTGCTTTGTCAAAGCAATCATCCTGAAAAGACCAGCAATCATTATCTATTGACATCAAGCAAGAGCCTGTATCCTACAACGCTGGAACGAGGTCAACTTTTATGGCAACACGTCGCCAGCAGTGGCTGTACCCAAGCTGAAAATACCATCAGTGATGGGGGAAACTTTGAGCAAAGCTCTCATCAATTTTTATCATAATGCCATCTGTGAAAACCAAATTTCTGAAGCTTTATCGACCAAAAATAGCTACAATGAGACCATGTGCTTTAAGTTATACCTTGTTAGAGACTTGCTTTGCTTTTGTCCAATTCATGTATTCGCTTCTTTTTTTCTTTTATTTATTATTCTCTTCATTACCCCATTTATTTACGTATTCAATCTACCTATTCAAACACTTTGCTGTTTATTAATCCTCATAAAATCCTCAAAAAACTTTTTCTAAATCGACTAAAAGTGAGTTTAAGTTGTGTCGTACAAACTAAAATATCTTTACAAACGTTAAGAGGAAACTGTACTATATGTCCCATATCTATAACATTATGTTGGGATTGGAATCGATGAGGAGTCTCTTTAGTTGTTCAAATTCGTTTGTTATGAAATATTACTTTCATGGCATCGTTCCACCAATAACTAAAACAATACCGGCATGCTTATCAAATCAGCGAATTTTCTTGTCTTCAACGTAAAATAACGCAATCCAAATTAATGGTAATTGTTTCGATAGGAAACGAAAAGTAATTGAAAGCTCTCAGAATTGAGGTCAGCCATAAATTTATCCTACTTTCACCTTCTCTCTGGAAAATTATTTGGGAAGTTTGCTAAATTATTGTATACAGCCACGTCATGGTGATTATTAGTAGGCTCTTGCATTCATTTATGAATATTGACGTTGTATTTTCTTTCCATGAAATAATTTTTCCGACTGCTATTTTAGCAATCGGAATTAGTTTCAAAGTAAGTTCCGAACCTTGACGCATATACACTCTAAATTTGGGATCAACAGGCTGTATTTAAATTTAAGTTTAAAAAATGTATTGAGCTTCCCCCAGAGCGAATGTTGCCAAGAAAACAGTAAAATATTCCTAATGGTAACTAGTCATTGAAATTTCACAGGAGCACAAGTTTCTTCACTATGAACAAACACAACTTTAACCAGTATTTCCTAACCATTTCCAAAGGAAACCAGAAGTGATTAAACGTACCGTAAAATTAAACAAACCCATGACTGCATCAGTCATATCCTTCTTAACTTTTCAGTCATGTCTTCTTTCTCTGAAACAGCTGTATCTCAGTGAAGTGAAAAACCATAAGATCCCCCCCAAAAAAATTCTGTAAAAAAGGCACTGAAATATTTTCAGCGGTAACTAACCTTCGAAGTTTCATTCAAGTATCTTTTCTTTTACACGAAGCAAACACGAAAGCAATATTAGGCACCACAAACAACAGACATTAAGAAATTTGAGAGGCCAATGAGACCAATATTTTCCCTGAAGAAAACAATGAAACACTAATAATAAGCACAAGTATACATTACGGATATATATCATAGTTTTCAACTGAGCGTGTAATAGTAGCTCTTGCAATGTTCTCTCGGCTTAATTTCAATTTATGTTCGGCTATTTCGAAGACATTAATCAATATCATGCTGGTATCACTTTAAACGATCATATATCGTATCCTAGTGCATCGAGAGTGCTTCATTTAAACTGCTATTGAATAAAGAGTACAACTTCTATCTAAAGTACAGAAAAATATCATATATCATATCAGCCTAGCAGCCTTCATATACACCACAAAGTGCCTGTTTAAAGTCAGCTTACGTTCATTAAAGCCATAACGGCTGCAGGGGAATTAAATTGGATTATAACTTAGCTTACTGAAGAACTGCCAAATTGCCATAGAACAAATCTTTCGTGGTGGATTTGCATTGCATAAAATGCTAATCCAAAACATCTTCCTCCCACACTCCACTCTCCAGATTTGTTGAGATATTGAGGATAAGGCTCGATTTAAACCTAACATTTCAGCTGAATTGTACAATTTGGCTCAAATAATTTTGTTTATACTTACGTTTAAAATCCAATGCAGACCCGAAAACGTAAGTATTTGTTTGAAGTATACCCGGTTAATTCAGTGAAGCGATATGACAGATAAAGCCATTCAGGAACTGTGTTATTACATAATATCAAAACTGTTTATCACCGAGTAATATTTAACAAAGGACGCACTCTTAAGCTTTCTCCTATGTTTAATAATCCTCTTTGGGATGTCGGATAAATGTTCTTGTCGATGACTTTTGGATAAGTATTCTGTTATGTAAGGAACGTTTTGATAATATGCCTTGGCAAGAGAAGGAAAATGTATCTTAGTAACGAGTCCGGTTCCAGTGGAGTGATTGATCGTGAATACGAGACATGTGGTTGTCTTGCCAGGTCAGAGAGATAGTTTAGTTTGACTGAAAAATACAAATTTAACGTCACCACAAAGTCCGTAGCACTTCTGTTGGTATAGATCAGAAGCTTGTTAAATTTCACTCAAGTCAAGGAGATTACTCCCAAAGAGAGCTTGTCTACTCTCCTGTTGGGTAATAGTCCTTCTTTATCTCAGTATTAATATCACTTTTTACTAATTATGATACTTAAACCCCGATAGCGTCCCTCACTGAGAGACAACCCGTAAGTTTTTCATCAGCCCTTTTTCATGTACGATTGACTTAGATGTTCAATATAAACAGAGACTGATGTAAGAAGCAAGGAAACTTGAATTTCGAAATCTTCCAACTCATATGAAATGAAATGTGATTTTTCTTGGAAATTTTCTTGGGGTCAGGTTAAAACACGTTTGTTAAACACAACAAGATTTTGTTCATAAGAAAGTGACAAACCACGTTCTTAAACGCCTTTTGAAATGCAATATATCTGTTGTGGAGCTACACTTGATTTAACATTACAGATTGTAGAAGGTACTGAATGAAGAATTGCGTATCGAATAATAAATTCATTTAGGAGCGTTGTCTCGAATTAAAATATCAGTTTCGTTCAATTATGGAAGGTGATACACCTGTCTTCCAAGACAATAGCACCACAGGGTACAATTCGTTAGTTTACCTAGCTTGAAGAAAACGGAAATAGGTCGGATATCAAATATCATAAAGTGTAAAGCTAACATACAAAAGAAAAACTACTTGTTTGTAACGAGCTGTTTTGGACTTGCATTCATAATTGCGATATCAATTCATTTTCCTAAAAAGTTTGATATATTCTTTAAAGGTTCGCATCTAAATAGTCTGAATATTTTTGAAAACCTCAATAATGTATTTATTTTAGCACTTCCAGCAAGCTGACTTAGAGCTTTATCTGAGATAAGATAGGATTTTCTTCCTCTCTTTAACAGAGTTAAATCTGGTCATATGTATATGTGACGTTTCAGGCTTGAAATATCTTATTCTGTAACTGCATGTCGTCATAGGTAGATTCGCGATGACACTAAGACACTGATAATTTAGGTAAGAATCTCAAAGGGATTTCATTTACTATCAGAAGTGCTGTGTGTAAAATTAGAAGTAAATTTTCTATGTTAGTATTTCGCTGGAATCCAAACAGGTGTGTATGTGTATGTTTGTATGAGTACTAAACAACAGCAAACTTTAAAACAGTGAACCCGTCAAAGACCTGGATATACTAGGAACTTTGTTGCTGAAAAATTTTGCATAGTAATGGTGGCCACATCGTGAGTGGCAGTGTTTCATTGTTTTGTTACAGGCAGAACAGAAAGAGACATGCAAACTTGGTTCTTTCATAAGCAAGAATATTTCTCAACAAAGTAACCTTTTCATATCTCCGATAAACATCTCAGCGTCCAAATCACAATCAGAAAATTGGTATTAAATACAAAAATTAATTTCGAGTCCTGTTTATTGTCTAATTTCGGGACATTTCACAATTGCTTTTTATCTTTCACCTTTTTCAATTGCACGTCTCGTTTAATTTATTCTATGGAAAAGATTTTAATTTTCTTGTTTTTCTGTTGATGTACACCAGCTTTATTACAATACGTGCACCCAGCTAAGATTATTTTGTCATAAGCTGTGTATACAAATAGAAGGGTTAATTTATAGTTAACGGCACCTGATGGAACACTCGATTTTACCCTTTGTTGTTCATGAAATAGTCGTAGTTTTAGTATTCGGTAATGGCTTGCTCAAGAAACATATTCAGTCATCTTGGATATACGTAAGATTCCTATTCGGTTTACAACTCGTTGTTGATGCCAATTATGCATTGTTGACCGTATATTACGTTACATACTCAATATATATTTTTTTAAACGCTGTACTTAACTTCTATATATTCTCCATATCAAATAGAGTTACGTTTCTTTCAAACTTTCACGGTCACTATGGGGAAGAAACAATCAGATCGGAATCTTCTGTCCTCTAAACCTTCAACGCAACATATATAAAAAAAATGCAGCAAATTAATTCCCAAAAACCTAAATACATGGTAAACGCTTCGTTTCTTTCCTTTCATGACAGAGAAGTACTGTTTAGGAATATCTTGAAACCCGAGAAGTATAATTTAAGAAGGTTTTAACGTACAGCAGGAACATACATTTCCTAGTATTTAGGTATATAACGTACATCCATAAATCAGTCTTGAATGATACCTACGACTGCAGCTCTAGTCTGGTTATCTAACCAGGACTAGTGAATATTTTTAGAGAACTACAAACCACATCGATTGAAAAAGAGACTTTTCCGCCATTTAGGATGCCATTCAATACTATATCACCGTGAACAATATTAATTTCGCCTCAGGATTTGTAATTCAAAGTTTGTGTTTCCATCATAGCTAAGTCCTTTAAAGGGAGGACAATGTTTCTCCCACCTTCACCTTTACCGTTTGAGTCATTTTTTTCCAGAAAGAAGGAAAAATGATTGGATCTTACGGTTCTAGATCATTTCTACTGTTCCTAAATATGTGACTGAAACCGCAACACTTCATCCGGAACAATCGGAAGAGTTTCATTGAGAGACGAGGTTAAATGTTACAGGTTTGAAAAGCGGCTCATCTACCTCACGACCGACTCAATTTTTTTCAACTTATTTGTTATGGAAATACAGAAAGTTTCCTTGAGTTGGGAGGAACAAGTTTTTAAAACATTAGTACTCTAAACGGTCCAAACCCGTAGGAATGGTATTGTCAGAATGATAAGTGCCTGGGAAAGGCAATATTGTCAATGATACTACCTGTTTAAAATAGCTGTGAAGGAACTGTCGCTCAGCCTCAAATTTGTTGAATACTATGAGAAATTAATAAATTAATTTTTTTTCCTATGTAACTTAATAGATCAAGACGAGGCTCTGGTGTGAGGGTGAAAACGCTATGCGTTGTCATTACCTTCATATCGGAAGAAGTCGTTTGATTGTTATTTAATATACTAGAGCGGATTACTTTTCTTTACTTTTACCTTGCAACACTGATTTTAACCTCTGCTAATTATATACCAGGAGAATTTGTTCCCAACGCCTACTAAAGGAGCAGGTGTAGAGCAAAGCTATGCATAACACAATATACAGCATACAAACAAGATTATCTTCACCATGATACCACCCAAACACTCTCTCCCAATGGTATATTGTGGTGTAAATTGTATACTTAGTTACATAACTTTCTGGCGAAGAATCAAACATACGCCATCAAGAACATATGAAGAATTATGTTTACAAAGTTATGAATGTTCAAAGAAGCAAATGATAAGTACAAACTGTTGCTAGAATGAAAATGAACTAAGAAACCTTAAGTGAATGATTAGAGGACGTAGAGTAACTATAACAACTTGACAATTTTCCCTCCATCAAGCACCTATATTTCCGATTTCAGCAATAATGTATACCTACTTTCTGCAAATGAATTGAATACAAGTAATATGCATAAGTCGACATCCATACAGAAGATATGGAAAGAAAAGGCCGAATAGTTTGATTTAAGGAAGTTGAGCGCAGTATGAAACAGCAAAACCAATGTTACCTAAATCTGAAAAAGCCAGTGTGTGTAATTTCTATTAACATGGTAGGACCCTTGTTCTTAATAGCACTGTTTGAAATTCACAGAAATGAAACTGGAGAAAAGAATTGACTGGTGCTCTTATAGGCAACTTTCTATACAATGTTTATCACTCGCCATCTCATTCACGTTTCATAAGACCGTAGAAGTCCTTGGGCCTGGGAAGGACTCAGCCTGCCACATTTCCTCAGAGGTCACTTTCAAAATTATAAAATATACAAGAAATAGTTCAAAAGGATTAAAAATTTCATGTTTACTCTCATGTAATTTTATTTTGATTGTTAAGATAAATTATTTTAGAACTTTTATTTGAAAATTGCCAAGGGGAACATTTCTTCGGATAACTGCAGAGTTTTAACCCGCCCTTCAAATTTCGCTCTGTCGTCCGTGTATTGTGATTTCTTGTTGTGGGAGACGTCTCTCCAATGCCAAAGAAATTTTCTGGTGCTAGTCAAAGTAAACCAAAGAAGACGTAACGGAAAAGAAAAAGGAAAGTTGTTGATACCTTCGTCACAACGACAAACGAGAACATATTCGTCTAGAGCTTCACCATTTCGATCTATCGAAGTAAAATTACTCATTTGGCTAAGAGCATTACATATCTACATTTGGAATTCACTGGCTTTTGTCACCTTAACTCAAAATCCGACAAGCACAAAATTAGTAATTGTATGACGGCTTGGCTGAAGGACGTAATTTTTCGTGAATGACTTAAGTTGACATGAATTGACATGAAATGATGCAAACATACATCATACAAGCTTTTGTTTCGGACATTTTATTTAACAGAGACATTCACGAAATGGAATACGCAGCTGTTTCAAAAGAACTTTTACAATCACAAGTAAGTGTCCAGAATGATCGACAGACATGGACTTTATCAGACAGTAGTTCGTTGGTGGATGCGTTTCGAAACGTTTTTCTCCCTAAAGCCGCCCAAGTCGTTATACCTTTAGCGCGCATGAGTGTAAGGTTGGTAAATCCAGTTTGACTGTAAAAAAAATCAACGCCATGAGCTAAGCGTTATCTACCAAAAACAGAGCCATCTCCAAATTCACGTGATTTTTTTTCCTCTCTTATCACACGTACGGCTGAACCGAGATACAATTGTTCAAAAAAGAAAACGCTGATGAAGAAAAATAATTAGAGTTTTATCAGTTTGGTGGTGAGGTTGAATTAAGGATTGAACTGGAGAAAAAAGACGCCTGCTTGGCGAAATGAATTTACACAACTCATCAAATGTTAACTCGGATACTTTGTAATTGGTAGTGGAGGGAATTTTAAAATCTTACAAGGTTGCGCGGTTGAAATATCGTTATCCGGAGCGAGATTGCATGGAGCAATTTTAGTTTTTACACGGTTTTTTTTTTTCATGTTTTGCATGATGTAGCCTCCATCCCGATATTTACATGTTCTTCCAGCAACCCGTGCAAAACAGACGTGGATAATTCAGAAGCTTGTGTAGCAAAAAATTAAAAATTAATAATTTCCGAAAAAGAGAATTCTAGTTTGTGTTGAAAAAAAGATCCTAAAATTTGTGTTGAAAATTTGGTTAATTCGACAAACATGCTAAAGAGATATGTTCAACTTGCTGAATGGAAAAAGTAAGATTTTTATTTGGGGCCGAAGATCAGATAATGCATGATCTAACTGATTTTACAACATTTATACCGCTCTTCTGTATTGAATGTTACACTCGAAATTCTATTTCAAGAAATGTCCGATTAGCATCAGTGAATTAAAAACAAAGATAAAATTAGTCTTCATGTACAGTATCCTCCTGCTTTGCACGTTTGCAAGTCATCCAGTTGAGTTGGAAAAAAAAACAACTCCATAAAGTGTTAAAAATAATATAAATCAAGTGACTTACGTAGTATGATGATCATTTAAGCACTTGCTATGAGATCAACCTTGTTGTTTTAACAATTTAAACCTTGTTTCCACCCTTAATTTCAATACGCAGCAGAGGAGAGCAGCAACCCACCTGTATATGGGCAAGAAATATTTCCTAATTTTGACTCATTTTTATCGCTCTTGAACGGAATAAAATAAATTGATTGCTCAACCAACTTCGTGGAAAGCTCTCGTGAGACCACCTATCAATCTGTTTGTTTTTCCCCTGAATTTAAATTTAGAATCATCTTATCAGCAGTGTGACTGCGAGTTTCGCAAATAATTTGAAGGAAATACAGCCATAAAATGCCAGAGAACTTCAAGAAAATGCAGGTGTATATTAACCAAGATGTCTAGTCCTTTATTCAATGGCCTCTTCCTAATAAATGTTTTTTGATCGACAACTCGTACAACAGTTTTGTGTCAAATTTTTCTCAACATGTTATGTTACATGTCGACCCACTGATGTTGTATTTTGAGTGCTTGCGACAAAAGATTTATTTCAGCAGGATTAATTTATCAATAAATACTGTACATAATTTCTACAAATGCTGTAGAACATTATAACGACCGAATAGTCGCTTGTGATTGTTTCTTTTATTAGAAACACAAAGTAGCTAATGAATTGGGGAATAGTTCGTTAAATTACACTATAAATAGTTTGACAGCGCCTTTTTTAAAGTTTTACAATGCTGCAGATTTTGCAACATCTTACTTCCTCTTGTCGGAAGTCATGGTTGTTTAAGTACAATGGTTTAATCCCGGAAATTTATCTTTATTTATACACACTGTAATTCAAGGTGGAAGTCAAACGAACATTTAAAGTTTCAGTTTTTCTGTTTTGGAAATTTTCTTGAAGGAACAAATTAAAATATCGTAAAAAAATAAAATACTAACATTAACTCGCCAAGGGGTACACGCTTCTGCCCACTTTACCTCGATGCAAATCATGTTATCCAGATACTTTACAGCTCAGCGCGCCAAGATTAACATAAACAGAAAGATGTCCTTGGCTGGCCTTGAAAAGATGTTTGTTTCACCAACTGCTGTTTTGGCCCCGTCAACATCGAAACAAAGTTAAGCAATGTCAGTGAAGATGAAGCATTTGGTAATAGTTTATCATGCATGTTTGAGCCATCATAAACAAAAGTAATGATCTACCCGAGCCATTATTACAAGCAAAATGTATACTAATAGGAAATATACGAAGATTAATGACTGACTAAAGCACCTCCTTCAAGCACTTCCTCAAGTTCCATGCATGAAACACTTATTCCTTTCAGTTCGCGGCTGTTTTTAATCAATGGCATCGTTTGGGAATGTTTCATATTGTATCTCGACCGAATCATGCAGCTGCATTGCGACCTAGAAACAATTCACAGTATGATATATTTTCAATTGCCTCAACAAACACTGGAGACTTAAACGTGACACAAAAGCTCAGCTTGAAAACAGATCCGTATTCATGGTTTTGTCGTGAAATCTATTCAGGTGAAATGTTGTGTAACCCATCACCACATCCTTCCTCCTCCCTTTATGTTAACGTTTGGCGCAGCAGCCTACAAGCCTCATAGCTCACATCTCCAAGCTGGATTCAATTCTAATATCAAGGAAAGTGACCCACAGGACAAATATCCCTGAATCAGTTGTGAAAAGCACTTATGTCGAAACAACTCACGTCAACCATCTCCCCAGTCACAAAATACCTGACGTGCACTCTTAGATTGAACGAAAGCTGACTCAGAATATTAACGAAGACATTTGCCGCCATATGAATCGACCGAACCAACTACATTGTGTCATCGTTAAATTTCTCATACTTATAGTTATATAACAGATCCTCATCATATGATACTGCACTAGGGAGCGAAAATGTGATGACAACAATGTTTAGCTTTTCACTGCATATGAAAAAATCTCTCAATGTGTTCTGTAGGTAAAACAGCCGTAGCTGTGCAACTATCTGTTGCTATCTGCCCGAAATTCGGTTTTTGTTTCCAAAAAAAATTGCTAATCAAAACGAATTAGATTTAGTAATATTATTTTCAAGGTTGGAAGTGAGGAAACAAGTAGCGTTACTTTGCGTTGTCGTTGAAGTTGCTTCAGATTTGTTGAGATAAATTTTAACAGTCGTCAAAATAAACGCTCATAACTAGCTCAAACGCTCTGAATAAACTTTCTTCTGTAAACCTCTTCTCGCGCGCAATCATGACACACAATCAAGACCGAAAGAACTTTATCTTAAAGAAATAATGAGCTGATAAAGTTTGTCTACCTGATTTTTATTTGGAAAAAACAGATATCTCCGCATCTTCTACTCAATGCGAGATTCTAAACCACGCTGAATCGAAAACAAAAATGGAGTAGAATCATTATCTCGAAAATACGATAGCATCAGGAATTGCTAATTCGGCGGGAAAAAAACCCGATGAAAAATATATTATTTGTCAGCCTTAACTTGTTTTATTTTAATCTTATTTTTTTTAACATTCCCTGACATTTTAAAAAAAAGAATCAACGGAGGAAGAAGATCGTGAAATACAGGTCCTCTATTTATTTCCGTTGCTACGATAAGCCTATGATGTCGTCTAAGTCTTAAGCCCTATATCAGTACTTAGAGGTGGTGGTTTCTAAGAGCCAGTTTAACAAATTTCAAGGCAATATTTCAAAAGTACACCCGTCTCCCTATTGTCTTCTGTATAATATGTGCATCCCAAGATAATGATACATACAACAAAGACGACAATACGCTGTCAGATTGAATGCCCAAAACGTCATCTTCCTCGCAGTGGTGAGTTTATTAGTGCTGACAATCACATGCAAATGTGAGACCACTTAATAAGACCTTGTGGCGACTCTGCTGGACTCGGATAGGCTAATATTTTGTCTAGCACTGTACTTTCCTATTTCCTCTCTAATTAAGCAGTGTTTGTTTTACGCTTGTCTTTGCACAAACCCCTATCGATCGCACCATCACAGGATTGTGCAAAATCGATCGCAAACACCCTACGTCATTATATTCAAACATAGCCGCACACGCGTCTTCAAAGGAGATAAAGAATATAAGATTGATCTCTCCTTCGAAGTGACAAGCTCTACCTGGAGGAACGACAGACTAGAACGTGTCTCAAAGCTCGTTAAACAAGAGGCAGTTGGACATTTGTCTGAAGGTAGGTTGGAACTTTTATTTTGGTTTTGTTGAAGAGAAAAACCTTTTTGAACCATGCATCAGTCTGGATCTTGCTGACCACAATGGTATGAGTGATTTTCAGTTGGACCTCTAATAAATTCAACACCATTGAGGACAAGTGTGTCTAAGTTACCATCCACATTAACACTAGCTAATGATGCACGAACTTTGATTTTCAGGCCAACGTGCCTTAATCGTCGGTGCTCTTAACTCGTCTACATTATGTATATTCGACAATCTGTTTTCACTGAACGTTCAAGTCACTAGGTTAGGTCAGTTTAGAACGCTTTGTTACTCGTTTAATAAGCAAGGTTGCGAGTTCTTGAATAAAGTTAGTCAGGAAATGGCATGGACTTTTGCTCGTTACGGTATTTGGTGTAAAATTGCGTCAGCGTCGCGAATCATAACGGTAAACTGTTTCCATGTGACCTGCGACAGGCATAGGGACTTCTGAAGAACACATAAATACGATCTCTGGGCAGTAATTCCAAAATTAAAGAATATCTGTCAGCTGTCATGAAATCCTAACGGAGCATCAAAAGGTTACTTAGCAATGCCTCTGGATACTAAAGAACTATATTGGGTCACAGTACATATGCAGTTAGTTACATACAATTGAAATCAATTAAAACACAAAACACAGTGTTTTCTATGAAGGCGTCGCTATCTATAACTTTGCATTGAAAAGACAAACAAATTAAGTCGTTGTCCAAGAGTATACAGGCTGTGTGTATACAACCTTATGCTCGCCTTTCCGGCATCTCCATTACGGCCAGATTGTCAGCATATGCTGAGTCAAAATCGTCTGAGTTTCGTAAACAAAACTTATTCCATTGGAGTTAACCTACAACTCTTTGCACTTCATTAATGACTGTATAATTCCCTTTCATGTTCATTTTTGAGAGAATAAAATGGAGCATTTTTATGAGTGTGGTCCCACTGAAACCAAACAAACCGAAAGCAATCTTAAATTTTATAACAAAAAAGAGAAATAATCACGGCAATTTAGAGTTTCAATAGCCCACCTGAAATTTTGACGAGAAAATGGGAGATACTAAAAATTTCATTTTTTTTATCTTCGGTAGCCTTTGTTCGACCTAAACTGTCATGAGGAACTGTTCCCATTATTGACTGTGGAAGACGCCAGTAGAGCCGGCAATTTCTCAACTCAACCACCAGACTGCAAGTTCATTGAGTGCGGTTTTTCCAGTTATTTACTCATAAAGCAACACTACAAACAGCGATTAATTTGTACAGTGCGTGCTTTTAATATTAATATGGCGTTATTGTACAATGATGAGGGACCGTGTTGGCGAATCATCCTCGACGAGTCCAACAAAACGAGGTCACGTTATTTTCTTCCAAAGTGTCTATAATCTAAACACCATGTGTTGAGATAATTCCCTACGTACAAACCCGAAGAAAGGTTAACTTTGCACTGCTTCCGTTGTTGTACAAACTAGGCCACTGACGAGACATTCTGGGTAGTAAGCATTGCCTTCACTAACGATGCATAATTACAAGCATTCATACTTAGCGACAAGCTATTATTGCACGTCCCGCCTTTCCATTTTATTGCAAGTACATACCAAAGATTGAACAAAACAATGCCTTTGACGAGAAGCGACGAAACTGTTTCTTTACTAGAGACACTCTGCAGTCGCAACAGCTAAGTAGCCTGTCGACATCTAACCACTAACTTATTTAGAAGACTTGTTATGGTGTTTCATATCTCATCGAGCCAACGAATTTGTATCCTAGGCCACTGTTACTGAACAGAGGACCCTTGGTATCTTCGCACTTGCATCGGAGAAAATTCACAAAAGAAAGCAGGCTGAGTGCACGCGTGTTGTTTAAGAATACACCAGACGACCGTTACCGTGTTCAATTATGTGTTTATGGAGTTAAACGAAAGTCTTCGCAGTGCTTCACCATGTATAAAAGTACAGCTAATCCATAGTTGTCAATAGCGGCCTGTCGGTTTCTAATTAATCCCATTTGTACGCATGCCGAGTCTATTTGCTTGACCATTAGTGATAATTAAAAGGTGTTTATCCATTCAACACTACTTCATATCCCTTTATATATTAAATCTACCATAATTCCCGGCGTTGAAAAGACCTTTGGGCTACATCTTCACGAATAATTACAATGATGAATATCTGATCCACACATTACGGATGTCGAATTTGACGCGATTTCCTACTCCGGTGTTGGATAGGTAGGATGGCGTTGACAAGGCAGAGGTATCGAAAGTAGAACAATTGGCTGCGGAAAAGACCCGGTAAAAGTTCAATAGGATATAGAGTGAAGACTCCAGCAAGAGCTCATAGTGATAAAATATAGTACCCAGCAGGCTAACGTTTGTGTGATCAGGACGAGCAGAAAGCTATCCTTTATACACTTGCATGCAAGAAATACGTCAATCTAAAGCTGTCCGTTCACCAAACTGACATTGATATAACGCCATCAGGAAATTTACGTTCTTTCGGAGAAAATAATAAGAGGAATGGAAATTTACCCGAACACCCTGCATTTCACTCTTCTCTGAAACTCTGAAATATTGGTTGTTTTAAGTTAGAATTTACCGACTTGAACAATTGCTCAAACTGACATCTGGGACGATTTCTTGCAAATTTTGTTAACTCGCATCTTTATGAATGTTTTTACTTTGATGGCGTTTAAAAAGCGTTTAAATTCCAAGGCCAAGTTTATCGTATACAAAAATATTAATAGAAGCTACCTCGCTATAGCAGGCTTTTCATTGCCCTCTCTGTGGGACATGAATTAATTGGAACACAAAACGAATGGCCACAAGTTATTCCTTATAAGTATGTTAATAAGTGGAAAGAGGTTTGTGGCGGAGCGATTAAACAGAGCTCTTATCTTTTTGCATGTGACGCTGAGAGCTCCAGCACGATTGATTACAATGTAAGAAGTCCTTTCTGCTGCAGTGCATTTCACCTGCTCCGCTTTGTTCGCTTAATATCAACCTTCGGAAATCTCTCGTCGATGTCATTAGACATCACGTCTTAAAAATTAAAACAGAGGAGGAAAAAAACACTTTGGTTTGTAACTAGTATTTTCTTTTTAACAGCCCAAGGTTTTTCATGGGCTCAAGTCATGAAAGGTTAAACGAAGTTACGACTAACAGATCTCCAGAGTTCACCATACAAGTCAAGAAAGATTTTGTTTATTTTGATTAGCAAAAAGAAAGAACAAAAGTGTTAAAGTTGTTAATAAACAAATGCATATTTAAACGGACACTTATCAGTTAAAGAAAGTGCACTGTAACAAATGCAGGTATAAGTCAACTGGTATGGAAGATTGGTTTAATTGAGCAACGAGAGACGAACTTTTCTCATCCTTCCATGTTCCGGTATGAAAAGCGTATGCTTTTAAACACTGCCGAATCCCTCCCTTTTAATTTAGGAATTTGTTTGTGTAGGCATTAATGAATATAACTCATCCTCATTGTGATTGTTTATCAGCTTATTATTCGAAGTTGTTCAACAATACGGTTCTTATTCACACAAATACTCCGTGGGAGTCGTGTGTAATGTTTTCACAGTCGTCCCATTTATGACCTCGCTTCTTCCTCGTTCCCATAACCACTGACGACCATCTGCCATGAGTGGTGGTAATGAAACGTTATTTAAAAGCCGAAGAAGCAAGCGAGGTTTTGGGTGGTTATTTCTGCAAGTACGTCAACAATTGGTCGGCTCTACCGCGATAAGCTCTTAATCGCCAAAGAGTTTTCCCGTTGACTTAATGGTGTCACATGATAGCTGTAATGTTTCATTCATAAGTTGACGGGTTTGTTAACTACTCAACCGGGTACGTCCAATTGAGAAGCAGAGATCACGTGACAACGACCCCTCATAACTAGTTGGCCAATCACGGCGCTTGCAAGCCTGCTGCCTATATGAGTACTATCATTATTGGTTTCAATACACTAAACACAGATCATCACAACTATTCTTGCAGGAGGACAAGTATATCATACTCTTTGAGAGGGAAGAAAGAGCGACCCCCGACTGACCGAAGCAGCTGATTCCACCACCGAACCACCATGTTCCCCGCGCCTTTCCCAGCTCTGAGTTTTACTCCTCAACAGATTGCTCGCGTGTGCGAGACTTTGGAAGAGAGCGGAGACGTTGAAAGATTGGCAAGATTTCTCTGGTCACTACCTATCGCCCCTGCTACTTTCGAAGCTCTGAGTAAAATGGAAAGTGTCCTGAGATCACGCGCCATCGTAGCGTATCACACCGGAAATTTCAGAGACCTCTACCACATCCTGGAGAATCATCGCTTCGGACGTGAATCTCACAGCAAACTTCAGCTGATGTGGTTGGAGGCGCACTATGTTGAAGCAGAAAGAATGCGAGGTCGTCCACTAGGTCCAGTAGACAAATACAGAGTTCGAAAGAAGTTTCCTTTGCCGAGGACAATCTGGGATGGAGAACAGAAGACGCACTGCTTTAAGGAAAGGACAAGAAGTCTCCTGCGAGAATTTTATCTCCAAGACCCATATCCAAACCCCACGAAAAAAAGGGAACTCGCTCAGGCAACAGGTCTGACACCGACCCAAGTTGGGAACTGGTTTAAAAACCGAAGACAGAGAGATCGAGCCGCGGCAGCAAAACACAAGTAAGTTTACCGTACGTCCAGGCTCAGTTTTTTCGGAAAAATTAAATACAATGTACTTAAGAAGAGGGACTGGTAAAAACGAACTGGGAAAGGCAGAGGTTCATTGACATATCTCGACATCATAGCATGGCCACTGATGTGCTGTTTTTGCTGTTCAAAAAGTAAACATTTAATAGATTTTAGTGCGATCGATTGTTTAGATAAGCAACATCATTAACGTTCTGAAAATGTTAAATTCAATTTGACCAAAAAAAACCCGCGGCACGGTGAGATTTGGGAGTGTCGGGAATGAAATGGTTTGTTGACTTGGTTGAATTGTTGTTTCCTCCAGAGAGCAGAATGGTCCAAATTTCTCGGTTTTAATGGTAAAAGCACTACTTCTTGAGAAGCGCAAAGTAAAATGAACAAACATCTTTACGAAACATTCGATAAATCTTTGTCATAACTCTTGCATGTGGAAGGTTGGGCAGTAATTACTGAGGAAACACCTGCAACTCGCAAGTCAAGCAGACTTATTTCTGTACTTGAGATTCACATTAAGATCAAAATCTGATACCGTCACAGGAAGTGTGAAATGCTTCTCAATTGATATGCGTTGTGATACACGATTAAGACACGCTATTTTATCGTAATGTACACCATAGTTTCAGCCTAGTGTTGACGTACGGCTTTAATATGTCTCCCTAGTTGCCACCTTTTCAATCCTAGGTAGGAGAACCGAATAAAAAGCCCAAAAGCGCACTTGAAAAAACTTCATATATCCAGTTTACTCAATCTTCTCTTAAATGGTTTTTTATGGACCAAGCGGATACAAACTAGTTCAATATGTTCTGCAAATCCGGATATACCTTTCGCATAAAAACACATATATGTCCTTGAGTGTACGTTCATGCTGATACATTTTGTGTCAGTGAGCATATTGTATGTATATTCCACTGCCTTGAACTGACTCACCAAACCTACTAACTCAAACCACAGATTAGCTGCAACAACCTGTTGTAAAAGGGAAAAGGCGCCGAGGATATTTGCAGTCTTTCCCGGTGAACAAGCAGTAATTGGTCTGGGTATCGCAATGAAAGTTAACAGCTGATTTTCTGGGTTACATAGTAAACACACTCCTCCGCTTAACGACCGTGCTCTGTGGCTCTAATATAATCCAACCAATTTCCCTCCGTGTCGTTTGCTTTGATGAACATTCGCGTTTTCCTGTGAAATAAAGTTTATTGTGAATGCTCCAATACCCATTGTCCACGACAGAAATATTTTTTACATGTTCTACGGGCATGTGTGCTAACAGAAGTGCCGTTCTCGCCAAAGACTGATGAAGAACCTTTGTGACAGTTGTGTTTCCGCTACCTTGCAATCGAGTGTGCAAAACATATAGGTTCTTATGTGAGTTGAGGTTATCCCTAGAACGTTTATCAAATCTAATTGTAGTTCACCCAACACCTTTGGATCAATACGATAAACTGAAAGTTGACAGGCCTATTACTTAGTTTCTGGAAAGTTTTTTATAGTTTCTTACGTTGCTATGGAAGACATAGTGAAGCTATGCCTTAGGCTTCGAGTCTCCTAAATTACGCGTCGGAATTTAATTGAAGTGAACACTGTGTCTGAAGATTTAAAATAATGAGAAATTGAAAGACAACGAATATATTTCAAACGTGTGCGCTTTCACACGTTCTATACAACAACTTTTGAAGCAAATTTCACTTAAAAACATGAAGACGTTTGGTCTTCTTTCTTTAAAACCAGCCAGCAACCTGTTTGGAACAAACTAAAAGTTGAATACTTAAACCTACAACACTCAAGTGAACCAGCCTACTTACTACAGAAATGATTTACTGCTTAAATCCAGCTGAAACTTCAAAAGACTTTCAAGGAACCATATGCTAAGTACATGCATGCATGTATGTACTTATGTACGTATACGCATACATACAACCATGCAAACATACATACACACATACATACATACATACGTGCGTACGTTTGCATGTATGTATGTATGTATGTATGTATGTTTCCATGGTTGTATGTATCTATGTATGCGTAGTTGTATATATATTCACGTATATGTGTATGTATAAATATATATGTATGCGTTAATGTATATACGTATTTATGTATATAGATGTATTTGTTTGTGTTTGTGTGTGCCTGAACAAACATAATATTTCTGTGACATCCTGAATTTTTCCGCTTTTATCCAATCATCAATATGTTTCCCACGTACTTCATGGTTGTGAGAGAACCTCACTCTCTTTAATCATTTAATTATTCATCGGCATAATAAGTAAATCGTCTTCAATGACGGGTTATACTGACGAGATATTGTTTAAATTCCGTTTTACATTTCGTTCTATCCAGATCTGCGCAGAACAAATCCCTGCACCCACAAAGCTGTGGAAGCACTTCAAGTGAATCAGGCTGTTGTGATCGAGAGGAAGTTTGGAGGGCTCCAGAAAACAGCAAATCGGACAGTAACGAACTGCTACCGCGGGCTAAAAAATCTATTGAAGTCAAAGACCAGTGACTAAAGAACAGAAAAAGTGTAAAAGTACAATAAAACAAAGATGATCCAAAGATCAAACTCCTAATTCTAAAATTTATCCATCAACGTCAAGTCAAAGAACAAGTGAATGAAGGACATCATGATTTAACGTGACCACTTTGTGCCAACTCTGTCCACGAAATAGTATAGCAGTTTAGAACAATTAGTGGAAAATCTGAGCATAAAGTGGAACTCAAGCAATGCATTGTGGTATAAGGAAGAGCCTGACATGTTGTAGAGTTCTTAGTTTATTTTATGTTTTTTACATGTTGGTGTGGCTAATGTGTAGCAGTAAAAATATTAAGGAAAACAGACATCTTTAACAGTAAGGATTCCATGAAAAAAAAGAATTAAATTATTTAAAGAAACTAAGAATGAATTTTGAACTTTGTATGCATTGATTCTTGGGTACGGACGATTTTCTTCAAGAGAATTCTCTGGGAGGTGTTGTCATAAATTGATGGGTAGAATGTGTAGAAAAGAAAGAGGAATCGAAAGCAAGGCGTTGTATGCTACGTATTCACTTCATAAGATAAATAATTTATTATGGCAAAATCTGTCCTTGAACCTTGTGCAAGATAGTAGATTGATCAGCCCTAACTGGACTATTCTTACCAAGTTTATTAATAAAATACAGTATATAAAAAAGGCGTTGATCGCCAACATATTCAGTTCTCCCATGAAATACGCCAAACTGAACCGTATCAACAAGGAGAACCCTAACAGGCAAATTTCTCTCAGATTCTAATATTTTGGCGAGGGGCATGACACACATGATATTTGGCAAGAAAACAGCCGGTTTTTACAGAGATTAGATTATAACGATAATCTCCCAGATATTGTGGGGGACGTCCTTGGTAACATTTGAGTTCTTTCGCTCAACAGCTGGTATAAGAACATCAGGATTACCAAGGAGAGACAGTCTTTAATATAACAAAGACTGTAAGATTACCAACGGTCATTTATCAAGCACTCTTCCAATATCAACCACTTCAGTTGAGCTTCTTAAATAGGACTGCCTACCGGGACCAGACGTATACACCATGCATAAGATCAATCCGTGACTGACACTCCCTAACATATAATTTTGAAACAACACAACACTACCAAAAACAAAGGAATTACAGTTGAGAAGCACCGCTTAAAAAACGGACCTTGAATCTGTAAAAAAAAAACCTGAACAGATTGGTTTTGCTGGTTTATAGTGAAAAAAACAGAAAAGACTTGTATATGGTTGAATTTACTAAGTGCAGGTGGTTTACAAGTTGACAATGTGTCGATTGAAGTGAAAATTAGAATCATCTGACTGTATTCATATATATGTATATGTATATATATAGATAGATAGATAGATATACATGCATATCACGGTGATAAAAGGGTCGTTTTCATGTGTGACACGTAGACAGTGTCTGACAACAGACACATTTTCATCAGCTTACAGAAACACGTTGTTAGGTTAGCAAGAACATGGACAAGGAATGAGAGGCAGACACACGATAACTAACAATCCCGGAATACCTTTTTGGACATATAGTATATTTCAAATTGAAGTATCATGAAGATTTAGGATTGGTAGCAACACTACGTCCACGTAGATGACGTTTTTAACCTTTACAGATAACGAGACTCGCTCGGCAGTTGGTTCTAACCACTTTACGGGCTCTAGGATCGAACATGCTTTCAAAAAATGGCAAAAAATTGGTAAGCCACGGGGTCTCTTGAGGGTCTCTCTTAGAAACAAATATATTTAGTAAACGAAGAAGGAAGGAAAATATAATCCCATGGTAACCTTAAAAGGGGATTGACTGTACAGAACTAGATACAAAATAATTCTCTTTTATCCTGGGACCAAAACCTACGCGATACTGTTAGTGTATTGGAAATGGACGTATAGAGTGGAATATTTTGTGTTCCTTGTGTAGGTATTGACAGATGTTTCCCGTCTTTCAGTTGTTGCATATCAACCTTTGATGGGTATTTCCTGCTGTTAGTTTCAAGGGATCATTTCTTTCTACCCAGACGACAGACTATTAGAAAGGAATGTTACCCTCAACAGTATAAGATAAACAAGTTTAGTTTTGCATGGCGTATATTAGGAACTACATAAGGACGCAAAAAATAAGCCAGTGTGTTGACGGGCAAGTGCCAAACTGGAGTTTACAAAAACGATTGAATGTATGCATAAATGTTTCACCTCAGGTCATGGTTATATAGAGGTTACATAATCTGTGTCTTATAGGTGTGGACGACAATTTCACTTCTCGGTGAACATTGTACCTCAGACGTCCATCTTGATAACATTTCATACCAGTGTTGGCCAAATACCTTAGAGATAAAATTGTTTATATTAAATCTTCGTTATTTTTGTCACCAAGCGTTAAAGTGAAATATATTGTTTACCTTAAAACATTAAAGATAAAAATCTGTCAAGTAATATAGAAATTCTCACGAATTAAATCTTAAACAGTCTGGTAAAAGATTAGGCTCCACGCTATATGCAAAATGTCTCAACAAATGTTATTTCAATATTTCAGACCACATTAGCTGTGATCAACATTGTTTTTCAGAGAACTAACCTGGCAAAAGCGAACGTATGTGTAAGTTGAATGCTTTTGCCAGAGATAAACTGCTCCACGTAAGCCATGCCATACTACGACGGGTGTGAGTCTCTAATGTTTAACACCTACCGCTATAGAAACCATGAACAACGTCGGCTGAGTGGCAACCACCCCTCAATTACTTGACTGATCTGATTATCTTAAAAAATGCAGAGCCATATATACGAAGCAATTAGGAGTGATCTAAACCATTCCTCTTCTTCTAAAGCGTTCTCTGAAGACTATCCTCGCGTATACTGACTAGATTTCTTTTCTTAGCCGCATTTTCGAACAAACTTTGTTCTAATGGATTGCTGTCTGATTGTACACGAATCTCACGCAATCTCAACTGTAAAGTATTGCTAAGGCTAGGATGCATGTGTGTGGTGTGATCGTGTACGCATTAAGTGGCAAAGATTTTGCTCTCTTGTCTTCCTCTGTCGTCACTTGAAAGCAATCAAGAAAGTGAAACCTTTTTAGCACCGTATTCTCAAGGACACCAAATCGAGTAGGAAAAAAAGTACAAATATAATTGAATTACATCGCAGCTATATAAAATAGGTTTCTGTTATACCAGTTTAAAATATTTGATGTTCTATTCAAACACTTTTGATGTTCTATTTCATCTGCATAGTCATACCCAATTCTTGGAGTTGAACTCCAAGTTAGTTCGATGTCTGTGGAATACTGACTAAACTTCCATATACACGGCGATATGAAACGGTTAATCCTAAATAAGTCAACCATTTAATGAAAAATTTCCGAAGTTGAAGATCTCAGCAAGTGATGACAGTTTAAATATAGAGAACTATTTTCTGCTCCCTTAATTAGGTTATCAGTGACTATTGTTCACCTTTGTACTGAAAATCTCTAATTCTAAACGATATAAACCGCGTCTCCTAATCCCATAGTCAGTTCTCTTTTGTTCCTTCCTTCCATCTCGTCCTTCATCTATCTGTTTTCCTATTATTTTTTCAATTCCTCCGTTTTAAAACAAACATGTCAACCTCACCTGAGTCTGTCCACTTCATAAACATACTCTGGCACAAATTTCATAGAATGATACATATTCAACAAAGATGTGATCTGAACTTGGCTACAACCATTCCGTAAACATAAACTCAGTAAAACAGGAATACCACTAGCAACAAGTCATAGCGACAATCCGAGGCGACAATTTTGGCATCTGTGTTAAGGCTTAATTAGCTGAGAGTTTTTGCAAGCGATCAAAAAGCCGCCGCACAAATTTCATGATCTGAAGTTGGTAAGTAAGAGTTGACGGTTTCAAAGATGCATGATGTGTACGATGTTTTCTTCGTACGAACTTTTTAATTTGGTCTTCGAATGAGTAGTTGGTTTGAAGCGGTGCATAAAGGTCAGAAGCTCCTTATTTAGTGTGACTAAGACATTTGGCAAGGGTTCTTCGGAGTCTAAAGCTGGTCTGGTAGCAGTAGATCTACATGCTGCTAAATGAAATCTGAAATAATCCGATTGTATATCTTAGTTCTGACAGACACCAGACTTCTGTCCCTGGCTGTAGTTTGTCTTTTACAGACAGGAGGCCTTTTTTGGTAGACTCAAGTCATAATTCATTTGCTCATCCGGATTGTGATGGGAGAGGCTGATGTCAGCGACACCTCTCATGTTTCAGAAATTGGTTTGCATAACTGGCCGACATCCAACGGACCTTAGTATGCTTCAAGTGTGCAGGTCCATTCTGGTTAACATCTCTACCAGTGGGTTTGAGGAAGATGAATAAGAAGTAAAAGAGAAAGCGTAAAAAAAAATATGAAAAGAAAGGAGATGGACAGAGAAAAGGAGAAAGAGAAAGACGAGAAGGAGAGGGAATAGAAGGTGACTACAGCGAAGGAAGAGGAGAAGGAAAAGTAGGAGAAGTAGAAAGAAGGGGAGGAGGATGGGGTGGAGACGAAGAAGAAAAAAAAGAAGAGGAGCAAGAAAACAAAGGACAAGATGAAAAAGAAGAAAAAGAAAAAGAAGAACACGAACAAGAACAAGAACAAGAAGGATGAAAACAAGAAGAAGACGAAGAAGAAGGAGAAGAAGAAAAAGAACAAGAAGAAAAACAACAACAAGATAGAGTGGGACAGGGAAAAGAAGAAGAACGAAGTTTAAAGAGAAAAAAAGAAAAAAAATGAAAAACAACAACAAAGAACGGTTCGCATTCACACCAGAGGTAATGACGCAAGCTATGGAGGTGTAACATCGGTATTTACCTCCCCAGTAGAAACAACTATTTCTCCCAATATATAGTATGGTGCATGTTTTTTTTCCTCAATAAAAGCGTCTCTTGTTTTTAGCAATATCTCTGATATGAAGAAAATTAGTGCAGCTTCCTAAAGTTTTCGAACTTATTTATAACTCAGCTTATTCATTGCTCTTGACTTAATGTGAGAAATTAATCCGGTCGTTGTCCCAGGTAGTCAGTGATGCCTGCGTATC
This sequence comes from Heliopora coerulea, assembly GCA_030142905.1. Taxonomy (NCBI): domain Eukaryota; kingdom Metazoa; phylum Cnidaria; class Anthozoa; order Scleralcyonacea; family Helioporidae; genus Heliopora; species Heliopora coerulea. The sequence goes on along the minus strand of JASJOG010000108.1, from coordinate 225,759 downwards.
GGCGAGTCAATCAAAACATAATGCATCACCTTCTATATGATTAAATACATGTAATTATATATATTATACATATACCCCAAATACTTTATCTATTTTTTGATTTTTTATGCTTGTAAAGATGCCTTTGGGGTATACAGAGGTCCATCTGACTGTCATCTGTCAGAACTTGCTTATAAGATACTTGAGAAACATTGCAAACCAAATAAGGTGTATGGATTGTTTGTGAGTTTCAGTGAGTGTTTGAAGTTGTGCTTGATATCCACCATGGTCAAATGCTGATTTAGTCAAGTTTATCTTAATGAATTAATTGCGTTGTGTCCAAGTCCATTGCTACCGGTTCACGACATGGAGAGGGAGGTCACACTGGAACGTACCAGTGAATTAAAATGTATCTAAGCTGAAACAGTCGTAAAAATAAGCCAAATTTCCAACGCTGTTGCTACCATGGTAGCAATCGATAATTGCGCAGTTTGCCAAACTATGTTTATGATAGTTCTATACTGGAGTTAGACACACTGTGAAGTAAACTAATAATTATTTTAAAGTTAAAAATGCTCGTAAATGAAGACATGTTAAAATGTAGAATGTGAAATCACTAACTGCAGACGACCGTCTTAAAAACCAACCCTGAGTAGCAGTTGCAGGATTACTCGTGATAGTAATTGACGTCGAAAGTTCGACAAAAGTTGAGGATATCACATCTTTTAAAGCGGCCACTAGTTCCTATCATTGTTCATACCGCTACGAAATCACGGAGTGTCAAATAAAGGACGACATATCCTAAGGTGCCGTGTTTACAAGAAGACAGGAAAGTGCAAAGAGCCGAAGACCAAAGAGAATAAATCTTGGTGTTTTTCTTCTTACACAAGCAGTAATGTAATTAGTAGCAACTATTTTGTTACCATTACCGAAATAAACGATAATTAAGCGTAAGTTGCTGGAAGACAGGTGCTTCTGACACTGTAATAAAATAATGTGGCTAAGTCATTGTTATCGCTCAAAAACAGGATTTTGCAATTTAATTTCAGATCTTGATTAAAACGTTTGAAACAGAGTTTAATTTTGCGCCAGGTGAATAAACGCAACTGTATCGGAAGTGGTTACCAATAGTGAAATGAGGGTGGATATGAATCACGAGATTCGTGTACATGTTAAGAAAGTTCAAAAATTAACAAAGTCAATGTGTATTCTAGTATAATGACCGTGGGCATACTGATTCGATAAACTGATTTTGAAACAATGACCCTCCGTGGGAAGTTAAACTATACTGTAGTTGAACTTTTAAAACTGTTAGTTGATCTCAGTCTTAATTATCGTACATTCACAGCTGGTAGCGTTAATTTGACTGGCGCTAGTTTGATGTGACGTATATTAAATGATGACTCGATGGATAAGATATGATATGATGTATTCTATTTACAACTTTAATTGGATCACAAATCTTAATTATATGTGGTACGACGTGGTTACTTAATCTAAGATAAGTTGACTCTTTTTGGGCTGCCAAGTGCTAGAGGTGTATCCACAGTTGATAGGACACTCCCTCATCACGATCCTGGCCATGGAAAATACTTCGTTTAGGGACTGTTTATGCGAAATGGGCTGATTGTTTTAAAGTAACTCATTTCTCCGGCCTTATGTGAGATATTTTTAATCAACTTTGAGGTTTTCGTGCCGCTGAACTAAAATTCTGCTTTCGAACTTCAGTTTGGCTGCTTTTTACAGCCATAGTTAGGCATTCATTAATAAATGATGTGAACAGCTTCATGGATTGTATGAAACTATGCAAAATATCCTTCTTATGAAGGATGGCTCGATTGCATTAGGTAAATCAATTAATTCTTTCTCACTGGGGAAATTTGTGAATGAAAGTATACGAGAAGGTTCGACTTGATATCATATTCTAATTTACAACTAAACCTAACCATGATTACATGATTCATGTGTCAGTTCTGTACACCGTCCGTCCATAATGAAACTGAATGCCAGAGAGATATGGCATAACAATATTATCAGTCTGGTACCCAAGGCTGCTTAGCAAAATGACATGGAACAAATGGCCCTGGTAAAGGCAACGTAGAATTCCAACTTCGATACTGTCTCTTAACGTCGAACTTGATAGTTTTAAACTAAAACTTTCATCCTCCGGTATACCTCTGTTTTCCTCTCCGACTTTATGTTAAACTAGACTGATATGTTACGTATTAGTCAAGGTGAATTGTCCAGGTTAGCGTAGTCTTGAGAAAGACAGTAAGAGACGGGCGTTCCGACGGCTTCAACCACGGTCATCTTCAGAGTAGAAACAAGAGGAACAGTCAAGCAGCAAGCAGCATTCAGCCTACAGGGCGAACCTTTACTAGGTTGAAATATTTCTTTCTATATCTGTCATACCACGACAGGTAATTCAAACTTAAAAATTCCCTTGTGCAATCAGCAAACTAAACCTTCGATTAAGACGGCCCAAGTAAGCCTGCTAAGACCAAGTTTTGTTTTTTTCTTGCTCAGTTAGGTTATCTGGTGCGCAGACTCCCTCGGACATTCAACGATTATCCAACATCCGGGGCACACGATGGTTCAACGAGTTTTGCTTGAAACGTAATGACGATCACACCATCATCCTCGATTGTCTTCCGTGAATTTTTTGAAAACTGTTATCAGGGGAAGAACACCCCAACAATTATGTGAGGGGAGAAAGTCAAGAGACGTTTTTTGGCAATATATCCGTTGGTTTTAAAGCATTATGTTCCGTGGAAAATTTCTAAAATTAGAATTGTTTCTACTTAGAAATTTTAAAGAAATGCGCTGAGGCAAACATCCCAAAATTTAGTACCTGCATTGACGATAACGGTGGTGATGGGATAACCCCTCGACAAGATGACTATCTACGCTTGCGTGCCTAATCACATTTAAATACTAATCCATGTTAAAAATTATCCTGTGAAGCCATCTTGCAAGGTGGCAGCTAGTATAAGAATTACAGGAAGAGGAAGAGGAAGTATTGGTTTATAATTAATTGCTAGGTTGCCACGTGATCCAGCACCACGCCTGGAACAATGCGAATTCAATAACATAATGAGATGGCCGACAAAAAAGCAATCAAGGAAAGTACTGACACTATTTCCATCACAAACGAAACGATTTCTGAAAACCGTTCCAGAAAAGGAAAAGTAAGAAAAAAAACCCCAAAAAAATAATAAAATAAATAAAACATAATAATTACCCCAGACGATAACCGGACTTGGCTAAGAAATAATAAGTTTACTTAAATTCGATTTCTCAAGCTATTTACATTACTGAAAATAATGGCACCTAAGTTTGAAATGGCTGAGGTAGTCTTAACGCAACCATACAAGTGGTTGCATATAAAATGAACAATTACAGAAATATTTTTGTGGAACTTTTCACAGAAGGTTCATATAACACATGTCTGATAATGTCCGACCTCTCTAGCATTACTTTGCTCGTAGGACGTCGTCACAGAATGCTCCCGTACCATCAGTCTGACATTGCCTGGCTTCTCTTATATTATTATGTTCGAAGGACGTTTCCACAGAGTGCTCCCGTACCATCAGTTTGACATTGCCTGGCTTCTCTTACATTATTATGTTCGAAGGACGTTTCCACAGAGTGCTCCCGTACCATCAGTTTGACATTGCCTGACTTCTCTTACATTATTATGTTCGAAGGACGTTTCCACAGAGTGCTCCCGTACCATCAGTCTGACATTGCCTGGCTTCTCTTACATTATTATGTTCGAAGGAAGTTTCCACAGAGTGCTCCCGTATCATCAGTTTGACATTGCCTGACTTCTCTTACATTATTATGTTCGAAGGACGTTTCCACAGAGTGCTCCCGTATCATCAGTTTGACATTGCCTGACTTCTCTTACATTATTATGTTCGAAGGACGTTTCCACAGAGTGCTCCCGTACCATCAGTCTGACATTGCCTGGCTTCTCTTACACTGTTATATTCGAAGGGAGTTTCCACAGAGTGCTCCCGAACTATCAGTCTGACGATGTCCGAACCTCTCTTACATTATTTTGTTTATGGGGCATTTCTACACACTGTTTCCGTACCATCAGTCTAACAATTTCTGACCTTTTATACGCTACTCATCTTCGTAGAGCGTTTCCACAGAGTGCTTCGGCATTACCTACCTGACAATGTTCGGGCCTCTGACATTACTGTTGTTTTTCCTTATCAGAGCCGAGCTTACGTAGCACCAATCTGTACTGGATGGTTTTTGGTAAGGTACTGATATTACTTGGTGTATTATATTAGGATCAGCAGATAATTTCAGTCCCTTCTAGCATGTGACGAGTAACTGTCACGAAAACTCAAGAAAATTGGTCAGATTTTCGCAGTATGTCTTGATGCTATCCTGCCTTTTCACAAATCTTCGCTAGAATGCTAACCAACGACCATGGATGACAATTTCCAGAAATGCGAAGGTCAAAATAGTTTTCCAGTGAAAAAATATTTGGCTATCAGTGCTCCGCCAATAGAAAACACACCTATGTACGCTATTGTAACTCCACAGCAGAAACTTCTGATTTTCCTCGATGCTGACAACGCAAGTTCGTAATCATTCTCCTCCACGGCTGTTTTGACCTGAACAACAGAGAGAAACGTGTCTGATGGGTTTTTTTGGTTCACTTCACTAGAGCGAAAAATTCTTTGGAATTAAGAGCTTGGAGTAAACTTTTTTCATGTCACAGAAAATTTAAAGTTTTGCCAAACGATGCATCCAACTGTTTTCAAGAAAATTTATTTCTATCTATGGAACATTTCTAATTCATTTCAAATCCAGCCAAGCATGAATTGTAAACAAACACAGCAAAAAAAGAAGAGCACTTTACCTGATCTGACTTAATCAGAGCATAAATTCCAAAAGGAAAACACAAAATGCAAGATAACACGGCGAGGATGGTAAACGACGAAGGTTCTTCTTTGAGAACCACGCGTCCACCGCTTGACTTCTTTAGAATCGACTTCTAAAGAAAAAGAAGTCAGACATTAAAAAGTGAGAAATAATCACATATTTCTATTAGCAGATGTATTCCGTAAAAATTTCAGAGCTTACTTACTAGATGTCCAAAATAGCACTCACCACGCCTGTTTCAGTTGCAGCTGTATTTTGAGATGCATAACTACTCACATCACTCAAATTCGAGCGCGTGCTCCCGCTTCGTGCCGGGGAGTTTGGTCGTGCTATCGGAGGTCTGGAACGGACAGGCTTAGGAAGAACTGGTGGGGGTAATTTTGACTTAGATGAGTTTCCAATGGTTCGATTTGACGCAAAATTTTCGGACGTGTTTCTGGGTTGTGGCAGCGTTGCGCCTACTGATTGGTTAGTTCCACCATTGTTTATATTATGTCTTGTAGCCCGAGTATTTGAATGTTCGCGCACTGAATCTCCTCTTGTGTCTGGTGGACTAGACGTTCCCCTTGTGTTCCTCATTTCCTCAATGTGCTCGCTGTATCTACGATCCCTTATGTCTCCTATGTTCATGTTACTTCCTAAAACATTTGAATTCCTTGCATCCCCTTCTTTTTCGGAGTGGTTGGCATCCCCAACGTTCCATACGTTGTGTATGTAACTAGAGTTTCTAGCATCCTTTCTTTCTCTCCTGTTCTTCGGTTCATTTGAGTGCCTGATGTCCGTGGTATCCCTCGAGTCTCTGATGTCCCCATTGTATTTAATATCTTCTATTTTGCCCACTTTCCTTCGTTCATCTGGGTTCCTTTTACCGCTAGTTCTCCCCGTATCTCGAATTAACTTCGTGCCTAGTGGTCTCCTTGTGTGCCTTATTTCACCAGTTATCCCTCCGTGTCGCCTGGTGTCCCTTCCCTCCCTGAAAGAGTGTCGACCAAACCTACCAGGTGTCATCACTCCGGCAGAATCTTCCCTGCGAATCCTTCTATTGTAGATATCTTCGTATTCTGAAGATCTTGTGTACAATCCAGAGACTTTCCAGTTTGGACGTCCCCGTCCATCTGAACTGTGCGGGTATTCCAAAGGACGGACTGGATAAACATAACCAGGATGGGCAAAGGGAAGCCTTGAGGTTGGATAAGGTGAGGAGGACTGTGTGTTGTAACCTTTTTTACGTAGTTCATCCTTACTGAAGCGATATTCTCGTATTTCTATGTAACACGAAGAATTACGTGAGATGGAAGACGGGGCAGAATTTGAGGACAACTCAGCCGATGAATGTGCCATTGCTTTCCGGTCTAAGAAGGGTAAAAAATATAAATATACTTGACGTTTAGGTTGGAAAAGTGTCCCTGTTATAACGAGTTTACAATGAGCCACTACGCCTTGTTTTCTTTATAAATTTACTGGAATGGCCAGTTTAACCATGCATGTGAAAAGTGCTTCATTGTTCAAGCGTGTCTTCGCACGACTACCTAAGTTTATTTATGTGCCTAGACTGCCCACCGGATACGAAGTATTCTAAAGTACTGGGACCTGATGGTCTTAGTTACATTTTGTTCGGCCACAGTCAGCCTAAGGTTATCTACATCAGATGTCGTCCGGTCTGCAAACTAGACAGACCTTATTCAAAATTCTCGAATCTTTTCTAAGCATGAGAAATGCTTGTATTTAGATGACTTGTAAATTATATAAATTGGTATCCATTTCAAAATGTACGCAATGTGGACCTACTTTTATGTGTAGTTACAAACCGCTCGAAACGCTCTTTAGATATAAATGTGTTTCGAAGTTGATTGTGCGTTTCACGCCATTTTAATCATATTTTTAGCTACGGCAGCTATTCAGGCAGAATGCAGAAAGCAGTCTAGTTGACCAACCTCATATCCAGTCTTTCCTCCACTGCTCCGTTCGCGAGGAAGGGCAGGAGCGTAAGAGATCATATAAAACTAGAGGGGACATTATAGCTAAATATCAATCAACCGCAGGGGGAAATTTGGTGGCAGCCATATTCGATAAAATGGGGGGCAAAACAAATATGCCCGGACGAACAGTTCAATGTCATAGTCAAAGGTCACTTCACTTTTGACTCATTATTCAAGGTTCTCGAACAGACCGCAAAGGCCTGGAGTAGGGTAATATGCCCCCCAATTAACTCAAAATGGTGGCGTTCAATTTCACCCCAATTTTCGGCCCTCATGCCCCTTCTAGTTTTATATGACCTCTGTGAGCACGAAGGTGTCCAGTCCCATCGTTTACTTGTTTAAAAAGCTTGTTCCCAGGGTTGCTTGTTTAAAGCCCTAGCTGCCATTAGGGAAATGGAATATCTTGTCTTCCCCCCACAAAACATCAAAAGGCATATAAGACCAGGCCAGCATGTGTAGTGAGGGATCTTAAATATTTTCTTGGCTTTAAAAATGCCCCCGTCAGTGTTGAAATTTATGCACTCATTTTGTGATGACGGTGAGAAGAAATGGGAGAATATATGTAAGGTAGCGGTAGTTGGATAGAAATTTTTAACCAAATAGCGACAGACGGACGTGATATTTTCAGAAATATTGTGTTGCTTCAACACAAGGCCGAAAAGAGACTGGATGAAGTCCTTTTCGTCGGTACTAAAGTATGTTTACTCAAGGTAGATGAACGATCTTCAAGCTCGATACTCAGATACTTAATATATCCAAGCTCTCACGTTTCTCAAACATTAAACTGCTATGTTTACTCAATAATTCACCATCTTACATATTTCAGATTAATTCCTTCTTGTGCTTCGTTTGCAATCTTACTCATCAAACGTATCCTCTTCACTCCTGGTATCATTTATTATGAACAGGAACGTCTGCTTTAAAAATTTATACGTCTCAAAACCGTACCACAGATCATTTATGACTAATCTCGAATGTTCCTTTTCCACGAGCCATGTACAGAACACTTTTAACATATAGCAAAACAACACGTCCAGACGCACCTGTGACACGTTAGCTGGACCCAAACAACTGTACCAGGTCTAACATTGGGTTTTTAAACTGATCCACCACTTTCAACAGCATATTAAAGTTGGAAAGTACAACTCACTTTCACCTCTTCTGGTCAATCAAAGTTTTCACAGTGACTAGGCTCAAAGACAAAGACTCGTTTTAAATCAATTAAGACAAATGGAATGAATTTAGGTAAGCAAAGCCACCCCAAGTGGTCGGTGAAGTTTCAAAAGAAAAGAGAATACTAAATGAGGCGCCTCGCTGGTAAAACTAATTGATCTGAATTAAAAGGAATGATCATAAAACTAACTTCATACCTACCATTGTAACTTTGCGAAAAAATCGAGGACTTTTCCTCAAAAAAGAGAGACGTCCGCAGATAAAGTAGGCAAGATGAATGTCACCATTCAGTAAGGTTTTAAGGCCGTTGGCCTTTCACGAATGGTGATCTTTGGAACGTTTCAGAGTTGCATTTTTGAAACACAATTGGCTTATGTCTTTCGGTGAAGAGCTAATTATAAGCACAACAACACCGTTGAAATGAAAGGTAAAGATCAAATTTGAGAAATGCAAAACATGATGGTTACGCTGATTAATTACAACAAAAATAAACAGTAATACTCCAAAAAAGTCTCCCCACGAACTGTTTTATAACTGGATGGGCTGATTACCAACACAAAAAGTGAAGCCACAGTTGGCGGAGATGAAATATTTTCGTTTTTAACAGTGAATAGGGAAGCCTCGACGAACCTTAAAACCTCGTAAATGTCCCTCTGTGAAGCCACGGCTTCAACCGTGGAATAAAATATTACCAGTTGGTCGTGTGGAGTCAAATGACACACACTTCGCTAGGCGTAAACGTTGGATGAAAGACTGTCATATTTCAAAAAAGCGACTTGAAAGGAAATGTCAAAACCAGAACAAATAATTGTTCAGTTAATCAGAATGGCCGAATTTCTGTTGAGGTATAGTTACGATTGACGAGTTTTGTAGATTTTAACGCAGGTCATTAGGAATGAATCAGTAATTTAAAGTTCATGTTTTGTTGATAATTCATGGAAGAAATTTTCAGAATAATTTTCTGATTCTTCCATAATTACCGCACTTGATCCCTCCAATTTGTCACAAGAGGATTCACACTGTCCTTAGCGAAGTCAACTATCCTTATTTCAAGATATTGGTTCTTTCCGAAATTTTCTACGACCTGATCAACATTTCCAAGTCATAGGGTTTGCAAATGCTTCTTGTGAGACCCGAGGAACTCAAGCAGTTATTTTTATCGGAAGTTCAAACCAAAATAACGTAAATTGCTATTTTTAGATTTTGCGACAGCTACTTGTGTAAGCGTTGCCACGTGATCTTAATTTCGTTTACATCGGTACATTCAAGTCTACTCTTTATTGCGCAGTCGACTGTTTAAGTTCTTTGCACAATTTCCCCTGCGACGTCTGAAGATCAAATTCAACATTCAAGTAAAATTGTTCAAGGCCAAAGCATCTAAAATGTCAGTCCGTCTTAGGCGACACGGCAACGACTGATGGAATTAAATATATAAATTATTGTCGTACTGATTGTTGTGGGTGTGCTTAGTACATCGTTGCGACGTTGGTTCTCACCTGACAATGGAATTTATCCGAATCCAGACTACGCTGACACGACGCCGTCGCGAATGGCACAGTTTCATTCCCAGCCGAGTTTCTGGAACGTTTAAGGTACGTCAAATAAGTAGAAAATTTTTCAAAACAGGCGAAGTAAAGCAACATGGAAAGATGCTTATTTGTGGTTGCGAAAAGATGGGAATACCATACCAACATCGAAAAATAACAGCACTGCAGTTTACACTACACTGTCAAGTGTACCGTGTTCACATAGTCGTATTTATCTGAGTCACACTGATGTCAACTGATCAGCGAAGTCAATATCGTTTTCTGTTTCGATCCTCGAACGTTCTTAAGGTTTGTGTTAAATGCGACAATTGTGCGGAGTAAAAAACGCTGCTGAAGCTGCTGTTATACATGACAACGATTTTCAACAGTGCAAATGTTGCACCGAAAAAGCGATCAGTGCTACGTGCCGTGTGTGCAAAAAATTTTAATGAAACTATAACCGCAAGAGGTTGCGTAAAATCCACTGCCAGCAGTTTCAAAAGCATAACACAAATACCGTAAAATACCGATATATCGAGAACCCGAAAATAGAGAATATAACAAGACGCAGAAATAATAAAAACGACGTTTCTATTTCATTTCAAAGTCATTTTTTACAAGGTAAATTTTACCAGAAAGGTGTATAACTGTAAGCTAAAACGGTGACGTCATCAACCTGGATGAAGATGACGCAGCAGTATCTCTAAAGTCAATTTCGTTTCTCCATCTCGGGTGATGATGTCATCTTGTAGTTAATAATAAATAGAGCTTGCTTGGAACCATTTTCCAGTGAACAACATTTTGAAATACTTTCCATTTACTAACAGTGACTTTGCAATGAAGTCAAAATATTACTGTCATCATTTTTGTCTTGTCTTACATTTGAATTGCTGAGTTTATGTGAAATTTTTCTTTGGATTACGATTCTTGTTCACAGTCACAATGGCTAGCTTAGGTGAGAGAATTTTCTCAACTCGGTTTCACGTGACGGAAAACTACAGTTGATCATTGTTAGATCCAAATTGCAAAAATATATCAACATATAAGCTGGGCTGTACTAGTGAAAATGTTAATTTGCAGAAAAATCAGTCAGTCAAATTGACATCATTGAAGACAACAGTGGCAAACTGATATACTGCTTTACCAGACTGCACCAGTAGTCATATGGATGTTAAAGGCCTGCAGGAAGCCAATTTTGTTGGTCCAGTATAAGTAGGTGGCTGTAATGTAATAATGCACACCAAATGCTTCCACTAGGGGTTATGGAGCTGTACTTACTGAAAAATTTTGGATTTCAAACCTTCAGAGTGTTTCTAGTGAAACCTTCAAGTGAAATAGCAAGACTTGAACTCATCATCCAGTCTGATGATGACTTTGAAATAAAGTCAAAATACCACCATCAAAACGAAAGTTGCATCACTTAATTTATAACTTTAATCTTGAGTTTTCAAGATGACTATCCTTTCCAGAATTTGTTTTGTTTTATACTTTGTAAAGTAGTTGGCCGGTCATGGGCTGGTCACCACCCGGCTTGTGTTTGGTTATTTCAAATCGCAAGGCGATTCCGGCAAATGAGAAAACACGCGGACGATCCATGCTTGCACGAGTGATGAAGTACCATCCTGCAGGTAAACCACAACATGAGATCCTTTGAAAAGGATTGCCGGAAGTAATTTGTAGGAATTGTCAAGAGGCATGCCTCAAGCTAGACAGAAATGTCAAACGTTGAAACAGTCTACCCTCGAAGAACCTCCGCACTACGTATCCTGACCCAGGCATGGAATGCGGAGCTGACTTTCTTGATGATAATAAGTTAAACATTCCTTGAAAGATTCCTATAATCCTTTTTGTTATTTATGGACCCCCTATGACAACTAACCGACCATCACTTTACTCCGTGACAGATAAAGGAAGGAAGCAAGGGCTGCGGGATTATTTTCGTAAACAGGTGATTGCTACTTGGGACGATTTAACCAACACTTTTAACTCAACAAATGTTGTACTAGAAACTGATGCGCTTAACTTCTCGTTCGTGGACGAGTTTTTAACAAAACTGTTTTACAGCGCAATATTTCGCGTTAAAAATCGACGTTATCAATCTTTCCGAGCAACATTTCCGCAAGCCCAAAATAGCAATTTCCTCAAAGAAGATCGCACTATGCATTATGTCCTTTCAAGGTCATTTTACACTGGTCGACTGTTAAACACGACTATCGCCCCAATACAAAGTCGCCCACAAAATTGTGCGTGTAATATGCCATTTGCGAATGATTTTTAACGCGATGTTGTTGCGGCGAGTATTGCCTTTAAAATCATCTTTAAATTCGTCCAGCGTAACCTGACCACTGGGTAGAATTACGTAAAGTGAACTTCAAAGCTACAGTTGCTTTAACTTGGCCGCAGGCAAAGACCAAATTTAATTTAAATTATTATTTTACACCTTTTGGTGGCACGGATCAGCTTGTTAGTCCAAGTCACATTAGACAACCAGTAAGTAGTGAATACCAGGATAAGGATAATTCGTGGAGTTCTTGAGAAATCTTACCTGCGCCTCAGATGGCTGAACTCCGGTAAGCGGTGCCGACTTACAACCGTAACTTCATAAAAAGAACTAAATACCACCAGCGGACATTAAGCTAAAAGATGATTTAGTCTCGTTTGTTTATGTGCGAAGAACTTCAGAAGTTCCAAATCAAACTTAACCTATTGATGTAGCATCGTTTTTAAGTAACTACAAGGTCTAACTAAACGACAGCCGAGGATAGACCAAACTACGGCTGAACCTTGGACTGGTTCAAACTCAGTTTGTAAGCCGACACTGTATTCAGCCACAGGCAGAAAATTACCCGCAGAAAGTTCATGTTTCAAATTTCAATAATTTATTGAGTCGTCATCTGGAGTAATAGGTTCAATAAATTCTTAGTCCTGTTCTAAACGTCGAATTTATCATGTGCCGAACCTAATACGTACCAAGTTCGACAAATATCGACGTTGGTTGCAACGAACTTAATTGCCTGCTGCGAGCATTCGTTTGTTTTGGTCAGTGGCCACCAAAGCGCATTTCCCATGAGTTACGTGAGGAAAATTTTTTTTGTCGGTTTTGAATTGGCGAAGGTAAACTATCAAAGTGAGAAAGTGGAAAACAGGAGCATAGAGAACTGATACTGCTTCTTGCAACAACGCTCCAATGCTCGCCTTCAATGTCAATTCACAGTCCTTAGAATAGCTGACCGGTATCCCTGCTCCCCATCCATCGACTTCCTCGTCGTCTTGGAACACTGAACATCATTTACATAGTGGTGTGCTGCAAGTTATACACCTGTATTTCGTTAATTTTTCGCAACACAGACAGTAATGGTCTCTTCGCGCCCACATGTTCACTTCGAAAGGGCGCCAACTTGCGATGTGCACGTACTTTGTGTATCAAGTTTCATGTTTCGAGCTCGCCTTACGAAGAAAACTAGACAAACTAGTTTTTTTCGGTCAAATGTATTAGATTCTGAACCTAATGCATTAAGGTCGACTTAGGTGCGACTGAGGCAGTCGAATGTGATGTTAGGGTCGACCCTTATTAAATTCGCTGAACTTAATTGTTGCAAACGTCGAACTTATCATGTACTTAACACTTAGTATTAGATTAGGCAAATGAAAAGTTCGACGTTTAGAACAGGCCTTAGCTCGTCAACCACGAATTCGCTGATTTTTCGGTATTCCGGGTTAATATTGAAAATAATGTAACACAGGCCATACTCGTCTTTAGCTTATTTCTCGTTTTATTCTCCGTACGTGAGAGGTTTTCTTTTAAACAGTGTCGTTTCACTGCTTCACGATTGGCACTTAATCTGGTTCATTCATGGTGACAAAAAGTAATGGAAATTGAAGAACCAGGCGGAAAGCGTAATCTTCTCAGAAATATCAAAGCCCAGCATATAATTTTGAATAAACCCATAATAATACAGACATGAGTTATTGAAAAATATTTTTAATTTAGCTAACGTGTTGTTGCCAGTCCTGCAACATCTTCAGAGTAAGTGATAGATTTACAAGGTGTTCTCGACTATGTAATATTCTATTTGCAATGACAGGAAGTAATTGAAGATGTTGCAGGACTGGCAACGGAAACGTTAGCTAAATTAAAAATATTTTTCAATAACTCATGTCTGTATTATTATGGGTTTATTCAAAATTATATGCTGGGCTTTGATATTCCTAACAAGACAAAAAGTAATATTTGCATAAATGATTTATTCCCCCAGATTAGGGACGCTCCAACACACATTTCTTGAATCTCCTCACTAATTTCTGAGTAGCGGTGGCGACGACTCCACCGGCCTAAGAGAACACGCTCGTGTAATGACAAGAAAACCTCTCACCAATAGATCTCGGAAGCTCAGTCATTCGGATTTTGCATCTAATTACCACAAATGACGCATGAGCCGAGGCATTTCCTCTAAAAAGCCTCTCGTCCAATCAGGTGTGAGAATGTCGAGTCCGTTGATATGTTTACCCTGGCCCTGCTGGCGATATAAAACCTGTGACATTGTCTTAAGTAAATATGCCAATTACAGTTTGATTATAGGCAAACGTTCGTCCATAATACACAACATCCTACAAGCGTATTCTGGCTATGAATTACAACGACGGGATGAATGTGGAGAACACACCACAGAACTGCCCAGTAACTGAGCGGACCAACGCAAGTTTTAACTTCAAACCCGAACAAATCGCCTGCGTTTGCGACGCGTTACGTCAAGCTGGAGATACCGATCGACTTAGCCGGTTTCTGTGGTCGCTGCCACCGCACGACTTACTTAATGGCAGTGAAAGTGTCCTGAAAGCTCGCGCAGTTGTGGCTTTCCATCAAGGAAACTACCGTGAGCTTTACGCTATCCTGGAAAGCCACAATTACGAACCTGCATCTCACGCACTTTTGCAAAACCTTTGGTATATGGCGCACTACAGTGAAGCCGCGAAACTCCGTGGACGCTCGCTCGGTGCCGTCGATAAATACAGAATTCGAAGAAAGCATCCGTTGCCACGAACCATTTGGGACGGCGATCAAACGGTCTACTGTTTCAAAGAGAAATCGAGGGAGACGTTGCGAAAGTCGTATCAGAGCAATCGTTATCCTTCACCGCAAGAGAAGAGAGAACTTGCCAAAACGACCGGACTCAGTTTAACCCAAGTAAGTAACTGGTTCAAGAACAGAAGACAACGTGACCGAGCTCCGTCGTCAGCACGAAGGTAAGTCAATAATGATGTCCTGAAAGGGACGTGCCTATTATATGAGCGAGTTGTAAAACGAGCAGTGCACGAGTGAAAGACTAGATGCCTATTTCGCCTTTTTGCATGATGCAGTTTCCTTGAACGCGGCGGACTCCATAGGTCCAGATGTGGTATCAACTTCATGTCTCCCTGGTATTAGATTTCGTGATCTGAATAAACCATGTTTCACCAAAAATAAAAAGTCCTCTACTCGATTCATAAATTGAGGACAAGTAAAGTTTGAGGTAACTCCGAGATTTGTCATTTCCGAAGCGTTTAGATTTGATCAATCTCGAAGGTCCCGTCTTCCGTTCATCAGGTATGTGCGCCTCCTGCCTTAATCGTTTAGCAATAGTTGCCGCTTAGACTTGGTAATGTGAGAAACAGTACCGGAATAACTTAATCTTTAGGATTCACAATGTTTGGAAAGGCGATTGTATAATACCACAGAATGTTAAAGACGTCTTAAGGTTTTAAACGAGGCAGTTCGAATGTCCTTTGGAAAGTGAGGAAAGTTGTCTCCTAAAATATTACGGGCTATTCAGGAGTTTTCAGATTGAAAATTTCCACATACATGAAGGTGGTTTACTTATGCCTTGGATTCGTTGACAAGTTTTTTGAAATACTACACCATGAATAGGGAATAGAGAATAGGGAATTGGGAGTCAAAGTTAGTTGACGTCGGTTAGTTGGCCATGTTGGCATGTATGAAAGGACTCACGCCGATCTATCCGTTCCCCTCGGAATGATACCACGGTAAATCGATCTTTGCTTATCCAAAACATCTCCCATCGGTATCAAATAAAACTCCTCAATTCAAGACAGATTTGACAACAGCACAATGTTTGTGGAGTATGCTTCAAAATGCGCCTAACCCTGATCGCCTTTAAACATACTTCGTTTTAATTGTTGATGGCGGTGGGAGGGAAAGTCGTAATACATTTTTGTTTAGCACAATGCGCTGCTTATCAAGTTTTCTATAATTCTGTTAATAAGGTCTGAAAAGAACTTATAATACGAATAATGATCTAGGTCTAAACAAAAGCAGGTGGAAAAGAAGGAGGAAGACAAATTGTGCGCTTGTTTCCTACGTTGCCATTTGTTCGAGAAGTTCGTCGTGAGCCAAACAACTGATCACGTGACACGTACTTTATTTGGAAAACGTTGAATTGCGCCGGAGTTGTTTGCTCAGTTGTAAATGGGTTTTGAAAAGGTTGTGAACCAGGTAAAAGATGAACTTGTCCGTCACCGACAGGTGAATAGGAAAAAATCACTAAGTCACTTTCCAAAAAAAAAAAAATTTTCATCGCTGCACTGTTATTAGTTTGAACACTTGTGAAAATGAACGAAATCTTCTGCCGTCTGCTTTACACCCGATCTTCCTGTTTCATCTTCGGCTTTGGACACAAGCAAATAAGTATAAACCACGGAATTCTTGAAGATGCGTTACCAGTCAGAGTACACTCACCACGACGACAGTTTCCCAGTACTTATCTATGGTCAATCCATACAAACGGGACAGAATTTATTACCAGTCGCTGGAAGGGCTATTTACGTGAAACAGGCTTACCCAGCAAGCTGGCCACTTTCGTACAGTGGAAATCTTACTGTATCAGTAAATATACAAAATAGATTTCCACAGCGGAATCCCCATGGTTTGTTAGTGTAATAACAACTCAAAGTTGATTCAAATCATCTGCTACGGCCAAGGGAAGATCTTCGTGGTTGTTGTGGGTGTGTACTTTGGCTATAGGATTGTCAAGTTTGTGACCGGCAGGTTACCATGGTGAAGTGAGCTTTGTCTTCAATTTTAGCACAATCATATGTCTGCTCCTACTGCCGGCAAAAAATCATTTTGGTTAGATTGAACCTATGTCATTTGAAGAAAAATTCCAGAATGTACCTTAAGAAATTCAAGTTCAGAGCTCAAACCTGCTCTGAAGACTGGTACAACATGACAAGAATTTATACATCCATTTATTTGAGTTTTAGAATACTCGTGCGAAAAACATTACCAATTAAAAATGAGTAGACTGAAATTGGATATACCCAACAAAACGAATTAAGTGTGTTGCTATAGTTTCCTGCAATAGGTTCAGAATATCCAAGAGTAATACCGTAATATATGGTTGGAGGTAAATTTTGACTGGCGAGATTCATGTGCTGGATGGGACCTAAAAATCCTTTTGCATTTTAACCTCGCTGTTCCGGAAATCGATGCCCATGAATTAAAACAATAACCACTCTTCAAAATTGTCAACTTCCCTCATTCGCAAAACCTGGTTTAATTCTGACAAAGTTCGATGAGCGTGATTGTTCCGGTACAAGAGTACAAACCCCTCCCCTTACAATGCTCATTAGAAACTTTGGTTATAAGATCTTGACAGTGTATGCTCATTTAATGGAGATGTGTTTGTCCTCAAAACTGAATAGTTGTGTCTAAAAAATTTATTTTGATGAGAACAAAATATCCCTCCTTTTTTTTCCTGGTCTCAAGAGAACGGAGTACTTCTAGGGTCTATAATTGCATTTTTTTTACACCCCTCTCAGGTAATTCAGAAGTTTGCCACATGATAGAAGTTTAGTTTTCGATTCTTATGAAACATGTTGGAAGAAGAGTTCTTGGTTTAAAACCAGATGCATGAAACGCCGTAAAGATCTATTGTGAATAAATATTGAGTGTTGGCTGAAATGGATCTAGCCCAAACACTTTCTGCCACAACAGAACAGAGAACTGCAAGATTATACACGTTACATGTGCAATACCTTTTTGGGCGTCACATAGAGTGCGAAACGATACATCAACACAGCCGAAAAATATAGTTTTTCCGACATAACATAACCTAAGGAGACATAAAACCTGTTATGCAAATGCTAAACGGAAACACAAACATTTGCTATCAAAACGTCCAGTAAGTCGAATGGGGTTTTCATTTTGTTTACTTTAGACTAAAAGATGACATGAATAATAATGAGATGGACGATATCGAAGACAACGAGATAAAAAAGGAAGAAAAAGACGTGATAGAAAAACGATCGAATAATGGTTTGGAGACGGCAGGTCTACTGGGAGAAGGCTTCGTGGACGACGCCCTGTACGCAGGATTATCTACTCCAGAAGAGCTCGCAAGGAATCTGACTACCATCAAGAAAGAAGTCGAAATGGCTGATCAAGGCAACACCAGGTGATGGTGGTTTGTGGCATCCGGTCATAAACAACCTGGATGTTAAAATGTCAATATTGCTGAGGCTGTAAAATCTCCCCCCTTTCCTTTTGAAGTAACGTTGTGTTGAAACTGTCATTATGCTAACACCTTGATCAGTATGGCGCAAGGGCAAGACATAATGTTTCTGATACTAACTCGTAAATTCCGTTCTCAGACGTTCACCCAACTTATAGAATTCTCTCAAGTACAAGATTTTAAGATGCACACTTTTCCCTATCGACGACTCGCCCTCAAATATGACTTTGTATGAATCAAAATGAAATTTTATAGATTGCCAGATTACGTTGGAAATTTTGTATAGAACAAAGCAATGTAAGTTTAGAAATATTCCTAGATTCTTTTATGCTATTTTTAAATAAAGATATCAATGACATTTTCAGACCAAAGATCATTACTTTTACTGTCGTGATATAATACTCCACCACTGGACGGAACGCGTCGTGTGTAAATCAAAGCTTAGCGGGATCGAAGTACAGATAAAAGATTAATTCAGTTGCAGTAGTATACAGATCACAAGTATATCGATCTCATGTAAAGCTTGACTTGTTTCGAAATGTGCTTGTTTAAGGTTGAGCTTTATAACTGTATGAAGCTATTTCTGTGTGAATATTTAAATTGAGGAACGGACGACAAAGTGAAGCACAAACTATAATCCTCGTTACAGCGCAAATCCTATGGTTTCTCCTATCGTCGTGCATTTCAACGACAGAGTGCTCACCAGTGAGTTACGTTAACCTCCAGTTTCACTGAAGGTCTAGCCTGTGGATCTAAGTTTCTTGCTGTGAATTTTTTGCCATGTTACCTCATGATTATGTAATATATAGGTGTTGATTGTTGTAGACGAGTGTTTGATATAATCTATCTCAAACATAAGAGAGATTGTTTGACCTTAGATCCATTACCGCGAATACGCAGCTTCAAAATTAATGAGTTGGAGAACTCGCCATAAGAACTGTTTGCTAACAATTTGTATTTTCGGTGTGACAGGGCAGTAATCTTGTGTCGAATTAACAAACAAATATCGGTATCTGTATTTTTTACATATTTCTATTTCTTTATGTTCTCCGTTCACATAAGAGTGTTAATTAAATGCTTATACCATTTCCCCAATGAAATCATTGGGAGATAGGAGCGCTAAACCATTTCTACATGATAGAGTAAGTAGCCGTATAAATTAAAAATAAACATTTTATTGAAGATTTACAAGCCAATAAAAAGAAACTTAAAAATTGAGTGAAATGGGACAAAACAAAAAATAAATACACATGTACAGCATGTTAGCCAAGTTCGCATAATGATCCCTGCATGCTTTGCGTTTGATCTGCCGCAGGCTGTTTGCTGAGGCGTCTTAAGATCGCCCACAGCAAAGGCAAAAAACATTGTACTAACACTGTTGCTAAATATTACTTTATCTAAAACGGCATCAAAATTTCCTTGTTTTTAGACAAGACATTTTATTTTCCTTCATGCTTGTGAGGACTAGTGAATAGTGATGAAATTTAGCTTATAAGCAATTAAGAAAAGTACTACTTAGTTTTTGGTTATGGTTTCAGTCGGAAGAGTCGAGAGCTTTAAAAGTATTCTCAACTTCGGACACGCCAAAAAACGACTGAAGAACCTTAACTACGACCAATTTCGCAGAACTCGCGAAATAGTGGAAATTTTCCCGAACGAAGTGAGCCATATGGTGAAGCTGAAACGGAATGGCGACCAGTCGATCGTGCTCAAATTTATCCTTCGGTCCACCGGTAAACCGCGAGTTTAGAGACGAAAAAGAAAGACGATGTTGCGGGGCTATACGTTCATCTGAAAGATCAACAAAGCCACACATTCCCCACTCGTGATTGTCGTATTTCAGATAAACTGTGGTTAAGCAAATTGCTTCAACATCTTTCCCTGTCAAGACCACACCTAGCTCTTCTTCTAACCCTCGAGCTGCCGTTTTCACCAGCTCAACATAGGTCTTGTCGCCTCGTTTAATGTAATCTTTAGTTGAACAACTTTCCACAGCACCGCAAGTGAATGTACCAGGACTTGCCATTCCACCTTGTAACGATACAATACACGTGTTAGGGATATAAAGATAACTTTAGTGACGGTTAACATCAACATCGCGAATCGCGGGGGGAGTACCACACCTCACTTTTCGGTGAATTGCCTGGCAAAAGGGTTGGTAGGAAAAACCATGGAAAAACTCAGTCGATCGAAGGACATGGCTTGGAACTATTCTGTATCTTTTCTCACGTTTATAACGAAGAACCTTGCACAACACGATACAAATACGCATTTTGAATAATCAACCAATAGGTCAATAGAATCCAATACCTGAAGACAACTTTAAAAAGTATAAAACAAACTCCAAAAAGAAGCATCTTGGTACCCAAAATATGAGTAAAAGCACAAGACAAAATTGAGAAGGTAATATTTCGACTTCATTACATAGTCATTGTCAAACCTAACCAAATACATGGGCTTGGTAACTACCTGTTTAAGAACGATGCGATGAAATCATCACTATTTAAAGTACCTTTATTTATCCTGGAAACCCTACCAGCTACCCACGCTGTTCTCCCCAGAGGCCCCGTAAGGATCACCCCTCATGGGTCCTGTGTTACTACAGAAGGAAACCGGAGTACCCGGAGAAAAGCTGCGATGCTTAGTAGAGTCAAACTGGACAACACTCTTCTCACACGTGTGACCAAGGTAACTTTAATCAGATAACTGCATGGAGCCGGAATCGAACCCTAATCGTTGTGGTGAGAGACACGTGCACTACCACAGTGCCACCAGCACCCCCACTATTTACAGAGACATTAGTAAACTAACAGGAAATACGTTGGTATCGGAGTTGACAGGATGAGAATTGATAATTAAAAAGACCACATATGAAGTGAGGAAAGTTCTTTGCTGGCTGTTAAACCATTGTTAAGATTCGGATTTTTAAGTTTTATATATAGAGCTTCTAAGATAAGCAACTGGTTGAAGTAACTATCGGTAGAACAATGAAGTATTTTGAAGTTTCTAAAGATTAACTGTTTGATGTGCTCTGAAAGGTCAATAGAGTGCGAAGTGTCATTGTAGGCATCATACTGATAATTTAACGTGAAGAGATGTTGAATGCCTTGACAACTATAGAAATGGTCAGCGACTGCACTGAAATGCTTCAGTGACGATGACACTTCATACTCTATTTACCTTTCAGAGCACATCAAACAGTTCATCTTTAGAAACTTCAAAATCCTTCATTCTTGTACAGACAGTTACTTCAACCAGTTGCTTATCATATAAGCTCTATACATAAAACATAAAAATCCGAATCTTAACAATGATTTAAAAGCCAGCAAAGAACTTTATTTAATATGAGATCTTTCTAAATGTCAATTCTCATACTGTCAACTCCGATACCAACACGTTTCCTGTCAGTTTATTCATATCTCTGTAAATAAATAGTCTTTGTCTTGTCTTTGTCTTTATTTTATCATAGGACAAAAGTACATTTCCTATGTTACCACATTTTTTTAACCAAGAGATAACTACAATGATACTACAAAGCTAAATTATACTTAAGATTGATCTACCGTATTTATTCTAATAAACGCCCCGGGCGTTTATTTAAAAATACTTCGGAAGGGGGGGGGGCGATTATTAGAGAGAGGCGTTTGTTAGAGAGAGGCGTTTATTTCAAAAGTTCATAATTATAACCTGAGAAATACAAAATCTGGACAAAATGCAAACAAATGTTCACGCAATGCAGCAAAATATATTGAGCAAATATTTATTAATATAATAACAATAGCAGTTAGTATACTGTAGTAGTAGCAACATGTAACTACTGAATGTTTACATAATATCAATGTCATCGTCTTCCGACTCGTCCAGTGTAAAATGTTCGTCTACAGCATCTTCAATGTCCGAATCGGAGATGTCTTTGAAGGGGTCGGGGCGTTCGCTTTCGTCCAGAAGTGATAGCTGAGACTGAAGTGACGTCGATCCTGCTGCACACGGCTGGCCTTCCTTAAAGCAATGGATATCGCTATCCTGGGATCCATCAACTGGGAGGTTAAGCGCACATGTCTTGAAGGATTTTTTAATGATTTCTGTCGACAACAGAGACCACGCTTCAAGAACCCACTGGACAATGGTTCTCCTTGTCGGTGGCTTCATATTTCCACCTGACGTAAATTGATGAATGCCATTGCTCATCCACTCATCGTACATTTCGGTAACCTTTGTCTTGAAAGGTTTATTCCAACATACGTCGGGGGCTTGAATGTACTTCGTACATCCACCAGGAATTACGGCTTGATCAACATTCATTCGTTTTAAGGCTTCTTTGACAGTGTCCATTATATGACACTCAAACGAATCCCACGCTAATAAACGTCGGTTAAACGAAAAAGCTCCTATTACCCGTTGCACCCAAAGTAACGTGAGTTCTTCATTCATCCAGGCGTTCTTTGAACTAGCTACAACACAGCGATTCTTAAACTCTTCAGCAAGAGCTTTCGTTTCCCGTTTAGCGCCACGAAAGACGATCATCGGCTTAAGTTTTGTCCCATCTGCTTTGGCCGCCAAGCAAACAGACACCATAACTTTTTCGTGGCCGGTGGTTTTCAAAGATATAGATTTAGCACCAACATCGTCAACTGTCGTGTTTGAAACAATGTCGTCCCACACCGATGTCTCGTCCGTTGCAATTATGCAAGATGGTTGACAAATACGCTTTTGAAAGTCGTCGAACGTGCAGAACATACGAAATTAACTTGTCAATAAGCTTGGCAGGGTCTTTCTGAGCAGTTGTGGTTTTTCTTCTTAACGACAATCCATTTCGGCGCATAAATTTTTGAAGCCATCCATTACTGGCGAGAAAGAGGTCCTTCTCACTTTCGTCACATGTTTCGTCATATAAAAATTTGGCTTTCATCATGATTAATTTACGCGAAACTCTTAAACCGCTAGATCGCCGCCCATGGATCCATTCTAACAGTTGCTCTTCCAGTCCTTCGTCCGTAATCTTTCGTCCGCCACCTTCTAATCTTCGCTTTCCTTGTCCCTTTGCTTTCGCACAAGTGTCGACAATTTCAGCTTTTTTCTGACGCCACTCCCGAATTCGTTTAACATCAACATTGAATTTCCTAGCGGCGTCATGGTTATTCGTCGTCTCAGCAAAAGTAATGGCTTCCTTTTTAAATGACATCGAGAAACTTCGTTTTAAGTTTCTCTTTTGAGAGGTTGCTGCAGCAGTATCTTCGTTCATGTTATATTTTTTTATCTGAACAGAACCTGTTGATGTGTGACAGTGTGTGTCTAAAACTCACCTTGGCGAAAAGCCGAAAAATGAATGAACACAAAAGCATGATTGTGCCGAAACTATTAAATTTCACCTCGTAGCAACCGGTACCCGCCAATCTCCAATTACACTATCAGTTGTGCGGCTTGCGTTAATGCATTGCTCAATTATAACATTCAAGACAATGGCACGAACTACTTGCTCTTTTCGTTACGAAATATGGTTTCAGATCAAATTTAAAACAGAAATACGAGGACATCATGTATACAAAGAAACGTGGACCCCAGTATTAGGTGAAGTCTTAAGTTGTGAGAAAGACGACCGGGCAGAAGCGTCAGAGTATGACTCGAATGCAGTTGGTGTGTATACCAGTGTGAAATCAGCAAATGGTGCGGACGCGCGATTGGTAGGACATGTTCCCATACAACTTTCACGATTGATCGCAACATTTCTTAAAGCTTCGCAAGAAAACACCGTTTCAGTAGAAGTTTGTGGGAAAAGGAAGCGAGAGCTAGGCCTAATAGTTCCGGGTATCTACCTATGTAGGACCAAATCTAAAGCATGTGCGAGAATTCTTCAAGAAGAACTGACCCGAATTGAAGAGAAATACACTCATTTTGAATTCGAGTACGAACAGTCATTGCTCTACGAAAGTCCTTACATTATTAAAAGTGAATGTAAATGAAATAAAGTTTAGATATGAAGTGTTGACTTTGTCATTTTATCTTCTCAGGGGGGGTGTCGTTTATGAGAGGGGCGTTTATTGGAGAGGGGCATTTAATACAAATCTCAGTGGGTTGGGGGGGGCGTTTATTGGAGTGGGGCGTTTATTAGATAGAGGGCGTTTATTAGAATAAATACGGTATGTATGAATTCTTAAAACGCTCAGTATTGAGTTTAGGTCTAGCACTTAGACTACTGATTCTCTGTAAATTATATACATTTGGTTTAATTTTGGGTAAAATTTGCCTTAAAGGATGATTATCCAACGACTTAACCTTGGTAAAAATCTTACAATCCTGTTGATAAAGTTTTTGTCGCACATCCATAGAATAAGAAATGTAGCCTCGTTTATAACTTCTATCAAGAAATCGTTGAATTATTGGTCGTTGAATTAATGATAATGTCATATTAATCGTTTAATTAGTGATGATGTCATCGCGTCCTTCTCAAATAGGTAGTTAACAAGCTCATGTATTTAGTTAGGTTTGAAAATGACTGTGTAATAAAGTCGAAATATCACCTTCTCGATTTTGTCTTGTGCTATTACTCAGTTTTTGGGAACCAAGATGCTTCTTTTTGGAGTTTGTTTTATATCATAGGTCAACAGAAACGTCCTGGTTTGGTCTCAATCGTTGAGTTTGAATACTGTGATTTCCAAGTAATCCGAAATTACTGAACGACAATGGTCTTTAAAAAACTAAACCGCAGCTTCACTATCTTTTTTAGCGCTCTCTAGACAATGCTTCTGTTAACTTGAGCTTGTTCGCGAAATGTAAAGTTAAAACATTTTGGTCGGCAGAACAAGCTTGGTTGGTTGGTTGGTTGGTTGGTTGGTTGGTAAAACAGAAGACAATATGCGACACACCACGACAACCGGTGATAGTATAACCAAGAATAGCGCCAGAGGGGCCTACAGTCCCCGTCAAGGAACCTTAGCCTCCCTGTCGGGAAAAAAATTTAACAATTCGTCGAGGGAATTTTTGCTGACGAACACGCTTATGTATCGTACAGACTATGAGCAGTTCTTATTGATTTGACCAAGAAAAATAATGGACTGTTTCTAGTCAAATGTTGCAATTATTCTTGCGTGAAATAACGTGATGTTTTCGACCTTCAACTAAGGAAATAATGCAGGGGGTGTGGTCCTGGCTCCTCTGATTTAGCCCCCCTGTCGCGGACGTTAGCCTCTGCGTCGGGCAATTCCTAGCGCCACCACTGAGTATAACACTTGTTAACATTTACAGTCAGGGTATTCCCTCTGTCTTGATAACATTTGACAAAAAACAAAAAATTCATGCAAAACTATTGCAGACTACGTTGCCTGACAGTTTACTTTATGAGAGAGCTGAATACTTTGCAATTCATTGGGAAGGTCAGTTGACCATTTCATAATAACAAATTCATGCAACTGACCACACGGTCTAACGACAATCGTTAGCAAATAAATTCTTTCAAATTACGGACTTCTTACATAATAATTTAACTTAGTAAACCGCACATACCTCGCTTTGCACGTCGTGTAAAAACAAACTTCTTTGGTTTATCCGCAGTCAGAACAGCAATATGAAGACCAAACGAAGTGCTAAACACAGGATTAACCGAGGTCTTGCATGGTAAAACTAGTAACTTTTCATCATCCTCCAACTCTTTCCATACATCTCTCATGGCTCGATGGTGAACATAGGTCGCCTGAGCAAATTTTAACTCTACACGTTGCTCTTCTTCTTCCCCCTCTCGAGGTGTTTTTAGGCTTTTCAACGCAATGTTCGCATTATTATCGATTTCTTTGTCCAAAGAAGCCTATAAGATTTACCAGGTTGTGCCATAATTTGGTCCGACTTCAAAAAAAACGCTCACTTGTGGTGTTATTCATACTGTTGTAATTATCGCATATATGGCTTTAGGTCGAGCAATCATAAATGAAGCGTGTCTCTGATTTTTTTAGGGGAAATCAAGAATAATCCGGATTTGTGAATCGCAAATACCGTCTGGTTAGTTCTCGCAAGTGATGCCTTCAGCCTTGTTGGGATATAATACGGATGCAATTTGGGTTTCCCAGGAAATTAATATCTTCAAATGCTTAATTTTTCAGGGATTGAGACTTCACCTGCATGGCTGTATTCGCGCGCGAATGAGAAACTTCGTTCATTCGCAGTTGCTAAGGTTCGGTTAATATCTCGTTAATATGTACATTCTGGTCAACTGTTGGTCTCAAGTTGCACACCAGATATATAATAAGCACAGACATAGTGAATGATACATATCACTGTGACTTTGGCTTGTGTGTTTCAAACCGATGATACAACCGCTTTGAGGCATAACTTTGACTTTCTCCAGGGGATCAACCGACTTTACTAATCTACTTCTACTTCAAATAATAATTATCTAAATATATTAAATAAAATAAATAAAATAAAATATTAAATAAAATAAAACATATTAAATATATTAATTTATAACTAATATAATTATCACTCAACCAATACCTACATTCCACCACTTTTCATAATGTTGATTGTACTTCTCAAAATATTTGTAATAAAATCCAGAGTCAGGACAACTGTTGTGCTCCTCGTTGTTTGTTTCCACTTCACAAACCAAACAATCGGGAGAATAACCCAGAGGATGTCTGACTCCACCATAGGTGAAGCCTAAGGACTGAAAAACATTAAAATGTAAAAAAATGAATCTTAGACGAATACATACTTTTAAATCTAAAGTCAGTTGAGATGGCAAGCAATGCTGGCACCAGGAGTTCCCTGACACAGAGGTTAATGTCCCGATAGGGGGGCTAAGCCAGAGAGGCCATGACCATGCCTCCTTTATAATTTCCTTATTGGAAAGTTGAAAACATCATGCTATTTTTTGCAAGAATAATCACAACAACTGACAAGAAACAGTTTATCTTTTAGATGTGACAAGAACAGTTTATTATTTTTCTTGTTTTGCTAAATTAATAACAAATGCTTACAGTTTGTATAATATATAAATGTGTTATCAGCAAAAATTCCCTGACAAATTATTTTCCCTGACAGGGGGGGCTAACGTTCCCCAATGGGGAGCTCTGTAGCTCCCTCTGGCACCACCCCTGATAGTGAGTGAGTTCTTTCATGTTCAAAGTTCTCCTTTTAGCAAGTAAAATAGTTTGACGTTTGACAAGATAAAATCATTTAAACTTCAATAATGATGAAAAAGAGAAATCAATCTGGCTTCCAATAAGATATATTGTATAAATACTTTCTTAACAGAAAAACTTTCTGAGTCCGTGATGGGGATTGAACCCCTAACCTGATTGCCAGTTAGATGCTCTAGAGCATCTCATCTAAGTTTTACTGAATAGATTAGCTTGAGAGCATGCGCTTAAACATATATCTACCAAGCTACCACATTCAACCTCATCATGTATAAATAGTGATTTGCAGTAATATTTGTCAAACCTTAATACTAAGATCAGGCTTCCTCATTTACTTCAAATTATGACCCCATGATCTATTTTAATGCTTTAATCTCCAGGACTCATCCCTTTGATGAGTAAAATCTGGCAATAGCCAAAGTAAAATACTAAAGCATATCTTTCCCCTATAATAGGTTAATGTTGTCTGCAATAGAATGCACATGCAATCTACCTCCCTTGCACATGGAAAGTTCAGTAATGACTAGTTACCTCATCCACAAGGCTGTCAGCTACAACTATCTGAGTGTCTTTCAGAAAACCACAGGCAAAAAACTCAGCAGTTGTCACAGTAACTGAATAAGGATTTTCTTTATGTACTGCAAATGTAAAACAAACCCTTAGAGAAGGTGAACAGAAATTGTCTTCCACATTGTGAACACATGATTGATGAACAAAGGAGCAAAAATATGACACCTTGAAAGTGCTCAGTAACAACTGTTTCAGCAGTAGGGCGCATTTTTGGATCACTGGCACAGCATCCTTCACAAATTTGTTGGAGAGGTCCTTTGAGTTTTTCAGGAACTTCAACTTCAGGAGTCTGTTGTCTGGCATCAAGAACAGCATGAGATTCATCCGCTGACCATGGTTTTTCTCCAGTCATCATAAAAATCAACACCAGGCCATAAGAGTATATATCACATCTCATGAAGAATTCCATGTCATCACAATCATCATCTTGTTAGGGTAGAAAAGAATAAACACAAAAAAGTTTAAATTTTATCACAGTTTACTGCTGAACTCTCCATTGACTGCATGTTTGTTAGTAGTAGGTTGTAGTTAGTAGTAGGTTGTAGTTAGTAGTAGGTTGTAGTTAGTAGTAGGTTGTAGTTAGTAGTAGGTTGTAGTTAGTAGTAGGTTGTAGTTAGTAGTAGGTTGTAGTTAGTAGTAGGTTGTAGTTAGTAGTAGGTTGTAGTTAGTAGTAGGTTGTAGTTAGTAGTAGGTTGTAGTTAGTAGTAGGTTGTAGTTAGTAGTAGGTTGTAGTTAGTAGTAGGTTGTAGTTAGTAGTAGGTTGTAGTTAGTAGTAGGTTGTAGTTAGTAGTAGGTTGTAGTTAGTAGTAGGTTGTAGTTAGTAGTAGGTTGTAGTTAGTAGTAGGTTGTAGTTAGTAGTAGGTTGTAGTTAGTAGTAGGTTGTAGTTAGTAGTAGGTTGTAGTTAGTAGTAGGTTGTAGTTAGTAGTAGGTTGTAGTTAGTAGTAGGTTGTAGTTAGTAGTAGGTTGTAGTTAGTAGTAGGTTGTAGTTAGTAGTAGGTTGTAGTTAGTAGTAGGTTGTAGTTAGTAGTAGGTTGTAGTTAGTAGTAGGTTGTAGTTAGTAGTAGGTTGTAGTTAGTAGTAGGTTGTAGTTAGTAGTAGGTTGTAGTTAGTAGTAGGTTGTAGTTAGTAGTAGGTTGTAGTTAGTAGTAGTTGCTACATCTAGATCTTTTTTGTCATCACAAATTTTGCATGACAGCAGTAGCTAGTTTATTGTAATATGAGATATACATTCAATATTTTTTTATTATTATTATGCAGGGTCATTGATTTATATCTTAATAAAAAGTCTTCTTTTAAAACATTTAATAATAAAAATTAGCGATATAAGAGCTACTCGATGTTTGGAAAGCATGTGAAGGAAATACATGGACAAAGCTTGGATAATCTTAGTGAACAATTTTTAGTTCTTCGCAAATGCATGAGTAAATTTGATTGTTTAATTTATGAGATGCTGTTAATAAAACAATATAGACCTAGTTTAAACGGACAATCAGACTCAATTAAGTCAAAACTTTTTTAGTTATTTATTTTACTTAGTATATAATTTTATTGTAATATATTCTATAGGATTCTATTTAAATTCTAATATTGTAAATTATTTTAATCTCTCTTGAAAATGATGTCAAGATGACATTGAAATGTCGAGTAGCTCTTATATCGCTAATTTTTATTATTAAACATTGATTTATAAGATAAAAAACTCATATTTTCTATAGACTGCATAGCATGGTATCTTCAACACAAACTTACCATAACCATCATACCACCAAATCTCTGGTGCAGTCCAACGTTTATTTTGCTCATCATTAAAGTATTCTTCAACTGACTGCCTCCTAAAAGCCCCTCCAAAGTCAGCTAATTTGAGCCTCATTCGGGTTACACCCTTCTCCAACTGAAAAAAAACAAAATGGGTTGTATTTATGTGCTTTGGTAATTAAAGCAAAGCAAAACAATACTTTAGAAAAAGTACTGTAGCTTTGGAAAAGATCAATCAAGGTAAAGCAAAAAGTAGTCAATAAAGAAGGTAGTTGCATAAAAGTATGAAAAAATGAGTTTAGAAGTGCTCAAGAACTGAATAAAAAGTAAATTGCATTTTCTCTGAGATAACATTTATGCCTCTAGGATAAGATTCAACTATTTACTACTAACATTAACAAAAATACAAGAAAAACACTTTAACTGGCATGCTTAGTTAAAAGAGTAGGTGGTGCCAAGACTTGTTCTTCAAAATATAATTATGACTAAGAAGGCAACTTGTAATAAAGTTATGAAGTGAAACTAGGTTATTTTAGCATATCAATTCCAATTAAATGTGAAAGAGCAAAAGATATAAACTATGTGTATTTTTAAGCAACCAAATTCTCCAGAAAGTTACTCGAGTAAAATAACAAAGGACTATTATTTGTTACTGAGCACTACAGAAATAAGTTACTGGATATATATCTTTAGTCATGTTGGTTAATAATTCTTAAAATACACAGAAATACAGTATAATTGACCTACTAGGACATTATCAGGCTTAAGATCTCTGTGTGCTATATCAGAGCTGTGCAAGTAGTACAAGCCACTTATTATTTGCTGTCCGAAGTCCCAAATTTGATTCTTTGGCAATCCTTGAACTTCAGGAGTCTTTAAACTTTCAACATATTTTCCTAAGTTGTCAGGAACATATTCCATAATGATCATTAGACAATCTTTTTGGAGCTTGTAGTCCTCTAAATCTCTCTTCAGGAAGTCCATCCCTCGATATGCAACAATGTTATCGTGCCTCAATAAACTGAAAAAAATTGTCAAGTATACTTGTCATTATTGTAAGAGTTCATAATATGATGCAATATCTCATGGAAGTGATGGAAAACCTGTGTTCTTACCGCAAGATGTGCCCTTCAGTTTTCAACTGTGTTTGACCTTTGAGAATTTTCACAGCAACTGGAGCTCCTTT
The DNA here is from genome assembly GCA_030142905.1 of Heliopora coerulea. Classification (NCBI taxonomy): domain Eukaryota; kingdom Metazoa; phylum Cnidaria; class Anthozoa; order Scleralcyonacea; family Helioporidae; genus Heliopora; species Heliopora coerulea. The sequence goes on along the minus strand of JASJOG010000108.1, from coordinate 195,047 downwards.
CATTTTAGCTTTATAGACAGTTCCAAAACAGCCATGGCCTAACCTTTCCCATGGTGTGCTGGTCAGATCATCTTGATCAATACTTTCAAATTCTTGCAGAAAAACAATAAAGATAATACAATAAAGAAGCATATCATTGGAAACTACCTAAAATATCAAAAACTTCTTCAGCTAACACTTATGTAACACCTTCAAAACTCTTCAGAATTTGATCTACTGTCTAAGCAAGTGCAGGTGAAACTAAAAATGGCATATTAAAAAATACAACTACTATAAAGTGAAGTTGATAGTCTTGTTTCACATACTCTTTTTGATTATGACTTTTTATTCATATTGTAGAAAGGCTTTATTTTCACAATTTCTACTACCTGCTAGTGTGACATTATTAAGGGATTGGAACTTCTTTTGTATAATAAACTACATGTCAAGAAAATTCCTAAAATCCCTAGTATAAATCTTTTGTATATATAGAAATGACCAAAATGAGATCCCACTTGCTGGCATTTGTGAAAAAAGTCTCATATTTTTGGTGCATTGATGGAAAACAAGAATTAAAATATACTTTGAAGTTAATCAGTTTATTTAGTCCAGAACTGATACCACTCCATGCAGCTATTGGCATCACATACACCTGAACAACTTTGGCTCATTAATTTTAGTCTTCAGTCACTAAATCACAAAATAGACAAATCTCATCCAAAACCATGGCTTCATTCTTAGAATCTCTTGTGCAGCATAATGCAATTTAGCCTAATATTTGTTGTCTTTACAAACAATCAGCTATTTCAGAGTTTCAACTCTTATTTTTGCCTAGTACTATGAGTGCTTTATGCCTTTGACAATGTCAATAGAAGCAAGTGTTAAGTAAACAACTGCAAAACTTTCCCTACTACCCCATTCAGCATGTCAAGTGAACACCATCAACCAGTATTTCATCACAGTTGAATTGAGGTTAACTCCTTCATGCATGAATTTTTCCCATTTGTTCTTTGTTTTGTTCTTCCTTTGTTCTATTGTAGTAATTTGTTGTACAATAGCCATATACAGAAATGGGTTATGGTTTCGTTAGTAAATTTTTTCAACTGACCACTGATCCATAAGCCCTGGGATACCTTACATCTGTTGCACTTAACTGGTGGAGCTGCACCACTTGTAGCATTAAATGAAGGGAAGACATTAGACAAGGAAATTTCCTTGTGCTACTGAATGTAAACCAGAATAAGTGTACTGGTTTTTACTTTGCACCAACTCCTAGGATAACCTCCCTTTATCTATGTATAGTGACCCAGTTGTTGACTACATATCAAAGCTTCCCTTTAGGGTAGGTATTTGTGCAATCGCAGGGGACGTGACCATGAATATGCAACCCCTAGTATAGTACATTTCAGCACTTTTAGGCAGTCATTTTGGGTGTTTGAGAGTCTGAAATCAAAAACTGAAGACTTACTAAAGGGTGTATAAGGGTCTGTCTTCTATTTGGCTGCTCACCAAGTATTCCTAATCCCTAACTGTATATTGATCACCTTACAATAAATCTAACCCAAATCTTAATGCTTTCTGAAAGCACATGAGGTAATTAAACCTGGTGGTAAAGCCAAATAACAGTTGGGAATACTGGACTATTTATCTTTTCATCAATCATTACCCCTGGTTGTCTTTGTTCTCCTATTCTTGTTATCATTAAAAAATGCTTGTCCAACAAAGTTTGTAATGATTGTGGTGCTATTGTTTGCTGTTTCGTAGGGAAAGTGCCATAGCATTAGTGCACTTCAACCAACAATTGGTAAACATTGACTGGTGCATTAACTAATCATTAATTATTCGACAGTTTTTATAATTTATACTGGAATTGATCATCTAGGTTAGTGTAGTCTTGAGAAAGACTGTTGGTGGAAGTGACTGACATTTCGACAGCCTTGGTGGCAGTCATCTTCAGAGTCAAAAGGAGAGTAAATGTCAGGTTTGCCTGTATTTGTGTCTGGTTCGTGCGTGATAAGTGGGCGGTCATATTAGTCATGGAGGTGTGATAGTTTGTGAGAAGCAATGGGTGTGGTTGTGTAGGCATTAATTATCAGTTTGTCGAAGTGTTAGTCTATTGGTTGCTCGCATGTTTGAATTTGTGAATTAGTCATTTGTAAGGTCCCAGTAATTGTTGTGATTGGTTTAATGGTTCTTGTTCTAAGTTCGTATACCAGCTTTCTAGTATGGTATATATAGCTTGCTGGTATACAAACTTGGTATATATAGCTTGCTGTATATATAGCTTGCTGGTATATGAACTTAGAACAAGAACCATTAAACTGATCACAACAATTACTAGGACCTTACAAACGACTAATTCACAAATTCAAACGGGCGAACAACCAATAGACTAACACTTCGACAAACTGATAATTAACGTGTACACAACTTCACCCACTACTTCTCACCAACTATCACACCTCCATGACTAATACGACCGCCCACTCATCACGCACGAGCCAGATACAAATACAGGCGAACCTGATATTTACTCTCCTTTTGACTCAGAAGATGACTGCCGCCAAGGCTGTCGAAACGTCAGTCACTTCCACCAACAGCCTTTCTCAAGACTACACTAACCTGGACGATCAATTTCCACAAACATGTCACGATTCTCCCAGGTTCAAACCATTTACTTTATACTATAATTATTAACCATTATCACGCCAAATATCACACCTCCATGACTAATACGACCGCCCACTTATCACGGACGAGCCAGATACAAATACAGGCGAACCTGACCTTTACTCTCCTTTTGACTCTGAAGATGACCGCCGCTAAGGCTGTCGAAACGTCAGTCACTTCAACCAACAGTCTTTCTCAAGACTACACTAACCTGGACGATCAACTTCCTCAAACATGCCATTTTAGTGTATTAAAGAATGCCATGCTGCACTCATAATCAATATGAATACGCCGAATGTCCATGAACCCGATTCCGTAGCCAAACTTTTTACCAGATAAACGTAATGCAGTAATTTTCAATTTTTTTTTCGAAAACGGTTCGGGGTTTTATTTAGTTAGCTTGACCTCGGCTGGACCCTTTTATTTCGAGCAACTTGCTCCGCACCTAGATAAGACTACATACCTGGGTTTTCCAGCACAAGCTTCAATCGTTTTTTTATTCTCTTTTGGTAGTCTATAACCTCTTGGAGTTCTTTAACGTCGTGAGGATGAAGATAGTGACCGTCTAACACATGTCGTATTTTCTGGACACACTTTTCAATCACATGCTCAATATTATCTAACCCAAATAGATTCTCAGCTGGCATAATTATTTGGGTCATACGTCGTAACGCGTATAACGAAATAATTTTACCCTACTCTAAGGTAGAATTGAGACAAAAAGCCCTAAACATCCTGCACTTCCAAGACGTTGGACAGTGACAATAGTTTCACGGCAGGCAATGGCTTCTGATACCAGGTACTGGTAACTTCCGGTAGTGTTACTTGTTTCCGGTCATAAATAACCCAAATGTTTTTCAATGATGTGATTGTGGCAGCTTGGTAATTATATTCTTAATACGCACGCTCTCAAGCTGTTCTCTCAGAAAAACTTTCTGAGTCCCTGACGGGAATCGAACCCGTAACCTTCTGATCGCCGGTGAGATGCTCTAACCATTGAGCTACAAAGACTCAGATGGTGAGCGAAGGCTAAATTTGTGTACTGGTTCGTATAGAAAGTTTTGTGACAATATGACATGCTATACTTCATTATATATATCATAGGTGTATATACTGAAGTATATATACCAAGTGACATATGCTATACTGAAGCTGGTTCAACAAGTGGTACGGTTTTGACATTCGTCGATGAATTCATGCTAAACCGGGCACCTAGTACTATATGCCACAAACATTGTTAAAGCGATCTTCATTTGTTTGGTTATCGTTTATGGAAACTAATGTATGACATCATTTTCTATCATTCTAAGAAATTTAGATCGGTATTTGCCCAAAATGACCAAATATGGGTCCCAGACACCCCTCAGCACACATGCGCAGATATTGATCTGGTGAAGTTGTTTTTCTATCACAACAGCACTGAGGATGTCAAAATAAAATATTAAATTTTTCGATGTTTGCTTCGATGAACTCCTCCAAATCGTTGCCACTAAACAAACTAAAACCTTTAGAAAACTAAATTTCTTAGTCAGGGACGGATCCAGAATTTTGAGAAAGGGGGGTGAAAAATTTGTTTACAAATTCATGCCACTATGTCGCGTTTTAGCGGACGAATTTTTATCTTATTGTCGTTTCCGGTGATTTTTAATATTGAATGTCTTCTCATCCATTCTTTTCTTTGTTGTTTGCTCCGATTCTCTTTGAAAATAATCGTCAATCTTCTTGGTAGCCGACATGTTTGATGCTTGTTTTGTATTCAAGCAAAAAGTCACATGACAACCAGTCAAACAAAAAAAGGGAGGGGCGCGCGTCCGTCTAAATCGGTCTCTGTTAGTTTCATTGTGACAAATGGGAAACTGAATTTTTTCTGTTTTTCTTTCAAGCTTGAAGCCCTGATAAGTATTTGGTTACAGTGACAAAGTGTATGTATTGTGCTAACAATCTAATAACCACGGAAGGTATTACAGAAAAACACTTAGAGAATAAAGTGATTTTCGTCTGGTCAGCGAAGTTCGCTTCACAGTATGTCGACATTTCGCCACGTCAGTTTTCCACTGTGATCTGTCACTCCGGTGAGTGGTACTCTTTTTAATCATGTTCTCAAAGCGTATCACACTGTTATCATGGTCGAGGAGCTTGTACTCCCAATCCAACACGACACTTCCTTCATTTTGAGGGTTTGATCTGTACAAAGTTTCGTCGGTTTCGTTCATCCGTCTTCTCTTCGCGGCTGGTGAAAAAGTTGAAACATTTCTCTTGCCTTTCTTTACTACAGACTCGATATCATGCTGAATAAGGGTTTGAGTGGGCAAAATAACGGTCGACTGACGGTTCATTCGACGAGCCAGGACAGTTTTACTTGAACGGTGTGTTCCACACTGAGCAAAAATTTTAAAATCTGAAAGATTTCCAGTCAACAAAGTAAACGCCTCTCCGCATAATTCGTTGATGTCCTTATACCATTTAGCAACATCTTTGTTCCTCGTGCGTTCCAAGGAATTCACGTTATTAGTGATTTCACTTCCATTTGAAGAAACTTGAGACTGACCTTTATAAACTGGTCCTCTTTGGGGGTCGAACTGAGTGTCCTTAGTAGGCATGGTAGCAATTGCTCGGAGTTTATTTCGAAATACCGACAATGCACTGTTCTGGAAAAGAAGTCAAAATTAATGACGAGGTTGGTTTGGAGCAGTGGTGGATGCAAGACCTAGGATAAAGAGGCACATTCTCTAACACAGGCCACCATCCTTTTCTCTTTTGATGCTATTTTACCACGCAGTAATTTCCACAAAGTGAAAACTTTTTTCATTTCTCTCATATTGGCCTTACTGTCTTTCATTCGAACTCTTGCCCTGGATTCAAACTCAAATTCTTACTCTATGGTCGCTTCGAGAACTCGTCACTAATCGTTTGGTTTCGTTCTTAACCACCATTACCAACATCCACATCCTCAATATCACCTTGACCTTTTCTAAAAACGATAAGGTGCATGAGATCATACTTCTTCACGTCGCATTTTAACTTGCATTTCATTTGCGTTCATTATTACCACCACTCTTCCATCTCTCAAGGCCATCTTTTACTTACATCATTTCTCAAGCCGTCCAAGGGAAAGCATTAACCATTTTCTTAACGATAATGATATCATGCAAAATTTAATTGGAGTACTATTTAAATTCTCACCCCCCCGACTACCTGACGGATGTCCTATAGAAGTCCGTTTTCCTGACGGCGCAGGTACGAAGTACTAAATTTTCTTCTCTTTTTGTTTCTTAATATTTCATAGCGTAACGTCGAACTAACATTTCTATATTTTCGTTACTAAAGATTCTTCTGTACTATGTACATCTCATCCTTCAATTTCACCTCCAACGACAAATTCTATTCACTGGTACAACGCATGCTTATTAATACGTTTTGTTATAGCATGCATGAAGAATTGAAAAAGTGGCTTAAGCTTCAAAGTACCTTCAAAGCGTCCAGGATGTGGTACATTTCTATGACTGTCTCTGAGAAGTTAACATTCTGTAAGTGTTCTAGGCGCTCAGCATAAATTTTCAAGCGTGGAAGGACAGTTTGTTCAACAGCCTGATAAAATAAATTAACTACCGTCATATAGAAAAATCAAAATAAATTAAACTATGATGAGCATAGCTCCAACGATGATACGATTTTGGGTAGTGCAAATCCCGCACTTAATTTTCCTTTACATAACAATGCAGGTAAAGGAAAATAAGGAAAATAAGGAAAATGAGGAAAAGAGAAATGAGGAAAAGAAAAATAAGGGAAAGAAAAATGAGGGAAAGGAAAATGAGGGAGAGAAAAATTAGGGACAAAGGCCCCACCGTGGTATGATTTTCTTAAAAAATAATTATCGGTGTACGATTTTTGGACGGGGTGGCAAAATGAGAGAAACTTACATCAATATCAAGCATGGATAATCCTATGATGGCTCCATACTGCGAGTGCAGTGGTCGCTCATTGTCTTCGTAAATATCTTTGAAGGTTCGGAGCAAATGATGGTGAAGATAATTGGTGGCATTGCTGCATCTTCTAGGATATTTAAAAATAAAGGCAAAGAAAGCAATAAATCACAGACAGACTAGAAAAATCTATTAGAAAGACTATTAGAAAAAAAATGATCGAAGAAAACAGCATCCAAATCATAGCAAAGGTGTAAAGGCAGTCCGAAGTAGTATCTTCACAATCCTTCAGCGATTGTTTCAACGATTTTCCTCGGTAATTAAATAGCCTAACTTCATCCTGCAAACTTTGTGGGAAAAATTCTATTTTTGTTTAACAATCTAATGTGTCCCAAGACTTGTTGAACAGCTCTTGGGTTACATCGGTGTGAAAAATTTACACACATACTTGTCGATGTGGCAGAGAATTTGAGACGCTGTGTTCCTTAACGTCCACGCATCAAATGGGCCACTACCTGGACAGGCAGGTTTTTCGATAAGATGGTGCATCATTGCTCTCACAAACTGAACGACCTACAGAAATCAACATGAATAATGACACTTGCTTATGAAAGAAAGTAAAAAGTAAAGTGAAGAGCACTTTGTTAATCTGTCACCATTTATTTTATAAGTACTTTGCAGCAGAACTGTAGCGTCTAAACCATTGTTTTCTAGCCGAGTCCCAACGTGAGCTCTAGGGGCACTGGGCATTGTTGTGCTGGCATTGTTGTGTTGGCATTGTTGTGTTGGCATTGTTGTGTTGGCATTGTTGTGTTGGCATTGTTGTGTTGGCATTGTTGTGTTGGCATTGTTATTGTTACCTTTGCAATGGCAGTGAGACTTACTCCACAAAATAGTTTTTGGCTTTCTATTTTTGCTTAGTACCGGCTGACTAATCTGCTGTCGCTGTTGCAGTTGCAGTTGCTATTGTTACTGTTGCTAGTGCTGTTGTTACTGTTTGCCGTTGCTGTTGCTAATGTTGTTCATGTTGCTGTTGGTATGGTTGTTGTTGTTATTGTTGTTGTTGTTATCTACCACCGTACCACCAGTACTCTGTAAGTGCAATCAAATAGCGAAATTTGAAGCGCATTCCTTCAGAATGACCCCGGTACTAATCATGCCTTGCCTTGAACAAACAACTGCTAGTTTAGTGTTTTGGCCATTTCACATGATTATTCAAATTATCATACTTACATAAGGTTCCAAATAAAGGTTCTTGTTGTACACTAGAGCTTTGGTTAGTGCAAATAGTCTCAAAAGCTTCTCAAAACTTCCACTGAATAATTTTATCTGAAAAGAAGGACAATTATTGCTTCAGTACACCCAAAATAAGATTGTAGTAAAGAGCAGCAAGAAAAACCAACATTGTTGTTATGTGTAAATTGCATTACCATATTGTGAATGTCTACTGGTGAAAGCAGAACTACTGTATAGCGTAATATTCAATGGTTGGGTTCCAAGAATGATCTCCTTTCAATATACAGGAAAGGTAATTGCTAAGTTTCATATGACATACAGTATACAGAAACAACAAGAAGCGGGATGTTCAGTTACTCTTACCCCAACTGTAATGAAATTTACCAAGTATGGAAGAAAAACCTGAATTCTTGGATTATTCTTTAAGTCAGCTAGTACTACCTGAACAGGTAAAAGTAAAAACCAAAATCTGTTCCTATAAAAAAGTCTTATTTCCACTAGAATAATAACAACAAAAACAACAGCAACAACAACATCACTAGTACCATCATTACTGCCACCAACAACACCATCACCACAAACAAAAACACCAGCATCACTTATTCACCATCAATGCCACCAATACCACCAGTACCACCACCCAAAACATCCACACTACTACCATCAACACCACCAATGACAAGAACAACTGCACCAACAACCACATTAACAATAACTACAACAATAACAATGACAACAACACTACCACAATCATTACCACCACCAACACCACCATCACCACAAACAAAAGTACCAGCACTAACACCATTATCACTAACTTATCCATCACCAATACCACCAACCAAAATACCAACACTATTACTACCACATAAAACACCCACAGCAACACCAGTACCACCATCCAAAACACCTGTACCATCACCATCACCAGTACCAACAACAACAAAGCAAAGACAAGATAAGGATTCACACGGTACTACAGAAAACCAACAGAAAGAGGAACAGGTGACAACCTTAACTGTGTTTTTATTGGCTTCAATAATACTTCTTGTCACTTGGTGATAATATGACTTCATAACCTGAAAAAGTAAACAAAATTTATTGAATAACTTTCTGCTTTAAATCTTTGTATACATGTATTCATTAATCACAAGAATTAAAATTTTCAATAGTATCAGTTTTAGCAGTGTTTTTACTATGATTTTCAAAAGGTTGAAACTTCAAATATTTACTATCAGTAGCCACTTGTTCAAGCTTTATGATATTTTATTATTTTGTTTTAAACAACAACATTGCAGTGACAGCTGGGTTTTCAAGTTTTTTAAGAACCTTCTTACAAAACTGGCATTTCACTATTTCCATCTTTGTGACAAACTATGACTCCAACAATTTATAAGCTTACTGGACTAAGAGTATCAAAGTTTGACACACATCCATTAGTTAAAGCATCAGAAGTACCACCTACAAAGAAACACAAAATATAAGCATTTGTAATGAACAGAATGGAAGAAGTGTAATCATAAAATAATATGGATAAAATTTTTTAATCTTGAGTGGAGTAAGTAGGTAATTGTTTCTAAATGGAAATTATTTGCCTCAGTGCACTGTATGTTCACATTTTTATGAGGTACAGTAACTTTGCTTTCTAAACTTCAATTGATATAGTGCTGATTAAGTTCATGGGTGGACTATAGTAAAATTCTGGACTTTAAGGTCACCTTTTACTCCAATAACACACAGTATTCTACATCACATGACTGTCGATAATTCATGAAGCTTAAATTGTTATGAAAGTATGCAAACCTGTGACTGAAATAGAAATCCTTAACTTTCTTAAACTTAGCTTTAACCTTAAGATTAGCTGGTGAGACCCTCCCACAATTTAGCTACTGTACTGTAAGTCTGATGGAGGGCTTGGGTTACAAAGGAATGCTGGTGTCATTGACGGACATGTGCTGCTTAAGTGATTGCATCAACATATAAATAATTTTGAGTCAATATTATGACTGTGATCCATTAAACATATGCATGTGTGAGCTAACAATTTTGCCAAGCTCAAATAGAAAAAAACACATTTGAGCTCTAATGGATTCAACTCTTACTCAAATGCCGGCTGGTGATACACATTAAACAACAAGTGACCGAAACTCAGATACATGTAGAAAGCAAAAGTTATAAAGGAGTGCCAGTCTGAAGACATTAATTGCCACATCATGACATGTCCTAGTACAGTATGTGTCCCTTACTCTATTACATATGCTGGTACTAAATTCAGCCATTTTCTTACAAGACTACCAATCTATACTCACCAGTCATGCAATTTTGCCATTTATACTATGGATATAAAACAGCATTATCATCAAAATACTGTAACATACACATACAACAAAATGTTGGGTTTACGTACTCTGTTCTTCACTAATTGAAGTTGATTTAGTTTTATCCAGCAGTGAGACTATAAAAGATTTGAAAGAAAAGCTTGAATGATGCTCAATTGCCAATGTGTTACAAGAATTTACCTCAATGTACATTGATTTATTACCCAAGTGGATTATGAATTAGGTTAAAATAGGTGATAATAGCACATTTCACATGTTAAAGTATGATGTCTGATCATATCTGTGGACTAAAATGAGGTTTAGATTATCAACAGATTAACAGGAGAACATATAAGAGTGGGAAGTATTAGACTAAAAAATTGACAAAAATCTGACCTTGTGTCACAGCAGCAATCATTTAATTAATTAATTATTAATCAAAACTCTATATAAAAATTGTTAATTAATCAGACATAAAAGCTGATTACTACTCATCAACCCAATATAGGACAAGAGCATGCTTTAGAACTTTGTTCTGCTAATGGCAGATGACTTTATTTGGCTGAGTTGTGCACATGCCCCTAAATTGCTTTTGCACTTAAATCATGACAACCCAGCAGCACCAACCTTCAACACTAATCTTTGGATGGCTACTACCAAGGTCGCAAAGTGAGGATAGTCCCTTGGAAAAGGTCAGTTCTCTTAAATTCACTTCTTTATCTTCATGAAAGAAAATGTCACCATCTTTTGTAGATATGCTGCTGAATACATTACTGTTCTTTGAGCCATAACCATAAATAGGCTTTAAAAAGTAATTACAATTCATTTATTAATCCTAAACATATTGGTTTATAAGTTGTTAGCCAGGATACAGGTATTGTATAATATCAACATACCCTGTATACATAATTATATAAACATATATATATATATATATATATATATATATATATATAATTATATGTACAATACAATCAGTTTCTATATTGACTTTATGTAGAGTGCTCAGTATCTTGTAAGATAGAGCAGATAAATGAAATGAATAAGCTTAAAATTCTTGGTTGTTACTCAGAGTTTTACGTCTCTTTGGACGATCATCAGACAACTGTCCAGATCCTGATTTGGTCATTCTATTGGTCCCGATTTGGTATTTGACATGTCGACACAGGAATAAATTCCTTATTAACAAAATTAACACACCTGTTGATGCACAGCAATGAGATCACCAGACTATTTTTACCTAATGATGTACAAGAATTTATAAAAGAATGACCAAATCAGGATCTGGACAGTTGTCTGATGATCGTCCAAAGAGACGTGAAACTCTGAGTAACAACCAAGAATTTTAAGCTTATTCATTTCATAATTATATATACATATAATATATTAATATAATTTATTATATATATAATAAATTAGCAATAAATTCACACAGAATGTGTTTAGAAAGTTTTGTTTACAAACAATGAGCAGGCAACAAACTGACATTCCATAATTTTGCTTTAAAAATTTGAAAAAATTTATATACAAAAACATTTATCAGATGTATACTATATTTAAGCAATTATTTACCTCAGGATTGGTGAATAGCATAGATATTTACTTTGCAGTGTGCTATTCACCTCTGCTTAAGTGAATAATTGTTAAAGAATTATTATTCAGTTGAGGTACAGTATACACAATTGTAATTATGGTCTTGAATGCTCGTATGTTACAATGTTAACCAGATTTTTTTGACTGACTGAATGGTTGATTGACAGATTGACTGACTGATTAATTGATAAATTGGTTGGTTGATTGACCAATTCACAGAATAACAGACAGATAGACTGTGTTGTAATTATCATTACCATTATTACTGAATGACTAAATGACTGATTGATTGATGACTGATTGATTATCTAGAATGAATTTCTGGTAAAATATGCTAACCAAAAGACATTTATCTACAACTGAACATACAAAAAATTGGATTACTGATATTTATAAAACTTGTGACCCCAGAAAATATTTTTAGGTCCTTCACAAGAATTACACCAATTATCTCCTAATGTACTGACAACTAAGTTTTTATATCTGCTCCACATGTAGAAGCTACTAAAACTGTACTAGTTTAAAATAAAACATATTCCGAAGAATAATGTCATCTTGAATATGTTTATTTTATATTTGTTTTATTCTTCGGAATATATTTTATTTTATACTATTTGAAGTTGTCGGCTGGTCATGGTTTCTGTACTGGTTTATTGGTGAAATGTGGTCAGCCTGTGCAGAAGTTTTAATAACTATATTATCGATACATAAATAATCTCAAAGTGTGAAGCACATTACTGTATAATAATGGCATAATTATGCTGGAACTTGGACAATGCTTTAAAGCAAATACAAATATCTCACTTTATACTGTAAGCTCATTAACTTTACCTCAACATGGCTCCAAAATAAAGCTTGGTTTATATCTTCACCAGTAAGGTTATCTCTCTTGCTGTGTTTTACAAATTGGATTGCATTCTGTTGAAAAAAACATGTCTACATAAAGTACTGTACTGTATTAGAAGTGTTGAATCTAAGAAAAACAGATAGCTTGGGAAAAAAACCCAGTCTAGATGAATAAGCAATGCTCTATTCAGCCAAAAGAATCGACAGAGTGCCCTAACTTACTAATACAGCTAATTAAAAGTCACTAAGAAATAATTAATATTCATTAACTCGTAACTTCGGTAACCCGAAGATGCGACTTCGAATCTCGGTCTGGTTAACTTTTCTAGTTGACTTTAGCACTGTAGGAAAATTCATGAAATACTCTGTTCATGTTACCATGAGGATGATTATGAAATAGATTCAACTGAGTCGCCAGTCTTTCTTTTCTTGCAGCAAACTATTGTCTTTTTGCAATATTTCGCAGTTAAAGTTTAATGAATAAAATAAATAAGACTAATCAAGATAAAGGACAATAAGATAAAAATAAATGCCCTTCTTTTCGACGATACAGTACCCTCAAATCAATACAAAAACAAAAAGTCAAACGTCAGAGAAAGATCACTTTCATAACTACCATACCTGAACAACTTCGCGAACTCTGTACGTTACATCTTCAGCAAGTGCCCCCGCTGCTTCATTTGGTAAGCAACTAATACCAACAGATTCGGCAAGAAATCTAATGGACTTCTTGGGAAAAACGCAAAATTGGGTCGATTGAGGTTGACAGTCCGCCATTTTGATTTCCAAACTCTGTTGCGGAAAATTGGTGTAATGTATGGTTTTAGTACTTTTTAAGGTGATCGCAGGAGGTTTTCACGTTTGAATGATAGAATTTCAGGAAAACGCCACTAAACTTAGCATCATTAACACATACTTCACCTCTCTTTCTCAAGTACCTCTTTCACGAGAATTCTCTCAATTTCCAACAGGATTTCTTTTGTCGTTGATAGCCTCACGTCTACTTGAAATTCATCCGATTTGAAACACTGCATCGGGCTTGAAAATTTCACTAAAGAAATAAAGCACCGTAAAGTGTCCTGGGATTGAGCGGCGAAGTAAATGGACTGACAAATGGTAGAGAAGTCTGAACATCGGACTTGATCGTGTAAAAACAAAATGAAAATTAGTTTAAATTATCATGAGCATGGGAAGTAAGGGGGGGGGCTCGACTTTTCAAGACAATTTGGGTTTGGAAACGACACCCTAAAAATGATTTAAATTTACTATATATTTTTAATGAATAAACTGTTTTTGTTAGAGGAAAAAAGGGCATTTTCTTCGTTGAAAAGAGGGCATTTCATTTTCTATGTTTTCAAAAATGTTGAGGCCAACGTTTCTCTAATGCCCCTTTAATAGACGCGCGTCCTAGTACGTGGCCTCGAATGGAATGCTGCCACGTGGCAAGTCAGGGTGGTTCAACCCCCCCTTATTTGTCGCGTGGCCGCGTTCCATTCGAGGCCGGAAACGAAGTTCCTGTTCTTCCGAGAAGCTAAACCGTTTTTCTTGGATGAAATTTGGCGTGGCTGGTCTGATTAATGAAAATACAGTTGCTTCGTGAAATATCAAAACAAGCGAGTTACTTCCTTTCATTACCTGAATTTCGTCCTTTTAATGTAATGGTGGCAATCGACACTGTTAAATGATTTAAATAAACCTGGGGATCACATGCCTTAGAAGTATTGAAGGTTTTGGTATCTTAGTAAGCCAGAAACCTTTATTTCAGGAAAGCTCCTGAAGTTTCGACGTCTGCATAATTGCATCGGCAAACGTGAAAGACTTTCGGAAAAATACATATTCCCTGAAGAAACCACAATGTCAGGTAAGTTGCTAAGGAGGCGTGCGGGGGCAAACACTTAAATGGACCTCGGGGAATTACGAATCTTTTGTTCTTTAAATCAAACGTTCCACGCGGTCGGGAAAGCACGTGTGATGTAACAGCGTTGTCTTTTTCGACGTATCTCTTTCGAATCGAAGCGTAGTGTGTTGCTAGAAGCTGCTGAGCAAATTAAACTTGGCCTTTCTCTCATATCAGATTTACCAAATCTGTCGAAATTCACGTTGATTAGAAAATATAGTATACTTTGCGGAAATTTAATTAAGCTGCACCCCAGCAATTCTTAAGAGATTATAGTCTTATAACCTTAATTATAAACGATTTAGAATCTAGAAGAAGGTTATCTTTTTCTAGTCTTTCCCATAATTACGGTAGTTCACCTTCGTGAGATTCCAAGGACAAAGATTCTGTGTGCCCTTACCCATCAAAATCCACAACTAAGTAAAGTGATTCCAAGTTGACTTGTATACATGACTTTCTCAACTTATAAAGAGTTTCTTCTGGTGCAATTTCTCTTCTCCTTCTTCTTTAAAGCGGCTTATCACTGTTTTTTATTCCAAGTGATGGTAGTTTAAACCAGAAGTTCAAAACAACCGGGCTGTGGACCTAAGAATCTGAAAGTTCAGTCCTGCACAAAACACGAGGTTAAAAATTTTGGAAGACCCTTGTTTGAAAACCCTTGTATTTGGGAGCAAAAATCCTAAAAAGGTATAGGGATGAACTAAATAGGGTACCTGATCTGACATGGCATCTAAGCCAGCATTATCATGTAAAATAATAAAGTTGAATGTACTTTTACATACCCACTATCAGTTGTTACATACAGTAAGATATTTCAGTAAGTTGGAGCGAAACCAGTAGGATAAAATCCTGTTTAAAATTATTCCACTGCTAGTTTGTCTAAAAATTCAAATCACATAGACAAATGTGAATAATATGATAAAAAGATTTTGTCACAATGAATTGGAAATTAGTGAGTTTTTATATCTTCTGTCTGGGGGTATTTTAGTTGCAAATCAAGATTTCAGGAATGTAATAATTTCAAGTGATATAGTGATGCATCTGGACTTGTAAGAATAAAAATTTGGTTTGAAAAATGTGGCTGTTGAATTGTATTGATTGTTTAATCTTTCTCACATGCTTTAACTTCCAGTCCTTTTTTATACCATCAAGGGGCATTCACCCCACACAGCTGAATAAAATAGTCAGGCATTAACTGGAATAAAATTCCAAAGTGCTGCCTTACCCCTTGATTGGTTGGGAAGTATGAGATGACCTGGATTAGCATATGGTGTATGTGATTAATTTTTTTTCTGTTGGTTGTTTTTTGGTTTTTTTTTTTGGTTTTTTTTTTGGGGGGGAGGTGAGGGGATAAGGCACGATGTTGGTCTGACATATTCAAATTGAGAGTTCAAAGCAATTTCTTTACATTTTAATAGGTGGACGTGGGTTTCGTTATGACGGTTTTGAAACAGATCCAGCTTCAACAAACCTTCAAGTGGGTGGTTTAAATCCACAACAAGTAAGACAAAGAATTTTTGATGTCAACTGAGGTTTATTTGAAATGGGCTTGACCTCTTTCTCTGAGTTTAACATTTTTATTTAATTTTATTTCAGTTGAATGTAAATGTGAACATTATGTCAACACCATCATTAGATGAGACATCATCTGTGTCTGGAAGCAGTCAATATTCTAGAAGGTATGATTAGTAAATATTAATTATATTTGTTTTGCTTATTAAATTGAATTACATCTGATTTTTTTAAGTAATATTTCAAACATGAGTTGGTACTTTTCCTGTGATTTCTTCATACAGACAAATGAGTTAAAAAAGAGGTGAAGCCAAGCTTTTTTATTGAGTTTTGAGGCATTTAAAAATCAGAGGAAGAACACTTAATGAGTGTTTGAAATTACTTCTCAAGTGGACCAGTATTTTAGGCAAAAATCAGCTGTAATCTTGTTCCATTTTCTAAATACTGATTAATTATTAATTTCTTTTGTTTTTGCTTCATGAATTATTAATGAGTTTGAGAATGTATTATAAATACTGTCCTGCAATATGAAATGACAACTTTGACAATGCCACACAACTGTAGGAAAAACAAGGGAAGAATAAAAATAATGTGATCTGTTTAGGTTTGATCATAAGGAGACATGAAAGGCAACACCAGGCTCTCATAAAACTAGTTTGATCTTGGTCAAACTTAGATTACTGTGAAAAATGAGTTTTTCCATATGAATCAGAAGTATTTTTAATTAATACAACCACCAGATGACCATAAAAATCATATTTTTCTCCTACCAGCTATTAATAATACCAGGACCAATGTATTTCTAATTTTTTTGTACATACAGACTTCCACCGTTGTTTGTCCCTGACCCGGGAAGTGAAGAATATGGACGTTTTAAGGATGTTTTGGTAAATAAATAATCTTTTTGGATTTATTTTATTTGATTACATGTTATTAGCTACTTTTTAAATAAATTATAATATTGTTAAATGTACTTTGGAATAAACATATTGTCCCTTATGTTTTTGCACTACATGGATTGTAATGTTAATCTTGATGAATAGCCTGGCTATTTAATGGGGGTTTTTTTAACACCAAACTAAATTACTTTGTAGAAGGGGATGGCAATGTTCAATACATTGAATGACTTGCCTTATCACATTAAAAGTGATGTTGAAGAATGTCTCAATATAGAAAAACATGACCGGAATGACTGGCGAGGAGTGGCATCAAGACTAAATCTCAAACCAGCATATATTGAGAAATTAGCTAAAGCACCCCCAGAGAATCCTTGTAATGAAGTGTTTAAAGAGGCATCTAACAGAAAGGTTACAGAACTTTTACAAGCACTATGCATCATGGAAAGGAATGATGTGCTTGATATTTTCTATTCACATATTGGTAAGTGAACCAGCTTTTGTGTTTTTCCAATAACATTGTTAATTACTGAAGATCTGTTCTACTTGCTGTTTACAGTATTTCAGAATTATTTTTCTCTCTTAACTAAGCAACAATATAGCATTGGTTGTTTTGCCTTTCTATCAATCTGTTTCTTCTGGCTAATGTTTTGTTTCTAAAACCTCTAAATATTTACTTTACAGTACAGAATATAATAAAATACAGTACTTCATAATTGAAAGAAGTGGGAATAAGTATTGGCTGCTGAGTACTGAGTTCAGTACCAAGTTTTCAGATACCAATAAGAATTGAGCTTAGGCACCTGGGCTTTCAACTTAAATACTGAATTGAGTATTTGAATAGTGAAAAACTATACTCAAGAACTTAGCCATTTTTTGAATACCATATTTACTCAAACAAACACTGTGGCATTTATTGAATGTTTTGTGCTGCGGCTGCAGTATTTATTCAAGGGTGGCATTTATTTTGAGGGCAGCATTTATTGCTAATCTTTGAACTCAACTAATTAAACCAAATTTAATACTAATACCCAAAAACTGAACCTAAAACCCTAAGAAGTCAACATAATTAATGTCTCTTCTGAAATATTCACTGTCTTATGTGGTAAGTAAGTTTCTGGTGACTAGCATGCTACTGTCACTTTTCTTACTCTATCTCAATGTCACTGTCCCCTTCATCGTCTGAGTCCAACAGCTGAATGGTAGGGTATGCCTCCTCAACATTGGATGATGTGTATTCTTCAGTGTCGAAAGGATTCATTTCTGGCTCATGTAGAATATCCAATTGTGACTTGAGGCTTGTTCATCTGGTGCTACACAGCTGTCCCTCCTTGAAACAGTGAGTTGAATCATCCTTTGAGCCATCCACTGGAAGATTCAATGCACAACTTGTGAACAAATTCTTGATGACATCTGCTGGCAAATCAACCCAGGAATCCAGAATCCATTGCAAGAATTTATTCAAGAAGAATAAATTTCCAAGACTGGTTTACATTAAATTGTGCCATACTTTCTTAAGTGTAGTACTCAAGTGTAATTCAGTTCATGCTTTATTTAGTTAGTTAAGAATGCTTCAATTAAACGCCACTTCGATGAAAATAAATACAGCATTTATTTGAGTTTGGCATTTATTTGAGAGTGGCATTTAATAATATTTTTGTTTGTATTTGTGGCATTTAATCGAGTAAATGCAGTAATGGAAAATGTTAGAACCAGGTACTGCGAGTGTAACAAGCAAAGTACATGTATTTGTGTTACTCATTCAATATCCTTACCATATATGTGATTAAGATGCATAGTGAACAGTAATATTGGTGTGTGTGTATTGGCATACCTTTAAACCAGTATGATAGGAGCACCATTCTTTGAAGTTTGACCTGCAACTGTTGCACAACAAGAACTTATAGAGTGAGTTGAATATCACCCATGGGGAGTAGCAATGGGTCACCAAACAACCTGTAATCATGGGGTGATCCTAGTGGAACACAAATTGAGATATCAAGCTGAAAGGTTTACATAAGGCACTTGATTCACACTTGTGTAAAGTTGTGTAATTAAGTATCCCACCTCTTGCATAACAATAATTATGATGTAAAACAGTGGTGTGTAATGTAATTGTTGGTTTAGTAGTTAGAAGAATGTGCCACAATGCACCCTCCCAGTGGATGTAAAATTCAAAGGTTCTTTGATATTGAAAAAATATTAACCTCTTACATGTAGATAATCCATGGAGGTGTAGCAAATCATTCTCAGTTATAACTAATTGATATTAACTGCATTGAGTTCTTACATAAGAGGTCTAAAAAGAGGCTAGAGATATTGAAAGTAAAGAGGTATGGAGTATGAAACTTGGGATGAAGTCACTGCATAGAATTGCCTAGGTGGGCATACTCATTGATTGGCATTCCCATGTACCAATTGCTATGTAATCCAATGCCAAACAATGCAAGATGATTCAATGCAATCCTGCATAATCATACCATTCCCTTCCGCTCTGTCCTCCTCATCTTCATTTTGTTTTTTTTTCTATGCTTTATTCTAAACTTGTACAGTTTAGAATTAGAAAACAATACATGTACTATGCTTTTGTTACTATCTCCATTGATATTAGCTGTTGCATTTTTGTCTGTCATAGATACATCGAAATCAAAAAATCCAGGAAAACAAAAAGAGGTACACTAAACCTGTAATTGTAATGTTTATGTTGATTATTAGGAGGATTACACTTTGCATTTTCCTGTCAAAGCTCCAGGAATTAACATTGTTGGTTTTTTAACTGAGTATTCCAGGCTGCATCCCACATAACATTTGAATTTTCAATGTCAGTTGTTCGTAATTACCCATTTTGGTCTACAAAAACTTTTCTTTCTTCTTGTATATTTAAATGTCAAGTTCTTATTCAGGATTTGAGAATTGGGATTTTTATTATGTGAAGCTTAATCTCCCTACTGTTCAATACCAGATCTAGAAAGGATTCTACAGATGTAAAACTGTGTACTGTCTTACACAACATTGGCTGCATGCTGGATCAGTTTGATTGAGATAACTAGGTACTCCCAAAACAATGTTTGAGAAGTCAGTATAGCAGGCTATACATTTGAATGTTCTGCAAATTCTAAAATAATGTGAAGCTTAATATAAAATAGGTTTTAGATGTCTTATTTGGCAAGCATTGTGGCTTAATGTTTTGGAGCAGGTCATCCATGTTATATTACAATATTCAGAAAATAATATTGGTAGTTTTTTTCACACCCCCTATTTGAAATACTTCAAAACTCAAGACTACAGGCAATCTTAAGTTGATCTTGGATACAAATCCAGGATCCACCTCTCATGACAACTTTAACGTGTGTATTTTCAGCTAACAAAGTTTCCAAGCCAAGAGACTACTCCAAGGTAGATTATTTTAGTAGTTTCACATCATTGAAAGGGTCAAAAATTACATACTATACTGACACTTTGCTCTTTGTGAAATTACTACAAGTCAACAGTTACTCAGTCAAAGGGAAGTGAAATAAAAATATTCATCTAATAACTCTGAAAAAATTCCTAAGAAATTTTATGCCAAATTTTCAGATTCTTCCTTAAACAGACCATTGGTGCAATCATTATGGGCCCGTGGGTCTGGAACATCTTGTCCCAGTCCTCCTGCAGGTTTTTGCCATGAAAATATTAAATAAATTAAGCAGATAATTATTATCCTTAACCTCAATACTGTGTAAGAAAATTGAAAAGAATTACAATTGCTTTCAGACTAGGCTATTTTGAGTTACTATACACTAAAGTTGTTGAGCAAAAGCAAAAATATTCTTTGGTGCAAGTTAATCATAATTTAATAGCAACTCCAAGCAACTTTTTTTCAATGTTTCAGCTTTGGATCACTATGAAATGTCTAACAGCTGCTTTCACAAAAGAATAAGAGATTATATTGGCTCTGTTGTAATCTAATAAGTATTGACACCCATAACTATTTGCTGTTAATAGGCCTCCATTTTGCTAGCAAAACGTCAGGTGTTAGCCAGAGTAAAATAATAGAAGTCCTATCTAGACAGAAAAGAGTTCATCTAGGCCAGCTTAATTCTTTCCTGTTTATAGGCCTCCCTTTGCTGAGTAAGAGCAGGTGATATAAGCCAGAGTAAAGTACAAGAAGACCTGTATCTAGACTAGGAGTTAATTATCTTCCATTGAATGTTTTCAACTAGTAAAGTTGTTGGAGTATAATTATACAGATTTGTTAGTCAAAAAGTCTACAGTCATTACAATACCTTACAATTTCAACTGTTAATTTATTTTTAAAATTTTAGTGACTCTCCTGCTGTTAGTTCACCTCAAAGCCCATTCCTAGGTAATTTATATTTTAAGTTAACTTGACACTTACATAATTTGCTTCTGCTGAATTCAAAGGATTTCATTAAAAAGGTTGATGTATCAACCTTTCTAATACAGTAGAGCCTGAGTTTTACGACACCCCTTTTTACGACCACCTGTCATATACGACCAGTTTTTCTGGCACGGATGATTTGTAGTTAAAATATACCTGCAGTGAGCGACCACCTGTCTAACGCGACCAGCGACCACTTTTTAGCGGTCAAAATAAGAAATTTTACCTGTCACGAGCGACCACTGCAAATTAAAATTGCTGACCGCTCTACTCATGTGCCGAACCTGATTGATGAGTTAAGCTCGGTAGAAGATCAGCGGCCTCTTCTGCCGAATCTAATAGGTAGGACAGATTTAATTTGATTGGTCATAATTAAGTTTCGTGAGTTAAGTTCGCCGTTTGAATCAATGTCGCTCCACAATCGCTCCAACTGTCTTGGCAAAGAATGCAGGAAGCAAGAAAAACTACGCACTTACCGCTTCGATCTAGTTTTGATCACCTCCATGTAGTTATACTTATACTGTTGTGAATTTCTTTCTGAACGAGTTAGGAAATCGAAGCAGTTCGCGCTGACCAATTTCTTTTCACTTAATAAGTAGATGAACTTAAGCAAATTCTTATGTAATTCTTAGTTGAATAAAGTAATCGTCAATGAAATTTGGGTTTGCTTGTTCAGTCATAACAATGCGCATTTTGCTTAAATTTACGCATTTTCCGGAAGTTGCACAAGCAAATATGGCAGCCACTAAGTTATGTCACATCATTACCTGTCTTAAGCGAACCACCTGGCATTTACGACCACTTTTGCCTGGCAAAAGGGGTGGTCGTAAAACTCAGGTTCTACTGTACATCTGTTATGGTCAAACATGTTTGCCTGTATCTGTTCTTCCACCACTATCTACCTGTCTTATTTTTCAGTTATGTGCAGATACCATATAATTTCTTTTCTGCTTTTCATCTGTCCATAAATCTGACCATCTGTTCTCATACCAACTTGTTTGTCTGTTTGTCCATCTGTCTGACACTGTCAAGCTCTATTTCTACATGATCAAAATAGTATAATGCCCAATATCTTGCTCTTTATTTCTAATCTTACTGAATTGCATTAACTACCATCATACCATTTGGTATGGTAAGGGATACAAACCGAAGACAGATAGGAGAAAAAGTTACAAAAAATGCTGCTTTTTAATCATTCAGGTTTTCAATAATGGGATAATATGCCTAATTCTGTTAATGTAGGAACACCAACACCTGCTTATCAGACAAAGGTAATCATGTGGAATTTTTTTTTAACTAATTCAAGATGTTTGTCTTGTTTTGGATTATTAATTTTCAAATTACTATTCAGTTTAGTTAACTAGTTATGTTAATTTAGCCCACTTATAGGTCACTGCTAAAACTACAGTTTTCCACATAAATTAAACCAAACTTCTAAAAACAAGAGGAGCCTGAAGGAACTCTTTGGTTAAAATGGTATTTGATTCATTCATATTGAGGCATGAAAGCTTCCTGACAGCTATAAAACTACAATTTTTCAGCAAAGAGTTTCATATTGGGGATTTCAGTAAATATTCTAAATTACAGAGCACTGTCTTGAAGATGTGGTGTCTGGAGTGCACATGGGTTTTTGCTTGGCTACTCAGTTTTTTAAATTATTGGATGAGGGGTGTGAGGATGTGAGCTTCCTACCAAGACTTCCTTTATTTTGACAACATTACTATTGGATAATGAGTGGGAAGGCAGATTTTCTTTAGTTTGGTAAAAAAATCCTACCAGTTTATTGCTTGAGAATTCAGACACTTTCTGATATTTCTCTTTCTTTGGAATGAACAATACTTTCTGTAATGGTCAGATTTGTACCTTATGATTTTGAAGAATCTTTTCACTATTTAGAAACTTGCGAAACAGATCAGCATTGACTCAGGAATAGTTGATAGTGTGAGCAGGTATGTAATTTTGAGTGGGAGAAACTATGTTTCAATATTAGTTGGGAAACTGTTTGGTTTGAACAATGTCCTTTTAGTGAATGGGAAGAAGCAGTCTTGATTTTGATACTTCTTAATTTGTATTCATAATAAACATCAGACTTAACGTGTTTGAAACATGACTGGTTTATAATGTATGTGAAATACATATTTTATGTGGAATTAGTGAACTACAGATTAGGTGATAGAAAATTAATGTCTTTTTAAATTATTTGCATCCAGTTGTAATAATATGTGCTTATAATGAACTGTTCAAATAATCATTCCCAAGAGAAATTTGAATGATGCACCCAGATGTTTTAACCCTCTGTCTGCAACACTGACTTCATTGTGCCATTTTCTTGCTTTAACCCATTAAGGGACAAGGGTGCACTTCAGTGTTTTACACTGGCTAATGCCAGACGATTTTTCTTGTTGCAGGAATGAGTGCTAGGCATTAAAGGGTTAAATGAAAAAAATGTTGACAATAAGGTGGAACTAATGTATTTTGAAAAGATCATCAAAATTTCAATAATCAATAGCTGTAACCCATTAAGGGGCAAGGGGATACTTAATAATTTTTAACTGGCTAATGCCAGATGATTTCCCTCATCAAGGAGACAAGCCCTGCCCCTTAATGAGTTATAGTCAATGAGGAGTCAGTAACCTGATTGCCTGTTGAAAATTGGGTGCTTTAAACCTTAATGTTATTTGTGAAATCTGACTTGGGAAATATGTCAAATGTATGGTGTGTTTGAATGCTTCAATTATACCTGCCATTATCATATGATGTCATAAATCCTTTATGGCCACTCAGCCCAAACTTTGAGAGAAAACCTACTATTTCCTTTTTTTGAAAAACTCTCATCATTCAGGTCATCTTTATAAACTTCCTTGCACTTTACTCTTGAACTAAAGAATGACTAGCAAAAGTTAATATTTTCACATAATATTATTATGATTTACGTCACACTCATTGCTGTTATGAGGTGTGTACCCAATGGCCCATGTTCCAACAAAAGGCCTGAAATAAAGTTCGGAACAAATTTGGAGAGAATTCAAAATGTTGACTTACATTTACTTGGGTATCCAAAACTCCTGTGTTCAGAGGTTTGTAAAGAGGCAAGAAGTTTTCCCTTTAGCTCCATTTTGATACAGTTGGAAATTGAATATTTCTATTCCTTTTAGGGAACGAGCTGAATCAAATCCCCGGCAACATAGTGAAGATCATGACAAAGAGGTTGCAAGAGGTGAGGTAATAACATTATGGTAACATTGCTTTATGAGTTGCTTACTAAATTTCCCCTCATAAACAACTGGAAGGCATAGCCTTTTGGCTTCATGGCTGTATAGTGAACAAATTTCTCAGCTGATCTTCTTAGGGCAGAACAATGATGAAATTTTCTTTTCATAATGGAGCATGCTGCTATTCCAATTTATTTGGACCTTCAATTTAGAACTCCCAGACCTAAATTTATGGGGGGGGGAATGCATTTTTGTACATATCTACATGCTGATGTGGACCATTGGGTCAAAATATGTTGGTGAATCCAAACTATTTTTTGTGCTTGTTTACATTCACTGTAAAAAGAATATTGATGTGACAGTTTAAGGACAGATTATAATAGTTCCCTAACGTGGAAATATTTCTAACACCTTACTATACTGTACTGAGTTTCACAAAAACTCTTTGGTTGTTTTTTTTTTAAGGACTTGAGTATGAAACAAAAGTTGATTTTCATACAGAAGAGTCAAAGAAATTTTGGTTGTCAGTTCCCCCAGATCAATACTCCACAAGAAAGGTTACATGTATATTTTTAGTTGGATTTTTTATAGTTAGATTACAGACTGATGAAATTCTTGTCAAAGTCTCAGGAAATATTTTGCTGGCACATACATATAAGCCACAAGAGAAAGAACAGCAGTCTGTGTGTACATTCCGAGATTGCACATCTGTTGGTGTATGTGGGGTTTTTGTGGAGGTTGGAGGACACAGTAGCAAATAGCTTGGTAACCTGAATAATTGGATCTTGTGAAGTATTGAGAAGAGTAAAATTTTTTCCAACCAGTAACAAGTGTATCAGTCCATAACATTCTGTTTCTAGTACAACAAAAGTGAGGTTATACAGAATCATGGAAAGAATTGGGTCCATTGGTGCACTGGCATGTAGTTCCATCACACCTTGTGTGCATTGTAATTGCTTTATTTTAGTGACTGCTAAATTAGTTATGTGAATATCAAAAATCAGAGTTGTTTTTTTGCATTAATATACAGTAGATCTATGTGCTCACTTTTGCAGGAATGGAAGCACTTTGAAAAAACATTGCAAGATACCTTTCCTAAAGACTGTAAGGAAAGTCAACTGCTGAGGTTGATTTCCTATACATTAAAGATCGGTTATGGTAAGATATGATTCAAGTGCTTTTAAGTTACTTTTCACTTGTGTTTCAAGAGTAATGTTTTGTTACTGTATTTTTGTATTATGGCTTTCTGAATTGTAGAGGATCGACAGAACAAAGACGTTAGTGACCAAGACTTTGCAAATTTAGTTGCATGGTTTGGGCCTTGTAGAGCAGGCAAAGATGGATGTTTTGAAAAAGTAAGTCAAATATGAAAATATTAATAAATTATTTGAGTAAGAAGTTCAGTTAATGATTCCTGACAAATGTTATCGAAATAAAATTTAATTCATGTGAATGTTCCATAAATAACTGCAGTGTTTGATTTACATAGTTCAATACCCATAATGCCACATACCTAAACACAATCTTCTGTTTGTGTAATTGAACACTCGTGACTTGATCTGTGCATGCAATCGGAAATGAAGGTACTAAAGTATGATTAATTTTTGATACTTTAATTTACAATTTCATTGTTTACTTTGGCCACTTAGTTTTCTAGTTGGTCTTAACTATTTTAATATTACTCTACCATAACTAATCACCATTTGTAACAAATGTTGCATGTATTTGACTGGAGAAATTGTGTACTCTCAAATTACCAGGAACTATAGGATAAAGAGATACTTCCTCATACCTCAAGCCTATGAAGGATCACCAGGTTGCACAAAAACGGCAATTGATTAAAAAGTGCAACCTTCTATGGCAAGAAGTCTCACCTCACAACTAAAGTCATCTGTTAGCCAAGATAAAATGACAGTAGGCTAGATGGGGGTTAATGGATTGAAATTGACTCTAACCCTCATAGTCCCAAAACAGCCTAGGTGTCTCACATCCCCTGGACAAAAAAAAAATGAGAAGCATTCTTCTATGGTGCTCATGCTGATAAAGTACAGGTTCACCTAAAATTCTGGTTTTTCAGCTTGCGAAGACCTTAGGTGTACCATCAGTGCTATGATAATTTAAGCAGTTCAACTGGTTCTTAATTTAACTGGGAGTTTTTGAATTCCTAGATGCGAAAGCTTATTAAGGACTCTACAACATATGAAGCAGACACCGGTGCACATAGGTAGGCTTGAAAGTTTTTGTCCTCCTCCATGAGTTGATTAACCTTCTTGAATTTGAAACATCCTCTTACTGCATGTCTGTACTTATGTAGTTTCTTTGCTGGCTACATGTCAAAAGATGAAGCTGACAAAAGAATCACAGCTAGTGAAGTAGGCACATTCCTCATCAGATTTAGTGCATCTCTTGCACATAAGGGTGTATTTATTGTGGTTTTGAAAACACCAAATGGTGCTGAACATCACCAAGTGGAGGTAACAATAGTTTTGCAGCTTTTGCAAATAATGATATTATTTGTTGTGGTTCAATGTGTTAAGCTTTGATCCAATCTGTTTTAACTGGTTCACTATTTTTATCAGGTCAATATATTTTTTTTAAACCAATAATTTATAATCAATTGATTTAGTAATCAAGTGATTTTAAATTAGGTTATCCCAGAACTCCTCTCCCAATTTTGCCTTCTTTTTCTTTCTCTTCATGAAATCAATCTATCTTCAATTGGTGCAGTTGCCCATTAACTATTTGTACTTGTATGAATGTTGTATTTAAAATGTTAAACTAACCAGGAACACTACACAAGCTGCAACCAGATAAATTATGAGAGACCAACTTAAGCATTACAAATTCAGACTATTGTTTGATATCCTAATCATTACATAAACAAATGAAAATAGATTATCATGCCTGATTGATTCTATACCTGACCCTAACCCTTACCATCTGACCACAGGTGTTTAATCCTGAATTAAGAGTGCAGAATTTTTACTAAAAGATGATCAGTATTGAATATAAGTATAAGAACAGCAACAACAGATATTTGAAAAAGTGAATCTTCAGGCCTTATATCACTATGCTACTGTGCAAAAATTACTTTAAAAGAAACAAGAACCTTAACAGCATGAATACATGTAATAATTGTCATCATGATACAGAATTCAAAAGTTCAAGTACAAAGCAAAATGGAAGGTTCTTGCTTAAGCTTTTCTCTTGTGTATTGTGATTATGAAATTATTAAACACAATTAAATTTCATTCTTAATTCTTATAATTATATTAAGTAATTCCTGTTTTTTATTGTGATCATAGACTTTTTTTGAAGACAAATTTCTTTTGTCTACAACAGGGAAATCCATCTGAAGGAAAGTTGACTTTTGGGGGAAAGACCTATGAGGATTTGACACAATTGTACAAGAGAAGGTTGTGCAGAGGAGGTGTTTCTCTTGATGGACGTACATCTTGTACCTCTATTTGCCGTAACCTTCCACTTAATTCCATGTTCAAAAGTTATAACACAGGGCCATCATCAGCATCCACAGGAAGGGGCCGAGGGAGATGGAGACCCCAACAAGACTAAAGTCTAAAAGCCTCAGATTTAACAATGGACTTTTTTTCTCATAGCATCTTCCTATCTTTACTCCATGTCATCACTCATAACTTTCAGAATTTCACTGTAAATTTTAACATTTATCAGGAAGTTTATTAATCTGTACCTGTCTGCAACCATAACATTTTTAAGTATCAGGTACTTGCTATCCTGCCTTTCATACTTAGCAAAATATTAGTTGTTGAGTGACTTCTGTAGGAAGAATCCTTGCAGGACTGCATTATAGCTTTATTGAAAGTTTCAGAATGGACATTGAGAGTGAAGAGAGTATTACCCATATGTCAACTCACTAACATAATCAAACCTGGTTTTATGCTAAACTGGCTTGAAAGGTTTTGACTGTAACCTGAAAAATTATCGCTCATAACATAATGCTTTGACATTCCAGTCTTTTATCTTCATACCCTTACAGAACCACTGATGGTGTTATCCACTAGTATCTAGTTATCAGATTATGTCACAATTGGTTGTGTGACAGAGATTGTTTGTTCTTGCAAACTTCATGTTAGGTCAGTTTTCAGAGCACTGCCTTAGATTCCTGGATCACTGTCTTCATTCCCAGCCAGACCTGGCTGGGCCTTAAAATTTATGATTATTACACTAGAAAATTTACTTTTACTTAATATAGGCTCATTTTATGTGATGAAGTGTAATACCTAATATTCCTTGAATACATCTCTCTAACAAATTATGGAAAATGAAATGGTTTTCAAATCATTGAAACTTATCATGATCAATAATAAGCAAGACTCACTACTTAAACAATTTAACCAGACCCACCTTTACTTACATTTCAATAAAGCAGTGTAGCAACTGACCATTTACCTGCTATAGTCCCTAAGCTTGGAATAAAGGACGACAATGAGACCAGTCAAAACTGTGCCACCCTTTTTCGTAAGTGTGAGAAATGGCATGTTGATTTGTCACTGGTAATACTTTTTAGCCAAGACCTAGGTATACCTTTGTCAGCAGTACTCTTCTTTGAGAGTTTTCTCAGTAATTAAGAATGTTGGCAAAATAATTAGATTCCTTGTGTTAACATGATCTACTTTGATTCCTTTAAAACTTTTAATTATAAAATTACAAATGCCACAGATAATAATGTTCTTGGTCTAAATGTCATGAAAACAATTTTATTATCTTATGCAAAGCAGTTTGGTGAATTGCCAGTCACATCTTACACACTTCACACACAGGCACTGATGTGCTGTATGTAGCAGCCTTGCTATCCTGCATATCATGTAGAAATTTCATGTTACCATGCTTTGTTGGTCAGCAGTTTCCATTAGTTATTCACCATCACTAAGTTTAGCAATAAGATCTTCTAATTGTTCGTTGTTTGCTAACCCAACAAGTCGATCAACAATTTGGCCATCTCGTATTCCCAAAACTGTTGGAACAGCAGTAACCTGGCAATGAAACAGCATTGCATTTGACCTACAAATATTATCCCATTAGGGGCAAGGGCTCACTTTAATATTCTGCTCTGGCTAATGCCAAATGATTTTACTAATTACAATGAGCCATGGGTGTTAAAGGGTTATTATACTACTCTCACCCTGGATTGCAGGTTACAGAAGAATTGCACGTGGCCAAAGAAAAACAGAACATAGTAATTATTATGTAATAACCTTTTTGCAACATGCTGGCTGAGAACTCTCTTTTTGACAAGTGAATTTGCATCCTATCAGCCAGAGTAAAGTATTGAAAGGATATCATCAAGTGGCTTTTGTTAATGGATTAATATCATTGTAATGTGGAAACGAGATAAGAGGAAAAAATTGTTCTGTTCAACAGTATATTTACTACAGATGGACAGTTACAGAGTCAAGCATATGTAGTTCTCATGGCTTCGGGAAGAACTTACTATCATAAAACATGACAGCATATCCATTACTTACACCATATTCCATTGCTAACTCGGCATTTGTGTCAACATCCACTTTGGCTAGTTCTACTGCACCATCTTTCATTTTAATGATGGAGTCTAACTTAGGTGCAAGCTGTTTGCATGGTCCACACCATCTAAATGAAAATACTGTCATTCTTGTGCAGTACAGTACCAACTGAGGTTATCAACATTGTCATAATATTTACTTACGTTGCATGAAAATCAACTATTACTGGTTTGGGGGATTCTAAGACTTTCTCTTTGAATTCAAAATAATCTTTTATTTCGTAGTTCCTGGAAGCTGTTGTAGAGATGTAGTGGGAAATCCCAATAAGGTGTCTTGGAGAAAAAAACATGCGGTGATGGGAGATCAAACGACGTGCCATATTGGGAAATACCTTGAAACAGAAGTAGATAACTAGTATAAGACCAAAATAAGTTTATGGCAACCAGACTAAAGTTAGCCACACATGGCCATTATTGACAAGTAGGATAAATTGAATGTCTGATTACTAGACAAACTTTCTCATTACATGTTGAGTTTCTACATACCCTCTGTTAACTCTGCATGCTCTTTTTATTGTTTTTTTCAGCATTGCACCACCTCTTAATGTCTTCTACTTTGAACTAACCTGCCTATGCAGTAGTCTATTTCTAATATTACTACAGTATTGGAAGTGCATATATTATATTGTCTTATTAGATGGCAATGTCATCCCCAGTAGAAATACCTGTACAGCAGTGGCATGGCCAGGATTTTCCTTGGGGAAGCGAAAGCCCAACTACAAAGGGCTAAAAGACCAGTTAACCCTTAAAATGTCAAGTGTCCAATACATAGGACACCAGAACAAAAGAACAACATACACAAAGCAAAAACAAAGAGAGAACAATAAAAAAAAATAATTCAAGCATTAAAGGGTTAATTGGCACCACATCGGTCTGGGTTAATTTTTGTAACTAATTCAAGATGGAAAATTTCTTCTGGAAGTAATCATAAGTGCATCAATCTAATATTTGAGCAGCACATTTCTCATGCAACAAAATGCATGAAGGGTTGGGGGGCAAAGTGCCATGGACCTCCCCTTCTAAATATGCCAGTGATAAACAGAATAGTTCGTCTGTTCTTGATAAATTGAGTTGCCAAACCTGCTTTAAACAATTGAAGGTCTGCCATGTTCATGTTTTAATGCTACTAGTTAGATAAATGAATGAGTTTTCACAACTTTTTACCTTCATCACATTCTAAGAAAAATAATTTACTTACAAGTGTCTTGCTGTACAAGAGCTCGGCTATGACCACAAATGAAGGGAAATAACACAGAGTATTCAACCTGGTATACAAACACTTCTGGTGATATTATTAGTTTATGACGTAATACCGCTGGGGAATTATGTGTTACTGTAGACTCAACGCATGACGACAAGCCTGGATGGTGCTAGCTAGGGGAGATAAACTATCCAGGCTTTGAATACCCGACTCTGTAAGTCAAACTCAATGTCAGAATCTTTCACCGACTTGCATAATAAAATAGCCCCGTGGTTCACCCAGAAAATAATGCACTTGTCAAACCACCATGCCAATTCAAAATGCTTCTTTTTAGAGTAATAATTTCACTTCTTTTATGAAGTACTGTCGTTGACGTTACCTTGCCGCTATGAAACTAACCTTATGGGACCCTTGTGGACCGTGGTGTGATCGGTGGGTGTGATCACAAGCGGGAAATATTAACCAGTGAAAGCTGATAATTTAATTGAAACCGGAAATCACAGTGGCAATTAGCCAATGAACAGGGATTATTTCAACAGACCTGTCATTCAAACCTCAAAGCATTTCAAAGTTGCGCGCCAAGTTGGCTCAGTTTGGGGCAAGATAGCGAGTCGAACAGATTTGTGTCCCTCAATTCCTTCAAAAATTCGACCGAATTTGAAAACTTTGGAGCAGTTTTGAAGGCAAGTGCCTTAGAGGTTGGTGGAAAGGTAAGTAGACATCCTTGTTTTAACTGTACTTCGTTTTTTGGATGTTTTTTTTCAACAATTCATGTCCATATTTGAGTTGTTGTGGTCGTTGCTTGGTTGTTCTTTTTGAGCAGTAAACGGACCTTTTTGGGGCCTAAAAGCCTTAATTTACCACAAAGTCCGTCAAAAATCCAAGACGTTGTGAATGTTTCGTTTTTTCGCAGAAAATTTTATTTCTGAATAGATTTTTTGAGAGAAATATAGGTCCTTAGTGAAGTTCGACTTCGCTCAAATTATACACTTTCTTGTTTACTTCATCGTTGTACTTCAGGGCTTCAAAAACAAAAGAAGAACCGTGCTTTACTTTTTTCGATATTTTTTAACTTTCTGATCCTTTTTCGAGAATACTGCAGAATTTTCAGGACACATTTCTGTGTACATAGGGCGTTTTTCGTCTCACGTATTACTGCCAAGTTCACCAACAAAACTATTTTGTTTGGGTAGTGAACAGTTTCTCAAAAAATTATTACCGTCTTGAACCACTTTTACTGGACTTAGTTCCATTTATCATTTGCAGCCATCATTCGTGCTTTTATGGTGTTTTTCTATTTTTTTTTTTTCGATATGCTTTTCCACCGTTATCTTTTCGTCGTCATTTCGACTCTTCGCCTTCTCTTTTCACTGTCAGCGCGAGGTTCTTCTAAAACTTACCATCCAAAAACTCGTTCTGTCGTGAATAACTCAGTGGCGTAGGAAGCCGGGGGCTACTGGGCCCGCGGCCCCCCTAACATTTTATTTAAGGCGGGGCGCAATATCGTTTGGTCCCCTCTAATTTTTCCCATCGCACGTATTTACATTTTAAAGTTAAAATATAAAAATATTTAAAAATCTAATGTACTGCACATATTTTAACGATGGTTTATACTTTTACTGTCATTTAGAATTGCGCGGAGATGTCGTTAAAACTCGGGATAAATGTATGGTCACTTTTAGAGTCCTTCTTAAGGGTTACGACATTTTATAATTGTATTTAGTCTTTTAATTCACAAATTAGTAATCCTCTGAAACATTCCTTTCTCGTAAAAATGAAAGGCGTTTTGCTATAGAAGTATGAAAACATTTACGTAAAAGCTCCCACCCTGAACTAAAAGTTTGTTCCCGGCCCCCCCTAAGTTCAACTAGCTTCCTACGCCACTGGAATAATGAGCGGTATTTAAGACACGTTACTTCAGAAATAGAAGTCTTTAACAAAAAATATTAAAGAAGTCCTGGATCAATAGAGTAGTTTTTCGGTCTAGGCTCAACCTAACTATTTACAGTCGATATAAAATTAAACTGAAAAATAAATTTATACGATAAAATTCAAAAACTCTTCATGTAACTTTTTGATGCTGAACATGCATTTTTCACTTGGTTGCACTGGCCTTTTTAACCGATTCTTCTATAATTTCCCTGTAAAATGCTAGTGCTACTTTCTGCGCAGTATGAGCAATTTTTGCAAAATATTTTTGGCCGGAAACAAATGTAGATAAAGCGAAATAGTTTGAATTTTTAGTGTCTCATTTAGGATTTGACACTACGGCGTCAAGAGTAAAGCCAGTAGCCCGTTAAGTTCTGTGCTGGGAACGAGTACAAAATGATTTTTAAAAAGATTTTCTCAGAAAAAGACCAAACTAAATATTGGCGAAACTACCGACGTAGCCTGAGGCGGCAGCCCCCCCTGAAACTTTTCTGGGCCATCCCAACTTGTTGACCAATGTGATCATGAACCTCGATAAAGTTGGACATCGACCGCAATTACAGGTGTTCAAGATGAAATATTTCAATGTCTGAGAGACAGTCCATAAAATCTGTATTTGATGTTGCTCCCCCAAGGCTACTTAAGCACACCCCAACTGAAACAAGTGGTCTATTAGTAATTTTCAACAGCCCAAAAAGATGCCCCAGTCTCTTTGGCCCCTCTCCCCAGAATCCTTTACTGAAGAAAAGGTTTCTTTTCTGCACCAGAGCGAGCAGTGGCGCACCCAAGGGGGAGGCTAAGGGGGGTTAGTTCACTCCCTTAGTAGTCACAAAATGATCGTTAAATAAATAAATAAATAAATAAATAAATAAATAAATAAATAAATAAATAAATAAAGAAGTAACGTAAAACTAAAAGGAAACAGTATAATGACTCTGACAGACGACCGTGAAAAGCTATAAATTCTCCGTCACCTTACTGGTGTGTTGTGTACAAGGATTGTCAACTTATGATGCCGTAATTGGCCTTGTAGAGACTAAAATATAAAATATTCCTGGTGAAGCATGCAGCCAGAGCCCCTAGTGAAGGCTGATTTAATATTCTAAGCCCCCTTACAAAAATCCTGGGTGCACCGTTAAGAGGGAGATATCAGAAAAAAAGAAGCTTGATGAATTGCTAAATTGAAAATGTACAAGATGGTTGAGGACCAGGAACCGGCTCACACTAGCTTAAACAACTTTGATTACCGTAAATGTGAAATTTCCGAGAAAATAGCGATTAACGACATAGCGATATCATGTCTGGTTTATGTCTGGAATTTCAAACAGAATTTGCTGACGGATATTAGTTGGAAGTGCTTTATTTAACTTGATATTAACATGATAGGATTTTTTTTTTAACATTTAGGGAATGTACATCTGGTTTTGAAGCTTTGTGTAGTCAGTTTAAAGCAACCTAGAAATCTACCAACCAAGCAAGTAGAAGTCCTGGGTCCATTTGCAAGTTAAGTACGACGTAACTTTGGTTTAAGGGGCTTATTATTTCTCGGGTGATAAACGGTGTATAAACGATATTCCTTCTATATCTCAGGCACATGGATAAGTCAAGTTAGTGTTTATTACACAGGTTTTAAATGTAATGAAGTAGTAACGTAATACAGAGATAGAGGCATAGCTTTGTATGAAATGGTTCTAGTTTTTTTCTGAGCGCGCAAATTGCATCTAGAAAAAAACATGGCGGCTTCTTTTTATAGAAATCCGGAATAATTGCAGAGAACTAGAGATGAACATCATGTCTAGGATAGAAGAGCATTATCAAGGGAAAATTGACAAGTAGACACGTTTCAAGGTTTGGTGCATGTGTACAAAAATCTTAAGGATACCAAGATTGGCTTTCAGGCTTGGTGGTTATGCAAAGTTTTTTTGAAAGATGGTCACTCGTTCTTTTTTTTTTTGCCCAAGCAAATCGTGGACATTTAGAGAAGCTAATTATTCTCTACTGCTTTGATGGCCAAGTGGCTGAAAATATTCGAAGATTCGTAGACATCAGTGGAAATGAAAGAAGGGTGGAATTGATCTGCTCTGTATCACTTGTTTTTGTCAAAGATAAAGCAGTTTTATGAACATGCCAAACGAAATGCCAGTGACTTTTATTTACAACTTCTGGAAGTCGGGGGATACGTCCAGGTCATAAAACGATTTCTGGGCCTAATGTTTGAAATCATTTGTTCCTTGATCTGCATCAGTTCTTGCTAAGCGGAAAACCTGATGTTGGTCTTCAGGAAATTAAAACCAGTGTCAAGCTATTTTCCGGAACTGTGGGAGAGGGACATTTGAGGAACTCATCATACGAGTTGGTAGTGATAAGCTACAAACAGACATACTAAAACAAATGTCCGGTGCAAATCAGAGTTTCTACATAGATGGTTGCTCATTGTAAATGAATCCAAGCTCCGGGTCTGCGTTTTTATTAATAACTGATCCAAATATGGACAAGTTCTCGTGACTCATTTGAATTTAATTTCCTGAAGTGAACATGCCCACTTAGCAGTCATTCAGGCAAACAATTGTCCTCACTGTACAGGTGTGGTAATTGGGCTCTCAGATGAATGTACTGATAGTCCAATAGTATTCTACAATTCAAGCTTAACAACGAATACAGATTTTCAAAGCTAATTACTTGTCTTCACGAAAATGAGCAGATGTTTCTCTGAAAAAAATGAGACCATTCACCCATTCGCAGATAATTTGTTATTTTTAGCACGTCACTGTTATTTTGGAAAAATGACAAGTGTTTTTGATGAGTTTACCTGCAGCAAACAGCGACGGCAGAAGTATTTTATTAATGGTGCGACCTAATTGGCGGCGGGAGTCCTACAAAGCCAGACCCTACCAGGGGAATCCAGGGCCATGCTCTCTCAGAGGTTTTTAAAAATTCCAGGCATATAGTTTTGCCAATTTCCGGTACTTGAACTAAAACATATTTTCAGTAAATCTTCAAGGATATGAATTGGAAATTTTAACGGTATTGTAATGTTTGAAATGATTTAATTAATGAAATAGCTGCTAGGATTATTGGTGCGACCAAGGTCGCACTTGTGCATGGCGCCGAGTCTGGCGCCCGTGACAAAGGAAGATAAGAAACCTCGCAACACCATTCTACTTTTCCTTACTTAGTCAAATATACTAGGAGTTACCGATCGGCATTTTTACACTTCCAAATCAAACAGTCACATGAAAATAGGGATTTGATAAAGATCCTCGGTACACGCAGTAGGTTGGGTAACAAAATTAATAAACTTGCCAGATCACTTTGACTATCGTTCATATTCTCGACATCGATTACAATGTCAAATGTTTCCTTCACGATGTTGAAGCTTACTTTATTGCATCCTAAACTTTATCTATTGATATACTTAGATCTTTAATGGAGAGCGGATTCATCAAGAATTAACTCGGAAAAATATAGAATCGGAATTCTTTTGACAATGTACTGATATATATGGGACAATTAGTGGCAAATTTAAAGTTCAGCAATGTTGCTCATTTACAATTCCAGCCAGCAAAATCAAATTTTCTTTTATCTATATCAAGTATTTCTATACTGGTATCGATAGTCGTTAAATCCTTGCCGTTTACACTTGAATTTATTTTGAACACGTCCTCATTGTCGATATGCAGAGGCGTAGGAAGTTCTTGCATAAGTTTTTTCCCTGTTTTCCTTTGTTTCCTACTTCTTTTCCTGCTTTGTTCCCTAATTATTTGTTCTATGATTTTAATTTGTTGCTGCGCAACAACCATTCCCAGAAAAAGTGTTAATGCTGATATTAAACTGCAGTTCTTTTTGACATGATATACAGCAACCCTAGAACACAGGATAAAACACATGGCTAAAAGTATTAAAAATTTGTGACGAGTTTCAAAACACGAAACGCTGCCGACATGTGTGGTGACATTCCTCGACAACCTTCGTATTTTTGAAATAAACTTTTAACAGCTTTAATTTTTGTCTTTTGATTTATCCCAACTCTTTTTAATGAATGAATCATATACGAAAATACATCCTCAAAAGAGTATAAAAGGACGTTAAAACTCATTAATAATTCATGACGAAAATACAAAGTAAAATCATAACCATGTCGTGTCTTTATATGTGATAAAAACACGCTTACTTTTTCTTCCAATTTTCTCGGCTTCGAAAACATAAATTTTCAAACTTTCTGCGCGAATTAGCGTATTAAGGGGTTTGTTTTTCAAGCCGTTCAAAAAATCTCGCAGTTCGTGCTTTATCGGATCTAAAACACTCGGCTATCGCCTCGTGTTTTAAACCCCGATAAAGCACTCCTGCTCGTTTTTTAATATTCAGTTCATTGTCATTGATGTGCTGTTTAGCTTCACATGAAGTCACTGATGTGGGTTCGACGAAGATCGTCCTACCGTGCCATGTTGCTCTCTGCCTATAATCTCGCTAAAGAGCAAGAAAGGGTAGTCGAACGCTTATTCCACAAGAAGTGGAGTATTGCGTGTGTTAGAGCGGCACAGCTCCCCTCAACTCGATTTATAAACTGAACTTTGCCGCACCAAGCCGCGCAGTACGGTCTCAAAAGACGCGCGGGGAAGGCTTGGCACCACTTTGCTCGACATGGCTGAACTATTCAGTTCATAGGCAGTGGCGTGCCGTCCCAGCACTGGAATAGCTTATTACGGACACCTGATAAACAAGATGCTCTCTTTTACGGCGTTGAAAGCCTGGTTTTGGAAATTAGACCACTCGCATTTCGAGTAACAATACACACTAACTCATAGTCCAAAAAAGGCCGATAATTACATCATAAAGCGCTTTATTATGCGCTTTACATTAATTTTATATTAAGCTCAGTACAGGAAGTAGCATAAGAAGGACGTTTTGTTTTAGTACATGGCGTTTAATCACAACATAAACTCAAGGTCATTAAGCACTATGCTATTTTGGTAAGGCAAATAGACATGTAATTGCAGTGAATTTATCCCAACATCCAAACAATAGTTGAAGCTTCTTTTAACTCGTCCTAACTTGGAATTCTGATTTATATATGATACAAGATGACAACCTGGATATATATAGAAATATTAATACGATTGATGTTCAAGGAATAAGATGGAAAGAGTACAGGAATAAACAAGACAAAACTGGATTGCATAACACTCTTACAATTTTAACATGTCGGTTAAAAATAACTCAAAGACGACTTTGTAACACCTCAAAGGCTTGTCAGAGAGATTAGAATTCTGGTTTGGTCGAGTATTCCTCGAGCTAACAATATCAACAAAAGGAATTTGAAAAACAAAACAAAGCTAAGTTTCAGATAATGTCTTATGGGTTTCTTTATATATTACGACAGCTGGTAAATAGCTTGCCGGTAGTTTCGTAAGATTCATGGGGAAAGTTCAACCCTGTTTGAAGAATCTAATTTGAATTAATCATCCAGTCAGACTTCGTCTTTTTCAATTGGAAACGTCGAGTTTTATTTTGAATTGCCGGAACTGCTGAGAAACGGAAATGACTTTTGATAATAAGAACAAGTACTTTCACTAAGCTGAATAGATAGGACAGGAATCTAAGATGCTTTACATTTAAATCATTTCACGACCGTAAATAAGTTTTTGTATGAAACGCCTGGTCTTCAAGAATAAGTCAGGTTTTTTATAGCACTGTCAAAAGGAATGCAGTCAAGATATTATGTAAATACCGACACACATTTTCTTCTCGCCCATTAACAAAAAGCTCTGGTTAATTATACGTTTGGAGCAGAGCAGCTGAACGATACGCGCAAAAGACACCGGGGAGTTACAAGCTTTGTAAAAATAAATACTAACCCCACACCTAAAGTTCTCGAAAATTAACAATTCGTTGCTTGAAGAGTAGTCCACCATACTGTAGATCTAAGACTTGGTGCAAAGAAAAATGTGGAGGTATGTATTGGGCAATATTACATAAGGACAATATTAACATTGCTTTTGCCACTGCAGATGTTCACGAGTCTAACGAGAAATGAAGTTACTGCCAATCACACCGTCAAATATCCTACCGTTCACACTCTAAAGGTAGCTAACGCGTACTGAATAAGGCATGCTGTGCCCTTACAAAGAACTAGTAACTATTTGGCTATGCTGTAGAGAAAATTGAAAAACAACCACGAACGCAGCTGAGTGACAGCTGCCATTACACGCCGTGACCACCGGCTTATGATCTAACGACGAACACTTGTGAAAGAGTCACAATATCTGGTTTTAAACAAGTTGACACTTTACCAAATAAAGCCATGTGTGCGCGCGTGTTGCATTTACCAAACGCTTCATGGTGTCGTTTTCCCGCCTTGTCCTTTACATGTACTGCAAAAAGTCGTTAACGAAACCTTTAGCAAATGCTTTCTCTCGAACGGAAGCAGTTATTTTCGAATTAACAGGAAATGGAGTATGAGAGAAATTCCATCAAGCTTTTCAATACATCTTTAGCGTCCAGAAGCGGGCTACCATACTATATGCAAAACTTGAACAGGAAACAGCTGTACACGAGCTTTTTCCCACGATGGCATCATTGTCCATAGCTATGTTGACATTTAATGGATTATCTGTTCCACAGGCATTTGAACACCTGAAATAAGAAAGGCTTACGCAGAACCAGTCACAGGTTCCGGTCCAACAGCTAGCTTTTGTGCTTGCCTGACG
This sequence comes from Heliopora coerulea, assembly GCA_030142905.1. Lineage (NCBI taxonomy): Eukaryota > Metazoa > Cnidaria > Anthozoa > Scleralcyonacea > Helioporidae > Heliopora > Heliopora coerulea. Next base: position 155,187 of record JASJOG010000108.1, on the reverse strand, counting down.
GATGTGTACTTAGGAATCAATTGAACTTCTGGGTGAAATATTCCAGTTTACGCCCGCATGGTTAAGCTCATAATATTAGCGACATCTGACAAAACTGGATCAAAATTTCTTAACAGTTAACCTTGCTCCGGTTTCTTCAGCAGCCTTCATGTCATCGCATCCTTCCTCCATCTCGGAATTGGTGTCGGACAGTGCATGGGCCACTCGAAAATTCTGATACAATATTAAAATAGTTCTTTATTCAGCGAACGCGGGGGATTGTAAACAATAGAGATTACGGTCATTCTCCTCTTCTTCAAAACAATCGTCAGCTTAGAGAGCATAAATAAACGTGAAACGGCACAAGCTTGTTGCTAACTATAGTACCAGTCAAGAGTTAAAGACCAAACCCCACGTAGAACAGGTAGAAATAAGACATTGCAAGAACACGACATGACTACTCACAGTGAGATGGCCTTTAACAACGAGAAGTGGGTCAAGATGGAGCCTTTTTCAGAACAAAGTTTTCCTGACGACAGAAACGAGTTATCGTGGCCGTTCCAAGGCGAAGAAACGATGAGTGATGCATTCCTCGCCCTGTTGAAAACACTGCCACCAGAGATCGTTAGCTCCAAAGACATCAGCGAACTCGAAATATTGATCTTAGCTATGGATTATATTAAAAGACTTGAAAACGTGTTGGATGAAGATATTTCTTCACGAGCTCCTGAGGTGAAAGGATAGGAAGGAAGGCCAGCAATATGCGCTAACGTGAAAAACAGATGAGTGTGGAACCAGAAAGATCGCTCAAGAAAGGTTGCACGTTCAGTATCAGGTACAAAACAAAATGATGCTGTTCAACATATTAATGAAACGATTCCTCATTGTTGCCGCGACGATCATAGACTCGACAAATACCAGGAGTGAAGGCAATATTTTCTCTGTTGCTCACATGTAAAGAAGGTATAGGGTCAAGGTCCAATCCATTCTCAACAAAACCGTGATTGACCGTTTACCATATTCTCTAAACACGAGTGAGCAAGTTACAGCAAGATTGTCTCTGAAGCTATTTAAACAAAAAAAATTCTTGTTTTAATGTAAATATTGGCAGCATGACTTTACGTTTTCTTTTATAAATACGCGAATAAAATCTGTAGTTTGCTTAGTAAATTATGATCGAGCCAAGTGACCGAATTTCTCTTGTAAATACTGTTGGGAATGGACAGATATAAATACATACACCGATCTTTATCAACTGAATTTTCAATTTTGAGGTCTTGTGATTTGTTTACTGCCGTCTGGATCTTTATCAGTGGATTAGCGCGAGGTACTTTTGGCGCTCAATATTTTCTATTATGATCACACCTTCTACAGAGATATTCAATTTCTTAGGTAAGATAGAAAGAAGCCAGTCACGGACCGAAACGAGAAGAACCACACATATGGAAATGTACTCTATGGTGATCATAAAAAAAATTGTTTCTTTAAGATTCCAGATCGTTTGGGTTGGCACGATGGGTACTTGGTTAAACAAATCAAAGCGAGAACAGCTGAGACTCGCGCAAACTTAGCTCTGATTTTCAACGCGACAGGTATTGACCACGAGAGTAGTTCTGGTGGTTACTAATGTCACACAGCTTGACTCTCACATTCGGAAATGTTGAACAGATTATTTCCATCCATCTGTGATTGTAATTTTAGGCGTACGTGATGCATGAGATTTAGTAAGGAAAATAATCGGTTTGATACAACCATGCATCTCCGTTATGGCTCGCAGATGAACGGCTTTTCTTTGTGTTTGAATAATTATAGCAACAAAATGCAAAACCAAAACTGATGTGACTTTAAAGCTGTCGTTTAAACGGCACTGATCGCATCGTTGAACGCCTCTTGAGTGTATAAACGGAAATTACTTTAAGTCGGTGCTTTTCGCAACAATTAGCGTTTTCGCGCGCCTCAGTTTTCTACCTTTAGTTCAGTCGACGTGGGTTGTTTCTATCACGAGCAAATATTTCAAACACCTGCCTCGACAAAATGCCATAACAACCATCGATTTTGCTCCTGCTGGCATTTTTTGTGGAGCTCACATTATGTTGGCAATGACGGCAATTAGGCTCCTTGTGTGCATCAAGTGTGGACGGAATTATTACAAGCTTCGCTGAACCCAGCTGTGAAGAACGACGTTGAAGTCAACTGACTTCATAACCAAAGGCAATTTACGTGGAATACGCGAAATACTGAGAATTCCGTAACCTGGAATTAAATCCTGGATATTCCGAGCTTTCCATTTTCAGTAAATTATCATGGTAACCATCAATGTGCAAATGGTCGACCTACAAAATAAATTCGTCAGGCCATGCGTTTGCTTTTGGACACGAGGAAGCAAACTCTCAAACTGGCATGTACGTCAGCTGAGACGAAATGAAGTACTGTATTTGGCGCAAGATCAATTCAAAAACGCTCTAAAGTAGACTCTTTATTTACGATCGAAAGGCGCGTTCTTAATGTTTTCTGTAAATGGTGATACCCTCAGCAGCAACAAAAGCTGCGTCTTGTGCTAATTATAAGTGCGGCTAGTTAATGATGTGCTGTAGCCCGTAGGTAAACAACCAAAACGGTTTACGAAGGTATCAAGAAACTAATTTTGCGGCATTTTCTGGAACTGATCGATAAGCAAAAACATAAATACATGTTCTTAAATGAAAGTCTGAGAAGTTGGAAACTCACAGGATGGTCAAAACTGCTTTCAAATTAACGCTGAAAGAACATTCCCAATAGATTATCCCCAGTAATTACACCAACAAGCCGTGTACGAGCATAAAACATTTTTAAATTAAAAAAAAAAAAAAGGAGTATATCAACAAACTAACCAACCACCTTGATAAGTAATTTTTGTTTTCAGCTTATGTTTTAATTCGTTGCTCAAATTTTTACGTCGTAAGATTTGAACGTCGCAGTTAACAAACTATTTTCAGTACAAAAATCTTATCAATATCTTGATCGGAGCTATTAAGAAACGTTGGCAAATTTCAGTGTACAAATTTCGCGCCAAACGGAAACCATCTGGTAACTGAGCAATGAAAAAATCATTATCACATGGGCAGGTGGAAAAATGTAGTTGTACACAAGAGTGAAAGCGACAGCTCTTTCCAGAGACTCAACGCCTGTCTATTAACAACAAAGAAAGGTCATCCACCGTGGCCTCGTACTGTGCGTGCATTCAGACGCACGGTTGGTCTTCCACATTATAACACTCGATCGGAAAACAATTGTCAACAAATAAAGTGTTCGCCATGTGATGCAACCCAAATAGGCATCAGTTTCGAAATACCTCCGAGCTATTGCTATTAACAACTTTGGAAATACGTCTGTGAAGTTCTGGGCGGAGATTAAATCTCGCAGCCCATCAAGCTGTGTAAGCACAGGCCATAAACCATATGTTTCTGCTTGGTAGATTCCTAACTATTCTGATCTGCTGATATATTATATACATATCTATGTATATTTATATGCAGCTTCAAGGACTTGCCACCGCCCAGGAGTGGAGGACGAGATGGAAGTTCCGATCGATAAGTTGCACAAGGAAAACAGTGTTTGATAATCAAATAACTATACAAATTAAAAAGCGGGGAGATGTAGTAAGTAGTAAATGTGTACACCACATTCAAAAAGCTTTAAAATGCGTCGCTGGAAACGTTTCAAATCACGGAACGTCTTCTTCAGGAATTCCAAAAGAATCCTCTCTCACATGGACAATTTCTGAAAATTAAATCGCGTCAAAAAGCGGGTGGAAAGTGAAATTCCTTTGGTAGTAGGTGTCATCTGATAAGATCCCCCTAAGCTTTTTGTTCAACTATTCACAGATTTTTACAGTATTGATGGAACGTCGTCATTTTGCGCGACATAACTAATCTCCTGTAAGGAAAAGTCAAACGCACGACAACGTCAGCTGATGAAAGAGAAAACAAGAACGTGAACGGAATATTTCAAACATCTCAGGCTTCCAAAGAGGTTCGGAGAAAAACGCGAACAAATGAACATCTTCGAAACTTTTACTGATTATATCACTGAGATAAGATCTCGTAACCCAACGAAAACAGACCGCAAATCATTTCGTATTAGTGGCACAGAAAACATTGGCAACGGATGGAATATTTTATCTGTTCGATCCGGAACAACTCCACACACTCGAGTCTTCCCCGGTATAAAATAAGACGGGAAATATCTTGCTGCACAGCAGAAAGAGAAGTAATTTCCCTAACAAGAGCACATGTTATTGACAATGACTGTACCGATTACAAAACAAAAAGACAAAAGAGAAAAAAGTTTTGGCGCGAATTTGAAGGAAAACGTGGTTTAGGGAATGCGTGTTAATGGCATGTCGGGTCACTTCAAGAGAATGGAACCATCTGCTACCAGGATAAACTTACCAATGACTCTACACAAACAAACTGGCCGTGGTTACAACCAGAAACTCCAGGATATCACAGAATAAATAGTTTTCAAACAAATAATGAACAGTTTCAACTGTAACCTCATCCGAAAAATTACGATATCTTGCACATAGTTTGACCTAATCCTATATATATATTTTTAAGCAGCTGGAATAGTTTCTGAGTAAATAGATTCGATATGATCGTCAAACGCAAGTACAAACTTATTTATCGGTGATTTACTCTCGATGAATTTGTCTCAGGTCAAGAGCTGGATTTTGTTCACAGTGACATATTCCACAATATTCTTGTGTACCAGATTTTCGCATCAGCCCAAACCGGTTTACGGTAGAGCAGTTTTCTCTTTCTGCTTAGAAAAGGTTAATTGGTACCTTGAAGTCAGAAGTCGACAGTGTCAAAAACTTCAGACCACATGATTCAAACCAAAAGAAGTCTTGTTGACAAATTCGCACGGTGGTACAGAAGGGACGTTTAATCACGGTAACGCATTTTATAAATGTATCACGTGTTTACTTTTTTCTCTATACTTGCAGGGTTTGTCTGCGAAGGGAGAAATTGTTTTGCACATGTAAGAGGTTCTAAGTCAAAACTATCGTGACTAACAATTTGAATGTGCCCTAATTGACACCTTTAATGTCAGGTGATTTTGCCTTTTCCTTACATTCTACCATAGAGGGAATCTCTCTCCTTTCATCGCTCATTTCTTTTGGTGCGTAACTGTCTCATTCTAATCGTAGCAACATTCTATGGGGCACAAATATTCAACCGTCCATCGTGGCTTAAATAGTGCAGATATTTGGTGTAACATCCTTGCAGTTAGTTTCATTAAAGCAGTAACTCTAAACATTACCATATAAAAACCCACACAAATGCACCCAACCATATGGTTCAAAACCAATCAGTGGAAAACTGGTTGCCAAAGTCCCCATATACTATGATTACAATAGTGCTCTTGGCAAAAATAAACTTACTATATTTTGGATTTTTGTGTGAAGCAGAGAGAAGAATGTTTTGAACTGCATCTAAGATTCTTGAGTGATCCTCTTTTAAGAATCTTCAACAACCATCATAGGAATGTAGTCTTTATAAAGAACAACACCTTGGTCAGGATCAACAGATGCAGACAACATTTCCTCCATTTCTTCTTGTGTAAAAGGTTCTCCTGCAGCAATGATACAGAATTACTGTTTGCTCCAATACTTCATACACCAGCATCCTTTGAATTAGTATGTTCAACATGCACTGGATATTAGAAATTATGTGAAATCTGGTCTTTCAATGAAAAAAACAAAAGAATGAAAAGTTTATTAGTTTATTATAGTGTGAGATGTACATTCTGATTACTCCATGAAACATGAGGCTTTAACTGAATGTCTGTTGCTGACAGCATGGAATATGAATGACTAGTTAATATGTCAGGAATGGAAACTATAGAAAAAGAGGTCTGGGAGATTGGAATGACCAGCTGTTGTACCTAAGTACATTGTGTTTAAAGCTGGGAACATGTTAAGCACAGAGCACCATTGATTTATATATATATATTTAAGAAATGCTTGAGATCAACAGCTGGTTTATATGGAGGACTTTTTGGCCCTGAATTTCAGTCCCTTACTTGGTTTATAACTATGCATCAGTTTAAGTCTTCCATATTGTTAGTAGCTACCTTATTGAATAATCAAAAAGACCTTAGCATCTTCCATTTTTGACTTGACTTTCAAATTTAACCATTGACTAGAATCATTGTTCCACAACATATGGAGTGTTCATGAGTCATGCATAATGTTCAATCTTGAAACCATATTAACATCAATTCAAAGTAATCAAGTCTTATGGACAGTCATGGCTTCAAATGATGAGGTATACAAAGTGAAACAGTTTTAGTCACATTTTCCCTCTCTGATTTCAAACTTAATTAAGCAACTGAATAACATTGTACAAAGAGAAAATTTCATGATCAACCAAATTGGTTAATCATTAAAATTTTCTGATCTTGTTACCCCGAAGATGATTTGGAAATAGAATCAAAACACTAGTAATTTTCAATGTATCCATGAAATTATGATTACTAACATCGGTACACTCAACAATTACACTTTAACTTTGGCTTGCTATGTTCTGTACAAAGACATAGAGAATAATACACTGATGCCATTGCACTATTATCAAAGTTAAAAGTTTAAAATATCCAAACATGAAACAGTTAAACATTACAATTAAGTTTCATACACACTATCCAAATTTCTTAATTTCCTAAGTATCAGGTTTACTTATACCCAAAAGTAAGATAAATTTTACCTGATTCAGTTACATATTTTGTGAGTTCTTCTGTTGTCAGATAACCTTTTTTATCTTTATCCAAAATCTCAAATGCTTTTCTTAGCTGCTCTTCTGAAGAGGGTCTGTATCTGAAATTAAAACAAAAGGTTACTCAAAATACTGTATCACACAGGAAGGGAAACCTTCCTTGAAAAAGTTCTTTAATATAGCAATGTCTTATCTTGATTAACAGCAAAGACTGCAGGATGTCTATAGATATTATTTCAAAACTGAATAAAATGCTGCTTAAAGATGTTTGAGCCTTGGAGCAAAGAACATGTCACTTATACTTGGGCAATGTACCTATGGTTGAATGAAAAATATCAAAAAGAAGAAGTGAAAAGGAAAAATTAGAAAGAAAATCAAGAAAATATGAGAGATAAGAGGAAAGAAAAGAATAAAAGAAAACAGAGAAAACAGAAGAAAAAGGAAAACAAAAGGAGAGGAATGGGAAAAAAAGTTAACAAATAAGGTGTAAATTTACTTTCTCTCCATCAAAATTTTCATCATGGTTGGTTCAAACTTTTCATATCTCACATATCCGGTTGGTTCGTCTTCCTCTACCTTGATAAAACAGTTAAGCAATGCATTCAATTTACATATTGTTTTCTTAATAAAGAAATCAAGTTTCATTTACAAAAAATATCCAGTAATTAAATTATTCAATTACATCTGCTAAAATATCGTGCAGTTCTCCTTCCGTGGGACAGCATTTTAAGGACCTCACAATTGTTCCGATTTCCCTAAAAGAATTAAAGTCCATTTCCAACACGATCACAACTTCAGTTGAATAAAATAAAACAAAATGAGGAAGTGTGTTATGAAGAAACACCCTTGTTTTACCTTACGTCAACCGTTTTATTTGACTCATGGTCGAATATATCAAATGCAGCCGCGATTCTTTTTTGCATCACTGCAGCAGACTGATCTGTACTTTCATTCTGAGACGCCATGTTGAACAATTACTGTTGTCATGACGAAGCTACCACGGTGACCAGATATGCGTGGCGAGCAGAAATGATTCCTGGGACCAACGTTGACCGACTGTCCAATCAAAATGCGGGAAAGTTAAATTTCGGTTTGTGCACGCCATATGTACTTTATTCGAAATGTTCCCAAGTTTGAGTCATTTTTTCACAAGTTATGACCATGCCTTCTTCGAAACTGGAAGATTACGAGGTTCTTCAGACAATCGGCTCTGGTTCTTATGGTACCTGTAGAAAAGTAAGACGGAAAGTCGACAACAAGGTTTGTATGTTCGGCATTCTTCCTGTAATTTAATATATAACCGATAAAAAATTTTTCACCATGGATATATTTGATTTCATAGAAATATAAATTCTTTGGGAAACCTTCGTACGCTTTTCTATCAAAATTATAGTAAACGGTGAGCTTTTCGTGTAAAACAAAAGAAGCGTCAAATTCAATCGACGTTAAGATCATTGATAATTATAAAAGTATTAAAGTCCATGAAGGACCTTTACTGGAAATATTCGTGATCACAATTAAGTTTTAATATGAATTCAATACTGTGAGGATTTAAGTATATATTAGGTAAACTACTTAAAGATCTTTTCGTTGGACCATCGCCTCAAATATTCTTGGTCATGCAATGCAAGCATTTTGATGTACAAATATCAAATAGAATCCTTTGTTGCATTATTGAAAATTTTAAAAGGAACTCAGACTCGTAGAAAAGGGAAGCCAAGAAATATTTAGCTTTTCATTTATTCACAGATATCAAGAGTGATGTTGGTGGGCATGGTTATAATTGCATTTTTTCCCCTGTGAAAATGGCTGAGAAATTAACTTATACTTTTCCAGGTTTTAGTATGGAAGGAACTTGACTATGGTACCATGACAGAATGTGAAAAACAGATGTTGGTGTCAGAAGTGAACCTTCTGAGGGAATTGAAACATCCACACATTGTGCGTTATTATGATCGAATTATTGATAGAACCAATACAAAAATTTATCTGGTCATGGAATATTGTGAAGGAGGTGATTTGGGTCAGCTTATATCTAAATGTAAAAAGGAAAGGTGAAGTATCTCATAATTGTTCTTCTAAACAAAAATTGGGCATTGATTTGAAACCTGGATTGGAACTTTATTGTTAAAAGTTATCTGTCTGAAATACCGTGCTTTAGTTACCAATTACAAGAAATCAAATTAACTGCCTTGTTGTAATTATTTCTAGAAAATACCTGGATTGTGACTTTATTTGGAAAGTATTCTTCCAGCTTGTTCTTGCTCTTCAAGAATGTCATAAAAGAAACAATGGCCAGCACATCCTTCATAGAGACTTGAAACCTGCAAATGTCTTTCTGGATGCCAGTCAGAACGTCAAACTTGGAGACTTTGGGCTGGCAAGAGTTCTTTCACATGACATGAGCTTTGCTAAAACATTTGTTGGCACACCATATTACATGTCACCAGTAAGCTTTAGTGGTTATAGTTTAATATATTGAACATATTTTGGGTTCCCTCTGTTAGCTTATAGACCCTTTCCACATGTCTAATCAACCCATCTGAAGGATGACTTCAAAGTTCTGGCATTTAGCATACCAAATAGTTATTTCATGTAAATTTCTTCACTTACAATCATTTTTCCCCTACAGGAGAACACAAGCAAAAGGTCTATAGAATAGTAAGCTCCAGTGTAAGAGGTTAACTCTTTCCTGTGCAAGAGGCTTCCTTTGGCAAGTAAAGTTGCCTGGCAGTAGCCAGGATAAAATAACAGGAGACCAGCTTGGATAGAAAGTAGCTAATTGAAATGGGCTCAACTCTTTCCTATTCTGAATCCTACCTTTGTCTAGTAAAATCTGAGATTAGGATAATACAGTAGAAGCCCAAACACAAACATAGGATAATGCGAAGCAATATTTGTATACCATTCTTTGGTAAGAATGGCCCTTGGCTATCTCAGATGGATGAAAATAAACCATTGCAGTCTTCTTGGCAACATTCAAAATAAAATCAATCTCAAAACATGCAGTGCAAATTGCTCTTTTAGAGTTTGGAATCTTAGTTAAAATAGAATGTTAGTAAAATTTAATGTAATCTTTTTTTGTCCTTAAATGCTGTTTTTAGTTTATCCAAAACAAACTACTTTATAAATGAATGTTTTCTAGGAACAGATGAACAACACTGGATATAATGATAAATCTGATGTTTGGTCACTTGGTTGTTTGATTTATGAAGTATGCTCTCTGGTTCCACCTTTCCTTGCACCAAATCAAAAATCTCTAGCAGAAAAAATCAGAGTTGGTAGATTTCGATCCATTCCATCTCACTTCCCTGATGACCTGAATCATCTTATTTCTACAATGCTTCGTGTTAGTGTAAGTTCTATAGCTAATCTGACCATAAGAATCACTACCAGAAAACTATAGCCAAAAAAAAAAAAATTTCTATTTGAAGTATTCCAATAAGGAGTTATTTAAACTACAGAGTGCACATCTGTCTAATACCAGACAGCAACAAGTTACAATTTGTAGTACCCAATGAGCCTTCTCAGTATGTATCCTAACTATTTTTGCTTTACATTAGGATGAACTTCGACCATCAGTTGCTGAACTGGCTGAAAATCCAGTTTTAATCAGAAAAAATAAAGGAAGAAAAAACTCACATCAGTAAGCCTAATACTATCATAATAATAATGATTAATGATAATCTTTATTCAGGTTGCCTACATCACTACAAAGTGTCTTTTAGAAGGGTCCTGTGAAACTATACTCCAACCACCTGCCACTAGCAGACTGTTATGCACCATTTTAATGCAAATAAGTACCAGTCATCAAAATGCAGTTCTCCTGGTTAACCTAAAAGTTCAATCATATTCCTATTCCAGGGCTTCAGATTTAAACTGGAGAGAAGAACTTTTGAGAAAAAAAGAGAAGGCATTGCAAGAAAAAGAGAAAGATCTAGAGAGTAAGCATGTGATGTGATTTTTAACATTTTAACACCAAAAACTCAGTTCATTTTCATCAGCATTTTTTAATAATGCTTTTAGGAAGAGAAAAGGTATTAAATGAACAAGAAAAAATTCTTGAACAAAAGTTGTCAAGGTAAGGGATGAGTCACAATTCTCTCTAGAAAATATATTAAATCAATATAACACTTATTTTGCTAAAATATTAACATTTAATTTTGCATTGTCAGAGAATTCATTTGAGTACTGTGGTATTTAATTTCATTGAATGCCAAGGTTAAACATCTTTCTTTCTCTAATTTATTGAGAACTGAGATACTTTTAAATGAGCTGCACTTGGAAAGAAGGAGTCATAAATTAGACCTGGTGAAGAACAGGTACATTCTAGACAAAGGTTACCAACTGTACGACAAAGAAAATGGTGAGAAGTTGGCATCAAATAGATATTTAGAAAGAGAAAAGCCTTATGTGACCAAACTGAGCAGTGATCTTAATGGAGACTTTTCAAGAGCATTGACCAGAGTGGGAACACAGCCAAATGTTGCTGTTATAAAGTCATGTGAATTTAAAAGCCATGTCCCTTACCTCAGAATGCACAACCTAAATCAACCAGATGTTCAAGTAACTAAAAAGGTTGCAGCTTTGAGATAGATGCACATCTGCAATGTCCAACTAAAGCATGATGATTCTGTGCTGGAAATCAAAAAGGCAAGGACTTCTAATAAGTTTTATCTCTTGTTGACAAATACTTGTATATAATTGTATTGTACAAATTATCCAACTTGTTGTTAGGTAGATCATAAATTTATATTTTTTAGAATGTATTGAAATAAAGGCATTTTGTTGTTTAGTTTAAGGCTTTTATGTCAAAGGAACTATAACTGCAGGCTTGGAATTTTTAATCAGCTCAGACACACTGTAATGTCTCAGCCAACTTCAAAATTTTTATTCAAGTCTGAGTTGTGGCAGTTGGCTCAGTTTAACTACTTTGCTTAATATCAAAATGCCAACATGAAAGTTAATCTTACATTTAGGAAGTGTGTATGAATATCCTTAGATGAAATTCTTGATCTATTGATCATCTCTGGCATTTTAAACTCATTCCTGACCAGAAAAATGCTTAATCATTTTACTCTGGTCAACACTAGATATTCTACCAGTAAAGGCTAGTTATCTGGGAAGGAATGATATAAATAGAGCAGTTTCCAACAAAACCTAACCATTTTAATAATGCTATTTTATTCCAAAATGAAATCTTTAAGGGATATTGCAGGTTTTTGCTTATTTGTCTCTTTTTGTCAGAATCTGAGTAGCTCACTGGTGATTTCTTAGTTTTGTGTTATGCAGCTGCACTGTCTGTAACTTTTCAACCCATTTTATGGTGAAAGAAAAGAAAATGACTTAAAAACTAGTAACATCAGTTAAAGAGAACATTTCTGAGCAGATATGAACTTTAAGTTTTATCAATGTGTTGCTCTGTATAGAGGTAATAAGAAAAAAATATTAAACCTTGAAATTTCAATTTGATATACTGTGTTAACAATGAGTTCCAGCCAACAACTGGAGCCAGAATCAACCCGTAGTCACAGAGTTGAGAAACACATGTACTATACTAGTGTGAAACCAACACCCCTGTCAAAAAAAAAATAAAGGCTGGTAGTTTGAAATTCAGAGTTCTGATAGAATTTCATGGGATATTGTATTGTGTGAAGTGGCATGCCAATTGTTTCACCTTCAAATCAGATAAATCCTTTGTGGTGGTAGTGGTGGTGATGATGCATATTGGAAAATAAAGTTGTTTTCTGTCTCAGAATTGTGAAGAAAAATGGAAAGAAGAATTTGCTACACTTTCTCTTATTTCAGGAGCATTAGGATACTGTTCAAAATAATCCTGTGACAAAGTCCACTGATTGTAAGCATCTTAATACTCCTCAGTTGTATCACAAAATAATCACTTTGAACAACAGAACAGATGATACAAATCAATAACTTCATCCAAAACCAAAGCAGACTTCCACAAGAAATTGATTCATAAGAAATCAACGTAATCGCCATTTTGCTTTTTCCTGCTTCTCAAAAATAGTTTTTGGTAGTTCCTCTCTTGATAACTTGTCCACATTCGTCGGATCCTCAAGCAAGTCTAACTGTCGGTCTTGCCGACTTTCTAATGTACTTTCGGCTTGCTGTAGACTTCTCGACGACCTTAAGTTAGTCTCAAACAAATAACCAACAGTTCCAATGACAAACGCAAAGGGAAAAACAAGATAAGGCGCATATCTGCGTGCTGCAGCTGATATTAATGGCCACATAATAATCATGAAAATATTCGGAACAAAACTTTATCACGAGTTTTTTCAACCAAGAACGACAAAATGCAGTCCAAAGTGCGTTATGTTGAACAAATAACTCCCAATTTCCTCTTTACATTCAGAAATGAGCAAAAAATCACTCCAAATCAAAATTGGTAAAGGTTGCGGCCATTTTATCTCGCGCAACTTTCTCCGGACATGGGACTGGGTAATAATGTTGTCCCCAACCTCTTCTCGCCTTGCGCTCTAATGGTGATTGTAGGAATTCACTATTAAGGAGCAGTAGGTAATACGAGAGTAAAGATGGAAAAAAACGAGTTCACATTTAATAGTCCGATCGGAGATTTACTAATAGAGTGCAGTAATAAAGGTGTGACGAAAGTGAAGTTCTTGAAAGACGACGACAAAAAGGACGATCTACAGAATGATTCACCCAACAGTAATCAGCACGTCAATTCGATCACTGAATGGTTGAAGGTGTACTTTGAGGACCCAAGGAAAACTGAGACAATGGCCTTTCCTCCACTGGATCTGGACGTTCACAGCAAGAAGGGTTTTATTTGCAAAGTATGGCAAATTTTGAAGAAACGAGTGGGGCCTGGAGAAACCATTAGCTACGGTGAGCTTGCGAAGCTGTGCGGAAATCAGAAAGCAGCACGAGCAGTTGGTCAGGCAATGAGAACCAATCCATTTTCAATACTTGTTCCGTGTCATAGAGTTATCACTGGGAAAGGACAGTTAGGAAATTACAGCGCCGGGGTGGAGAAGAAAAAATGGCTATTAAAACACGAAGGAAAGGACTTTTGAGCAATAAAGGCATGGTGATATTGCACCGGACATGTTGGTTGTGCATAGACTTTACGACAACCATTGAACGCTTGATTTCGGTTTGCTGTGTTTGGCATCTCTATTTGGGTGATTATGACATTTTGGCTCAAACATTGGCAGGTTACCAAAGGGACAAGGAAACCCCACAGAAAAAAAAGAAAGAAAAAAAAAAAGGTAGAAACTAAGAAACTCGGCGCGGACATTGTTGATCGTGCTAAAAACCCACCGTTCTGTTCCATTCGCACTTCGTACGTCCCATGAAGAAAGTCGCAGGCAGACTACGCCGAACGTCAAAAAACTTGTGTTGTTCTACACTAGAACTAAACTTCAGTAGTATTATATTTAGCTTCAGACACAAACGAGAAGAAATGTTGTCTTTTAATTCCAAGAAAAACGCTTAACTTTCTCCCTCCTGAAATCTTCTTTCAAACTCTTTGTTTTCCACAGTGAACTCTCTTTCTGTTTGAAGTCCCAGTTTAGGATTTGTCGTGCGCTCTTTCTCACTCCCTTTTATTGAAAGCGAAACCAGCGAGTTTTGCACTTGCTTTTTGTTTATCGTAGGTCTTCACTTTCTTTGTTATATTTTTATTTTCTGCGACGGTAGCTTCATCTGATTTTGAAGTGCTGTCCTCACCGCTATTCTCGTCTTTCCTTTTTCTCTTCTTTTTTGACATCTCTTTTTCCTCGTGGTTCGTTATCTTCTCACCCACTCCATCAACTTTGGCATTCTTTTCCCAAATTTCTTTTTCGCCTTTTGGCGTTTCCCTCCATTGTTTCATGGCTATTTTCATTAGCTCCCCATCTGATAATTCCGGATTCTCTTCTTTAAGAAAAGATTTAATATGTCCCAGCCAACATTGGAATGGGCTTACCCTGAAAACGATGTAGACAATTATCTTCATAAGGAGCTGAAAAAATGAAAGAATTTCAGCCCGGCTGAGCGGGCTAAAACACAACATCTCAGCCCTGGCTGAAATTTTCAGATTTGTCATGTAATCGCACAGTAATTTTCAAACTCAGTTTCTCCTCGTGACTATGGACAATTACTTACCTGGGCTTACTCTGCTTACTCGTTTTGACATTCTGTTCCTTATTTTCTTTCGGCTTCTTTTTATTGAAGAGTGTCGTTTGTCTTCCTTCCTTGGGTTTCTTCGTTTTTTCGGGAGGAGCTGGAATAGAAAGAACGACCAACTTACCCATAGTTATTATTAATATTTTATCGTGAATTAGCTTCCCCGACCTAGCAACCAAGCTGGAACAGGGAGAAAATAGTAGTACCGTGAATTGGCTTATAACTGAGAGGCATGATCAAGACAGCAAGGTAACAATCATGCAGTTGTTGTCCTTGACTTGACACACCGCATTAACTCCGTGGAAACATGTGAGATAGTTTCGGGATTGCTAACGTAATAATTTTCTGTCTCCAAAACCACGTCTGATGGTGTCTCTGATATACACAGATAAACACGGAACAAATCTCGTACTTACATGATTTATTGCTTGCTTTCATAGCCAAGGTCGATTTCTCTTTTTCAACGCTATCAAAGAATCCTTTATCATTACCTGCGTTGATTGTCCTACTTGTCAAACTAGACACTTTGAATGGATTTGACCTTCGCGTGGTTTCTTGGCTGTAGGTCATTCCATAGCTACTCTGACTTGAATTTGATACTGGTGCCAAATATTTGGAAGATAATGTTGACTTCACAGATATGAAGTTTTTATTCTCTATTTAAAAAGGAAGAAATTTGTCGAATTTTTGCTTCTGTGTCATTAAAACTAAATCAAATGATTAATACTGGGAGTACTGAACGACTTTTCTCGGGAGGAACAAAATATGTCTTTCAGGGGTGAAAGAAACCAGTTGTATGAATGTATATTATCAGTTGCAAAAAGGATAAAAAGTCAGTTCCCATTCAAATCAATTTTTTGACATAGAGCATGCAGTTAAAAAAGATAAAACGATTGATCGCATACTACCGGACATAGGCTCGTCGTTCTCTTCATCTACTATTTCTTCCTCATCCACAGGTTCCTCTTCAGGGTTATCCTCGCTCACATCAACATGGCGTGTTGTTCCATTTTCTTTCCTTTTCGCTAACTTTCTCGGGACGCTTTTATTTCGTCTAGGATATTCCCTTTCTGATTCTCTTTCACCAGACCTCTTCTCAATCTCTTCGTCACTTCCATAGAAGCCTTCCTTTTCTTCTACTTCGTCTAACTCTTCTGCGGCCTCTTCTTCTGCTTTCTGCCTAGCGAGTTCGTCCAATCTTTGAGCCAAGTTCATGTGACGGTTACGTGAGGCATATTTGATTGCCAAACTGACCTGTACGATTTACATAACGCAAGTAAATACGGCAGCTCTTTATAGCTTCCCAATCAACTTAACATTCAATTCAATATATTAGCTCCAACTCTTGCACGGCAATTCTAACTCATGCTTTTACTTTAAAAGTCTAACTCTAACCTAACCCTGAGGCTTTTTCTCTGACTTAATAATCTAGTTCCTCCTACATCTGACGCTTTGAGTTAAACTCAGTCCACCCTCCTGCATTTCGACGTTGCTAATTGCGACAGTACGTTTTTTAGTCCTCCATTGGTACCAAACAATCACCAGTACTTCAACACTAACATTTACTTCACACGACTTTGAAACCCACCTCCTGCATACCTCTTCGTTTAATTACATTTACCCAACATGGAAATACAAACACATTAAATGGTTGAAATAGCTCTAATTTTTTTTTCTTTTTCCGAAAAACGCGCGCTCCGACCAACAGCTAATGTCCTAGGATAGGGCAAAGAAACTTACCGAGTATGCATCGGGAAGTAACTCGCAAATTTCTTTTGCTCTAAAGTCCCGATCGCTTTTGCAGGACAACTAGAACGAAACAAGTGAAACAATGGCTCGAAAATTCATACTTTCAACTTCCATGATGTATACAACTTAAACTCGATATAGAAGTCTCGGTTTGGAAAAAAAACTTACAGCAAATAGCTTCATGAGCAGTTGTTTAGTCTCAGTCTGGCTTTGTTCATAGACATTCGCGTCGACAGGGATACCACGTTGTTTCTGATGCTCGAGCCAGTTTCCCAGAAGTCGTGACCGCAGGTAGTTTTCCTGTATTTAAGTAAAGTACATATGGGTTTTAAAACGTCTAATGATTAGGGAAGTGGTGCAGCAGGTATTGGTAAGCTCCGCCTAATACAAGCGCGCTTGAAGTAAACGTACCATTATAAATCGTTGTTAAAGATCGTTTCTTGTAAAAACGTCTTTGAAAGAGCTGCCCAGTGTGGGGTAATTTTTGGTAAAAGTTGCCACATCGGAAAAAGTTTTGTTAACAGCACTTTACCTCTAATTTTCCTTTCTCTGTGGTGACTTCGCACACAGGCAGGTGGAGGGGAAGAGTGCTTATAAGAGGACGAGGCAAGGTGG
The DNA here is from genome assembly GCA_030142905.1 of Heliopora coerulea. Lineage (NCBI taxonomy): Eukaryota > Metazoa > Cnidaria > Anthozoa > Scleralcyonacea > Helioporidae > Heliopora > Heliopora coerulea. The sequence continues at coordinate 137,932 of JASJOG010000108.1, read as the reverse complement.
GTGGATAAGTTGAACCAGTACAAAGAATACATCTAAGAAATACAATACATATCATCGTGAAGGGAAGAATTGAAACAGCTGCGAAGGTCGGTCAACTGCCGGCCGTTAATATGAAGCCGAAGAGTGAGGTATCACAACAGTCCACGTGACGTGTTATTTTTCAATCATTTTCAGATTTCTGGTGATTTATCGTTATCCTAGGAAGGAAGCTTACCTAATTTGTTCAGAAGATTCCGTGAGACCAACAACCCAATAATGGTCAGATTTTCTGTTTGTCTACCAGAAAATAAAAAATAGTAAAAATAAGCACAGAAGGCGTTCGTGTTATGAAAGTGTAGGAGGTAACTTTTGAATTCTTTTTACAGATGTTAATAAATAAAAAATCCCCCCAAAAAACAAAATGTAGTGGTAGACATTTTCTTAGTCTGAAGTCAAGTGCCCAAGTGAAAAAAGTGTGACATGAAACTGTTTAACAGAAAATGGAGTAGCAATTGAGACCTTTAGCTTTTTATTTAAATTATCCATTTCAGATCGCTTTTCAGTCATTCTAATAATAATTATTGAGTTTCACCTAACTCAAACCAGTTCTCAAGAGTTGATCTAAAGTAGGCAAACAAACAACGAAGCAAAAGAGATCTACGACGATAGGATTTCTAACGAGAAAGATTACGGCATCTTTAACACACCTGGCTTTTAGTGTTCGCTACAGGGGTCCACGTGTTGTCGAGCGAACGATTTAAGAGACGTACCACTCCAAGAGAATCAAATGTAGCCGGAGTACCCTCCTGGGAAAAACTGAAGAGAAGGAGACAGTTAATTTGTGAGACAATTCAAATCAGACCAGCAAATGAAAGATGATCATCAATGCAAATGAATGAACTAAGCAGTTTTCCTCATCAATGTGTCCTTGTGGATGAGTAGGGGTATTCATAAGTTTGAAGGTTCGATTCCGTTTGGGGAGAGAGGAAATACTGAGTTTATTCTAAATTAATAACATTGAGGTGCGTTTATTCCCGTCAATATCAGTTACAGCGTTCATCATGAGTTATCTGTTTCGTTTATTATTAAAAGGAACCCGACTTAATTATCTATAAAAATGAGCAGTCGTGAAAAGAGTTACTGAGGATTGTCGTCATTCTCCGAGAAAACAACACAAAGCAACATTAAGAAATAAATAAGCAGTATTAGGTCCTTACCCTATCCACGAAAGGTTTGCTTTGGGAGACAGTGGAAGCCTTTGATCAGCAATAACTTGAGTGCTGGTATCCAGATCAATGAGTTTAGCAGCCAGGCACTGGTGACCTGGGGCACCAACGCCGCAATGATAAACCACAAATAACTGATTGTCATGACCAGACATACTGACCACAGCTCCAGGCAGACATACCAATTTAGTCTGAACGCCACCAATAGTAAATACACGTAAAAAGTCTTGGTTTGTGGCCACAGCTGCCCAAGTACTTCCCAGTGCAACTGCCTACATCGGCAAACGCTACCAACATTAGTAAGGCTATCAACATTAGCAAGGCTATCAACATTAGTAAGGCGCTCATATGTCGCTATCATTTTAACACTGTTTCCTGGTAAGTGTTGGGTTAGTTCCAAAGATATCACATACCTGCAGGCAAACATGTGGGTCAATGTTTGTGGCAGAGCAGGTGAATGTGTTTAAATCAGTATCAGTATTCGTTTCATCATAGGTGTCAACCTTCTAATATTCATTAATAGTGACGAAAACGTCATACCATTATATCCTCCCCTTGCATCATTGAAACAGTCCATTCTTTTGAACGATCCCACGTTCCAAAATGAAGGCAATGGAGCTTACTGTAAAAAATATATGAAAAAATTACGAAAATTGCGAAATGCAATATTTAAATTAATTATCCAAAGCCCCAACAAGAGATTGTATGCGATGTCAGTTACTGAAGGCTGAAATTAACTAATTACTGCACCCCAGAATTACTTCTAAATAGTCAGCCACACCCAAAAATAATTGCCATATCAAATGTCAATTCCACTATGGCAGTAAGACAAGCATAATATTTTCAATTGTTACCTGGGCAACTCATCTTGGGCTGGACAAGCCAATAGCACAACTGTCTCTGATAAGGCTGCCATTGTGTAGTTCATGTGATTGACAACATGCATAGGGTGATGTAAACCTGTGTCATGGAATTCTATGTCAATTGATGAAGGTTCCTCCTCAGAATGACATCGCACTATTCCAACATTGTTCCATGCCTAACAGAAAGAGAATATGGGACCATTGCAGTACAGTATTAGATTCTGGTTATATAATTAAAACCAGTGCAATGGTACAATACATACCATGAACCTGTGCATAAGATGGGCTGGTGTGGATCCAGGTTGAAATGGTGGCTGTTGTATAACTGTTGGTTGTTGCATCTCTACTGGCTGCTTTATAACAATGGCTTCTTCTGACACAATGTTGTTGTCATTCATTATTTGATTACTGTCTTCATCCTCCAGTCCCATAGGTCCTGCTAACTCTGCTTTTATCTTTCCAAGATCTGGAGAAAGCTAATTATAGTTAATGTACAAACCACAAACTTTAAGCTTTTTCATCATATACTCTCAAATTCAAAACTAACAAAGATGGTTGTAGGAAAGGGCCAAATGGGGCATGCCCCCCATCAAATTTAAAGTCTCAGTCCACCCATGAGAAAAAAAAATCTCATTGAGACTCAATGCACAAAATGGTAATTTTTATTTTATAGTTTCCATTATAGAATTTAGCAATTATTTTTCCCACAGATATCTAATTGTTGTTTGATGGAGGTCTTACTGGAATAGCAGCTCAACAAGACTGGATGAACGACAGTAAGAAAAAATGTGTTGAAGTGACACAGACATAACAGACTCAATGAAAATTTGGTACCTGTGGTGTTTTCATCATCATCATCATTTTCATCAGCTTCTTCATCAAACCAGAAGTTTTTCACCCTGTGTCGTTTCTTTGAACCTGATAAACTACCTGTTTCACTAGCATTGTCAAAGTCATCATCATCATCTATAAGCTTGTCAGGCATCATTTTGGATGTACTATCAATCTTACTAGTTGTTTTCTAAATAGAAAAAAAATACACTTGTGAAATGAAGTAAAAAAGAGAATACTTATGGAATATCACCTTTAGGCAAAGCAAAATATGTAATCACTGCAAATGCTACAGAAGAATGGTAAAGGTTACAATGAGCCACAACGTCCTACAGAGTTTAGTGACATCTTTGGCAGAAACTGTAATGACCACAAAAAGAAAATGCCAGCAAGAAAGACATAATAGGTATAAAACTATTCCAGAATAATATATGAAAATATAATTAATATGAAAAGTTTCTATGGGAAATAAATATTTATTAAACAAATTGATTTCCAGTCGTTCATAAATCTTCCTTTATAGGCTAAATTTTTTACTGTACACTCTTTTGACCAGCAATATCAGTTCATAATGCCTTTGGTGAAATTTTTGACTCCAACTTGCCATAACAAATCCCAACAATATTATTTTACAGCACCTTTCCATCCACCACAGTCTTGATATCACATGGTATGACTTCACAACAAACTCCAAGCTGACCCTGTGAAAAGAAACAACTTGGAATCAAATGTAAGTGCATTCTACTAGTGATGCTGGAGCATATTAATTGGTGATCGTGCAATCCTATCTAGAGAAGTTGCCTATTTGGTCCCCTTCATATGCACTATACAGATTGCTGCAATATTATTGACATTGAAAAGCAATCGAGCAAAGGTTGGACAGCATGCTACAGCTGTCTATATAGCATCACATATCAAATCAATCTAAAATTCAATGAAGCTTTCTCAATCAGAAGCTCAAGTAAAACAATGTGCTAAGCTAATAAACTCTTACTTGATTATCAGTGTAAGCTATTTCTCCATTCATTTTTGGGTTCCACACAAGACAAGAAATAGTGAGTGACTTGTCATGCTTGGTTCTAAAATTTATGAATAATACACGTATTTTCAAATGTTGCTGTGACAATCAGGTTTAAACATAGTGCCCTTGATGTAAACAGGTGAACAAGTTCAAGAAAATGTGGGATCACAAAAAGCTACTGACTGGTAGCTAAATCCTAACCTTTCAATGACTGATTTGCTGTTTATGCACCAAATTATAATCTCTCCATTTAAACTTGCAGTGGCTAGATAGTTCCCACATGGAGACCATTTTGCAATAGAAACTGACTGCAAACAAATTTTTAATAAAATTATTTAAAAATATTTGAATTCATCTCTTCAAAAACCAAAAAAGTCAATGAATTGTTGATCAGTGGCTGTTATGGCCAGTATCTGCCTGTGAATTTGATCTTGAAATCAACAAGTCATCAATTAAAAAAGAGGGAAAAACAACAAATTGATTTTCTGGGGTAAATTAGAGTCTAGATTGAACAAATGTAGTAACCTCTGAGCTGCTACTTCCTTCTTTTAAACTAAATACATAGTTCCATGTTGTTCTTTCATAAATCTATAAGGAAAAAATACAAAATAACAGTGACTGAGAAGCCCTTCAGTCCCATCATCAAATCATTCATCATCATCATAATTTTTTAATGTTGTTATTGTTGTCATTCTTATGACATCTTCACCATGGTCATCCTAAAAATACTTTCAATTTTAACCCTTAAATTGGTGGAAATCACTTTAATTATGCAATGTACCTTTATTTCTTTATCAACAGGAACAGCTAAATATTTTTTTCCATTAGGTTGGAAAGCAAGACGACAGAGAGATTTTGATGTGCTGAATGGAAAACAATCAGATGCAAGTCAGTTTAATTATTATAATATCAATTTATATTCTTAGTTATTTTGTAATTTGAATTCTTGTTGCTAATGATATCACAATGTCAATAACTGACTCTCACAAATACAAACCTTATATCATTACTTTTTGGAAGTAAATTCAGTGATTTTAAGCATTTCTATACAACAAAAATGTAAGTGTGAAAATATTAAGCTTTTCCTGGGTGAGTTAATTTTCAGATTTACAGAACTCACCTGTTCCTTCCAGTTCCATAATTTTACCATCCCATCACAGCTAGATGATGCCTTCACAAAGACACAAAACAGCTTATATCAGGTTAATACCATTATTTTCATGATGGCAGCTAACTGAAACAATGCTCTTTCTCATGCTTGCTACAAGATGTTAAATTATGCATGGCTTTACAACTTGAACTGCCACACATTTATGCAATAAACAAGTTCTTTAATTCATTAACTAAAAAGCATGCTACAGAAACTACATTCAAGAAAAGTTTGAACATTCAAAGCTTATTGCATTTCACCTGGTCTACTTTCTCAAGTAGGAGGCTCACAAACTTGGACAGTAAGAAAGCCACATTATCTCATAATCAAACATTTCATTATTCTATATACCTCTTTAATGTATTCCCTTCCAGCTGCTCATTTATGTCCCCAATTAATTTGCAAAAAGCCTAATACCCTGGTATGTAAAAGTTGTCATCATCATCTTTATCACCACCATACTACCATCATTATCATCATAATTACTGTATCATCATTCAGTCAAGATATCAGTCAAAGTTAGCTTTCAATTCTTCAGTCATTTGTTTATATTTTCACTATTACAACTGTAGCCACAAAGACTTAACATATGTGACATACTATATATTCTTCATCTGGATCAAAGGCAACACTAAGTATTGGAGCTTCATGACCTTTTAGAGATTTATGACTGCTATCATTAACATCAACAACCTTAATATTGAAGTCACTATATCAAAAAGAACACACAATAAGAACAGATGTTAAGTAAAGACAATTCTAGACAACCAGTATACACGAAATTTAAGTTACACTTAACTCATTCAAACTTCCTAGAATACACATGTAAAGGCAGAGTACTTAGATTTTTAGAATGAAGTACCTTCCACCAGCTGCCAAATATTTTCCAGATGGACTGTAAGACAGGTGATTGACAGATCCAGTAAATCGAGTAATAATTCCATCAGGAGTACCCTATGTCAAGGAATACTCTTAGTCATTGCATTTAGAACTTTTACTTATATTCAGTTGGGTACAATGAAAACAAAATGTCATTGGATTGGATAGAATTAAAGGCAAGACAACCTTTCATAGACCATCAACAATAAAACCAAAAGGGACAGTTACCCTTATAAAGGTAAAAAATATCTTGAAATAGAAAATAGAAAGATGACATACAAACTCCCAGTACAGTTTTTGCACCGTATTGCATTTCAAAACTTAAACAACGTATGGTGTTATGTATAAATTGTGCAAATTATTAAATATTTCAAAACAATAGTACTACACAGACAACTGTTAAACAAATAATACAAATAAAATGTAGCCATAAAATTTAATCTTACTGAGAAGAAATACATCATTCCATATCACAATATGCTGACAGTTTTAGTTAAGTAAATAAATGAATAAATTAATAGATAAATAGACAAATAAATAAACAATTAAACAAAAAAAACAAAAACAAATAAATGAATAAATAATATGAAAAAACTTACACCTGGAAATTTGTAGATTTGTACAGCATTGTCTGCACCAGTGATTATCCTGTCGTTCTGATTACAAGAACAAAGTTATAGAAAACTGAAAAAGCAGCGATAAAGAAACGTAACTAGATCAACAGTGTTGTTTATACATATGTGTTTGTTTGAACCATACCTTGAAAGTTACGGCTGTGACTGTTTCTCCAGCTCGAAATGACTCTGGGTCATCGTCATCGAACCCATCATAGACCCTAACATCGCCATCAGAGCCACATGTGATCAAGTACCTACGATAATCATTGTGATTTTAAGGGATGTCTCGATTTTGCAAAATCTGTGCAACCCGTGTGCACGCATGTCTTGGAAATTTTCGGATTTCTAATGACATGACAACGGTGGGTGTTACATCAGTACATTGCCAGTTTTACATGTTTCTGGTATAGCAATTTACAGGAAGAAGAAAAGCGCCCTTTTCAGTTACACACAATGAACACCTCACGTTTAGACGATGACTAAATACAATAAAATGACGTCCTTGCCTGCCTTTGTCGTCGAAACAAACATCCGTATGTCCTTCACTATGGGCATATCTCATAGGTTTCAAGTCCAGAGGCATCTTAAGGTAAAGGTTTTGTACTTGTGGGCTAGAATCCAAAACAAGACATAACTACGAATTCCCGGGTTTTCTTCTGAAACTTCCCGCCAAATCTTGTGGCGACAAATAACGCGCATTCTGATTTCGGTAAAACATTTCCCGAAAATATTTACTGAGATATAAATATACTATTGTTGACAGTTCAGACAGCGATGACAGAAGTTTGAACCGAGATATTGCAGGGAAATAACTGGAAATTTGTGAACAGTACATTGTAGTAGGTTTTCTGGTAATACTACAGGTTGTAACTATTTCGTATTTCTTTATTTCTAAGTAACACCTTCAAAATGTTTTCATAAGAATTATTGTTTATACATTTCATATTTTTCAATTTATGCAAATGTGAAAAGTCGTGTGAAAACGAGTCCTTGTTGATCTTGGACTTAAACAGAAAATTAATATGCATCGCCAAGGCAACAGCTTAAGGTTTATCCTGCCAAGATTTATTTGAAACATACCATGCTCACAAAGCTCTTATTATAATGAATAGAAATAACTAAGGGCGACGTAGTAGCAGACTGTTGAAAGGGGTAAATAACTCCAACTGCTCTCCCAACATCATGTCGCCAGGTAGCTGTTCATGGATTTTCTAACGCAAATCCTCCGCGCGCCATGCAAGACCCAGCAGAGTTCGCAAATACTCAAGGTGAGATATTTGTTTAAAACAATAATCTGGATTCGAATTAAGCTTTCCGAATTTTAAAATGAATACCGCGAGATATTGGATTGGTAGGGTGTAGACGGTAACTTTGACAGACTCATATTGAAACATTTGGTTCCCAAAATGGATTACTGGATTAGAATAAGTAATGTGCCGTGACTGTCGTTGATGTTGCGGGACAGGTAGTAAAGATATAGATACTATCACTGGTGATCTTAACTACCCTCCTCTGTTTTACGTCAGCATAGAATCAATCTCCTGTAAATTTTATTGATCACCGCCCATCCAGTTGATCAACTTAATCATGTAAATAAGAAGCTAGAAACTTGGGTAACCGTTTACACTTCGGAAACGCAACATCAGTAGCTGATGGATCTTTTATTTACTTGAATCTCTGTGGCAACGAAAAATTATTAAATATGACTTAAGTTTCTCCTTCAAAGTTTCAAGCGCATTGTGTATTATTACTGAAGTAAATATTGTCGTTGGATATGAGGTATTTTTGCACAGTGATCAGTTTGCTATTTTTAGTAATCTCAGGTTTTTTGATGACTTTTTAGCTTTTTACATTACACCTGAAGCACTGGAAGACAGACTTCTTTATGATGATGTCTTTGTTGATTATTTTAATGCTTTCCTGCATCTTAAGGTAAGGCCAGTGTGATACAGTTGAAACCAGTTTCTATTTGTTACACAGCTTAAAAAAATCTTCAACATGACATGAGTCACAGAGGATCTGTGTCTGGAAATTGTGACAGCACTTACAAGTAATGTTGTGTGGTAAAGAAAATTGACTGATTACAAACTGAACAAGAACATTTTTAGAGAAAAAGAAAAGTTTTCAAAGGAATTCAATTCTATCTTATCAAATATTGTTTGTAATTATTTCTTCTCAATTATGCTTGTGTAAAAGATAACTGACATTTTATTATAAGCAAAGCTTCCATCCCTTACCCCAAAAGCTATAAAAGTGGTTTTCTACAAATTTTTTATCTGATGTATTTTCCCCATCAACACTTTTTGAAATACATGTATGACTGTCATTATTAACATTTTAATGTTTTGTTTTACTTGAATTTACCTAATTGCAATAATAAGCATGATTAGTTTGAAAATTAACAACACGTACAATAATTAATTATAATGAAACTGTGATTAAAAACAAAACATTATTTATTTTCAGGCATTTGCTACTCCTGTAAGATATGAGAGACTGAATGGATTTTATCTTGATGAATTGCTTGGCAGTGATAGTGAGTTACGGCAGCTCGTTGATGATCATGGGAAATTTAAACGGCAAGGAGCTGTTACTTCTTGGATTAAAGAATATAGGTTGCCTTTCTTTCTGAGGTAAAACATTTAGCATTGTTTACATCATGAAAAACTGCATTTGAATTTATATAGGAGAAGGCATTACAGTATTCTTGAAGAAACTCTAAATCATGATCAGCAAGGTTTATAATATCACGAGTGCATGAAAAGAGTGAAACAATTTGACAGAAATTTTTATTTTTGGTGTGTAGCAGTTGTGCAACATTGTCATAAGTAGTCTCTTGTTTGTCATTTAATTTTTTATTTTAGAAGCCATCTCTTTCTTGAATTTAAGTTATGTAAACTGCTTCTTCGCAAACTGTCAGACACGAGCAGAATGCCCAAAAGCCAGTTGGAGTTACGAGGCTACAGCAGAGTTACCAGTCCTTTCCCAGTTTCACCTCAGTGGAGCATCAGTCCTGTTTGTTGTATGAGCCAAGCTTCTTGGCCACTTAAAGGTCAACCACAACATTACAATCGACCATTAGGTAGTGCATCCAGTTTGCCAGCCATGTTGTCTTTAGCCCTTGAATCTAGGCTAAAGCTACTAGAAGGACCTCCCTTGAAGAAAACTTCCAGAGCAGAAAGCAAAGAATTATCTGGTAAATACAAATCATTTAGAGTTCTTTGCATTCAGTAATCCCTTATGGAGAAGGTAAAATAGACCGTGCTCTACAGCATTGTACATACTGCACTATATTACATGGTAATATAATTTGTTGTGATATACTGCTCTGTACCAAGATACTGTTGTATAGTTTAATGCAAACTGGACAATCAAATCCCCCTTTGGGTGCCCCTACACATTTAAGTTTATTGAAAAAGCTGAATCAGTCTTTATGTAATCAATTCTGTTACCCAACTATGTCTATACATGTAATTTCTAGTCATAAACGCTATTCAGTTTTTCAAATGTTATTCAATTTTAACCAATCTAATAGCAACAGACATCGACAAGAAAGAAGCCTATGAAGATGGATCTCTTTGCAATGGTCAGTTTGAGATGGTTAACAATCCTGAACACTCCAACAAAGATATCTTTGATGGTAGAAAATCCATCTGCAGATCACAGATGACTTCTGCTGCTCAGTCTAGGAGAGAGAAATACTCCAGAAAGAGAAGAACGACACTTTTCACCCCCTTGTTTGAAAAAACACCGGAGGCCAGAACAAGGTTTATAACCTACGACAGAAGAAGAACAAAAAGCGCTCCAACTGAAGGAGGTATCATGCGACATAGACCACGCTCATACACGATAATTTTAAACATCTTTGGTTCGTTAAGAAACGAACATACAAAAACGACATCTTCTTTTTACTATTTAACACAACTGCCGATTTATTTCACTTGGTTTTAGACCTCTGATGGAACCTCTTTTGTATTTCTTTATACTTTTGCCTTGAAACAGGAGCATTAGAAAGAACAGGTTATTCAGAGATCAACGGCAGTACATCGCTTGATGATTGTGACTTCAGCTTGCCGTTGGATGAAGGTGATACTATTTTAAACTTTGACGACCAGGAGGGTATTGGAACAGAGGCAGAACTCCAAAGTATTTTTGACGAAAGTAAAAGAAACTTGCAGGAAATGAAGGAGGACGCTTTAAAATCAGTACGTCTAAAAATTCTCTTATAAATATCTTAGTAGATCTAGAGACAGGCTGTATGACCAAGAAATGGAATAATACGTGTAAGTAGGGAGGCAGGCAAAAGAATAACAGCTCAACAAACATACCTTCGAGGGGTATGGGTAGACAAAAGACGAACGTACGAGTAGACCAACTCACGTAAAGATGTACAGACAGTCAAACAAACTAGCCTACCGGTGTTCCAACTGATAGACTTACCAACGGATCATCGTTCAAGTAGATGGTTGGACAGACAGAAAAATGAAGGGACATGTTAAGTTATTGACAGGACGCTTAGCATGCGAACCTCTAGGGCTTCGATTCCGGCGACGAACTCTTGAATAATTTTCAAGAATCAAAATAGGTAGCAAGACTTATAAGCATGGATAGTTAAATGAAAACGTAGATAGACATACAGGCAGATTTAGACGAGTGGGAAAAATTTGATGACAAAAAAAAATAATGCGTGGAAATAGATAAAACATTTCTATTCCCTAGACCGGTTACGTTCTGGTACAGGGATAGGCTAATCTGCATTTTTTTAAACGCCCAGATTCTTGGCATGAAAGACTTTCGTGATTTTCTCGAAGGAACCTCTGGAATTAATCAATTTAACTTTTGGCTAGACGTGGAAGGCTACAAAGATCTTGAAGAATCGGACATAGAAAACGAACATACTTTGCAGATGCTTAGAATGAAGTTGTTTCGGTAGGTCTTCAAGCACAGATGTCCCGTTGATTGATATTCTCTTCATCTTCTCATTTCTAAATTCAAACTCTAATTTCCATTTTAAACAGCGAGATTATAGATAAGTACAAGAATCATTTAACCAAAGAAGCGAAGGTTTGTTTAGTTTTGTTCTTGATGAGTAGTTACTCAGTATTTGGCTAAAACTACCCTTTCTTGCGTATCGAATTGTCTTGATAGTAAATGTGGACCTCAAAGAAAGCTTAATGCGCCAATGATAATTCGAAAGTTTTGCTTCGAATTAAATGGATGAATTTGATTATTTTCTCCTCAGTTAAATGAAGGATGCATATACTTTACTAACCGACAAAATATTTCTTCTCTTTAGCAAAAAGTAATGGAAGCTGTAAATAGTGAAGGCATAACAAAAGACTTGTTCACAAGAATCCAATATGACGCTCTGCGCAGGTTAAGGTCTTACTGGATCCCTAGATTTTTAGTACATAGAGAGAAAACAAGAAATACCAGGTAAACGCCAGTCTAGACTTCGTGCGTTCTGAATCAGAGGTACTGAAGATTTGATTACAATGGTTATGAATTTGTTCTTCATTTTTAGTGGTGCTGCTCTAAGAATGATGCAAAGTCGGGAAACAAGGGATTCAGATTCCTTAACATCTTTGAGCTTTCTCCCCTCAATATCTGTTGTCCGTTCCCTACCGCTGCGTGGAGACTGGTGTACAGAACTGGCTAGAAGAAGCTGTGATTGGTCAAAAAATTTAGCACTTGCCGATGGAAAGTCAAGGTCGCCCCAGAAACGAGTCAGTTCAAAGACTGATGGAAGGTGTGCTTATCTAATTACTACTCAAGGTTTTTGGGGAGCTCTATAAATTAGTAATAAGCTAAACAAGGGCTATAAATGTTGTTTTAAAGTTCCTGTGACAAACCTTTCATGTGATCAATGGAGGTTCGTAAAGATCATTTACTCAGAAAAACGTTTTCTGGATTCAAGAAAGTCTTCGGACGCGATATCGTTCTAAAAGAGCTGAGTTGATGTGTTGCTTTTAATGGCACTTGTTTTTGGCTGTTTTTATTTTCTCGCAGACGATGTGATGGCTTAACCACGGATGACGAAATGTTGCCGAAGAAATTCGCTTAATTGCCATTAAATCATGTGATTATGAAAGGGGGTTGAGTCCTCTAACCTTACCATTGTTACGCTTACTCTTTAGCACTTTGATAGAATAAACTTTGTCCCGTTCCTGTTTTCATACTTCAAATGAACATTGACTTCTCTTGCAATGATTTCCGAAATAACTAATTTGAAAACGATTCCTCTCGCTTTGTTATTGGTCAAGTTCTTCCATAATTGGTTATTGTGTAATTTTAAAATGACGAGCGTTAACTGAGGAAGGCTACGTATGTTTCGCCGTAATCCTTGTTCATCTCTATATAGGGGCGATTACGAGAATTTTCTTTGTGGAATTTCGTCAGAGAGAGAAGCTGGTTGGCCATTTCGCCGTTACTTAGAAAGGTAGCTTGCCTAGGTACATTAAGTATATCACTGACTCGTGTGGTTACTTTGTCGTATGGAGTGACGGGAAAATACCAGTCCGTTGACTAATATTTTTCTCACTCTTTTTATGAGTTCATGTACTAGAACTATCAAATAACCAAGGTTTTTTCGAGCTTTTGCGACGTCATCCATCTCTCTGTACAGTAATACAAAATGAAAATTACGTCAACGCGTGTATCAATGCTCTGAGTGAAAATGAGGCTCGTCCAATCAGAGCATGCATAGGATACGTTTTATTTTATAAAACGTAATACAATGCTATTTGAAAAAAACGACCTTTTCCTATATTTTTGGTGTTTGCTCTAACCATTTCAGATGATGTACAAAGTGTCAATAATTTGCAGGTCTTTAAATTTTTTCTGTTCTTTCGGTGAATTAGCTCACCTTTCGGCACACTCTCAATCAATATTGCCGACATTATGTCACTCTTGATTATTTTTGTTTCACTGCCGGTCGTTCAACAATAATAACTTACGCCTGGTTTCAGCTGCGCTTTGACTGTGTGAATGAATCATTAACATTTCAGGGCTAACCGAAAAGATGGACTGTCAAATTTACTTTTTTGGCAATCTATTGAAGATCTCAGAAACGAAGAAATTCGAGGATGTGATCGCCATTTGCATCTTTGCAACGCTTGGGGCATTGTGAAGCAGTATCTCTCAGATGGTAAGTGAATATTTTGGATATTGCTTCATAAACTTTTCATGCCCCAGGTAGATTTTTTTTATTACAATTATTTTTATTGTTGTTGAAACGAATCCTGTAGAAGCGGAGAGATTTGTGGACTTAAACGAACTAGAAAAGCGAAAAATTATGGAGAAACTTCAAAACTCGATGGAGGTCTCGTTTACATTATTTACATTTGGACAGGTAATAAGATAAAATATTTAACGACTATTTTTCAAGTGTGATATTTGCAGCACATAAAGGTCATTCCTTACCTGTTCATTTATATGAGAACATTTTGCATCGGTCTTATTCATTAGTATTCATTCTAAAGTGGTAATTTCGATTTGTGGATTGATTTGCGTTATCCTTCTATTCCAGTCTCATGCGTTGGTAACACTAAGAACGCCATGGGATGAATACAAAAAAGATGAACAACAATCGCTTTCCAGGTTAGTCCAAACCTATTCCTCAGTGAGAATCGATTCAATGCAAGTCAGTCCCTCCCTAATAACTGAAAATGATCAACCGTTTTTGTAATAGAACAATCGCTTTATCTTATTTTTGCGATTTCTTCTGACCCGAACTTTCCTTAACGGTTCGTAGGACAGCCAAAGTGTCTTCAACTCGCCACAAGTCATCCTTGTCTAAGAACGACACCCGCTATGGGCTTCTATACCACAAAATATTCTCTCCTGGAAAATGGTATCCGAGGTAACTCGCATCTGGGATAAACCCATCATGTATTGTGTGCCGCATAGGCAGTGTGTTTTAGAAATGTAGAAAAATTAAAAGTTCATGAATTATTTTGGCTGTTTATTCCATTTCAGCTTTTCTAAATACCATACCTGTTACTGGACAATCTTTGTCAAATGATTATCAGTATCTTTAACTCTTTCCTATCTGAATATTTCTTCAAATATTCTACTCAAGCTAAAGCAGAAGGGAGATTTCTGGCGTAAACCTACCTCAGTTAACTCTCTTCTGTCTAGACAGGTCCTCTGCTGTTTTACTGTGGCTAACGCAAAGTTATTTTAATCTGGCTGACGCCAGACGATTGTCTTGCCCAAGGCAGGCCTGTGGATAAACAAGAGTTAACAGATTACTGCATGACACCATTATCCTCATCCTTGTAGCTATCCAGAGTCCTCGCCTTCGGAAAGACAACGACGCCTTCACACTGCTTTAACAGTTGCAGAAGATATCCAGGCTACTCGAATGAGTCTTCGCTCTCCTCAAAAATCACGAGCTAGCGTAAGAAAAGAAAAGAAGGAGGAAAAAGCTGTGAAGACCGACATCCAGGAAAAGGCTGTGAAATTTGAACCCAAAAAGGGAAATGATGAGTTAACCGAGACGGTGGCTAAGCACGTTGGTGACAGGGTAGATGACAAAATACCAGAGAAACCTCCACCAGAATTTACAGACGTACTTAACGATAAAAGGTGAGTAATTATATCTTTTAACTGCTCATGAAGGTTTCAGAAGCTTCAAACACAGTCGTCGTAGCAATCTTAACGAAGTTAAACGTCACTTGGGGATGGCATTTTTACCGTTGATTAATCTGTTTACGTATATAAAGACGCAGTTGATTGAAAAGGATTGAAAAAAAAAGCTACCAAAATGACAAAGCTTAATTCTAACTGAGATGAGAATTTTATATAAAATTCTATTTTTTTTATAAAACGTCCGTTTTATCAGGTATAAAAGCCATTTCACGTGATCAAATAACTCCAGCCAATTAGAGAATATATACTTACTGGACATTAGTGATTTCTTGAAGAATGCTGGATAAACTGAAGGGAAATTTAAAAGTTAATCTAAGAAAAGAAGAAATTACGAAGGGACTCAGGGACTGAGATGGGAAGGGATGGGGAGTGCAGAAGTTCGGAAGGAAATTCGGAAGGGAGGTAGGGAAGGGAAAGGAAGCGAAGCGGAGGAAAGGAAAAGAAGAAAGGAAAGAAGGAAGGAAGAAAGGAACGAAGGAACGAAAGAACGAACAAGCGAGCAAGCGAGCGAGCAAACGAAGGAAGGAAGGAAGGAAGGAAGGAAGGAAGGAAGGAAGGAAGGAAGGAAGGAAGGAAGGAAGGGAGGGAGGGAGGGAGGGAGGGAGGGAGGGAGGGAGGGAGGGAGGGAGGGAGGGAGGGAGGGAGGGAGGAAGGAAGGAAGGAAGGAAGGAAGGAAGGAAGGAAGGAAGGAAGGAAGGAAAGAAAGCAGGCAGGCAGGCAGGCAGGCAGGCAGGCAGGGAAGGAAAGAAGGGAGGGAGGAAACAAAGGAGGGAGAAAGGGAGGGAGGAGGACAGGAAACCAGGAATCTAATAAAGGTGAATGTTATTTAAAACCTCTCTTCGTATTTGTTTAATTTTTGCCAGGATAATGTCATCGTTCAAACACTATATTCAAAACACAGAAGGAAGACATGGTATGAATAACCTGACAATGTTCCTAGAGATTGAAGCATATAAAGCTATTCCCGCCGGCAAGATAGCGCAGCGGAACGAACATGCCTTGCAAATTTTCAGGTAGGTATTTTTACCTGACTTTTATACACTTGAGCTAACAGTTTATGCTGCTGTCTATAGAGTGGTTGGTAAATGTCAAAGCGGTGTTGATTTCAAATCATTTGTTTTCTACATATAGGGATTTTTTTGACCCATCTTCCAGAAGGTAAAGATCAAATTTACTGGGATTATTTATATTTTACGCTCTCACTTGACATGCAAACCTTTGGTTAATTGGTAGAAACGTTGAACTGCCCACTAGCATTCCTTGTGAAGTTCAAAACGAGCGTCCGTCATCTCCAACTCTTATTGAAGCTCAACAGTACGTTCTACCGGATATCGCGTCGTCTTTTAGGCGATTTTATAAGGTACGGCAGTTGGTTACATAGTTAATACCTTTCGTGTTTATTTCCCTTATAAATCACCATTTCTGCGTTACTTTTGGAACGTCAAAATGGACTCGCATAAACCCGGTTTTTATAATTGAAATGTAGCGAATGTGACGGCTTACTTTTTTAACTCCATGCCAAAGTTAATTTCAACACTTTCTTTATGTACCGACTACAACTTTTTTAATTTTTTCAGTCTAACCGAATTTCAAAGCCAGCTACTGAAATTGACTCTTTTCATCCGAGAACCCTTAGTAAAACGGACGCATCTATCACTTCATCTAGTTTCCTTGTTTATTATAAGAGACGTCGACACAAAATTAAGGTATGGTATAATCTATTGTGTTATTGTTGCTGTCATCAAGCGAATACAGAGTGTGACCCAGAGGAGAAGAGACTTAAGGAATTAAGGCACGATAGTTCGTCCTGATTTATACGATTCGGTCGAAAGTCTTTAGGACGTATTGTAGCATTTGCGAGTGAACGGTAAGCAGAAATCGTGTTCTTATAAAGAGATAATTGCGTAAATGAGCGTGAATATACGTCGCAATCGCATTGTGTGGATGGGTCTATACTGATTATGAATGTCTCTTGTTGCAATCTTGCCACGAAGTAATTTCTGTGTCCATAGGGTGGAGGTCGGCTAATGCCAACGAAAGAAGACAAAGTAAGTTTCGTGAAAGAACTTAGGGAAACATATGGCACGTTGTCGTTAAAACTGGAACTTTTTAGAAGATATTTAGATAGCAACGACGATGTACACGAAGGAAACGTATCGAAACTAGAGAACGACCTTTTCTTCTACTTACAAGTTCAAAAATTCAAGGTAATAAATGAGTTACTAATTGCTTAGTTTATTGCAATCTTTATCGTCTTAAAATTGTACATCCTCGTTAGCTGTCTGTAATTTTATCAAATTTCAAGTGCTTAGAGTAACCTGGAAATTATTATATGAATGCATTGCAAAACCTATTTCTTGCCTTGTAGGACTTTTTTCACTATATGGATGAAGTAAGTAGTCAATTGCAGAATAAAATTTTCAGAAATTTTCACATTCTCAAGAAGACATTAACTGTTGTTAATTTGTTCACCTCAAAATCTGTTCGTTAAGTTTGACGTAGAATTACTAATTAAATAAGATTCATATAGGGGCTTGGAGTATAGGCGCATATATAAGCTATATGGTGCTAGAGTTGTGGTAGCTTGATGTTAAACGTTTCGCACCATCGCAGGTTTCCTGCTTATTCAAGCTTCCGATGATAAATGTACATATTCTAATTCACTCGAGCTTCTTCACTGTTTTTCATGCAATTACTTTCGATACAGATGTTGTTGCTTAAAACTACTGTTTTCTTTTATGACAGACAACGCTCACAAAAAAGGTTGACGCAATAATCGATTGTTTCCTGGATTCAGCAACGCCTCCGTCAGTACAGGTCTGCTTCAAGGATGCTTTTTTAGAGGGAATTTAATTACTTTGTTTTTCTAAAGAATGTTATGGGGAGGAATAGATAGCCTTTGCTCTTTGGTATACTTCATTAGTTTTCTAATTCTTGGAATAACGTGGATCTAGAGCTTGGTTACAAATAATGAGTCGACTATTCATTTTGGTCAACCCATAAATTGAACGTTTTGTTGAGAATTCCTCTGTATTTTACCTTTTGACGTGTGTATTAATAATATTCTTTTCACAGATTGACATCAGCTCGGATCTCGCTGGTAAAATCGTCCACAAAGCTCAGTCGTTCCACACACGGAAGCTCCCGCGCGAACAACGTGATTCTCTGATTTTCGACGAAGCTCAAAACATCGTTCTAAAAGAGCTTCTACCATTTTGGGCAGGTTTCACGCGACAGCATGACTCATGTTTCGAAGAACCAGTTTCTGTTACACTTCCACGTAAGTGATACGCTACTGTATAGTTGTAAATCCGCCAACGTACACTAGTCACTAGTTGTATAATTTTTTTTTTTTTTAGTTCAGATCTGTCCTCAGGGCAATGAGAACCTGTTTAAAGGCTACAGCTTGTTTGGGAAGCATCTCAAAATTGAATACTCTATGGGAGTGCGATTATACGATCTCAGAGTATTGGGACTGTTGCTTTGTCACTAAGTTAAAATACTTCAAACAGAGCATTCCCCTGGAGCGCACTATGCGTGGGACGTTGCGGCAATGGTGCGTAGTCGCCCGAGGGAAAGCGACTGCTGCCTCTCCAAAATAGATTTTACTCGGCACATTTCATGGGGCAAATTAAGGCGTGAGTTCGAACGATCATAGCGACCGAGCGCATCCCTCCATGGAGGTTTTAGGGGGTTGTCGTTTCGTTGGCGTGATTACCCTTCACTTAGATTGGCCCAAGTATGCTTAAGATGTGGGGCCCCGACACGTACTCTTTACCATGACCTTCTCGGTGAATTGGAAACTGGGTACGATAAAAATGACCGTTATTCTGTGACATTCAGTTTGTGCATATGTATATATATATATATATATATATATGACCAGAATATAACCTATCTTTGTCGTTCATATTATGATTTAGTCAAGGTGCTATCGTATCATACTATGAGTTCGTATATTTCTCTTGAAGCAACCCGACGTCAAACGATGGTAAAAAGAAGGTACTCAGAGTTTACGAAATTTCCAGTGACTAAACGGCCTTCTAGTCTGCGGAGTGTTCTCCCAGGAATTGGCGAATCAAAAAGAGAACTGAATTTTACTTTAGCTGAAGGTTTGGCCTGGAAGGTATGAGTGAGATCTTCGTTTAAACTGTCACAAATTAAATTACCAGAAAAAAATGCAATTGTCAATGTAAGTTTGTTGTATGTACTCCACTGCACGGAATATTCAAAAAAACTTTTTGTTTTTTTTTTGCTTACAAAAGGTGTAATTTTAAGATAAAAAGTTAAAAGGTTGATAACTGCCGTGACTGGAATTCTTTGAGATCAGTCACAGCAGTTATCAACCTTTTAACTTTTTACCTTATTTATCATTGTCTACGTAGCAATCTACTGTTATATCAATCATGGCAGTTATCAACCTTTTAACTTTTTACCTTATTTATCACTGTCTACGTAGTAATCTACTGTTATATCAGTCATGGCAGTTATCAACCTTTTAACTTTTTACCTTATTTATCACTGTCTACGTAGTAATCTACTGTTATATCAGTCATGGCAGTTATGAACCTTTTAACTTTTTACCTTATTTATCACTGTCTACGTAGTAATCTACTGTTATATCAGTTATGGCAGTTATCAACCTTTTAACTTTTTACCTTATTTATCATTGTCTACGTAGTAATCTACTGTTATATCAGTCATGGCAGTTATCAACCTTTTAACTTTTTACCTTATTTATCACTGTCTACGTAGTAATCTACTGTTATATCAGTCATGGCAGTTATCAACCTTTTAACTTTTTACCTTATTTATCATTGTCTACGCAATATTCTATTTCTGTTTTTATTTTTCTATTTTTATATAATCTTAAGACATGGTTTCAGAACAGTTTCTGGTCTAGAATCACTTGCAAACATCTAATTAGATAATCACGACATTTATGTACGATCTTATATTTATTTACGTGGGAGTTTGTTTTCTTTCAGGAAGAGGTTGCAGAAGATGCAGAAAGTATCTATTCAGTTAGTATTCTCGGAAGTACAAGATCGGGTGCGAGGGCAATCTCTAGAAAGGATTCTAGGTCTTTGATGGCTTGAAGGATTTACGGCAGGGCTCTCCAATGGGATCAGAACTGCAGTAAATACTATTTCTTTCATTTTATAGATATGTACATGTAAAATGGAAATGTCTAGATCTTGGCAAAATAATTACCAAGACCTAAACAAGTACTACAGCTAGAACTTTGGCGATTATCGGTAGTTGGGGGAGGGGAGAGTAGTGCGACAATAGTGTGACGAAGTCTGCTAAATCCTGTGTTCGATGAATACTTTGAAGATGAAAATTTTTCGAGGCTATAGAATCGCTTTCTTTTCAAGATCATATGTTTGTTACTGGCGTGGGGCTACGGCCATTTCTTAATGAAAGCAGGAAAATAAAATTTTTATTTTGCTTGAAGTTTTACGAAATAACTTTAAGCTCTGTTTACACTACGTGATGGATATATCAAGACAAGTTCTATAACACTATAGTTCAGCTCAGAATTTCGCTCTTTTTTTGATCCAAATTGTCACGAAAGTTTAGGAAATCGTTTCAGTTTGTTCGTGTTTCACTTTTATGCTCCCCATGATTTGTGGAAATTTAAATTTGACATAAATGAAGGGGATTGGTACAGAAAATTCAACCATGAGCCATTGCACGTAATGTAACATTCAATGACTCAGTCAAAATAACTTCGTTAATGAGAAGTCTTGAAATTATGATGCACCAGCTGACATTTGTTTCTTGTGAAGGTTATGAGCCTTTTCCTTCGCTATAAAAGTAGTAGAAAACAAGTCCTTGGGCACTAGAATTGCTAAGATGCCATTTGAACGGTTAGAAAGTAAAATTGAAAGTAAAACTTTGTAATAACCGCAGGGGGTACTTCCGTGAAAACTGTCATTTTGTGGAATTGAAAAGCCGTCTTCGTGGAAACGTACCGCAGAAATGAAGTTAAACGTTGTACATGACACTTGCTAACCCACGATCCTCTGAAGCCAAATAGGAGATTCCTTCTAAGTTCCGACAATGTCTCAACCTAACTTCACGGTGTACACTTATAATGGTGAGATTGAGTTCTTAAAATCTTTAGTGGAACTTAAGGACAATATCGAAACTGGAGGTGATTTATTTGGTCTGTGGCTGGACGATAACAAGGTGGTCATTCAACTCATCAGTGGACCAGGACAGAACTGCAGACGAACAACAACTTCGTTTCACCAAGATGTCGAATACCTAGGAGATGTTGGAACACATTTGACAACAAAGGAAGGTCTTTGTAACGTTGGCGAATGGCATTCTCATCATCGGTTAGGTTTGCCTAGGCCAAGTGCGGGAGACGAGCAGACGGTTTGGCGAAACATGCCGGTCGGGATAACCAAGTTTGTGTTATTCATTGCGAATATTAGTGGCTCCAAGAAAGGAAAACCCAAAGTGAACGTTGGATGTTTCCTGTTTGATAAGGTAACCAAGCTTGTAGTTGACGGGGAGTTCAAGGATTTGAGGGAGGCATGTAGTCCACTGCGAAAAAAGCCCGAGGTTCAAAACGTGCTGGAGTGTGGGGCGGAAAAGAAAGATGTTGCTCCTACTAGAAATGGGAACCAAAGTAAGAAGGGAAAGAGGAAAAACGAAAAGGCAGTAGTCCAAGCTGAGAAGATTGAAGGAAACGAGGCAGCAGGTGACAAAGAAAGCGCGAAGCGAACAAAAAGAAACAGAAAAGAAGACCAAAATGTTGGACGTAAATTAAGATCAAGTTCAACAGATGTCAAAGATGAGGAAAAAAAGAACTATGAACGCGCAGCATTAGAGAAACCGAACGAAGACGACAAGATGAAAGAAAAATTACCAGAAGTAAAAGGTGGAAAGGGCAAGAAAACGAAAAGAGAAAAAGAAAAAACGACTACAAAGAAAGATAAGAGTGAGACAAACGAGGCCGAAGATGGTAAGGCTGATACAAAATTGAAAGAGAAGATAGGTGAGGAGACAGAGGATCATAACGAAGAAAACGATAAAAAGGCAGTGGTAGAAGAGAATAAGGAAGCAGAAGAGAAGAATGTAAAGATGAAAGGAGATCAGGATGGGGACAGCAAAACAGGTGGAGAGGGTCGAGAAAGAAAATTAGTGAATGAAAAAGAAAGCGAAGACGTGGGCGAGAAACGGAGTATAAAAAACGAAGAAGTGGGGAGTGGGTCCGTAAGAAGTGAAGAAAAACAAACAAAAATGGGGAAAGACAGTACAGAAAGTAAGAAAGATTACCGACCTGTACGGCAAGGAAAGCGTAAGAGTAAACGTAAACCATCTTCGAAACAAGGGAAGAAATAATGAACGAATGCAGCATTTGACTATGAAACAAAGAAGTGGATTGATGGCAGTTGTGAGAACATGACTGAATACAATTTTGAATGTATGATCAGTAACATTTCCAAAAGAATACATTTAAACATTCTTGAATAAAAAGTATGGGAACAGTTCAAGTTGATTTAAGTAGAACAAATTTCTTTGTTTAAAGACCTAAAGGTCTTTTCTAAGAGATATTGTGTCATAGAAAACTTCGCCGTCTTTTCTTGTAAAAGAGTTCAGTTAAAAAGTAATGCGACTACCAATGAATGGTTTACTTTAGTTTCGTAGTTGGTCTTTAATCATTCGTTGACAGAAATTGAGTTATCTTTTCAAGAAGTTTGTAAACTTGTATACATGAAGCTTTTTGGATTTTTTTCCGAAGAGTTACATGCTCACTCGGCTCAGAAAACGGTGTTAAAGCTCTAAGTAAAAAAAAATATGCTTGAAAGTAAATATGTCAAAGGATTGGTGGATCACAACGGAGTATACCAATGTCACCAAATAACCAGTAACACAATTACAAATTCAACTGAACGAATTTGTATTTCGCTAATAGCTCGTAAGAATTGTAAGCTTTTTCGGAATTTTGAGAAAAAAGGAACGAAATTAAAAATCGTGATCGAAAATATTGCGATAGCATTTAAATAACCGATATATCGCTTACCGGTAATTCGCTTGCGATGCAGGTTAATAATTATTAACTATTAACTAACTAACCGCTAATATTAACTATTAACCGCTAATATTGCACCAAATGATGAACGAAAAATCTTTATTTTGTACATGAGAACGACGGCAACCAAACCTTTCTTGAAAAGGTTATTTTTCGCACGTTCTTTAGCATTTGCTCAAAAAATGCTTATGGGGATCTGTAAAAATCAGCAATTTCAAAGAGGATGCGCGTTTATGACCGTTTCGTTTCTCCCACATGTTTAACCTCCTATTCTTGTAGCGTCATTTTAAGGTATTACTTTTGGAAAGTTTATATTTAATCTGACAACCGTCATATGTACAACTTGAACGGAAGACCTCCAATGGCTCTGGGTAAAATATTCAGCAGACACCTCGACATTTTTGGATACCATCAGCCCTTCTCTTTGACTGGTTCTTGATCTGAAGATCATGGCGTTCTTTTCTGTTGAGAAATAAGGTAAAGAAATGCTGTAGCAAAAGTTTTATTATTTATTGAAAACAAATTTCAAAGCCGGGCAAAATTTGGAAACATTTCCAAAACGTTCTCGTAATCCATGCCATACGGGGAAAACGTCTCAGCATATCCACTCCATTTTTATGCTCGATGAACTTTCTGAGTAAAATCGCAGCGAAAGGGCAATTTGCGACTCGAGATTTGCATCACGATTGTCGTAAACTTGTTTAACAGGAAGAAGTAGCGGGTGAACTGCAGTTTACGAGGGCAGTTTTCGTGACAAAACAGCTAACGGGTATACACCTACACGAACACACGACTAACATTCAACATCCAAAGTATCTCGTACCTGGAAGTTACTTTGACGGCTTTTACATCTCTCTTATGGCTTTTCATTTTTTTCACTAACACCGTGTTCGCGTTCTGCTTGGCGTAAGGTGGGGTGGGCAGCTTTCCAGTATATGGTTTATAGCTCAGGGGTTTAGCCAGACTGGATTTTAGGTCAAACACTTTGCGTGGTGTTGGGGACAAGAAGGAGTTAGGAGCTGCAGAAAACCTAAAAAATTTTAAAAGTTTGATAGAATTACGTTTTAATACATGGCATCAATTTCTGTTTTGCAGTATTCTACTAAAAGTAAAACATGAGAATTTTTGTTTCAGTCTGAAACTTCGTTAGACATGAAAATCGTTTTAACGCGTTCTCGTTTTCAGTTCGATTTTTAAACCTAAAGTCTTACTCAAACTCATAATGATAATAAATTGTCCACCAACCAATCCACTCACCAACGAACAAGTTCAACCACCCTTTCCACCCAGCCACCCAACTTATTTCTTATTTGAAAAGTGTTTTTTAGTCTAAATGAGGCAGTATCCAAGATGCTACCGGATGTTAATTGTACACTTGATAAGTGATAAATGAAAGTAAGTAATTGGGAAAGGCAGTGCATGAGAATGAAGTGGGGGCAGAGAGAGGGAGGCAGAGAGACAGACAGAAAGACAGGAGATAGAGTGAGAGATTAAGAATGAAGGGACAGACATAACAGTAACAACTTTGCACACCCACCTAAAAGGTGTAGTTGGTTTCTGTGCAGATTCTAGTTTTGGTTTTGTGACACTAACAGTTGCCCGTCGTTTAAATTCTCCTGGTGTCATGGCATTTTCTTTAGCAGCATTAGAAAGGTTGAATGTCAGAGTTTTTCGTCTAAACTCCATTTTCTTCTCAACAGATTTCACCTGTTGGGACTTTGGTGTCACAGTGCTCTAAAGAAACGATTAGGGTGCTGGTGAAGGGTCTAAGTCACTTGTGATGAAACTAGTTTCATTATTTCTGGTAATAGTATGCCAGGGGTAACACATTTCAATTACTTTGGTGAACTCAGTGCATTAGGTGGGATACCACACAGCTGTATGTCGAGTGGACGTTACCATAATTTATAGCTTAGTTTATTATACTTGTTAACTCACTTGACATCTTGGTGTATTATGAGCTACAGCAGGCTTTTGTGTTGTGCCTTCCTGTGTTAGTAACTGGAGGAAAATGCAAAACAAGCAGATAAATCATAAGTGGTATATAAATTTTATTGCTACTGAAAGCATTGACTGGGAATAGTGTATTTCCCCACCTTAACTTTCTTTACTGAACAGCCCAACTCTTCTGCTCTTTTTCTTTTCTTGTCAAGATAGTCCCCCAAAGAATCCATCCTGAGAAACAAATAATAATGTCAACTTTAAACTGCAGACCAGTTACACATCTCCCCTTGATGAATAAAATTATCTTTAGTTAGTGGTGTTAGATAAGGAAAAGGAATGAGGGGCTTAATAGTCTTGGGGTTGAGAGGTGAACTGTCAGCCATAATGAAATTAGAGAGAGCCTCCTTGGGAGTGAAAAGGGTGGAGAGAAAATGTAGGTTGAAGACTATTGATCATAATGACTAATTATAATGACAATATGACCTTACTGTATGTAAAAAAGTTATTGAATTAGGTAATTTAGGATTTAGCTTGTTGCTATTTATAATAACATTTACCCATTAATTGGGAAAGGCTACACTCTATAAATATACTCTGGCTAATACCAGACAGTTTTACACTGGCTAATGCCAGAATATTTTACTCATAAAGATGAACCCTGCCCCATAATGAGTTAAATTTCGATTTTAAGTCTAACTTCTTGTTTCTTGCTGTTAGACCTATGTTAAGTCTTCTCATCTCAGAAAAACTCCAAGCATCAGATGGGACACAAACCCACAATCTTCTAAATGTTAGCCAGACTTTCTAACCATCCAATTGGTGCTGAGTAAGATCTCTTTAGTAGTAAGAAAGTTGTAAGTTCAAGCTCCACTTGGACCTTGGAGCTTGTCTGAGATTAGAAGGGTCAACACAGCTTGAGCAGCAAGAATAAACAAAACTATAACTCACAACATCTGGCTGCAATTTGTAACATATTAACCCATTAAAGGGTAGATGCCCCATTTGCTGAATAAAATCATTTGGTGTTTGCCAGCATAATGTTCTACAGATCCTGTAGCTCATAAATTAAGGGGCTGATGCCCTAGGCTGCTCAATAGGGTAATCTGACTTTTTGCCAGTCTAGAATAAAAAATATAACATGGCACATGCCACATAATGGATTGAATGACATCATCTGACTGGAGATTTGGGGACATTTAACAACTTGCAGTCCAGTAAACCATTCTCAACAGACTTGTCTCAAGTGTGCACCAGAAGTTGTTCTGGGTCAACAATTAAACATTTGGCTGGCATTCCACCACCAGCAGGTTTGAGTCCCATCTGCAACTCAGAGTTTTTTTGAGACCAGTTGAAGACTTTGATTAAGACAGCTTAAACAGCAAGAAAAAGCTTAAAAACCTTTACCATAAAAGTGTAATATACTTTTCGTCAGAATCAATATTGATTCATAATCTGACCATGGTATTCCCTGTTAAAGCAATTACATTTTTGTAGAATTATTTGTTATACTCACTTGTCAAATTCTTTCTGGTGAATTTTTTTCCAGTCTTTTGGCTCTGGAAAAGTAAAGTTTATGTCCTTGGTTCACAATGTAAGCAGTAAGTTAAGGGTAATCAATTAATACCTAGACATGCTGTAACTACACTATAGGGACAAATTTGATTGGCTTACTTGGTGTTTTGTTTTTAATGTCACTTGCTGTTTTGTTTTTGATGTTACAAGGTGTTTTGTTTCTATTGCTGCTTGGTGTACTGTGATCAGGATTCTTGTTTGACTTTACAGCAGTGAAACGTGGGATTTTGCTTTTGTCTGTAAAGATGATATATTATACAATGTAAAAGTGAAAACGTTTGGTAATTTGTCCTTTGGAGTTTTCACCAAGGCAAACAAGAGAAAACTTTAAACTTCAATGAGAAAATATAATTGTAAATTGTGCATTTATCAGATTTTTTTGCTAAAAATCTCAAGATAATGATTCATATCAAGTTTCATTTGCATATATAGGCTTCATTGCTGACAAACATGGGAAAATGATGTTTTCAACAGTCAAAGTATCAAAATTTTTGGTGAGTGAATTAACTCTTTTAGTGTTGTAATCCCTTTACTGCTCCACAATAACAAAATGATCTGTAGCTCCTTCACTCATATTAATGACCCTGTTTTGAAGCTTATGAAAAACACTTTCTTCAGAATCAGAATTTCAGCTCCTGATTCATCAGGAGGAAAGCACAGTCTCAAAATAATTATCAATAGCCAGATGAATTGTGTTGAAGAGCCATTGATGCAAAGGAGTATAAAAAACATTAAATTAGATCTTTGCAATATCTTCTGAAAATAACTTATATCATGGTATTAAGTCTAAAATTAGTTCTCAATTTTGATTGGCACAACAACTTAATTAGATTCACAGTTGTAATTAGATGTTTAGACCCATTACTATGATGTACAATAAACTCTCTGAAGATGTTGCATTTTTAGCAATTAAACAGGAAATCTAATTGCCATAAATATTTTTATAATCCTTTGTGTTAATGGCTCTTCTATGGATATTCTGCTTGGGACTGATGTTAATTTTGAAAAACAAAGTTTTTGCAAAAAGTTGGCTTGATGGATTTCAGTATGTTTCTCAATTCATACATGCTGAGATAGTTTCTGCATAATTATACTTAGTCCATCAAAGAACTGAAATTAATAAACTAAGCTAAAGCATAACCCAAAATTAAGACTAAATATAATCTGAACCTTTTGAGGATTTTGTCTCTTTTTGTGCAACTAATTTACTTTTCTGCTCTTCACTTTCCATTTCTTCAATGTCTTTAACATGTGAAAGGGTCATCTTTTCATCTCCACTGTTCTTGATTTCCATTGTTGCTTTCATTGCCTCATTAGCTGCAACTTCTTTATCAGTACTATGCCATAATTTAGAGATAAAACTAGATAAAAAAAACTACCTCACTAGAACAAAAAAACACTGCACAGAGTACAGTAGATCATAGAGGAACATAATACTTATCAACTATCAACTTTAAGTTAGTAAAATCATCTGGCATTAGCTACCAGCTAGAGTGAAATAACTGATAAGGCCTGAAAAATTGCTGTGGTTTGGGTTTCTAAAATCATTATGATAATTACAACCCAAAGGCTTTTGATCTTGGTAAGGATTGATAGGTAGTCTTTGTATGAAAAGCAAATGTAAATGTAATGATTAACTGTCTACTTTCTAATCAGCTATTGATTTATTTACTTATCGGTATAATTATCTAATTTATTTTGCTTTGTATTTGAATCTGCTTAACTGCTGAATGCTCTACAAAAAAAATTCAATAAATAGTTAAATCAACAAGTAAATATAAAATAAATATAATAAATGGATGAATAGATGGATGGATGCTTTAATGCAATATCAATAGAAACAAATAATTAAATAAATTTCTGTGATCTTAAAATTATATAATTTAATAATGCTTTTAATAACACCAACCACTCATCATCTGGTATACTTTCAACTGGTTTTTCCGACTTTTCTTTGGCAGAATGTTGGAGCAATGCTTCGATCAACTGTGCTGTCTACAATAAATGATCATGCGCAACTATTAGAGCCTTTATGGTAACTTACCTTTCAAAAAATGCTAAAAACGACTAGAAATTTTGGAAGAGAATTAAGCAATAAAAATATCGGCAATAATAACTGAGTTCAATCCGTTGAGTAATTCCAAAAGAGGACCTTCGGGAATGTTGGGAAAAGCATGGAACGAATAAACTTCAAGTTTAATTAAGTATTTTGTACGTAAAATTTTACCAGTCACCACAAGACATCACTTACTTTCATATTTGCTTTAATCCCAAACGTTTTACAAAGCTTTTGTAATTCCGCACGCTTCATTGACTGGACGTGCTCTATCTGGAACTCCATTTTTATGCGTTTTACTTTGCCTTCTCACTGTTGATGGCAAAAATAATAAGATTCCGACAGCAAATTGTATTAAGTCTCCCAGTCAAAACTTGTGCTTTGGAACTCTCAAAGGCATCGTTACAAATTTTGAAATGAGATCAGACGAAATTCCCGATTTTTGATTGGTCAATACGTTAGTGGAAACTTTCATATTATTGCGATAAACCCGCGTGGGCCTCTCGTACGATCCAATGATTTCGTATTCGTAACTCCAAAAATGTGGCCAAAACATAGACATACTGGAAAAGATAGTTTTCATGCACTTTTAACGTCTTCCAATCAGTAATTCAATCAATAAAAGGCAGACATGTTGGAAAAAGTGAGAGTTTCTTTCTAAGACTCGTGATGTATCGGTACTCTTCCCCCACTAGGTCCTCGTCCAGATAGCTTCTCAGATTAAAACTTGTAGAAAACCATTTAATATAGCTTGATGAAGGTCTTAGTCAGCAGGACGAAACTGTTAAGTTCACGTGAATATTTTCGTTGCTAAAACAAGATTTCATAGAATTTCGTGCGTTTATTTGTATTGGCGCTCTGTGCCTTGGTCCATAATGACTCTTCCTGTCAAAATGGCCGCTTTTAGACCCAGAGTTCAAAGATCAATCTGACTTTAATGGCCTGGCCGTACCTATCTGTACCTGGCCCACCATCAAGAATAACTGTAAAAATGTAAATATCGTTAAGGTACATCTTACGAACGTTGTCTGGATGAATGGCGTAGTTTGGTTTAAATTTCTGTACGGGAAATACTTCATACCTTGGATATGAGTTCATTCAATTCACTGATCCTGAGTGCCCCTGCTAAAGTAATTCTTCACGGCGAACATGCGGTCGTATACGGCAAGGTATGTTTTTGTACATTAATGCCTCGTTTCTTTTCATTCTGTTTGGTTGCAACTCGGTATTTTATAGTTAATTATGCGTAACTAAACGTACTCCCTCGGGGCAACCTCAATATAAAGGTCAGATGTATTGGATTGAATACCACAAGTAGTCTGACTAATTTTAGACAAATCTAAACGCTATTTTTGGCCACATGAACATGCTGAAGGGGTGCATGGAAGGACTCCATTGAAGGTCATAGAAAATGGTGCCCAGCAGGTGTACGAGAAACAATAAGGATCCCCTTGATTTGCCCTTCCCATTGGTCCCTGCTAAACGTATTCCCAAAGTTGAATTTTTTACTGAATTTGAACATTTCTGTGACATACAACTTCTTCTTCTTGCTCTATTTTTAAAAACTGTTTTAATGAGTTCAACCTTCAACTATGTTCAAGTTGGGAAAATATTATATTCATATAATCTAATTGCTGGGAAAGTTGCAATATTTAAGAAATTTAACAAACACACATGATTAAGTCTTCTATAGTGGTAAGTTGGATCAGATACTGAGCAGACTATGAGACTTTCATTGGCCCTTTTGAAGTTCCATGCTTTTCTGTTTTTATTTTATTTGCAATGTGGTATTTTTAAGGACATCCTTGGATCCCTAATGCATTGAATCTAGCTTAAACTTCTGTCTTAAATTTATGATTATTAGGTTGCACTTGCTGCTAGCCTTGGCCTCAGAACTACTTTATCATGGGAAAAATGTTGTGAGAACATTGTTGAATTACACCTGAATGATCTTGGATTCTTTTCATCATGGACAATTCCTCAACTTGAAAGTCTACCATCTTTTCCAAAAGGTATTTCAATATTTTATTTTACTATTATGCCAATACCTCCACTAAGTCTGTTATAATATATTAATTTCCCTCAAAGTTCCTGCTAGTGAGGTTGGTTTCTTTACAAGTCTAATTATAGTTAAGAATGTACATTTCAAATAATGTTACTGTGTATCAATAACATAGAAATGTGCTGAAGTATTTAATGACTAAGCTGCAGTCTTACCCATAATCAAAGCTATTACTATAATCCTATGCAATGCAGTAAAATGAGCAGAAAATACTTGCATGTTATATGAATTTAATCCATAACCAATTAGTTTAAAAACCACCACATAGGCCAAAGTTTAGCAACAGGTTGAACAATACTTTTGATTCAAATCATTCAAACCTCGTGTTAACAAATTGCATGATATGGTTTACGTGGTGGAATTCATTAAAACATTGTGAAAAGGGAATGATATTTGAGTTGGTACAATTTTAAGATAATTCCTGACCCAATTTCTCTTAGTTTTTCTTTTATAAGTGGAAACTGTTGACATATCATACCTGAAAAAGTGCAATAAAACTGCTTTAACTGTTTCCAGACAGTGGCGACCTCTTAATGTTTTGCAACAGCTTATTTGCAATGGGGGAGTGACCATCAGAAAAGAGTTGCCTACCAAGCTTTTGACTATTTATTGCCTCAACTATTAATGACTAAATCAAAACATCACATTTAAGGTTGGAATTGGAGTAAAAATGTAACTTGCTTTTTGCATTTATCTGAAAACTTTACCAGAAACCATTACTTTTCAAAACTATTACTTCAATCTCAGTCTCTCACACCCCATTCTTCTTTATAGCTACAGTACTTTTTTTGCAAATTTTATGGCAAATTCTTAACAATCGTCAATTTATCAATCAATACAAGACAGCAGGATAATTAGACTCAGTGACTAAACCTACATATACATGCCATTGCATTTTCTCCTTCTAAGAGATTTCTTGATTTCTTCAATCAAGTTTAAGTAAGCAGAACAAATTTTTAGCTTATATGGGAATGCTATAAAAATTGGTGGCAACTTGACATCCTGTGCACAGTATATCCTTGTTCATTTCAGGTGATTTTAAAGATACTGAAGCAGCTTCTACCAAAAATGTTTGTGCACTTAAAGTATTTCTTCAGGATAATAAGAAAGACATCTCTGACATTGCTTTCACTGCAACACTGGCATTTTTGTACCTCTACAAAGCTATTTATGGGAAAGCAGGAAGGTACATAATTTTTACCAGTAAAACAATGTTATGTTCATTTTTAGAATACTCTGATTGCCGTAATCAAAATTTTTGCAATCACCATATGCTGAAGACAGCTGTGAGAGGGACAAAGACTATGAGAATTTATTAAGCAAAATGTTTACTTACAAGTGACATTCCATGGCAGGATTTTGGTGATTGTTATGTTGACAAAAGTGACTGAATGTTTTTGCAAAATCATTTTCGACAATGAGGTTTCATGCTAATTATTCTTAAAAATATCAGTTAAAGTTGATCTCCACTAACTTAATGCACATTTTTGTAGTGTTTTGACACCTGTTCTAGAGTCTAGACTGTCCTTGTATTTTTTACCAAACACATTGGTAGTTGGAAAGTTGTTTCAGGACAATAATTTTTACCAATTATGATCTGGTGTTTGGGTTGGGATCTCCATCATAACTACACTGATCTAATTCATAAAACATTCCATTAAAAAAAAAACCCAACAAAAAAAAAACCCAGTTCTTATTTATTATTTTTCTTGTTTTGCCTTAGATTATGTCCAGGAAAATTTG
Organism: Heliopora coerulea; assembly: GCA_030142905.1. NCBI lineage: Eukaryota > Metazoa > Cnidaria > Anthozoa > Scleralcyonacea > Helioporidae > Heliopora > Heliopora coerulea. The sequence goes on along the minus strand of JASJOG010000108.1, from coordinate 105,287 downwards.
TGGTGAAGTCTGATATTCCTGTGGGGGCTGGACTGGGTTCTTCTGCTTCGTATTCAGTGGTGATTACCGCAGGCATTCTTATAACAGCTGGTGCAATCTCTACCTTGTCCATTTCAAAAAGTACAACAGAAAGTTGTTTGAGTGAAAAATGTATAGCAAGGACTGATTGTCTGAATTTGATTAACAAATGGTCATTTGAAGGAGAGAAGCTTATTCATGGTAACCCATCGGGAATAGACAACACAATGAGCACTTTTGGTATGTCAGCAGTGTTGTAGTACTGTAGTAAGAAGATGTTTGGTTTTGTAAGAATTTCTGTAATTTCAGTGATTATTGTTTTAACAGGTGGGTTTTTGGAATTTCAAAGTGGAAAAATGGAAAGTCTTGAAAGGTATGAGTTAAATGATGAATGAACAAACAAACGAACATACACTGGCAGTCAAAAAGAATCAATCACATTAAGATGTTACTTTCTGCTTACGTCGGCAGACAAGAAGCACATCATACACTAACAGACTTCAGGGTTATAGTAATGAATGTTTTGGATAGATTGAGATGTGTCCCATCATATTTGTAGAGATATTCTGTTTTTAAAGTATTTTATAGCAAATGCTAAATGAATTTCAAGGCTTACAAGAAAGGGTTGTTGGCCTGTCACAAATTGGAAGATACAGAATAATGGGTCCAAAGAGAAGAATGAGTTTGGAAGATCAAGGAAAAGTACTGGCATTATCCGAAGAAGGCTACACACAACGTGAAATTGCTGCTTGTGTGAGTCGTACTCAAAGCAGTGTCAGTGAAATCCTCAAGAAGAGACTCACTGGTAGTGTGAAAGATGCCAAGATCCCTGGACAGAAACAACAGACATCTGAGAGGGAGGACAGACTCATGGTAAGGAAAAGCAAGTCAAATCGCTACAAGACTGCACTGCAAATAAAAGCCGAGATGCTAACTGAACATGGTGTCAATATCTCAGTTTCCACCACCTAAAGAAGGCTTAGAGAGGCTGGTCTAAAGGGCTGCAAGCCCAGAAAGAGGCCTAGGCTTACTGCTCACCATAAGAAGTCTCGATTACAGTTTGCACAAGCACACAAAGATTGGATGGCTGGCAGTGGTCCCAAGTTATCTTCAGCGATGAATTAAGGTTTCTTCTTCATAGGAGTGATGGGCATGTGTATGTCAGAAGAATGGCTGGCAAAGCACTAAAGGAAAGCTGCATTCAGACAGCTGTCAAACATGGAGGTGGGGTCATCATGGTATGGGGCTGCATCAATGCAAGAGGTGTTGGCTGTCTTTCTAAGATAGATGGAAAGCTCAGTGGGGAACAATACATTGATCTCCTAGAAAATTTGCTTATTCCAACCACACACATGCTGACCATACCTGATGGTTGGATAATCCAGCAGGACAATGCAACTTGTCACACCTCCTGCCATGTCAAAGGATGGTTTAAGGAAGAGGGCATAACTGTTATAGAATGACCAGCACAGTCACCCGATCTCAACCCTATTAAGAATCTATGGGACCAACTTAAGACAATGGTCCAAGAGCAAAACTCCACCAATGTCACAGAACTTTGGAGTGCTGTAAAAGCTGCATGGCAAGGCTTTCCATTAGATAAGCTAATTATTTTAATAAATAGCATGCCTTGAAGGTGTAAAGCAGTGATCAAAGCTTGTGGAGGAGTCACTAAATATTAAGATTTGTTTTCTGTTTGTTTTTGGTGTAATTACTTGTCATGATAAGATTTGTTACAATGTTTATGGCATCACCATCTTTAGCTTCTGTGTGATCGATTCTTTTTGACCACCAGTGTATGAACAGACTAAAAGTAGTATGGCTGTTTTTAGCCCCATAGGACCAGATGAACATTGGTAACTGTCAGGCCTTTGTCCCACTGACATACTGTATGAGGACTGGGGTCACTGCCCAGGAATATTTTGATACTATATAAAGCAAAATAATGCATTTTAATTATGTGGCTAATTTTCAAAATAATAATTATATACTTATTATCAACTGATCAATTTGTGTTTTATGCACAATTTATGTTTCATCATTGTTCTATACTATTTCTCCTTCTCTTTATTTGGCCTTTCCCAATCACATCATCTGCTGCATTTTTCCCAAGTGTCCTATTTTTGTAATGCCACTGCAAACAAATAAATAACAAACAAAAATAAAAAGGAATAACCATTTGGGCCTGAATCATGACTTACAACATGTCTTTCTGACTGTAATATTTCTTCTCTGTATAAAATTGTCCAGGGGTCTAATGATGTCTTTAATGTACCTTCCAAAACAACAAAATCAGAAAACAGTCACCTAGAATGCTTAAACTTAATTTTTAATTGCCATTCACCTTAATTTTTTCAGGGTGCCTGAGTTGAACATTCTCCTGATAAATACCAACATTCCTCGCAGTACAAAGGCAATGGTTGGTGGACTGAAAACAAGATATGAACAGGTTGGTTGCTGCGTATGTCTGTCCTGTACAATGTAGTATTTACCAAAAGAGAGGATGCACTCCTTTTACATTTGAATATGTCAATGAGATGAAAAGTTGTCTATTCAATTTCTATCTTATGTAAATATGTTTATGAAGTTGGCAAGAATAACTTTTGTTTGTCAATATCTCATCTTTTACCAGAGATATTCCGGTTTGTGAAACATCTTAATTAGATGCGTTCATAATAAACTTCATACAGACTGAATAAAAGTCAAAAAGTGAGGAATATTTTCAGAAGGAAGCAGAAAGCATTAAAACATCGTATAAGTATGATAATAAACCAAATACACCAGCTTATGTTTATTTTGCCATTATCATGAAAACCATTTGGTGTCACCATTCCTCTTTCAGTATGCATAAAATTAAATTTGCTAGGTTCTCTTATATCAAACAGCTTGTTCTGCCATGCTGAGGTGGATTTTGAGGGGGGAATTAGAGGACTTGAGCCCCTGTTCATAGGTCAAAGTTATTAAATGACAACATTTTTTTTCCCTTCACATATCCATGACTGACCAGGAATTCGTGTTACTCAATCATAGTATATCGTAATAACCCCTATTGCTGGCGGGGTATAACAGTATGAAAAGCTGCCAAAATTGTAGTGAAGAGCATCTTAACCCTTTTGTTTACGACAGCTCAGAGAATTTTGACGAAGCTCTAACTCCAGAAACTTTTCTCTGACCAACCATGGGACAGGAAAAACTATGTGGCACACCCTTCATGTCCATCTATTGAGACATCAAAGTAAAGCGAGTAAGCAAAGATGAACACGATTCGACTCACGCTGCAAGTGCCACCTGGCTATAACACATTATTGCTTCCGTGACATGCTTAATACGCGAGTGTTTACTGGCATATTGCATTTTGCACGACGGTCATATGTGCTGGGGAGTGTATTTGTAGAATCAGGGTATGTGCACCTCGTCTTTCGACGCTTCACCACCGCTATGTATTTACTCCAGCTGATTTTGAAACTTGGATAGTTAAACTGAAGGGTCTACTTAGTCAACTTTCAACATTGGAATGAAAAGCTTTGTCTGTACTTATGCAATTCAGGATAAAACAACCTGTAAACTTTTCTTATTGATTTCTTAGATGCCTGGCGTTTATGAACCATTATTTACCGCAATGGGTGCGATGACCATGGAATGTAAACAGATATTAGGTCAACTCAGTAAGGACGGTCAATCTCAAGCTACTTCGTCCGGTATGAATGATTAATGCATTTTATTTCTGTTAAATATCCGCTTAATGCAGTACATGTTGAGTCTGTGACTGCAGATGTTTAGTAAGTTTAAATATAGGAACACATTTAGTAATCATTGAACGATTAATCTTGATTTCGAAGACGGGACCATGCACATTTTCACCTTCATTTACCCCCGCTCTGTGCTTCAGTCACTATTTCATGTGATATAGTACCCACTCTTTAGGTTGAGCGTCGTCCCCCTTGTTAAACCGAAAATTGCGGAATCGGATTAAAGCGATAGTGAAATAGAATATTTGTGTACTTGCTCTTTATGGTTTGGTTACTTAAGCAGTGTTGAAAACCTCGAGGAAACCTCACTGTCGAAATCATTAAATAGAGTGGTCGGTGACTTATTTAAAAGGTCCTCACAGAAGTTTTTGCACGTGTTCTTCACACCGTAAAATGTGACATTTTAGTGGAAAGATGACAACCACAGCTATTCACCATGGTGTGCTAGCCCATATTTCTAGACATTGAAAGCCTGATCTTCAAAATATCTTGGAAAGGCTTAGTCGTGTATATATAGGTCTTTATGCAGTGAAGTATTTGGGAATGCGCTCTTGAACATCCGTCAAATCGTTAAACGAATGTAAATCTTTCGTTCACACGGATATAAAAATTAACATGAAGTCGCAGACTTAATAAGCTGGCTGCCGTAAGTTCAAGATCTGCATGGGTAAGTTCGATTATCTGATGTTTTAGTAGTTATTTATTTTAATATTATGATATCTTAACTTTTAAAAATACTTATTTAAAAGGAGCTGATGAAAGAAAATATCGTTTCCAGAAACTTGAGGTGTGTCCTCCAAATTTCTTTGAATGTCTTTAAATTAGGAATAGTTCTCATAAATACTATCAGTGAGTGTGCTTAACACAGGAGATACTTTTTCTTACTTGAAGGAAAAATTGCGCGCTGGAACGTTTGGAAAATGAAATGAACAAATTTCTTAGACTATGTTGGAAGAGACGGCAATCTTAGATTTGAACCATCTAGTGTCACATTTTCCGTTGTTAATACATAATTTATAAGTTTATCTATTTTCCAATTTTTAGAAGCTAATTGATCTAAACCAGGAGCTTCTTAGAATTGTTGGCGTTAGCCATCCCACTGTAGATGAAGTTTGTAAAAAGACACTCGAGTTTGGACTTCATTCTAAACTTACTGGTGCTGGTGGTGGCGGTTGTGTTGTAACATTAATGAGTGAAGGTGAGATAAAGCGTTGTAACTGTTCTTTGTTAACGAACTGTTATAAAATGACCTTGCATTATCCGAAATGTTGTACCGTTCCAAGATAAAATTCGATCGTATTATTAACAGTATCAAAATTGCCGGTTACACCTGATAAAAGGAAAATCAATATAGAAAGCTTTAAAGAACATCCGATCGTATCAATCTGCCTCGAAGATTGGTCACTTCTGCGCACAAGCAAAAGGCCGTTACTTTTTGATGCATGTGCAGAATAAACTGAGTTTTAATTTACAATAAAATTTACCCTGTAATGTTTCTTTCTTCTCTCAAGCCGTGAAGTCAACTACCGTGAAGGAACTTTTTAAGGAACTGAAGAACCTAGGCTGTGATTGTTGGAAAACGAAATTAGGAGGAAGAGGAGTATTTCTTCATGAATGGAGCTAGCTAGGACGTAAGTCCTAGTTTACCGTAGATTTTTCATATAACGATTACTTTATATAGTGGTGGGATCGTTTTATTTGTAAAAACTCAGCTATAATACTGATGCAGAATATTTAATTTCGTCTTTCAAGTTACTTGTTAAATTTAATGCATGTGAATGGAAGAAAATTCAGTACATGATCAACCCACATTTTCGGTATTTTGGTAACGAATGAATACAAACTACAGGGATTCTCTAGAATTCTAGGCTATTTATTTATAGAACTGAATTGATTGAACTTTCTCGGAAGTAAGTGATAAATTTTTATCCCATAAATATTTAATTAATAATTTAAATCGCGTACTCTTCTAATCTCTGTTTATTAACGGTCGAATGATTTTGTGATCACATTGCCCTAGTCTTATGAATCCCGTTTGTAATTCTCCGATGATCAATTTACTTTCAGGCCAGAACGCGATACTTAGGGCAGCGCATGGCCGCATGGGGCTTATGCCGAGCCAAGTCCGTGAAAATAAAAAACGGAATTTCTTAAAACAATATATTTTTGTCTCCACAAACGTTAGCAGGTGATCTTCAGGGCCTCGTGTAAAATCTCTGGATACTTAAAAACACATTTCCCCTCCAAACCTCTTGTTCTTGGGTTCCTTTTCGGGTTTTTTGCGTCGCTTGATATATTTTGTATTGTATTTGAATAAAATTTTCGCTGAGGTTATGTGCGTTGTCATATAGACGTAAGAGTTAAAAGACAGTTAAAACTGTTAGAACTCGAGCGATTAAAAGGTTTCACTGCACGCATGCATGCATAAATATCTCACCATCTACTCCTCGTTCAGTTTAAAATGTCATTACGAACCGCAGAGCTCACATTATTATCTTCAAATTATGAGGTTCCATCTACAGATAATTTTTCGTGTGGTATTCGATCGTTGTCTGTCTTACTGACCAATTAATTATGAATTCGAACCACATCGACGTGATGCATAATATATGGTAGAATGCTTGGGTATTTTTCTCGTTAAATATTCTTTCGTTTGTTTCTGTCTAATGTTGCATGTTCTTGACCTCTTCTATGAGAAACCCAAGTCTACTCACACATGGTTCTCGTCAACAAAGCATCATGCTAAGGGTTTTTTTTTTATCTGGAATCATCGACCAATCTAGATAGTTCTTCTCTTCGCGTCTGGCCTTGTTTAAGATAATTTTTGGTTTCATATTACGTGTTTTATTCGTCGGTTTATACACCAACGAACTCACAACGGCAAAACTCTGTTTTTTCATTGTTGCGTCTGTCCTACAGTTTTAGAACTTTTTCAAGGTCGGTAGTCGATCGAGAGTCTCTGGAGGCTCTGTCAAAGGTGAAGGACATTAAATTAATCCTGCTGGAGTGTTTAAAACGTTTCCGTGCAAGTTATGCTGTCAGTCCGAGTGAACGGTTCGAGGTCAGTCTCTTCGAGTAGTAAACATGTTTCGTTTGCAGTCAATGCCAATGGTGAGGAATCACGAACTGTCAAGTATACAGAGGTAGGTGGAAGATCCTTCTTCCTCAGGGCGAGGAGAAAATGTAATCTGAATCCAAACTGAGTGAGATAAAACACAAACAAGGCGTTGTCAGTTGTTAGCCGAGGGAGACTAGCAATATTTTATTCCGTCTCAGACTGCGTAAATTGAGTTGACTATTTCAAAGAAACTTTCGCCTTTCCATGACGAAATGGAAGTGTTATTATTTCTCTTCCAGCGGTTCAGATGTAGGCTTCAGGAAAAAAAAATAGATATGTAGAAACAAACTTTGTCATTACCCTGATGTTGCTAACGTATTTCCATGATGTTTTATTGTTCTCATTATTTGTTCATTTCTTTTTGGTAATGAGAAATATCATTCAAGAACTTTTTTCGGGTAATGGATGACTAGACACGGCGCATCTACTAACTTTGGAAGAAATAGGCCACATCACATTGGCATACGAAATCAGCGTTAACAAGCAAACCTGTTTGAACTTTAGAAATTCCCAATATTATTTCACCAGAACTTCCTGATATTTCCAGTGACGTTTTCTGGGTCAAAAAGTAGCGATTTCAGTTAAAAGAAAGTGGAATTGTTCAGTTACTTCAAACCAAAATTATTTACTTGGCTTTCATGTGACGTGATGGTCATAAGAGTCATGTGACACAGCTGGGTATTCTTTATTCAGTAAGGGGCCGGTTAGCAGAGGAGATCCTGACTATGAAGTTGGTGTGACGATTGAATTGCAATTTCGTTTAACCTCAGTTTTTGAGATTTTCGGCCAAAGAGCTGGTCAACCGTGAACTCTGTCTGAAAGTCTGTTCCGGTGAAGAGTAGAACAAAGAAAAGATAACCATCACCTGAAAAGTTTTTGACGAGCCACAGGAAACAAAAGAAAGACGATATGCAGATAGTGAATCGAAATGGATATATGCTTATAACCTAGTTTTGCAAAGATAAACCATGTAGTACACGCTCATAGTATTTCAATATTTTCCTGGATAAACGCCGAAGAAAATTACATTTTCTTATATAAAGAAATCTCAAATTGTTTCAGATTTTGGGGGAAAAGGAATGACAAAAACAAACCTGTAGATCGCAAGTTAAACCGAACATTTCCGTCTTCTTAAAATTCCGCAACTCTGCTAAAAGTGGCGTTATTACAACGCTAAACTGTTCCAAAAAAGCTTATTAAAAAGCTTCAAAGTGAAATGATCTCTTCATCACACAGTTTCTTTGTCCGTATAACTTTATGATGAAAGTTTTTAAAAGAGGAAATATCGTATTTTTCTTGTAATGGAATAAAAAAAAACTCTTCTTCAACAACGTATTGAGTGAGGAAAGATTAAATCAAAGATTACTATGTATCAACAAGTTTATTTGATGGTTAGCAATAATATTTTCCAGCTAAATTTAGCTCGAATGACCCAGTACTACTTCACTCAAGAGTAAGATGACTGTAAGAGAGCAAATTCATTTGTGCATGAGATTGGTCTCCAAAACAGTTAGCGAAAAACAAGGGCATTTAAGTTTGACGTGAAGTGTTGTCGAAAAATTAAGTTGACTGTGATTGGCTTCGGAACTGCACACTTACAGAGAGCCCTGTGATTGGTCAGTCGCCCCACCCCTTCGTGGCCTTGGTTTCATTCCACACGCGACTGGTTGTGCACACGGCTTTGCATGATTGCAATGATCGGGGCGAGAAGGCATTCCAGAAAAACGTATTCTGGTTTTCAGAGCACTGTCGAGCGGCACTAGGTAAGGCGACATTGATGGGCCTTTTACCAGATGAGAAGTTAGTCTTATATCTATCGTACTTCTCGAATTTTTGAGTTGTTAAATGGACTCGTTCGCCCGTTGTACGCAAACAAGTGTATTTAATCGTGGAGAGGTATATGTGCCGCCTGCTTTTTTCCTTGTTTTGTGCCTTGACATATTGGACGGATCGACAACCTCTCCACACTGTAGATATACTGTCTTAATCTATCATTTTCATTTGGGCTTAGGGTATTAAATCTATTAGCGTTATCGACCAAATTGCTAGTCCTATTTGAAATAGATTCCATCCTCTGAATTGATTTGTTCATGCTAGGATTACAGTTCGAAGGTTTTACTCGAATCTTGTTTAGTTAGAATTCCTTGGCTGGTTAAGTATTGCAGTTTCAGTATATGTTCTAAAGTTCATTCTATTTTTTCTTGTCAAAGAGTTATCCTGCAGCAGACACTATGGGGGACTATATAGCTGATATGGACGGCGATGACAAATGGATGGAACAGTCTTCGGCCCGTTTATTTGAAAAATCTCGCATTAAAGTGCTTCAAGGTAGGCATAGTGCAAGCCTTTATTGTACGTCAATCCATTACAACAACATTTCTCGAGTGGCCCAGCTTGCCAAGATTGTTAATTGTCAGCTAAGGTAACGTTGAGATGTTTTGAAGGGCAGGTTGTCTTGTTGGCATGTATACGGTAGCAAACAATAATCTGCCTTCGATCTCTTGACTCTTAGCCGATATTTATCATAAGCTCAAGCAGTTTTTATTCAGTGTTGGCGTTAAGCACCAGGAATGCAGTATTTTGCATTAATTTCCAAGACGTAGTGTTCTTGTTGTTTATTTGACTTTTTAGGCGTAACCGTGTTTAATGAGTTTTAATCTATTAGACCTACGACGAAAGATCGTCAAAAGCATAAAAATACATACGTATTTTATTTATTTCCTGTATTATCTCGTTGACCCTTTGACGTTTTGAATATAAATAAAGAATCCTGTTGGCGTCCTTTACTCTAGTTTTAAATTAACGGTTATTACGTTTTTACCATTTTTGTAAAGACAACGGTTTCCCCAAATACCGCTCGTTGGTCCAAAGAGTAACAGTAAATTTCACACCGTATGACGTTATATTGGACCCAGAGTGGACTATATTTTCGCTTAAAATCAACCATTTTAGCATTAACATTTTCATGAAACCCTGAACATTGCCTCAAGTAATTTCATAGACAATTTTTGAATCCAATTCGAGCAAAGCTTTTCGAACTGGCTGTCTAAAAGAGTGAAGGACAGCAACAGTTCTTTGTAGGGCATGTCAAGGATTTTTAGCGGTGTGATTTCAGCCAGATTGCTAAAATAGTTGTCGATTAGTTGACGTGATCTGTTGGGTATACGTTAGTGAAATTTACATACATGTCCTCTTCAGTCTGATTTGCAGAGTATGTAAATTTCAGTTCATTTCCTGATATTTCTATCATCAGTGTTTATGGTACTCGTGTGAAATATGGACGCAGCTGTTTTTATTGCCAGAAATATTATCAAACAGTTATATGTTATTTCAAAACACTGATACAATTTCAAGAGCATTTGTACCAAAAATTCATGTTTTTCATGAAGATATGAAAAAATAAGCCAACAATCTACAATAACTTAATCAGAGAGCATAGTTCTTTTACCATGAGATCCTATTCTATGTATGACATGTTGTTTTACTGTGGGGATAAAAAAGTTTTTACTTTCAAGTCTCTTATGTGCCATTTTGCATAAATCTTTTGATGTAAGAACAGGAAAGTGTTGCACAACATTGAAGTATTGTTTTCCTGTATTCACCTACACAAGGAACCTGTTGCTTGAAACTACTGTATTTGTTAGATAGTTAATAAGTTTTTTCAGAATACATGTATTATTTTGTAGTATGATTATTGTCAGACAATAATGTGTTATATGACACAGCAAATGCCACAGGGGCTTATATTATTGTATACTTACATGTATATTTTGATGTTAGTACCTTCATTGTCAAAATAGTTTTATCTGTTTACAGGTCTAGACAAATTTATATGCATATCAGACATGTGACACAGACACAGTTGTTGTTTACTGCAAATTAGCAACCTATAACCTTGAACTTTATTAGACAGAATCTTGCAGTGTCCAAAACTGAAGACCATTTTGCTTTAATCTTATAACACTTAATGCTACCTTTGTTATGCCAGTTTGTGGGACTCTTAAATGTTTTATTCCATTTAAATGTATAAAATAGCAGAGTTCAGTAGTTTTTGTAGTCTTAAGGTTTTGTTATTTAAACAGTGTATTGCAACAGTTTGGAATACGAACCAAACTGAACTTGTTGTGTATGTTAAATGTTGGTTTCCCATTTTGGTATTTATAAGATATTGTAATGCAAACCTACCTTTGAAATTTTGTCTTTCAGATGAACGTGAACATGTTCAGAAAAAGACTTTTACAAAGTGGGTAAACTCACATTTGACTCGTGTTGGAGCAAGGGTGAATGAGCTTTATAAGGATTTGCAAGATGGACGGAAACTAATATTGCTGCTGGAAATATTATCAGGAGAGAAAATTGTGAGTTATTTTAAATTATTCATTGTCTTATCATGCAAAAGCTAAATTCAGTAAAATAATTAAAACCAAGCAAATTATTTTCAGACATTCAAAGTTATGTTCTCTGAGTTTGGATAGTTTTCATTTAGTGCAAAATTAGAGAAATCTTATAACCTTTATTTTCTGCTGATTTTATATATATAAGGCCAAGCCTGGCAAAGGCAGAATGAGAATCCATATGATGGAAAATGTTGAAAAAGCATTGCAGTTTTTAAAACATCAGAAGGTAAGGTAATCTTAGTGAGTTTTTTGCTCCCACCTCTTATTAGAGTAGTAGTAGAGTATCACATTATACTTCCTTTTTCTTAAGTTCATGTTACTGTATGCATTTAAAGATATGGGTTGATTAGTGCTTTTGTTGTAAACATTTCTTTGTTAAGTTAACTTATACATTGTCCTTTAGGTTCATTTAGAAAATATTGGTGCACAAGACATAGTGGATGGCAATTCAAGGTTAACATTAGGTTTAATTTGGACCATCATTCTTCGATTTCAAGTAAGTTTAATTCTTCTACAGGGCTCAAAATAGTGGGCTGCCAATGGCCAAATGCTGGTCAAATTTGAGGAATGGCAGACAAAAATAATTTTGAACTGCCAAATCACAAAAATAATGGCAGGCAAAATCATATAGAGTTGTTTTTCTTTATATGCTTATCTTATTTCTTTATTTATTGCTCCTCTTCTTAACATGTGATCTGAGTTAATAATGACTGTAAAAAACACACTGAAGTTTATTATAAATGAAATTTTCCTTGGACTTTACAGGTGTTTGTGCATGTTTATGTTCCTTGCTTTTTTCTTTTCACCATCCCGAGTGCAGGCCCATATGTGTAAAAATCTAGCAGTCTACTCTTATAGTAACCTGTCCATGACTTCATGTTAAGTCCACATAATGGTTTGGTTGATCTCAACATCAGAAAAGAAAATGGTTGAGTTCCTAGTTGAGTTCTGAAAAGAATTTATCTGCATTTTTTTATTGGTTAATTTGATTTTTTGACAGAGTTCATACCAGAGTTGACAGTCAATGAAGGACAAAATTAAAGAAATATATGTAGAAAAACACTCATTTCTTTGATGCTAATTAGTTCCATTTTTGGCAATTCAAATATAGAAATGGCAGGGTATAATTTATTTGACCTGCCAAAAAAATATTGAAATGTCAGGCCATAATTTTTTTCTATTTTAAGCACTGTTCTGTCATGTACAGCAATTACACATGGAATTTAATGTGAATGATCATTTGCATTTACAAGTGATGAGATCCCTTTTTGATGATGTGAAAGCTAATTATCAGTTTTTTTAGAATTACTTAGCAGTTTATTGTATGTTGGTCTGCATAGCTGCAAGGTCTTTGCTGATATTCTGTTATGCTTTCAGAAGCATTAAATCAACTGTATTACATACTTGTGCTTATTATTTGAGCCATAGTTTCTGCTGTTTCATTTTTCCTAAAATAGATTCAGGATATTTTCATTGAAAGTGACAGCAAAGAGAAACGTTCAGCTAAAGATGCATTACTACTCTGGTGTCAGTCAAAAACGTCTGGGTATGTACTGTTGTTTCATGATCAGGGTTCCACTTAACTGGTGGAAAGTGTACAATTGTGTTATTAGAAAGTGTACAATTGTGTTATTAGAAAGTGTATAATTGTGTTATTAGAAAGTGTATAATTGCAAGTTTATTTTGGTGATAAAATGCTGGGGGGGGGGGGGGAAGTGGTTGATTTTTCTAATTACTGGTGGTGATGGAAGTATAATTCTTTTATTTACTGATTATCTCTTGGCAATGACAGCCTTTGCTTAATCTTTGCATTTTAACCTCCAATGGCTTTCTTAGGCTGAATAAAATGTGGTAAAACGTGGAAGAAAATATAGAAGGTGACCATCAGGTTCAAATAGTTAACTAAAACTGGTATACCTGTACTTCATATGGTTCAAAAATGTAAATGCAATTTATTTACTGTACTTTTGCATATTTTTTTAGATATCGAAATGTTACAATTACAAATTTCACAACAAGCTGGTCTGATGGCTTGGCTTTCTGTGCAATCATTCATAAACACAGGTAAATATTGATTTATTTGCATTTAATATTAATTTTCTTAAACTCAGAAATTATATATTGTGTTTCCTTATTGTTTCTCTGTGTTTAACTCCTAGACCAGACCTAATTCAGTATGAAACATTAACAAAAAGCAGTGCACCTCAGAACCTTCAAACTGCCTTTGATGTCGCAGAGAGAGAGCTTGACATTGCCCCCCTCCTTGATGCATCTGGTAAGCCATTATGTTTTTGTTAAAATGAGTTTTAAAGACAAAAAGCATTTTGGAAGGTCAAAAATTGCTGGAAAAAATTGAATGAACCCAACAAAATGCTTGGCAGTTAATGGTACTGTGCAGTTAGCAAATGTGATGGAAATCATGAAAGTAGCATTGAGATCATAAAAGGGGAGAAAAATCTCTTTGTGTGAGGTTGATGTCCCATGCAACTTTGGTTGCTACATGTAACTCAAGATGGTACTGGTAAGCACTGAGGCTACATGCTAAAAATGCCAAGGGATTGAAGTCTGTTAAAAAAATGAGTAGAACTGTTTTGTTTTGTTCCCCTTTAGGCACTTGCAAAGAAATTGTTATGGTGTCGTAAGTCCTTTGTAAAATAAATTTTTTCATTATATTTGATGTGCAATTCTTTGTTTCGCTCTGCAGATGTGAATGTGGATTACCCTGATGAGAAGTCAATCATGACATATGTCGCTTCATATTATCACTATTTCTCAAAAATGAAAACAGTTGAAGTCAGTGGCTCCCGAATTGGAAAGGTTAGGTTCTAGAATTTAGAAATCATAATTGTAATTTTTATTATTATTGATAAAGTATTTCACAGATTGAATCACTGATATAACATTATCTTCTAGGTGATTGAAAAAGTGAGGGAGAACAATGAACTGGTCAAGGAGTATGAGATAAATGCTACCGATTTAATGAAGTGGATCCAGGTCACTACAGTCACCCTTCAGGAACATGATTTTGCTAACACTTTGGTGGGTGTACAGCAGCAAATGATGGAATTTAACCAATTCAGAACCCAAGAAAAACCACCAAGGTACAAAGTATTGAAAACAGGACTCATTTACAATTTTGCAAATTAGAATGGTATGACTGTGTAGCATTAACTGGCTGTATTCAATTGCTGATCATGCATGATTTAACTCAAGTACATATTAGATGCTTAAATTATGGAAGGAGTTTACAAATAATAAATGTTGTTGGCTTCATCAAAATGGGGATAATAAATGAAGTTTTCATGCAACAAATGTGTTCCTGAAATGCATTAGAAAAAGCAAGAACAGTTATACAATTCTTTTACTTACTTTATACGTATTGTGTGCACATTAGGGCATCCCTGGGTGTACATGAAAACTCATTTTAATTCTTTGTTTTTTGTTGTTTTTGAACCAGGTTTACTCAGAAAGGAAATTTGGAGGTACAAATGTTTATCTTAACCAGCAGCCTTAGAGAAAATCATCAAAAAATGTACAGTCCACCTGAAGGGAAAATGATCTCTGATATAAACAGGGTAAGCACTGAGGACCACAACCTTTTTAAAGTTTATTTAGTACTGGGTGTTCTTGCTATACTGATGATTAATAACACTCAAGATTGAAGTATGATATTTGTCTTTGTACAAATTTAAAGAATAGTAAGTGTACTTTATCTGGGTGCTACTGCTCAAACATTCAAAACAGTTTCTAAACATCCATTGGATTTGGTATTTCAGGCATGGGATGAACTTGAGAAAGCTGAGCATGAACGTGAAGTTGCACTCAGAGATGAATTGATCAGGTAAATAGTTTTTTAAAAAAGTTCATGGTCATTAACATACCATTACACTGTTCCTATGGTTCACATAACATGTAGTTATGTGTTCAAGGTTTTATGGTTAACATCAGGTATAGTTACATGTATGTGCTTAAAGTTGTATGAAGACTTGTGATATGCATACTTCTTTTCAAGTTGCATTATGATGTCAATTGAACTCCCAAGTGCATGGTTTTAAGGCTTCAAAAAGTCCATATTTGAGATCATTCAGAAGCCACCTTTCCTACTGAGTAAGAAATGAAGCTGGAAGATTTGAAATTTATCTTGCAATAAAAACCTTCCCAAATACTGTATAGAAATTAATAAACAGATTACATTTCAAAAATTATAAACTCTATCACACATTTGTACATTCTATGTACAATAAATATTCATTGGGTGAAGCTGCTTTCTTCCTTGGCAACTTCCACAAAACTGTCCATCATAGATGTCTTCAAGGCTGCAAGACCTTAGTGAGTGTCTTTCATGATACCATATTATGTTTAGCCCAGCCCTCCCATCTTCATTTGGTGCATTGAAGGGAGACGAATTGTATCTGTAACAGGGTATTTTACTTCTTTAACAATGATTGCAACGAACAATGAATACAGCAGTGATACATTTTTACAATGGTGGTACATATTGCAAGTGGTAGTCAGTTGCTAGATAATACATGTAGTGTAGTGTTGGTGGTTAATAGCTGATGATACATTGTTACAATGGTGGTACATATTGCAAGTGATAGTCAGTTCCTAGATACATGTAGTGTTGGTGGTTAATAGCTACTGATGATAACTGTTGTCTGACAGGACAACTTTGTGTAAAGTAAAAGAACTGTTGATGATGATCCTGACTTATTTCCCAAACTTTAGACAAGAAAAACTAGAAATGTTGGCCGAAAAGTTTGACAGAAAGGTAATAGTTTTGTGAACGAGAGTTGACTAACTTCGCAGAACTACTTTCACAATAAATTATGCTTTTTACTCCTGTCCACTACGTCAGGCACAAATGAGACAGCTGTGGTTAAAAGAGAACAAACGTTTGGTTTCACAAGACAACTTTGGGAATGATTTGGCTGCAGTTGAGGCTGCAATGAAGAAGCACGAGGCGATTGAATCAGATATTTTTGTAAGTTTAGCATTTCGTTCATCTGGATTTTGTAGAGAAATTAATTTGACATTTCCATTTTTATGAAAGGCTACCATGATAGCTACAAGCATTGTCTATTGAATGCAAACACTGTATACATGTTTTGTGGCGAAAAAAAAAAAAACAAACAAAAAACAAAACAAAGACGCTGTGTATTGTAGCCACATGAACACTGCGATATAAATTAAAACATTTCAGATTGACCATCTTACATGTAATGCCTCAATTTACCTGAAACATATACCTGACTACAATGTTTGCATTTAGGCCTATGAAGAACGTGTCAAGGCCTGTGTTGCAATTTCTCAGGAGCTGGAGAAGGAGGAGTACCATGACGTGCAAAGAATATTAGTGAAGTAAGTTGTAGAATGACTTGGGAAATCTCCATAGTGAGATTTAATTAATTGAGAGAAGGTTCTAAAGAAAGGATCTAGGTCGTATGCTTTGTGGAACACTGTACTGCTGAACATTTTGGAATGCAATCTGGTGAAGAGTAACTTGAAACGTGACGTTTTATTATAATCCAGTTTACAACTTCCACCTTCCAGGAAAGATGACATTTTAAAATCATGGAACGAACTGTTAGAACTTGTTGCTGCACGTCGTACTAGACTTGAAAAAGTTCTGAGACTCCAGAAAGTTTTCCAAGAAATGGTCAATGGTGTGGACTGGATGGATGAAATAAAGGTACGAAGTGTGTAACATTGACTGCAGTAGACTGAATGCTTTGTGTTGGTTCTTGAAACTACGAACATTAGCTCTGTAAACTCTTATTCTATAATGTTTTTAGGCAAGCTTGCTGTCCGAAGATTTTGGTCGCCACTTGTTAGACGTGGAGGATCTTCTTCAAAAACATAGTTTGATTGAAGCAGATATTGCTGCTCAAGAAGACAGGATCAAGGCAGCCGATGAGCAAGCTAATTTGTTTTTGGAAATGGAACCCGAAGTTGAAGGTGGAGTAAAACCTTTGCATAGTTTTTATGATCTCCTTACATAGATTTATGTAAATGTGTTAGTGAAGACAGGTTGTCCAGATTGTAGTCTTGAGAAAGACTGTTGATGACTGACGTTTCGACGTCCTCAGCGGTGGTCATCTTCAGACTCTTCTTTCGACTTTGAATACAAGAATTGCTTCCAAAGAGAGCGAGTTAACTTTGCAAAACTGGCCAAGCTGCACTTGGGGAATGATTACATAAATATCGTTTGATTTCCTTTCCAGGTGTGAGTATTGATAAAGATGAGATCAAGGAACACCAGGCAGAAATGGATTCCTCCTACAAAGAGCTGTTGCGTCTAGCTCAAGTTAGAAGAGCAAAATTAGAGGAATCTTTGGCACTACAGATGTTCTACCGTGATGTTGACGAAGAAGAGATCTGGATTTCAGAAAAAGACACATTCCTTTCGTCTACTGATTACGGCCATGATCTCAACACCACGATGCTATTGCTCAAGAAACATGAGGTAGGAGTAATGGCGAGATAAAACATAAGTAAATGTTACGAAGACAAACATTTTAGCAATACGTTTACTCTCGGGAGCAATTGCCTTGTAATTTGCTGGCCACACAATTTGAAAATTTTCTTAAAATTATAATGTATTGGGTAGGCTTCGATCAGAAAGCAACTTCACGCAAGCCGTACATTTTAAGTTGTAGATGATTAAATGTATCCCTCAGTTGGTTTAAAAAGTGGCAAGGGCTGAACTGGGTTGAATTTCTATTTGAAAAGGCAGTGGAAGATGAACTAGCAGGTCGTGAGGCCGAGGTGGAGCAAGTGAAAAGGACTGGTGAACAGATGGTAGAGAACGGTCACTATGCATCTGACACCATTACGTCTCGTCTGACAAACGTGGACAATAAGTGGGCGTCTGCAAGAGATAGCGCTGCTTATCGCAAGAGGAAGTTACAAGATAGTCTGAGTGTTCAGCAGGTGAGTGAAAAGATAGTTGGTACTTCATGTTAGGTTTGGTTAGGTCGGTCAGATGTTGTTTAGGTGTGGTTAGTCATTTATTTAATAATTGTGGAACCTTTTTTGTATCCTGCACACGTTACTTTTTCGTTAGGTGATGAATTTTGGGCTTTTTTCGATTATTAAACTTAATTACTTAATCTTCACAGAGGAAAAAATTGTGAGTGTAAATTTAGCCGAAATACTACGCGAACCAAAATTAGTCATCCATGTAGAAATTGTCTGACATAGTACATAAATTTAGTTGGTATTGGCCAATACTGATGTCTTGGAAAATCTGTCTTCTGATATTTTTGCAAGGTGTTGTGGTTTCTAAATGTAATGAATCACTTTAAAATGTACAAACCGCCACCTTTCCCTTACTGTGGTCTATTACCTCTAAAATTAGTTAGTTTTAGGTTTATAGTAAATCATTTGCCTCGTGCATTATATTCTCAGTTTGTTCTATATTCATGCTGTGTGGTTACTTCCCCTGGTACTGCCAATTTATTACTGTTTGGTTTACATTTATCACTTTCTCTCTAGTTCATTGCCGATTACAACGATATTATCTCATGGATGAACTTAGCCGAAAGGATGGCGACAAACGACGACTATGGCTATGACGAAGACAGCGTAAGAAGCTTGCTTAAAAAACACGAGGTGTGTGTTCAGCTTAGTTACTCTTCACGTAACTTCAACCAGCTATTTTTCTTAAGACGTGTTCAGCCTGAACGCTGTGGTTTCGTACAAACTCCATTTTCGTGTTTCCTTTCGTGCGTGCGTTGAAAGAAACTCTCGCACCTTTTGGCAAAGAAGCTAAATTTTGAACATTAATGGTATAGGATTATCTTACTGTTAATAATATCGGAGTATTAACAATATATATCTCTACTAGTCGGAAGCTTTTATGGTCGTCGAGCTTATGCTCATAAACGCGTCTTTGCGGTCTAAGAAACAAGATACATGGACAACAAGCCGTTATTGACGATCTCGTGGAAAGTTTTGACCACAGTGTTGAACAGCGTTTTCTCTCAGTTCAAAAATAAACCGGCATTTACCGAACAATAATTTTATGATTCAATGTTTGAATATTTCAGTTATTGGAAGAGGAAATTGACTCATATGCCGTTCCTATTAAATCACTGCACGATCAAGTGGACCAGACACTCGGAGATGAGGTAGGTTGTTTCTGCTTGGAAATAATTGTGGCTTTTATAAGCACAAAGTAGATAGAAAAGAAAGATATTGCAGTTTATATAACGATGTAAACTGCGTAAAGAAGGTGTTCGCAGTATGAGTTACGTAAAATATTCGATTCATGCTCTTTCCATTTCTATCTGTTCTACCCTCTTTCTTTTCTCCCTATATTACCCCTATGTTAGTTCGTCTCCTGATCTCACTTTTCCCCATTTCCCTCGCCTGTCGTCACTGTCATCACTGTCGTCCTTCTCTTTCCAGTTAACCTTATAAACTCGTACCCCTCTTATACTTCCATTACTCCCTTTTTCCTGTCTCCCTATTCAATCTCGCTGCTTTTTTCACCTTCCCATCTTTTTCCTCATTCTCCTCTTCTTCCTCATTTCCCTCTTCTTCCTCATTTCCCTCTTCTTCTTCATTCCCCTCTTCTTCCTCATTCCCCTCTTCTTCCTCATTCCCCTCTTCTTCATACTCCACTTCTGGACCTTCACTTTGCCTCGAATCTTCCACATCTCTCACCCTCAACCACCTTTTATCCCCATATATCTAACATCTCCTGTCCTCGTTCTTCTTGGACCATTTTCTCTCCTCTGTTTCTAAGTACATGGATATAGTGGAATACGAATGAACTAGGAAACCATTTTTTATTATGTAAACGTCAAATGCCAGGTTTCTGTTACAGGACAAAACCTCTCCAGAAGTCGTGGACAGATGTCGAACGTAAGCAGTGCAATCTCACACGTTCTTACATCATTTTTGTTGCTTTTTTTGTCGAGGAATATGTAATGTCGTTTTCTTTTCACGTTTTTATTTGTATAGGGTCGACGAACGTTATGAAAATCTCAGAGATCTTGCCGCTCAACGGAGGAAGAAGCTGCTTGAAGCCCTCGCTCAATTCCAGCTAAACAGAGAAGCGTACGTTGTGGACACTTGGATTACGGAGAGGGTAAGTCCAGTGATGAACGTCCATTATCAAGTAGATCAAAGTTACCAAATGTCACACTGCTTTGAGGCCGTTTTTACTGGAAGGTTTATTTTTTTTGTCAGAAGTATGCTGTTTGCTTATTTCCGTGAAATCTCATACTTATTAGGAGAAACGCTTGGATACTGCTCTTAGGGTGGATCGAACTATGGATTTGGAGGAGTGTCACGTTATTCAACAACGAATTGATAACTTCACCACGGTATGAAGTTTTGGCTCCTGTCTTTGGTTGACAGTTGTTTTTCGTTGACTTACTCCTAGTTTGACTGGTTATTAGGAATGCAGCGGTAACGAAGAACGTTTAGGCAAGGTCAACGAACTTGGCAGTCAGCTGGTGGAGAAAGGACATCCCAACGCTGCGGAAATTCAAAAGACTACAGAAAAGGTTAATTCAAGGTAAAGTTTACATGGGCCGCACACGTACGTTTAAGTCAAATGTTATTTTGTCTGGCATTTTCTTGTGTAAAGAAATATAAGTTGAAAAGTGAACCTAAACCCGTATTTACTTAGTCATTTACTGGTAACTCACTGATTTTTACTTGGCAGATGGGTTGAACTGCAAGAAGGGCTGGATACCAGGAAGAAAGAACTGGATGATGCGATTAGACTTCAGACATTCTACGTAGAAACTACCGAAACAAAAGTAAGCATGTTTAAAATCACTTTACATTTATTAGAATTTAAAAAAAACTTTTACAGTTGATGAGAGAAGCTTGACTAAAATTATTATATATAAATTAAAAATTATTTTATGTAAACAAACCAATGATACTGTGTTATATCACTATATATTTCAGTATTGTTGTTGAAATAATGTTTTTTCCTTTCTTTCTTGTATTTCAGACGTGGATTCAAGAGAAAAAGAGCGTGCTTGCGACCGTGCAAGAAGTTGAGACAAAGGATTTATCAAGTGTGATCACGGTTCAAAGACGACTGAACGTAATCCAGAGAGATCTTGGTGCTCTGGAAGATAAGGTTCAATTTCTTGCTTAATTTCAGACAATCCTATCTCTTTCTGGATTAAATAACCACTAACTTGTAAATAATTAACTCGTTTAATTACAAGCATGTGGGGTTTCGGTTTTCGTTGTGTCTGGGATCCCATCTGGTTTTAGTGTGGACACCAAATTAGTTGTGTATATTATATTTTGATAGGTTGGTGAACTGAAGAAAGAAGCTGCGGAACTTTCAGAGAAACATCCAGAGGTAGTAACGGTTGAACTATTGTACAGTGTACTCGGTGAAATATTCACCGACCACTCCACAGCCTAGTGTTTATTGCTGTTAATTTTATGTCGTCTTATTATAATTCTAGGAAGCGGATACCATAAATGAGAGAATTGATACTGTTACGCAGACATGGGAGGACTTACAGTGCAGTGTTAGTACAATGTCGTTGATTAAATACCCGAGGAAATATTGGAGAGTCAATTAAGTTACCCTCAGGACTGAGCTTTATTCTTATTTTGCAGGTTGAGAAACGGGACGAAGAATTGAAAGAATCTGGCGAACTTCAAAAATTTGTCATCGACCTTGATGACTTTCACCAATGGTTGGTAACGTCGTCTTATTACAGTTACACTGAATCCAGTATATACTGAACTGTGTAAATTGGAAGATCTCTTGTAGTCTCTGATCTTAAAGGCTGTTTTCCAAGAATGTGAATTTTATCGCACGAATGGACACGTTTCTTTAACTCATAAATTTAATAGGTTTCTCAGCAGTTACATTTGACAGCTCATGTGACAAAAAAAGTCGCTGTGTGCAATAAAATTAGCGTAGTGAAAACAGCCTTGACCGTACGACTATGGCCTCCCACTGTTCATCCTGATGTATACGATTTACTCAAAAATTGGAAACGAATCGTGAGCAGGAGTAGTGCTGTCGAGAGGTGATCCCATACATCAAGGGTAAAAATCACATGTGGCAATAAAGTGTACAGATAATGACAAGGAAGCGAGGTGGATAGGCCTGAACACAACCATCTTACAACGGATGTTCTCTCGGTTCTTTCTCTGAGAGAAATTTTATTTCTCAACGACATAATTTGTCTTTTCTCAGGTTACGTGATACTCAACAAGAATGTGCTAAGGAAGATGTTGCCAACAGCTTGCCCGAGGCGGAGGACATGTTGAAAGCTCACGAAGATATGAAGGTAGGCGGGTAGGTGTGTGAGAGGAAGGGCCGAGATGGTAAAGCTCTTCTTAGTAGGATTTGGATATTGTAACAACAGGTCAAAATTGCAAACTTCTTTTTCCATCAAAGTTTAAATGTTGACCAAAGTACATACCAAGTTTTGTTCAGAAAACTGGAATAATTCTGAAGCTAGATGAGGCATTCGATTGAACCTCTTTTTAGTTAATTTGATACAAAGTATCTGGGACTTTTGAGGATTGAAAATTTAGCACCTCGACTTCGGTATATAAATCTATCGTTAGCTACGCGACGTCCCATACTGAATTTCCAGTGGTCAAAACTTGTTTAAGTGCCTTTCCATTGATGTTCTGTCGTTTTTATAGAACGAGATCGATGCTCGTGAACCAACTTTTGAGAACTTGATAAACGAAGGACCTAAATGGGTACAAGACGAGTCTGATCTACAACAGCAGTCTCTGAAAGAACAATTGGACAGTATTGAAGCTGGTTGGAAGGATTTACACGAATTGTGGGATACCAGACAGAAGCAACTGTTGCAGAGCTTAAATTATCAGGTTGGACATTCTAATTACGATTTTTCGGTCCTCCAAAACTTAGTCTAACCCCTAGTTAGCCCGGCTTAGTCCTTCTCCCAGACTGTTTGTAGCCGTTATGGTTGTTTTTCTGCTTTAACCGAATTATGACAATGTGGTCGAGACTTAGACTGTAACTGACATTTTTTATGTCATCCAGTAACAGTTTACCTATGCACGAACGCAACAATCCTTTCTTCTCCTGCCGTACTTTCCAATTGTTTATTCAGCTTTTTACAAGAGATGCAAAACAAGCTGACTCATTACTGGGAAAACAAGAACTGTTTTTGTCCAAAGATGAGAACCCGGTAAGTTTGTTAACTGAAACTATGGTTTCCTTTATTGTTCATGTCCTTCCGTTTCCATGCCCTTCGTACGTTTTGTTTATCATTTATATTCTTTCTAAACCTCCCTGTCGTTCTGGTACTTTTTATGTCGTTTTCTTATCTTTCATGCCCCCTTTTTTGTTCTTTGTCTCCATTCTTTATGCTTAATGACATTGTCTCTTTCAACATGTCCTTAAATTCTTTGCCCCTATCTCCATTCCCCCCTCTCAGGCCACTGTAGAAGCTGTCAAAGATGCCATCAAGAAACACGAAGAATTCAACAAAAAGCTTGACGCTAATGATGAAAAAGTGAATGCCGTCATAGATTTTGCTAATCGATTGGCGAATAATAACCATTATGCCTCAGAAAAAATTCAAGATAAAGCTCATGATATTGACGAAAGGTTAGTTATGTGGCTTACCCCTTATTTGTCAGTTCAGCTGCTCATGGTTTCGCTTTTGTTTCCAGACGAAAAAATAACCGTGTCGCATCTGAAAACGCACTCGCCCGTTTGAGAGATCTTCTGGAGTTGAAGGAGTTTAATCAAGATGCAGACGAGGTGAATTTTTCTTGTCTTTCTTCCCTTCCTTTCTTCTCTTCCTCTCGTTTGTTTGGTTTGTTTCGTTCGGGTACAATTGCAGTTTAGCGGAAGACACCAATAGGACACTGACCGTACTGCGGGCTCTGTACGCCTATCACGAACGCTAACCCAAACCGGACGGCGACATACTGTGATGTCCGCTAAACTGTAGTCTAGCTATTCATTCGTTTGGTTTCTTTCGGTTAGCCCGTTTTTGTCGTTCAAGAATATCATAATTTTGTGTTGTACTCACAGACACTTGGTATATTCTGATTTTTTCCTGTCCAGATGTACGATTGGCTGTTAGAGAAACACCAAGGTGCTTCTGAAGAAATCACTGACCTTAGTAACATCCGTGGAAAGTATCAACGACATCAAGCATTTGAAGCAGAACTCGCTGCTAGCAAAGATCGACTGGACCAGATCAAAGAGGTGAAATAATGATCATTTGCCACTTTAACCCAGTTATTCCTTTTCCTCTTTCATTAAATGTATTAAAAAGTTGCTTCCTCAATCTAGACTGGTGATAATCTGATGTCTGAAAAACCAGAAACAGAACCTGAGGTAAAACCACGCATCGAAAAATTAGACCAAATGTGGGACGAAGTAGCTGAACTGTGCAAGAACAAAGGAAAGAAGATTTCTGCCGCTCACAAGGGCGAGGAGTTTAAGACAGACGTACAAAACATGACAACATGGGTCCAAGAATGCGAAACATCGGTGGTAACAACAGAAAAAGCTACAGACCTGATCACGGCTACCAAACTATATCAAAAACACAAGGTCAGTTTGAGTATGTTGTCATTCGTGGATACATGTTTTATGCATGAAGACATACGAAACTGAAGCATCCATCTTGCCAAACAATGCAGCGTGTGGAGTAACTTGAGTAACTAAGGGCTTTCGTCCTGCAGAACAGTGCAGGATGCGATAGAAGCTAGAGTAATCGAAGTCTTTTTTCTGGCAAAACAGTGCTGAATAAGTTACTAGCTAGAGCAGTTGGGGTCTTCCGTCCTGGAGAACAATGTTGAATGCGATGGGAGCTAGAGAAATCGTGGTCTTCCGTCTTGCAGAACAGTGATGAATACGGTATAGCTGGAGTAACTGAGGTCCTTCGTCCTGCAGAGTATGGTGGGAGCTAGACTAAGGTCTTAGTAAACTAGTTTCTTGATTAAAGATGAATGATTAAAGAACCGCTTTGTCCGGTGCTTAGTTTGTATATCCGATTACCAAACACTGAGAAATATGTTGAAAAAAATACAAGCTTTTATATTTTTTATCTTCAAATGGTAACGGAGGTCTTAATAACTTTTCCTATTTAAGACGTTGGAGAAGGAGATCCTCACAAAGCGACAGCGGCTGCAGGAATTAAGCAACGAACCGGACATGGTAGACGCCGGCATGATTGAGCCAGAAATTGTGGCTTCGAAGAAGGAAGAACTTGAAGCGAGGTAATGACTTGCCTTTGAGAGCTAAATTCTTTAATGCCTTTATTTTTATTTATGCTGGATAACCCTATCAGCTTGGATAACCCTAGAAGTCCAATAAGGGCCACCCCTCAATGGGTCCAGTGTTACTACAGGAGGAAACTGGAGTACCCGGAGAAAGCCTGCGATACTTGGTAGAGACAAACTGTGTACAAGGTAATTTTAATCAGATAACCGCACGGAGCCGGAATCGAACCCTAGTCACAGTGGTGAGAGACACGTGCACTATCACTGTGCCACCAGCGCCCCAATGAGTATAGGCTTATAAATGGAATGTTTTTAAACTTGCTACTTTCAGCGACTTGGAAACCCAAAACATATCGTTTGCTTTGGTTAAGTGAATAAAATTGTATTTGTTTATTCTAAGCTTTGATGCGTTGGAAGGTCCCCTTAGTTCTCGAAGCAAAGAACTTGAAGATCAAGTGAAATTCTTCCAGTTTAACCGAGATGTTGACGATGAACTGGTAAGCAAGTAAAGTTTGTTTTGTTTAAAGAATATTCCCTCACGACATGATGTTTTAAAAATTTCTTTCTTTCCAGGAGTGGATTAGAGAAAAAGAACCTCAAGTGAAGACAACGAATTATGGCTCTGATTTGTTTGAAGTCCAACGGCTTCAAAAGAAACATCAAGTAAATGCACGTTTTTCTGTTGTTCAGTAGGTAGAAAGAAATTATTTTAAATGACAAGTTAGCTTACCGAATATCAGAAAGCAACAAACTGGTCTTCCTGGCAATGTCCGACTCTTCGTTGAAACTGTACTGTGGATTTTCAAGTACAAAAATTATACGTTGTGGGAACTTAAAAAGGTTCAGCAGGGGTTTAGATTTCTGTTGTCTCAATTTATTTGGTGTTTTAATGTTTGCGTTCGTGTAAGTATGTATAACAAGAAGTTTCGTTTGATTTATATATATATATATAGTTATATATATATATATATATATAACTGCAGACGGAACCGTTTCGGCCTACTGATCCTCATCAGTGTAGTGCTGACGAGCAGGATGGAGAAGCCTACATTATATAGGCAACTCAAATGTTCCTTACTTGTGGTACATCTAAGCCATGCCAGAGTGCTCTAACTAGAGACTAGTGAGCATGCGCAAATTCGCTAACGGCATGACTCATCCTGTAGAGTGCTCAATATGAACCAAGAGGCCATAGAGCGGTATTATCAATCAAAGTATATATATATATATATATATATATATACATACATACATACATAGACATATACACACAGCAAATTGCAATAATTATGGCACAAAACATATCAACATATAAACATATCAAGACCATTGTATCTTCATTTTATTCTCACTTCGACGGTCAGTGAAGGTATGCTACGTGTTTTTTGGTACATTCGTTGGCCAAACTAGTGTATTAAGTAATGTTTAAAAAACGAGCAGGAGTGCTTTGTCGGATATAAAGCACGAGGCGGAAACCGAGTGTTTTGGGTCCGATAAAGCACGTCCTGCGAGTTTTTTCAACGGCTTAAAAAACGAACGTTTTATACGCTAATTCCTTACGTAAGGCTAAAAATATTGAGGAAAATTTGAAGAGAAATTTAGGATAAAGTCACACGTGTCTTTATCACATATAAAGACACGACATGGTTATGATTTTCTTTTGTATTTTCCTCATGAACTCTTAATGAGTTTTTTAAGGTTGATTAAAGTATTCACAGTTACAGATTTACCAATACATGCTTTTTTACGATATGTTTAGGTTTCCCAAAATTTATGCGATTTGCTGTATATATATATATATATATATTCATATATATATATATATATATATATATATATATAGTGCTATTGATAATGTTTTTCGTTTGCACATTCGTACTTGTTTGTGTGTGTCAGTGTCTACGCTCATTTATGTGAATCGTAAGCCTGTTAATTTCTGTATACCAGCCTGTAGTTGTGTTAGGTGGTCATGGTGCGATAACTCGTCTGACCATCTAGATTAAATATTGATTTCTTTTTTCTCTTAACGTAACAGAATCTTCGTGCGGAGATCGACATCCACCAAACACAGAAAGATGCCTTAGTTAAACAGGGAGAAGACATGATTGCCAACGAACATCCAGAGTCCGACGTTGTACAACAACGGATAGACGAGCTGGAACAAAACTGGGACAATCTCAAAGATTTGTCTGATAGATACCGAACCCAACTGGAAACGTCAGCCCAAGCTAAACAGGTAACAACTGTGGAAATAGTTGTCCTATTTAAAGAATGTGTGGTCTTGCCGTATATCTTAGCGCAAGAAGTCAGTACTACCCCAAACCTATGTACTAAAAGTTTTGTAAATGTCCCAGTATTTTCTTATATTCTCCTATTGTTCTGTTTAGTACTACTACGATGTGTCGGAGGCGGAGGCTTGGATGAGTGAGCAAGAACTGTACATGATGGGAGATGACCGCGGAAAAGACGAACAGAGTGCTGGTCAACTCATGAAAAAGCACGATACTATCGAGGCGGCCATCGCTGATTATGCTGAAACAGTGAATGAGCTTGGCGAACGAGCACAGTCTCTTACGGACAGTGGTCATCCTGAGAGGTGAGTTCGGTTGACCTTTCGGGTTTTGCTCAGCAATATAAAATATTTATCTTACTATAAGCCTTAGTTATCCTAGTTATCCTTAGTAATCCTTGTTGTTCTAGTAATCCCTAGTAATCCTGGTTATTCTAGTTATCCCTAGTAATCTAGCTATCCTTTGTAATCTAGTTATCCTTAGTAATCCTGGTTATTCTAGTCACCCTTAGTAATCTAGTTATCTCTATGCAGATGGTAATCTAGTTACCCCGGATGCAGACACGTTCAAGGTAGGTTACAAAAATGTTCCGACAAATGTGCTAAAGATTTTCATTTCTCTGGATTCCGATATCATTGCTTGGGTCCGGATCCAGGTGTGCTTGGGTCCCAATTCATGTCAGAGTGCACCCATTGAGAGCCCCTGGCATAGTCCAATGAGAATGACCTTACGAACATAGTTGATTAATGAAATATTCAACAATTATTCACCATGACTGAAGTGAATAGAAGTGGACATTTACCTCACCGAGAAATAAGAATCAGTAATTGCTCAGTTGAATGTCAAAAAGACATGCTTTTTTCCAAAGTAATATATTTTGTTGATCTTACTGTCGAGTTGATAACAGCGAATTTATGGTGACATCTTTAACAACAAAAACTGAAAGATCGGGTTTAAGTATAGGATATACTATATAAAGGTTACTAGAATAACTGAATTACAAAGCATGACAAGAATTACTCAGGATGACTAGATTACGAGGGATAACTAGAATGACCAGAATTCCGAAGGATTACTGGATTACTAGGAATAACTAGAATAACTAGGATTACTAAAGATAACTAGATTACTAGGGGTAACTAGA
This sequence comes from Heliopora coerulea, assembly GCA_030142905.1. Lineage (NCBI taxonomy): Eukaryota > Metazoa > Cnidaria > Anthozoa > Scleralcyonacea > Helioporidae > Heliopora > Heliopora coerulea. The sequence continues at coordinate 76,347 of JASJOG010000108.1, read as the reverse complement.
AAACCCAGAATTACAAAGGGTTACTTGATTACTAGGAATGACTAGAATAACCAGGATTACTAAGGATAACTAGATTACTAAGGATAACTAGATTACCAGGGAAAACCAGAATAACCAGGACTACTAAGGATAACCAGAATAACCAGGGTTACTTAGGATAACTAGATTGCAAGGGACAACTGGAATAACCAGGATTACGTGGGATAACTAGGATTACTTAGGATAACTAGGAGAACTAGGCTTAGTGGGACAAATATTGTATATTGGTGAGCGAAACACAAAAGGTCAACCGTGAGTTCTTCTTACGTGGCAGTCGACGAAACGCTGCACGTTCTAAATTGCAAAAAACTGTGATAGAAAAGTAACCTAAGTTTCCTGACTCCTTTTGCCGCTTGACATTTTGAACTGCGATAGTCCGGGGCAGGCTACCATTAGGCTCTTCTGCATACTCTGGGAAAGAAGTTTTACTGAATTTCCTTCCGTCCTTAGTGAAACTATCAAAGTACGACAGTCACAGCTTGAAAAATTGTACGCTGGCTTGAAAGATTTAGCAGAAGAAAGACGAGGAAAGTTGGATGAGACTTACAAGTTATATTTGTTGATCAGAGAAGTAAGTGTTTCAAGCTTTTTTGAAAACGCTTTGTAATATCATTAAGTGTTACCAGTTGCGATGAACCCTCCAACTCCGTTGGAAATTAAAACTGCTGAACTCATTCTTATATCATAATGCTGACAAGTAAAGCTTTCGTCCTGTTTTATCCTGTCGTGTCTTCTATCCTGGAAAAATTTAAAATCTTTTTTTCAATACGCAGTCTTGACTTTTGCTTGAATCATTGTAGGTCGATGACCTGGAACAATGGATCGCAGATCGCGAAGTGATCGCCAGGTCTCAGGACTGTGGTCAAGATTTAGAGCAATGTGAGGTACAACATTTTGCTTAAGAATATTTTGAATTAAGCGTTTCGAGGATTGAAATTTAAATAAAGCATTTAGTTGAAAACTCAGGTTGCAGACTTTCCCTTACTGTGCGTTACTGCCTTGTTTTACCATCATTTCCCCAAAAATACAGTTTAGTTTTATTTTCTTTGTTATAAACACAAAAGTACGATGTCATTTCGTAATAAGTCCAAGCCCTTTTCGCAGACTGCATGGTAGGTCTTTGGACACTGGATTTACGCATGAATTATGTGCTCTGGAGTTTCGTACCTGTAAAACTTCAATACTAACTTGGCAGCTTCAATCTCATTGTATCTTTCAGTTCTGTGGTTTACCGTATTATGAAATTAACACTTTAATGTTTTGGGGTTTTTTTTTGTTTTTCTCATTTCAAGATGTTGATGCAGAAATTCGAAGCCTTCAAACGAGATACGACAAACATTGGTAATGAACGGCTGGCAGCGACCAACGAGGTTTGTGACCAGCTGATTGGCACTGGGCATTCGGACGCCGCCACCATTGCACAACATAAAGATAATGTCAATGAAGCATGGGCCAATCTCTTGGAGCTTATGAAGACCAGGTTGCAGGTAGGGGAGAGTATCCAGCACTTGAATGTGTTCAATTTTGATCTATAGATTACAAGGAAAATTTTAGCTTTCAAGTGATGGGTTAAAACTAGATGAGACTAAGGTATGTGAAACGGAAATATGGTTCCCTCACGTATCTAGATTATTAGTCGTTGTTAATAACAAAACACACTGAAGTCCAAATTACTTGCTTAGCACAGGTACTCGATGCTTGATTTTTTTTTCTCCTGCAGTTACTGGAAGCTGCCAAGCAACTGCACATGTATAACAGCCACGCCAAAGAAGTTCTCGGAATGATTCAAGTATGTGATGTAGTCCGTGCACAATTTATTCAGTTTTCCCCTAGGAACGACGCTTTGAAACAAGTGGTATTTAAAATGGCCATTCTTTCTCTATCTCTGCAGGAAAAAGAAAGTCAAATGCCTGAAGATCTTGGGAAAGACATCAACAGCGTGGATCGTTTAAAACGGTTACACGAAACTTTTGAGGCTGATCTTGCTCCGCTTGAGAAGCATGTAAGTACTTGAAACAGACTGACTTAAGAAATCTGGACTACTCAGTAGACTCATACAACAGTAAAGGATAATGAAGAAAAGTACATATTCTCCAAATGTTTCCTGACTCGGTTGACTTACTTAAACACTCAATTAAGATTGCCTTACGTTTTGTGATTAGGTCAACTCTGTTCAGGAAGAGTCAGCTGAGCTGCAAGGTGCATATGCTGGTGACAAGCAGGACGAAATTAAACAAACAGAAAAGGAGGTTGTCGATGCTTGGAACCACCTGACCGGGAAAGTTCGTCATAGAACCACCTTACTGGGAGATTCCGATGAATATTACCAGTTCTGCATCGCTGTCCAGGACCAAATGGTATGGATGAACGATATGCAGAGACAGATTCTAACTTACGACAAATCAAGGTATGAGGAAAATTGCTACGTTATCAAATGTAATTTCTTTGGGTTTGAGTTCTGCTTGTTTTTCTGTGTAGTTACTTTCGTTAGGTGAGTAAAGTTGGAGCCTGCGTATCCTGTCTTTAGGTCTCTTCTCTTGTCCTTGATGCGGTGAGATTGCCGTGAACTTTTGTTTTAGCTTGTCAGAAACTCAGACATGAAAAGCTCCAAAGGATTTAGTATCCAGGCGACTTCACCGTGAAGAAATAAGTTTTAAAATGTTTAAACTTTAGTATACATTAATCCTTTGATGGGAACAAGGGTTATGTTGCTGACCAGCAAATGCCATGTACAAAAGAGATGAGAAAAAGCTTTTCACCAGAACTACGTACACATTTATCCTAAAGTGAAGTTGCTGAATTTGGCAAGCTTTTTTGTTCTTTTTCTTTCAGGGATGTCCCAGAGACGGAATCACTCATGGAACTTCATCAACAGAGAAAGAGTGAAATCGATGCAAGAGAAGAAGGCTTCAACTCCGTGGTGCTGATGGGTAAAACGTTGCTCGCACGGAATCACTTCGCCTCAGAAGATGTAAGAAAGGCCTTAGTGGTTAATTATAATAATAATAATAATAATAATAATAATTATCATTATTGTTAATTACTTCGCCTCAGAAGATGTGAGAAAGGCCCCAGTGGTTAATGAGAAGGCGAGCGTCTTTCATCTACGCCTTATCTATGACTGTAAAAACAATTTTTGTTTCCGTAAATCTAGATCCAGACGAAGCTGGATAATTTAGACCGAGTAAGAAGAAAGTTGGTATTGGAGTGGGAAAGACGCTGGGAACATCTACAGCTAAGTAAGAAAACCTGTTCTGTTCCTTTCACTTTGGTTCAGTTAAATAACACTTGTATAATTAGAGGAACTGAACTTGGGAAGAATCTCAATGAGTGATGTTTGGGAAAAAAACTTAAAAACATTATACTGTGCATATGTCTATGGAAATCTAAGTTGCACTACTGAAACAATGTCATTTATATTTTTGTTTCTAGTTTTGGAAGTGATGCAGTTCGCGCGCGACGCTCATCAAGCCGAAGGATGGTTGATGACCCAGGAACCTTACCTGAGAAAAGAGGAAGAAAAGAAAGCGGTTAGTTAATGAACAAGTACCACGAAACAATTAAATCTGCCCTTGTATTCAATCTAGGCCGTGGCTGGAGGGGTGATGTGATACGTGTATGGATGAAAAATTCTTTCTAGCGTAGTTCAGCAAATTTACGTCCCAGTCGCCAAACCGAAAGTTGTCGTGTGTGAAGTGATCTGAGGAAAAGAGACGAAAAATGATCGAGAAAAAGTTCGGATTTTAATTTGTTCAACTTAACAGATGAACGAGGTTTACAAAACTTTTTTTTTAACTTTAGAATTTGTAAAATGGTTGTCCAAAAAAAAAATATTCGGTGGATAAATGACCCCAAAACTCCTGAGCGACTCTGCATCTTCCATGCAGAAATGACTCGATAAAATCACATTTCATACTCACTGATGAGGGCTTGGTGCGGCGCTCCAAATTTACTGATGCAGTTCCTCATTTAACACATCTTTATCGTTTAATTTTTTAATAGGAAAACGAATCTGAAGTGGATAAAATGATAGAAAAGCACCAGAATTTTGAGAAACTTGTCAACAGTCACGAAGAACGTTTCAAAGCCCTGGAGCGCTTGACAGCGGTAAAGATATCAATAATGAGCGTTTTGGAACGTGACTTGAAAAATAATTGCCAAGCTATTGAATTGCGGCTTCTTTCCTTTTTAACCAGTTTGACGTTTTTCCCTGATTTTGAGTACTTGTTGATCTTCTCTTCAGTTTGAGTTACGTGAGGCAAGGCGTCGACAACAAGAGGAAAAAGAAAGAGAACGTGAAGAACTAGTGCGTAAAGAACGGGAAGAACAAAGGCTACGAGAGCTGGAGTTAGAAGAACAACGAAAGAAAGCACAAGAAGAAGCTGAAGAAGATAGGAAACGAAAAGAAACAGAGGAGGCGGAAAACGCGAAACGAAAGAGAGAAGAGGAAGAGGAAGAAGCGCGTAAAAGGGCTGAAGCAGTAGAGAATGGTGAAAAAGACCACGAGGAAGATAAACCAGAGGAGTTCAAGATGGCAGAAGGAAATGTGCATGTTGACAGCAAGAACGAAGGATATCTTATACGAAAACACACCATGGATGGACCTCATAAGAAGGCTTCGATGAGGTTAGTAATCTTATATGTCATGTAAAACCAAGTAACGTTCTTTATCAGAGGAATTAAAGTCAATGATCGGGAAATTTGTAGCGATAGTTTAGCTGTACGTTGCTGTGGAAGTTTCATTTTCGCCCATAAATACATTTGTTGAAATCTGAAGTTCTTGTTTCTATAGACGATGGAAACAATATTACGTCGTGCTGAAAGATGGTGCTTTATTTTTCTTCGATGATCAGAAGGACGCTAAAGAGGTAACTAACAAACTACTGGATAGAGTACCATGGATACTCAACCAAATAAAGACGAAAGAAAAAGGAATTTTTACTAAATCTTAAAACCTAGGATTTTTGGAGCCCCGGTGAATAAAGACTTAAGAAATGGACAATGCACGGACACAGATCTATGTTCGTTTGAATAGAAAACCCAAAATAAAAAAATAAAAAACAAAAAGAAAATAATTTTCAACCAATCAATTTTTCTAAACTTTATTCTTACAAGAAACAGTTTGACTGTTGCTGAACTTTGCCTACCAATTTACCTTAAAATGTTCATGGATGGTCAGTAAATTAACCATCATTAAATTTGAAACTAAACGTCAACATTGAGAGGACAAGATAAAAATAGATTAACAACCTTTTAACAAGGTTTTACGAACAGTTTTGTCGTAGGCTGACCTGTTCCTCAAGAAATTGAATGTTTCTGAATCATTTTCTTGTTAATTGTACAGGAATACTTATTTTAAAACGCGTACGGTCTGCAATTGCAGGCTATCGATGACTTTAAATACTCTGCACGGGTGCCGCGGAAGTGACACATACTAATATTTCCTTCCCTAGATTCACGAGGCTCTACAGACGTTATCATCTCGTGGTTCCAAAACAGAGGTGGCTGATGACTACCACAAACGAAAGAACGTCTTCAGATTGAAGTAAGCTTTAGGTCGTACTGCAGCCATGTGATCATGCAACATTCCCATCATTCCCTGAAGTGAACTCTTCGTGGACTTGCGTTATGTTGCATTCCATTTTGATCAGTGATTTAGAAATATCAATGTCGCGGTATTACTAGCAACTTCTTCACCCATTTCGCGCTCTTCGTGGTATAAACCATACAAATTTATAGACAGCTAAGTTTTCGGCCCGTTGACTCAGGGACTTCATCAGTTTTAAAATCTGTTGGCTTACGCCACGTTAACGACTAAAGCAGCGATTACTGTTAAGCAGGCATAAATGTAATTTCAATTCAATCTTTAATAAAAAATGAAATAAATGAGAACTGCTGTGCGAAAAAGCGTTAACCTTTTTAAGGATTGTCCTTCCTGTAGATAATATGAAAAGTATTTTCATCGCCATGCGAATTTTCCAAGACTTAAACTTCATCTTTGTCGGATTAACATGCCCGACCTGTTTTTAGAACACTTGAATTTCTATTTTTTTGAGAAATACGTCAATTCTTAAGAGCTTTGTTCGTATCTTTTCTGTTATGTAGAATGGAAAATGGCAACGAGTATTTATTTCAAGCGAAAGATGCCGTAAGTGAAGTTTCTCAGTAGATTTTTACAACCCAACATTGGACAGTTTGGACTATCTTGACTGATCATGTTGCTCCCTGATCGGATAACTAGATTCTTTCCCTCCCCACACCAATAATTTTGCAACGTTTGTAATATGTTCTCGTGTAAACATGTCTACGTACTCACATTTTCTATCTTTCAATTTTCCTGTTATTCCTTATTTCTACAATTTTCTGTTTGTTTATTCGTTTGTTTATTTGGAATAATTTGTATTTCAAAGAACGATATGGCCCAGTGGATCCAGTACCTTCGTGAGAGTGCTACCACAGATGGCAGCGATCTCCCTGACAAGCGCGAGAGAGAGAAGGAAAAGAAAAGAAGCTTGTTTAGGAGAAAGAAACAGCAAAATTAAATTGAAGAATTCCCTTTGAACAGTAGGGTTTTAAAATATCGGCTTCTGGTCGTTTGTGAATACTCCAATGCCAGAACCTAATTCGACTAAACTAATTGGTGGGTTACCTACGAAAAATGTTTCCTAGGTCTTTCTATATGCTGTATTTGTTTTAGAAACCAAACTACTTTCGTTTTCTTTAAATTGAGACTATTTGCAATGGTTATGTTAAAACTACCTTTACTACGTATTTGCAAAAGCTGAGTGTAGTTCTTAGCGTAAATTAAAATGGCCAAAGAGCACTTTCTGATGCAGGTAACGTCGTGCAGTTGCCTTCATGCTGTCTTCCCAATTGGGCTAACGTGGAGAAAACGGCGACCGCAACAATTTCTCCAAGTTTTGGCAACGATCACCATAAATACATTTTTAGGATTGGCTGCAATACGACTTTAAGGAAAGCTTTGTTACAATGGAGAACAATAATCCAGGGAAGGAGAAATTTTATTTTGAAGTTATTTCAAATATTTACATGACGGATGACACAAGAATAACCTCTTACGGTATCCAGGTTTTTCTAAAATTTTAAGTTTTGTCTCATTTCAAAATCCCCATGAAAATCTATTGAAATCTGTTCATGCATTATCATTTGGACATGTTAAATCTAAGGATTCAAAGGGACAACAACAAAAGCGTTTGAATTGTACACGGACATGAAAAAGGTTAAAGGTAGCACCTGGTTCGCTCGTCTTTTTGGTAGAGCACTGCCTTTTAGCTTTGTCTACACTTTTATCTGCATTTTAGGGTAAACTATCAGTTTTAGATTTTGTCAATGCACCCAGTCCTTTCCTTTCCTTCTACATCTGGCATGTGCATGGCTGTAACTTCTTTTCTGCTGTGTATGTCTGGTTTGAAAGTTCGTCTTTTGTAGTCTCATTTAATTTCAGCCGTGCAAGAATATCAGGAAATTATACAGTCGCAGGAAAGATCCAGTTTTCATCCGCTTTCTCGATGAGTGGACAGAGGATAGGTGAATCCACCTAAAAAAGAAGTCAACGGATAAGTCGCGTAAAAGAAGAGTACACGCTGGATCTCTCAGGCGCTGAGGATTTCAGTTGTGTCCTGTGGTCAAGTTAGAGAGAGCAGAGTCACTAACTGGTATCTTTCATTTCTGAATGGATACTAACACTTTTCCAGGTGTCTTAATAGATAACAGATAATAAGATAACAGAGGAATGAACTTTCGAAAATGGCCAGGAATGTTTCTCGATATTTCAAGTTTCCGGCCTCTTGCACGAAAACAAACGTAACTAAAAGCACTCCACGGAACAAGGAACCGTGCATTGGTTAGAAAAGAAATGCTAAGAATAATTGTTCCATTTATATGAAGATTACTTACCCCAAGAATATAGCTACATGGTTTTGGTTCTAACAAATAGACCGATACTTCCTGGAGATGTGTTGACTTCATACACCTTTCAGGAAAAGAAAATGAGGAAACCAAGAATTTGTTGCCAGAAGTGCACATATTGATAACACCCACCTTCGTTTATATTAATTTTTTACTTTCCAGTCCCAGTCCAAGACATTTAAATGGCTCAACTGTCTCACCGAACCATAAACCTCACTGAAACATTTTTACAGAGATAGACGGACTAATTATTTCTAAATGGCTGGGAACATCGGATAAAAAATCGTCTGACGAAGCTGGCAAAAGCGAAAAGGTAAATAAAGATTAGAGTTTATAAATACACTAAGGCGACAGATTGGATGATATGTCAGAGATACAAGGAAAAACCACTTGACATTAAAAAAAATTACTGCCAACCTCAGTCTGACTTGCGCAGTTCTTGCCATCCCAGTGATGTCACAGGTATCACCATTCCCGTAAAAATGTGTCACATAATCTGCAGTTTTGTGTTTTGGATGCTTTTTGGCCCATTCTATGTGAACCTAAAAAACAGACAGTATTCTGCACAAGTATGTTTGCGGGGTCCGCCAGGTTACAATGTTGTGGTGCCAAGGTGATTGATTACTTTTTTTTTGTCTTGTGCCGAAATGCACTGCAAGAAAACACTCTTATTTTTCGAAATTTTACTCGGGGAGCATCACCCGGATCACAACTGGTACAACGACTATAGCATTCATGGTAATTACAATGCATGAATGAAAACAAACAGCAATCATCGTAAAGTTCCCTTGCATGCCGAATGTAGTCCATCCTATGATACGTCATGAATCTACGTTGAAAAACTTACATCTTTATTCCACGTACCAAGGTAAATGATGTTCTTCCCTTTAGGGTCCTGGAATAAAAATATTCGTAATTATAATCATAACCATATTTGCCTGTTGGAACCAAATCAGATCAACCGAGCATATTATGAGGACTTGTACAGTCTATCAATGTATGCCCTGTATAGTAGCAGGGGCGGTTGTTGGAAGAAAAAGTACGACTATGGAAAATGTTATCCCTGGGAGCCAGCCTGCTAGAAATGTTTTTTACATCCTCTGACACTAAGATTTACTGTGCAATATGTAGGCAATTACTTGACCAGTTCACTAAAGTTTATACAGTAAAAAACAAATGCCGAAAAACATCTTGAAGATATATAAGCGAGGTGTTGGTGATGGGAAGAAGCGTGTCATTGAGATTGGTTAGATAATTGACGTGATCGCAGTTGGAAAAGTGTTGAGCAACAGCACTGTCTTGGAAGTCAGAAGAGTGTTCTAGAAGTCGTCTGTCCAAGCAACGTTCTGTTTTACCTATGTAACGTCGATTACATCCCGGACAAGTTATTTCATAGATTACGTTATTACGAGAAACATCTGCAATTTTTTCTTTATTCGAAAGAAAGATACCTTTTTAGTTTGGTAAACGACAATGAATTTGACCGGCTTGTTTAGATTTCGGCGTATTTTCTTAATACAGGTTTTAACGAGGTATGGAACACGAAACCAAATTTTAGGTAGTGCGTCATCAGGTTGTGTAACTGGTTTGGAGATACTGGAAAGATATTTATTTTTAAGTTTGGAAATGTTGTATTTTCTGATGTTAGCGTGGAAACCGTTCCACGACAAATTTGGTAATTTTTGTGATTTGGTTAAGGAGATAAGGTTTGTTTGCAAATCATGCCTGCTCGACAGAAAGAGATTTGATCCATGCTGTTTTGCGACCCCAAGTTTCAAAACTAGAAAAATAAGGACACATTGACCAGTGTGAGCATCTTTGCGAAAGATATCAATACCTGAATCAGTAACATTAAGATCTAAAAATGAACAGACCCACCTTTAAAATTTTCAACAGTGAAGTTAAGGTTTTTACCAAAGTGTTGAATTTGTTCAAAACAATGGGGATATCCCGTAGGTTTAATCAATACAAGAGTGTCATCAACTTATCGGTGATAAAATTTTAAGATATCGGACTGTAGTAAATCTGAAACGACAACCTTTTCAAATTCAGAGTGATGTTGGCCAAAACTGGTCCTAAAGGTGAACCCATCGATACACCGTCAACTTTCCTATTCATCCATAACATCCTTAATCTCTGTCACATCCTGTTATCACCACCTACCACTATTAGATGTTACTTATTAACATTTGACACGTAAATATAGCCAGGTAGGCGTTCTTCGTCACAGATGTCATCACGGTTTTTGTATATATAAAAGCCAAGGTATGTTTATGTAAAGTCACTTGGTCTGAAGATGATTTTGTAATAAAATCGAAGTATTACCATTTCACTTTCGTCTCTTATATAACTCGAATCTTGAGTTTACAAGATGACAATGTTTTGTCTTTTACTTTTTGAAACTGTCGGCTGGTCGTGGATTTTAGTATAGCCTTAAGTAACATAACATTTGAGACTTACCTCGTGGTACTGAAACACGTGTTTGGAATGGCAGTATTCATAGTGCCACCAGCCGGTTCCCTGAAATGAAACGTTAACATGCCGAGCGGCTAAGCCCGAAAATTGTTGCGTACAGGATGACACTATAATTGTTTGACTGTGCGTTGAGAACAGGGTTAAAGGTCAGGCTGTGCCACGACTACGCTGGATTACAAAATAGATCAAGATAAGTTAACAAAAATGGGAAATTAAATCTTCAGGTCAGACAATCGAATTTTCTAAATTCCAGATGCTTTTTCTCACTACTTCGTCTGTTCTTTAGAAACGTCACACTAAACAAGCTGTCTTACCCCTCGCAAACAATAAATACCATTGAGGAAATCTTGAGTTAGTTGCTGATCTGGTTGAGGAGGAATTTTACGGTGTTCGTCCGATATTGTGTCGATTTCTGGGCTTTCTCCCTCCACCGGCATGTATTGGTACTAGACATGGGGAATAAAAATATATCAGTATATTGTGTTTAACAGATGGAAAATAGCTTCAGTGTCTCTGTGCTGGGATGGAAACATGAATGACTTCACTTTCCACAAGACGCAGCCGAGTAGTTTCCACTGGAGACTCAACCTATACATATACCTCCCTGAATCCAAGTCTGTCAGCTTCTGACTCTTCAATATGCTGAATATAGCTGTATGGTTCCCTGGAAAGAGAAACGAGAAACGAAATTCATTCGATTTTACGTCATCCCTTCTAGCCAGTCATCTTCCATTTTTTGCCCTACGTAAGCTTTCTTAAGCCCCAGTACTTTAACGCGCAACTGTTTGCTCGAAGGCAAATTGGCGCCAATGCTCTTTTTTCCCAAGACCGAAAGCCAAATATATTTGTCTTTTTACGTCTAGAAAATGAGCTGCTTTTCAAACTAAGAATACCTCTGTCCACACAAGGCTTTAAGAGAGTTTAAGGTGAGTTAACAATTGAAATGTTCTTGGAATAGTCGCTGTACATTGTAGAAATGAGTAAAACTAACTGGGAGAGTCGTGATGGAACTTGTGTAAAACATGAAAAATTTGATACGTTTGCGAAAAAAATTTGTTCTCAAAGATATATCCGGTTTTCTGCTTTATCGGCTATCTTTGGTTATCAGTGTAAACACTTTAACCTTGATAACAAGTTGTCTTTCCGTCTTTGACATCAATATCTGGACGGTAAACAAAACACTGGGCCATGACCCAAGAATTACCGCGTCGACAGACGAGAAATTTATCGTTATAATAAACTGTGTTTAGGGCGCTGGAATGGCATAAAAATAACTGAATTCATTACTAAACTACCCTCCGTAAAAACAAAGTAGTTTGAGAGTCAGTTTGCTTTCCTTTAGATTCTTCATTTGCTTCTCAAAAATAGTTTCTTCTGCTAACCGACACCGTCAAAAAAGCCAAGCCGACTGTATTTTTTCCCCCATCGCACGAACTTAGTCATATCTAAACGGCATTATTAATGGTGGGGGTTCAGAGGCCATGTCAACCCTTGCTTTGGCAGTATTTACTGTGCCTAGTCGCATCAAAGAAAGACAAAAATGCCTTTAGATCGTAAAGGTTAACAGAAGGTGTGGAAATCACTTACGACTTGTTGCTTAGTACTTCCAACAATTTTTTATCCACATGTCACTGCCCCTACCTGCCTCAGTGACACACCAAAAATGAATTAAAACAGTATTTTGTTTAACATTTTAGTGTTTAATTGCTATGGGTTGAGTTTCACATTGACAAAAGTAATGTCTAGCAAACAGAATGAATGAAAATGTTGACTTCAAAATACAGCAATTTTTCGAGGGGGGAGGAGAATGGTGATAAATCACAACCATTCCCAATCAAAACACCACTACAAGAGTGCTGGAAAAACCAGCCATAAAATTGCATGCACTCAAAGTATGTTGAAAACAGACAGTGTTCATACCAATGAATCATCAAAAAATTTTACCTTGGTGAACCATCTAATGCATGGCATTGAATTTGATGAATTACATCTTCTTTAATGCTAGTTAAACAAACAAGAAGAGAATGAAGAAATTACATCTTCCACCTTAAAATAGGGCACTTTTTTTCAGTCTTATTAAGTGCCTATAATTGGTCATTATTTTGGGCATTCTTCAGTTTTTAGTCAGAGGTAGGATAAAAATAAGATACATGGGAATCAGGCAGATCATCCAACTTATTTCAGGGAATCAGTGCTCCCTTAAATTTGATTAATTAGGCTGTAAAAGCACACTTACTTGTAGACATCACTGCCACACAGTAAAGGAGTCAGTACTTCAAACTGGTATTCACAACTCTGAATTTCTTTCACACTAATAATCTGTCCATAGAAGATGAAGATATATCAAGACCAAATTTTATTTGTTCTTTGCAATAAGTACTATCATTTTAAACTTTTAGAAACAAAATTGTCATCATTAATATACCTCATTATGTGAATCTGGTTTACACATGTAGATAATATGGCTCTTCCTTGGTTGGCCATTGAGGAGCTTACATGGAGTCCCATTGTCCATTAATACCTCATAATATGGCACCTCACGACCATTCAAATTCCTTTTAGGAACCTGTAAAAGAATAAAAATTAAGATTAACAATCTTGATTTGAAAAACTATGAGCAGTGCTGTTTATTCCTTTCATTACCTCCTTATTTGGTCTTTTATCTTCTTTTGGTTCCTCTTGCATTTCTTCTTCATCTTTCCCACTCTTGTCTACAACAGAATGAGTAAAGTTTATTATGATTTCACTCAATAATGTCAGTACACAATCATTCTTCAGGACAATCAATTGTGAAAAGCTTGGGTTTTTACTCATATAAATTAAAGAACATTTATGAATCATTTTTCAGTTTTATTTCCTGTGAAAACTAGTTCTCCCTTTCTTGATAAGTAGGTATATTTGTCAAAGAACAAATTAAGGCTTCACAAGAAAGTTACTTTTACCAGTTTTAAAGCCCCTTTTTGTTGTTTATTAGGATTTAGTATTATCTGGCAAACATGGTAGTGAACATACTATAACTGTGGGAAGCATGGGGACACAGGGGACTGGTGCCACTTATCTTTCAGGATAAGGGGCTGAGCCCCCCTAAAAATTCAGTATCAAAGCACACAAGTTAAGTGGTTTGTAGCTTACTAGTAAGCATTGATTCTTAATTCTTGTGAAAATTGTGATAAACAGTTATACGTTAAATGTTAGAGAGATTACAAACAGTTGTAGCACTAACTTATTTCAAGATGTACAATTTCTGGGGTTCTTTAATCTTTAGTGGTTGTTACCCTCCGAATTAAAATCCCAGCAATACTTTCCATAGCAAAAGACAAAAGTAAATGCTTCCTGTCAAGTATTTTCTTTGCAGTAATACTAACCTAAAGATGAAAGAACTAAAAAGTGGAGATGGCCCAAATTTAAACCAGAATTACCCTCAGATAAGTTTAGTGTGTATAGATTAAAAGTAAATTGTGGAGATGTGTTGCATCTTGTCTACAAGCTTCACAAATACACCAGTGCAACAACAGCAGCTTTGGGAAATTGGTCAGATGTTGTCAAAAAAAGTTGAAGGTTGACAAAAATTATGTTGCTTTTGATCATAATATTTTGTGGGTAAAATGGCCATCAAAATGCAGGAAATTGCATTTACCAAGTGCATATGAAAGTCAAAACTTTGGGGGGAATGCCCCAGACCTCCATAAGGGATTCTCATGCCTTCAGTACTCAACCAGCCTCTCCCTTACCTAGGTCATCTTTCTATGGCAGTGGAATATATTGCAGTTTCTGTTATAACCAATCAGTATAATGTTTGTACTGAATTTAGTTCAACAAGGAAAATTTTCACTTCTTAGTCAAGCTTTACTATCTTTTCACTTTCCTTTTAGTTTCCCTGGGACATTTATGGTTTTATAACAAAATATGTATATCAAATGACAGTTGAGTTTTCTGTTTATATAATTCTGGTATTTAATCCATTAGGGCAAGGGTGCACTTTAATATTTTACTCATAATAAAAGGGATAAGCTCTGCCCCTTAGTGAGCTAATAAAATCACCTGTGTTAACTTTTCCAAGGATATATTCTTGAATGGCTTTGTTCTAGAATAGAGAGAGCAAAACAAACAATACACCTTTTGCTGTTCAGGGCTCAAATTTCATTGTGGCAATCATGGCCATGGCCTCTGATAAAAGAAAAATGGTCATGGATAAAATAAAACTGTACTGTAAATCCAAGGCTACTTTTCACTCCAGTGGGTCTTTCTAGAAAGCACACATATCTTGCTAACTGCATGGATTTCTGGCTAAATTTGCTTTATTTATGGGTAAGGTTTCCTGACAGTGTGCAACCAGTTACTGTATATGTATAATCCTTTTTCATTTGGTGTTGGAGTGAACCACAATGCACCAACTAAATTAAATAATTAAAACCAACTAATACTGCTAATTCTTTTGATAAAACAGGCACTGCTAACACTGTCAGATTAAGAATAAACAGCTTGCAAACTGAGAGCAAAACTAATAAACGTTCTAGAGAAGGTGGTGGCAGAATTCAATGATAACAACTGTAAAAAACTTGAATTGAGATTGGCTAGAATGTAAAGAGGAGAATGGAATCTAAGTGAACTCCCTAATGTTGCTTAGTGTGGCCAGCATCAAGGTCAAAAACTGTTCATTAGTTTATGAAGCCTATATAAATGGTACACGTACACACTGTGCTGTCAACTACAGTACTGTACTGTGAAAAATTATTGGTTGTACAAATGGATGTTGTGAAGGCAAATACATGTATAATGAAACACAAGTCAACCAAAACTCCTGTGTATAAGTTGATCCACTAAATGAGTATTTGAAAGTGGTTTACATACAGGCAAATATTTTGCTTAGGTTAAAAAGAAATTGGCATTCAATAGTCTCAAGCAGATGAAATTACCTGGGCCATTTTTGGCTTAGGATAGAAAAATTTAAGTTTGAGTCCTGCTGTTTATTACCAGAAAATATAGTATCATTAATGCCAACCTCAAACTAATTAATGCAAAAATACATTTTATTTAATCAACATTCATTAGAGCAGATACACAACCATTTGCATCGAAGGGCATTCCATAGTGCCAACAAATAGCCATTAACACCATTCTAATATACATTAGGGATAACAAAATTTCAATTATGCAAGAAAGATATCTTGCCTAATTGAGATTTTGTTATCCTTAATATACAGAAAAATGGCATTAATGGTCATCTGTTGACACTATAGAATGCCCTTCGATGCAAATGGTCATATATCTATGCTAGTGAATGTTGACTGAATAAAATGAATGTATTTTTGCTTTAATGAGTTGGAGGTTGGCATTAACAATAGTATATTTTCTGGTAATGAACAGCAAAAGGTGCAATAAAGTGACATGTACAATACCTTCAGTCACTTTAGTACTAGCTGCAATTTAAGTCAGCTACATTGTCAGCATGTTTACCTGCACTGGCTTTTCATCATGATACTGTCGAATATGGGATCCATGGCATAGTTCGTAAGTCCAGTAGGTATCTAACTGTAATAAGATTGCCAATTGAAGACATAATGAGAGTCCATCTATTTTTATTTATTCAATGAGTAAGAAGTTTTGGAAAACAAGAAATAGCAGGTAGAGGAACTATAAGCTCAAAAGGCTAGTGTTTCCAAGCCATTTTCGAAAGCTCACATTAAACTTACTCGATATGAACATCTCATATTTGTTGTCAAGGGTTTCAAAAGTTCGTCTGGACTGGGACCAGGACCTGGGTCATAGTCATCCTAAAATAAATGGGAAAGTACAGTCAGCCTGAGAAAAAATGATAACTGATCAACTTTAATTAAATACCAGTGGTGGACTGGGTTGGACATGTCTACCCAATTGCATTCAAGATTGATTTTTGAATTTACTCAAATTCATCAAGAAAATCTCATGGGGAGGTAAGAAGTACATTGCTATGTCTAATTTCAATAAACCAAAATGCACATAAATCTTTTGCTAACATTATTCACATGCAGTAAAGAAAGCTTTTGAACCCAGTTAGCATGAGTGATCACCAAAAACTAAAGTAACCTAAGCCTACTCTGGGTCGTCAATGTCGATCACATTTTGTTCTTATGTTGGGCTTTGTCCACCCCAATTTTCTCATACTGGTTCTGCCACTGTGAGATACATTTTAATTGATTTAGACAGTATTCCAGAGCAAAGCACAATGACTTTAACATAAATTGAACAAGTGTATTTACTCATGGTTTTTATTTTCATAAAAAAAATTCTGAGACCTCTGGGTGAAGTTTCCCCGAGTTTATAAACAATTTCAGTAATAATAATTTAATTCATTGGTTCGTTACTGCATTTGCACTAAATATGGAAAATATACTGAAGTAATATAGAAGAAAGCAAATTCCGAAAAACAAGGTCATCTTTCAACTTAAGATTTAAGTTAACAAAAGATGAAAACTGTGAAATGGTAATAAGTACACTCACTACATATTATAAAATGGTTGACATAAAAATCATAGTTCCAATAACGTAGGTTGAACATACTTCAAAGATTTTCGTATCGTGGTAGAAATGTGCACGTAATCATTGGCACTATACACATGTGACACATTACCTGTGAATCAGCTCGTATGATAGGCAAGGAGCATCTGTATTTCTCGTTGTCCTTTGTCGTGATAAATACAGGGCTTTCTTTATCATTCTAAAATACAAACAAATGATACAACGCAATGGTACAACAAAATACAGTGTTGAAGAATGTCAATTTACTTGTACCTGATGACGCGAGCGAAGTGGGCCAGACCAGCTGATACCATACAACATCGAATCATCAAATGCATTATACGATAAAATACATTGTACTAAAGGAAGACATACGGCAAGTAAGATACGTATTATGACCATAATTATCAGGTTCTCTACAAAACCTAGTTTAGCTGATTTATGCCAAGAGAATCCATATTTAATATATACCGAATGAGCTGGCGAAGCTCGTATTTTTCGTTCCCAATCTCCAAGACGTGCAGAGATCGCATTTTGTGCCATGTGATGTTACACTGAACAAGTCTTCGTACCCACTGGTTCGTACCATACACACAGGGCCTGAGCTAGCATGTCAAAGTTGGAGGAGTGCCGAACAAAAATTTCTGAATAACAAAGATTTTTGTCCCAATCTTTTCGATTCAAACCAAGTGGAAAGCTGAAGCACCGATGAAGCCTATTTAAAATCCAGATGAGAAATCAAAATAAAAGCATATTCGTTATGGGCAAAGGTATCATAATAAGTAAAAAACTTGCATATATAGGGTTTTGTTATCTATGTGTTCACGAACTTCTAAACAATTTGTCAATTTAATAGAATTTCCATGATTCACTTCATTTAAATAGTGTTGATTTATACGTAGCCGTTGCTTTCCGAATGGATAAGTTATTTTCCGATTATCACAATTTCAAAAAGTTGGGGGTGAAGCACTCCCCAATACCCTCCCTCGCTACGGCCCTTACCATACAAACCTGTTCAAAATACCTGAACATAAATTAAAAGCCATAGGGACAATACAAAAAATATCAACAATTTGTTGCATAAATATCAGGCAAGGTTTAAGTAGTGGTTCTATTCAAATAAAACTGCTCTAGGTACTATAGGTTTTAAACATTGGTATCCTGTTGTTGGTAAGCAAATACTGCAACTATCACTTGAAGATAAAAGCTTCAAGAAAAATTTTTTAAAATAAGTCTACAGTAGAAATGTGCCAGCTGGTAATTTTGATGCTGTCAAACTGGGAAATACCAGAGCAAGAAAGTCTCAATCCTCGATAAACCTCAACATGTTTTTTTCCACAAGAAAATGTCCTCTTCCCTTTTCTTTCTCCTTTTCTAAAAATTAAAAGCTCATTTTCATGCAAGGTATTTATTCAGGTAGGTATACAAAGCAGTATCAAAACTGTAACCTTGTGATTGCCAGTGATATGCTCTAATGACTGAGCTAATCATTGAGCTACGTGAACTTTGATGCTGAGCAAAGGTTATATTTCTGTGCTGGTTGGCAAAGTGGGTATGGCACACATACTGCTAGTCTGTGACTCTGTATGTCAATAAACATGAAATCTATATTAATGACATGCTATTGTAACTACAGTTACTTTTCTTCCACACGATCTTTCTTTTCTCCTTCCAACCTTCCCTTCTGTTTTGTTTTCTTTCTTTGCTTCTCCCTTTTAAAACTCCTCTCCTCTCTTGTATGGCTATGCTTTTTTGGCTGACAGTGGCCACAATACTCCTATCCAACTGGCCAACATACCCTAAATGTCCCTGATCCTCTCCTACCCTTTACAATTATGTGGTCATAGTCATGCCAGTAAAACTCTGTTAAAAATGGTAAAAATGATCCAATACCACAAGGAAAGAATGGGCACAGAAGGTTTAAGTTCTGCTTCACTTCCCAAAGAATTTATACTGTCTTACTATGTATTTTGCATTGAGCACTTACATGACTATCAAGCATTGGAATCAACCACATTATTCTTTCTCTTACCATACATGATACACTGCCTATCACTGGTCTTTGTGCCCTTACTATTGATAATCTTGGTACTGTAGTCAGTGCCCATGTTGCCCTTTTTATTCCTGAAAATCTACTGGATGAGCCCTGAAATGCCTCAAATTCATGTCCTGTTTGCATTTGTATTGACACTGTCATAGACACAAAAATCTGCATGTACAATTAACTCCATAACTACACGGACATGTACATTTACCTGGACATAAGTATGTACTTGGAGGTGAAATTAATAGTGAAATTCTTCAGTTTTCAGAAAACAAAGGTGTGTATGCGTAATTTTCACATGGTGCAAGAAAATTTAAAAAATGAAATTTTTGAAGTCTTTGAAGAAAATTTTAAAAATGCAAAAATTAATGAATGAAGTATATCAAAATGCATATTATTGCGAGCATCTAATACCTACACTTACTAATATGATTATGTACAACGTAGTAGCTATGTCGATTAGCGAGCTAGTAAGCTGCATTAAGGTTAGTGAATATTCCAAAACTTATTTCTCACTTGATTATATAACTTCGTTTTATTGACGAGAATATTACCGTTCAATAGACTACCAACTACTTCCACCAACCTATTATGTTACGTAAAGTCCTCTAGTTGGTTCATGGATACCGTTCACATTTTCAGATATTTGAATGTTTAGTTCAGACTTCGGAATGTTTTATATCTTGTCTCTAGTTCACCTAATTTTTTGCAAAACACGTTGCAACTATGGGTTAAAAGGTCAACAAGCGGACCGTTAAGTCAAGCCGAAACAATGCCCCGCCAAGAAAACTGCAAAAACCCGCGAAAATTTCGATCGAAAGGAAATTCTGTCCCAGGCTTTCTTCGTCCTCCCTTCGACCACACTCGACTAACTTTAGTACAATTTGCGTTATATCAATTTTGGTTATGCATTGACAACAAATGTAATAACGTAGCGAGGATATTGCCATATTATCTAGTTTTCAGTGTGGAGTATCATCTTATTGTGAGACGTGTGCAGTTGAAGGGAACCATTACAACCAGAGGAACTAAATCTCTACAATATTCGTAGGTTGCATGGCGGCAGTGTTGATGGACCTCCGATAAAAAGTATGTCTGCTACCTGTTGTATTAATATTTTGTCCTCATATATTATAATTGTTGTTTTGAGGTTTCAGTTAATTCCAATTGCAACCCAGCAATCGAATTTTTTTCCTTAATGAGCACCAAAAGGTGTAATCTGCATGGCAGCACTTTAATATATTTTGATATGTAGTTGTTCAGTTAAATTTTCACCAGTTTCCCAATATTTTTATTAAATGCAAATGATTACGATCAAAATTGCTTAAATGTGTTGAGGGAAAGGTAAACATTACAATATGATACTGCATGACACAATACTGAACTGGTCATGATTTTTTCATCAAAAACTTTTCCTTTTATTTGGCATTTCAAGCTGAACAGGTGACAATTGTTCCTGGTAACTAAATGTAGAGGGTGCCAATTGTGATAAAATAAACAAAAAAATATAAAAGAAATTTTAAAAAGTTACAATAATTTGTGACTACTTAAACACTGAATAAACTATAAGTAGTTTTGTTATTTTTCAACTTGTCAGTGGGGGAGGGAGTGCCACAAGTTATGTTTTATTCTGGGATTCTAATAGTGTTCAGGATAGCCTAAAGTTAACCATTTCCTGTCTGAGACATCTCCCTTTGACAAGTAAAACTGTCTGCTGTTAGCAAGAGTAAAATCAGAAAGTTGGATACAAACTGTAGAGATTTAAAACAGTAAACATTTATACTGTTTTAAAATATGTTTTTTTTTGGTCTGTTGAGACACCAGTTCCAAACCTTCTTTAATCTGGTTGAAAGAATTTATCATTTGCAAATTTTTATAGAGCAGGATGTGCAACAGTGGCTGGTTATGGCTAGATTATTATGGAAATGTTAATTAACTTGTCTTTTATTTTTCATGGCCAAGTAGCAAACACTCTTCTGCCTAAAACCCATCTATTCACAGATCCAGGAAAACAATGAGTTACGTTATATTAACTTATTGTTTGGTTATACACTTTTTCCCTTTTGTTGACACAAAAATGGTATTCACTAGAGTGATTCCTTAAGTGCAAATAATTTTTGAACTTTATAATTACAAGGCTTATCAAATTTCTTTAATGCCAAATGCCAACTCATTAGCAACACAGAGTTAGTCATCCCATTTACTGGCAAGGAAAATTCAGTTGGGTCAACCAAAAACAATGACATATGTCAGACAAGCATTAGAATATAACTAGAGAATGATGTCAACTCAGAACCTAATTTCATAAAGAAAAAGGTCAGAAGCTCTTGTTGAACTGTTGAGAGGATCATAATCCTTAAATTGTATAGACCCAGTCAATACAATGTCTTGTCTTGTTCAATAACTAGAATATCAAGCTCACAAGATGACTTTTTTTGATTATGTTTTATTCTTTACTTTTTTAAAATTGTCGACTGGTTATGGATTGAAGAGCTGTGCTCACAGGGATGTGTTTTCATGCATTTGAGAACATATTCACTTCATTGCACTACATTTGGTCAGGGCAAAGGAATCAACTTGGTTCTATTTTCATGTTAGTGTGCTGGGAAATCTTGAAAAAAGAATGCTTCTGAATGCCAAAATTGATAGCAGATGCAGTTACCAGCATTACAGGTGCAGTTTGGAGACATAATCGTTTCCTCACAGCCTTTCTCAGTATTGTTCCTTCTTTTTCAACTCTTTGATTTACAGTGAGCATTTCTATTCATTTATATTAAATCAGTCTTAAACAATATAAAAACATTTGTTACCTACAGTGTATCCATGACCAGAAAAAGTATCGAAAATTCACGGTCAGGCAGAGATACATTCGCAAATATAGAATACATTCTCTAACCAAATAACTTTTATTGCAAGGTTTCAACAACCAGAACTGTAATGTGCAAGGCTAGTGATAGTCATGTCCAAGACTTGGGATTACCTCCAATGCTGCCAAAGGAGGAGCCTGATGATATCTTCCCCACTCACAAATTTGACTTAATATGAAAGTAAACGTTCTATCTTATTCTCAAGTATCACTCAGTGGCATAACTGTGGTTGAAAAATAGGGGGGTGCTCAAGGAGGCATAACCACTTTTGGGGATGGCACTAGATATTTCTCTATAATGC
This sequence comes from Heliopora coerulea, assembly GCA_030142905.1. Taxonomy (NCBI): domain Eukaryota; kingdom Metazoa; phylum Cnidaria; class Anthozoa; order Scleralcyonacea; family Helioporidae; genus Heliopora; species Heliopora coerulea. The sequence goes on along the minus strand of JASJOG010000108.1, from coordinate 54,194 downwards.
ACTTTTATTAAATTTAGTGAATTTCGATATTGTGCATTTACATGGTTGGTGAATTACAGTACCAAAGCAGTTCCAAATATGTAAGTTGGCCCTAATGCTTTAATACCCATAGTCTTTGACACTCAATGCAAAAAGAAAACAACTCCATTAAAATAGCAACAAAGATTATTTTGCAAAAAGCATAGTTAAAACAACTGGACCAGTCTGTTGTTATGTTTACTTGCAAATAGGTTGATAAAGTCATCCATGTCAATTTGCTTGGCTCTGATGATGGATGCCAATCACTGAAACAGAGGACAACTTATCACTTGACATGAAATTTCTCTGGAAGTTTTTGATAAGTCTCACTGATGAGAAACTTCTCTCACCAGAAGCTGATGTTGGGGGTAGTACAAGAGCAATAGTTAACAGTTTGTACAGATTCGGAAATGCATCTTTGTATGGCACTAAGAATATTGAGAAATCCACCAGGTTGTCAATCTTGATATTTTTAGCTTTCTTGTTGGTAACTAAGCGTTTGGCCTGTCAGAGTTCAACTTCTAGAAAATTGTTGTTACATTATACTGAGTTACCAATGTGTCCAGTTGGTTAAGCTGTAAAAAATTTGCTGAGCCTGGATCAAGAGCTGAAATTGAGTGCAGAAGGGACTTGTTGCTGGAATAAAATCGTAACCTGATCTCTGCTGAAAGCCTGTCCATCACGGGATAATAAAGAACGTTTCTGCAGCTTTCTTCATGCTCACATGTTTCAGTATGACCAACAGGCTGCATTACCATGCCACTTTGCAGTCCCTTTAGACTTAGAAGTAAATATGTTTCATAAGCAAAAATAGCAACTGAATTTGGTTCTGTAATTTATTTTACAATTTCAAAATTTCAAATGGGAAAGCACTTGGAGGGGCACAGTCCTCAGATGGGGGGCACGTGCCCCCCCCCCCCGTGCCACCCCGTAGTTACGCCACTGGTATCACTTCCTTTGTTAAATTAAACGACCTCCTTGTAACCATAGCTCTACTCAACCGTGTTTTCACTTTCCTGTTCATGATGTCATCCCCCGCTTTGTGTATATATAAACAGCGGCGTGTTTGTAAGATAACAGGTTTAACAATGATTTTGAAATAAGGTCCAAGTATTGCCGTCTAAATTCGTCTTGTTTTTAGTTAAATGTTAAGTCTGCAAGATGTTGTTTTACGGAGTTTGCTTCTTGGTTTATTTCCGTGAAAAGATACTATCCATTACTATTTTTATACTGCGTAGGTGGAAAAAGACCATAGGAAAAGCTATGAGTAGAAACCGAGTTAACCAAATGAATAATGGAGCTGTTGAGACACCTGGCCATTCCGCGACTAGACATTCACTTTTGGTCCTTTTACATGATCCAACTCTGTTCCCGTGAATATCAGCAGAAAAAAAGGTAGAGCATACAGTCCCTTATACTTTTAATAATTTATCACTCCCTTTCTCTCCCGTGTTCGTTTAAGTGTCTCCCACATACATCCATGTGAGGGACTGAGTGAACTTGTTTAAAAATAAGCAACTTATAATTGCCATATCAAACTACTAACGTCCATTGCGATAACAATGATAAAATGAGTGCAGTATGCTTCCCGCAAGTTCTCCATTTGACAATGGAAAAGTGTGACAAACTTCAACGTCCAAATCGAGCAATAGTAATCCAGCCAACTGAGTTCTGCATGGCATAACCACAGCGTAATAAACTCATTTCCAAAAAAGGCTGGATATTTTAGAAACAATCAGTTCGAAGTATCTGCGTTGAGGCATATTGCGGTGTTACAAAACTATTTGTACGTACAACTTCAGAATGTGGAAATTAACTGAGTTTGATGCACATTTATTTGAATATTGGTGAGAAATAAAAAATTAACCCGCACACCTGTAGAACAAACCAAAACCAAACATCCATTTTATAACTGACTTTAAATAAATCTATATGACAATTGTGTTCTTTCCATCGTCTTGTTAAGTTTTCTCTATTTCACGTTCCACTGTTACGTTATAAATTATTGAATGAGGGCGGAAATGCGTTAACATTGTTTCATACTGCCAAGACAACGGTCGTGATAAAAAACCATAAAAACTGGTACCTGGGTCGGCATGTAAACTTATATTGTCAAAATAAATGAATAAATAAATATTTAAGTAGACAAATTCATATATGTCATTTACGAGACCGAAGGTTCGTACATGGAAAATTTGCCCGAAGTGTTAATCTGCCTCGCAGGTTCGTTGTCAGACAGCTTTCACAAAGTGTTAGAAACTTGCATGAGGGAGCCCCGGCACCATACTTCCTACTTATTTTTCCAGCCTCAGAAAAGCTCGCGAAACGTTTGAATCGTTAATGTCAAGGCTGAATTACGTAACAAAAGAAAACGTGCTCTAGAACTTAACGATGTTATCGGAAAATTAGAGATTTGAATAAACCTCTATTTCGTCCTCCATATTTACCGTACATCTGCATTGTTCTTTGATTTGATTGGCTGATTGCTCTAAATGTTTCCAAACATTGCGAGACAGGTTTGGCGAAAGCTATAACAGGGTGAAATATCAATGACAGGAGCTTACAATCGTTGCAAAAAGTTAAACCTTTTCAACTTTTGGTGTAACCTGTCTCGCTAGGAAATGACGTTGAAGCTGGTGTTAGACGTTGCAATGTGTCATGAAACCTGTCTCGCATTGGTGTTCCGAAAAAGGTTTCACATATCGTTGAATCGTGTAACAGCAACTTGTTAATTAAGCTATTTTTTCCATGTTTTTGTTCATTTTTCGTTCTCCAAAAGTCTTACACTTTTTGAAGATTGTTTTAAACCCACACGCTCGTTTAATGAAAACAAGTTTTAATGACCCAGTAAAATCATAGTAAAAAATTTGCTAATTGATCGAAAAATTGCCATGATTTTCCAAAAAATCTCAGAACAGATGTCAATAATAATATTAATTATAATAATATTGGAAATAATATTGGTGAAGGGGAAACTATGCCGAATTTTGTGAAACGTAGTTGTTAAAAAACGTATCTCGTAGAAACATCCAAGTTCGTGAAAGAGACACTAAAGTCTAAACCTTTTCTCTGAAGTTTTGGGAAAAGTCAAAGTTGGGAGCTATAGCTTGAACAGCTTTGAAATTCAACTTCTTCACGGTGAACGGACCTCACCGGCACCCCCCGGTCTGAATAGGCTTAAAGTAGCAATGAAGCTTGAGCACTGTCAGCATTTGATAGCGCGGTGCATGATGTTAAAAATATTTTTAAATGTTCCTGAATTGTGGAGTCCATTTCACAAGCAACGTAGATTCAAGTAACCTCTACAATTTAATTGAAATATCTGTACTGATCGCCTAAAGTTCTGGTGAAGCGTGTACTTCTTGACAGCACTGTAACGGGATTATGATAAGGTAACGCGGAGACTAATAATTATGCACTTTGCTTTGTCGTATCGATTATCTAATGGTAGTTACATGTTGAACTAGCATTTTGACAATTACGCAAGTTCATACAAAAAAAAAATTCCCTCGGTGATTAAGGTACTGTAACCTCGACAACTGCATAAAGCTCATGTAAGTAATGCTTAAGCACGTTGGTATTTTAAGTCTTCCTCCATGTACCCAAGAGTATTAATTACAGCATTTAGCAGGAAGTCACTGAATTTACATCGTCTTTGTTTACTGTACATTTTAATCCTTCTTGTTTAATAACGAGAGGTCTGTTCATAGTACAAATCTAAAGGGACTGGAAAACGTGAAAAGTATCCTCTAAATGCAATACGATCCGCATCATTGTGAAACAGCTGTTGATAGCCAAAGAGGTGAGTTTTAAAATTTTTTAGTATTTTTAAATTTTTAGTGTCCTGTGAATTGATTTATTGCTAAACAGCATTCTTTATTAGCTGTAGTCTTTGAAATGAGAAGATATTTTGCTAGAAATATTCGTTCGTATTTTCATTTAGGTAGTTTACTAACCGTAACACTAAATGCAAAACAGTGCCACTTCCGCGGATTGAAAGCATTTACTAACAAATTAGTCGAAGCATAGACAGTAAAAATGCTAAAGTTCAGTCTTTGATGGAGTTATCACTGATTTGTATTTAATCAATATACTCAGTGATTATCAACACACTCGGCCATTCAGATATGTATCTTATGTATGAAGGCAGTCTTTATTGTATATTGACATTTGCTTCGGTTATGTCAGATGTTTTTAACAACCCGGTGGTAAATGAACCTCCACGTGGCTGTACTGTTTTCTTAGGGTCTCATGGCCCATGATACTTCCATAAGCTCGTTTCTGGTTGATAAATAGCCGAATTCAAATATTTCCCATCCATTTAACCACAGGTAGCAACGTTGTGAAGAATTCTTTGAATAATTTTGATATATGTCAGCTTGATGAATCCTATAAGAAAAACAAATTAAATAACATGTTCCATACGATTGTGGGCTGCAAATCGTACAGGTCTCTGTTAGTTAATGTTGAACCTAGTGAGATTTTTAAGTAACCAAATAGGCAGAAGTCCGCAATCATACTTTATTCCACAAAGTTTTAAAAACATGCAATGTTTTAAGTAAATATACAGCTTTTATTATAGCTTTTATTTCCCTGTAATAATGCCACACTGCGTTTTCATAAGTCATTTCAGATGCCCTGGTTTGCTTGGATGTATTAGAAAGTAGAACAACCATTAACAAAAGCAGCATCACTTTTCTCAAGCAATTTTTTCAGGCATCTCAACTATCATCTTTATTGAAGGTGAGAGGTCTCAAAGTTGAATTTTTTTGATACAGTAACTGATAAACAGCCATTCAAAGGAAAAGGGGTCTAAAGTAATCATAGTTTCCTGGCCCTCTGAGGAATATTTGCATCTATAGCATTACATAATTAGCTGATTAGTTGTACAGGAATTACAAGAAGTTTAAAAATGATTGTTCTCTTGTTAAATAGTTGTATTATCGAATATTCATAGCTTTGTTTAATACAGGCTTTAGAGTTGATGTTTCTTAGTCCAAAGGAATAACAATCCATAACTGAGTTTGTGAAAAAATTCTATGATTGATACATTGTTTGGTCTAATAAAGCTTAGTAATCTTTTTTAATGGCTTATGTTTACTGATAAGAGTCTTGACCAAGTCTTATGCCTTTTTTTCACAAGTTATTGAATTCTGATTTATTTTTGAAATTATAAAAAACAATTTATGAAACAAACTCCATCAAATAAAATCTTATCAATGTCAATCCTTTTGGAAAAAAAAAGTCAGAATATTACTGTTTTATGTTCATCTTGTTTTTCAGAATTCAAATCTTGATTATACAAGACATGATCTTTGATGGTTTATTTCTTACAATATTTGAAATTATTTGGTGACTAATTATTTGCTCTGTAACTCTTATGGCTGTTTAGTGGTTGGGCTGCACCTATGTTAAATCACAGTGATTGTGCTGCACCTTGCAGACCTAATAAAAGCTGTCATTTCTAACTTTGTACTTGTATAAATTTTTGACATGCTCTCCTCTGTTAACAGATTTATGATAGATTGGATTATGGAAATACAAGTGTTTCAAGCTTTGTAATAAAAGCTCAAGATATTGTCAATGATGTAAGTTACAGTTGTTGTAAAACATGTTAGAACTTACAGAGTACTATGTTTTAACTTTTTCTAGCTAGGGTATAGTATTTATAGACCATTGCATTGTTATAAGTGGTGGTATAAAAATTTAATATGTCTTGCACCTGAAGGGGTGCAAGATGTAACAGCAATTAGCTGAATTATTTTATGCTATGTTTACCTTCTAAATACATTCACACTTAACATGTTTTGGCAGTTCTATCATGTTTTTATAGTTCATTTTTGTGGATTCAGCACTTTGTGAACTATTGGTTAGTAAGTCATGTTGGGCAATGTTTATAAAACTTTAACTCATTCCTGCCCCAGGTGTCTTATTTCTGTTTTGCTTTGAATGGTGCAGGAGACTATTTTATTTGGCAAAACATTTATCAGATTGGCATCTTACACTGGAATGAGTCAATGAAACTATAAAATCACCAACTGATTCTTATTATATACATGTAGCTTCACTTTGTCATCACCTTATCAATCCTCCATTACCAATAATCAGTATGTAATCTGTGCTGCATGCTCAAATACTAAGCTTTTTCCTTTGATTGCTCATTAGGTTTACCATCTCTTAACACTAAAACCATATCTTACACCAGAAACCAGAGAACTTGCAAGAATTTTACACAAACCTCATTTTCAGGTAAGTTGCTCCCTTAAATTATTTAATAATTTTCAGTAGAACTGAATAAGACCATTTTTGATCTTATGGACTTTAGAGTGCAATTTTATCAGTTTGTACTTATTTATAAATGCAACAGGTGAACCCCAGATCAGTAGCATTAGTTTGCCAAAACTGAGATGCCAAGTAAATTTACATACCTTGAATAATCTTCTTGAAATCTTCTCTCAAATGCAAACATGTTTTTTTGACTGTGAATTCAGAAAAGTAGTGTACCTAGTTCTGTTTCATGATTTGTAATCTTCAAAACCAAGTCATGGAAAATCAAAATTTCAGAATCCAGGCCTGGAAAACCTGGAAAATTTAATGTAGGTCATGGAAAATTAGATTTCTTATGGATCAGTGAATAATTCTATCTCATTTTTTTTTCTTAAATATGGTCATGGAAAGTCATGGAATTTTGATGGACCAATAGGGTGCACTTTATAGTTTCCTCTGGCTACAGTAATGCCAGACAGTTCTACCCATCAAGGGAATGAGCCCTGCCCCTTAATAAGTTAACATTTCAATCTTGGAAAATATCTTTACAAATTCAAAGAAATGTTGCAAGTTGTAGTACAAAGCACAAATAAAATATTAAGAACAGTCTAAACCATACAATTTCATTTATTTTAAACTTTTATTTTGGAGTGTTTCAAAGTCTGTTTGGCTCTTAATAATATCTATTCCTCCTCCTTATATGTGGGCAACAGTGTAGGAATTGGAAGATGTGGTTGGAACTTGGAGCACATACCCTGAACCATCCAACCTTTTCCAAAGGATAAAAATTCCCTATTTTGTAGTTGATAGTGCCCAGCCCCATTTCTTTCAAGAAAGATATGGCCATCCAGCCTGCATGTGGCTATCTAGGACTATCTGTTTTCAAGATGGTACCCTTACCATGTGAAAAGTGCCTCTGTACTCTTCCCTGCACATGCCTGCCCCTCCAGCCTAAACTTGCTTCCAGGGTCCCTAATTCTTTTTCCTTGATTCACTAAGCAACACGTCAACATGTCAATTAGGAAACCTCAAGTAATCCTACACAAGAACTGACAACCTCACCCTCACAGTTTGACATTGAAGTCAATTTAACATAAATCCAGCTGGCATGTACACCATTAGATTGCCATAGCGTTTTGTCTTTATTTCATTTAATGTTCTTGCTCAGATGAATACAGTTCTATTTCAGTTTCATCTTGATCTGATGTTTTACATTTTTAGGCATTCATTACAGCACATGACCATATCATCAACAAAACGTATGAGCAACCACTAGCAAATGAACCAGAACACAATTCTGAAGATGGTGATTCAGTAAGGATCATTCACTTGGTGAAACAAGAACAAGAACCATTGGTGAGTGCAACTGCTTGAGACATACACAGCTCCTGATTTTGTTAAAAATCTATGGTAGTATTACAATACCATTTAAATCACTCCAACAGCCTATCTTCATGGTGTGATTGTCATATACAGGTGCTCATTCAAGGGTTTGCAATGTTTTCTAAAGGGCAAAACTCCAGCTTTTGATTTGCCCACTACCGTAATTTAGCAATTTGTTTGGGAGATTCTGATGAGTTAATTGGATACCTTAAAACCAGTGATGATGTATGACAATCATATCATCATTATCATATATACTATATAGGCACTAAATGTGATGTTAGATCTGCCATCTTTTCAGGCAACAATGCTTGTAATTTTATGGCACAATAAAAGAGAAAGCTGGTGATACCCCCTGCCAGAAAAATGTCTCATTAGTGATTTTGTTGTGACCATCATATTGAGAAGTTGAGTCCAGTTCGTATTTCAGCAACATTTTTTGTGACAAAGTGTAACATTAATTTAATAGAATGAGCTACATGGGCTGCACTGGGGAATGAAGACAGTATGCCATCAGCCAAGTGGCATAAAACTGAAAAATTATTTGATTTACATTTTCAGGGTATCACTGTTCGACACTGTCATTTAAAAGGTTGCTGTATCATTACAAGAATTATGGAAGGAGGAACTGCTTATAGAAGTGGTAGGACAAAGTAATTTCATGCATTATTAATTTTAAGGAGGTCCCTTGCGTTATTTTTTCATTGGAGGTCAGTAACTACCTTAAATATGGCTTACATGCTATTATTAGTATGGTAACAATGGACAGTTGCGCAGTTAGTGAGATATGTATGAAATCGTGATACTTCTTTCTTTGGACAGATAAACTCTGTACGGAATCTATGATCATTTTAAAGGAGAAGTGTCTGTAAATGAAGACGTACTAACTACAGCAACAGCATGCAAAAATAAACTTTACGGGCTACCTTAACTTTCACCCAGTTTCAGGTATTTCTCAGCACTTTTGTCGCTTTGTCCTGGAGCATTATGTCTTTGGGTCGGTTTAAGATAAAGCCGTTTAAACGACGTTTAACAAGAAGGACGTGACGTAAATTACATAAGATGTGCTTTACATTACCTGGGGTAAACTCTGTTATAAATCGTGCTAATTTAAAATGGTGTTCGCGCCTTACGCAAGCCGCCACATCTTACTTTTTTATTTAAGTGACCGTATTGATTGTAGTTAAGAAGTTATAGGTAACATCCGATCAACTTAAATTCCAGGTCTTGGTGATAAACCCTTAAGACAGGATATTAATGTCACCATTATAATTATTTGATTGGAGTTCTTCCTTGAATTATGTGTAGGTGTTTTGGACGTGGGTGATGAAATCCACGAAATAAATGGGGTAAGCTTGAAAGGGAAACGCATTGAAGATATACTGACACTGCTGGTGAGTTCCCCTCCTGGTTTAACTACTTGTTGACTAAACGTTAAATCTAAGAAAAGGATACTGCATTCTTGAAACAAGGTTTCGTACTTAAAGAGTTTGCTGTATGTATTGACTGAAAATCAAGAAAGAACCATGTGGAAGGTGTCAGGTGACAATCGGCTGTGTCAAACGAAGTGCTACGTGGGCACTGTAAAACTACGTTTAAAAAGCCATGAGGATCGGTAAACTTCCGAAACATGCGAGAGGACATGCTAACGTTTCAAGCGATTGCTCTTCGTCTGGGAGTGAAACACAGCACGTTTTACTTTGACAAAGTGTCTTCGCTCGAAACGTCACTACCTCCTTTTGTAAACTTCGGCACTTCCCTGACCCTAACGGCTTTTTACTACCAGAGGATATTTAGTCTGGCTCCAGCGGTTGTTCTGGGAAAGAGTTTCGTCATACCTCCTAGAACGTTAAAATGGACTTGTAGTGAGTTAGGTTCTCAACTTTAACCTTCCGTCGGCAACCTTAATTGATTGCGTCGGAGAATATCTGGTAAAATTGCTGACAAATTATTTTCAGCTTTTGTTTTGAACGAAAATGTTTACTGTAAGATCAGAAATGAAGTGTTGAGTAGGCAGCTCGCAACGAAGTAGAACCCAGAAGGTAGTATAAGAACAAAGCTGGTTTTTGGCAGAGTACTACCTTTGAAGTTTTTTTACTTTATAATAAAAGTAGATTTAGTGGATATTCAATTCATTCAACAATCACGTTTTTCAGTTTTTCATTTAATTTCGATGACATTTTTCGAAAGGTGCTTCTTACTTTTTGAACCTCCTTAATGTAAATTTGAACTCATTACGCACGTGAGAAAATATTATTCTGACGTGAAAATGTTGAATCACACCATCACACACCCACTGGAACATCTAAGCTGGCACATGCCGTCGAAATTAAAGGAAAACTGAAAAATGCCGCGATTTTAATGAGAATTGTAAGTGCAAGTTGCCAATGGCATTCCCGTATGTTTTGCTTAAAATCCTGTTTAGTACAACTATTGGGATTTGAAGATGAATTTGAGAGTTTAGAGTTTTAAATTCAAGATTAAACTTTCATGTGATACTTACTTGTGTTGAATTGCACTTTTGCAGCATTTTTCAATTAGCAGCATCTCTTTGAAAATTATTCCTGTGGCGGAAAATATCCGCATTTTACCTCGAGAGGCCAAGGTGGGGTTCGTTGTGTTACACTTTATCTGTAATAAGATTTGCTTCACAGTATTGCATTGTAGTAGTTACCTTAAATTTTTCAGCAAAAGTTAATAGTGAAGTATACGCATGTGACTCAATTTGACAGAATCTCATCAAGCAGGGGTTTCCAACCTGGGGTAGGCGTACCCCCAGGTGTACGCGATGGAAATTTAAAGGGGTACGCCAAAATCAGCTTGGCAAGCGATTTTTTCCCCCAAATATTCAAGAACTGTTGTCGGTAAACACCGTCCGAAATTTAATCAAAGCAAGTCTCGTTCTCTTTTCCTTTGGTCATCATGTTTTTTTTGTAGCAGTGTCCAAAATTTTTTCTGGGAGCTCGATCAAAAAAGGTTTGATGTGCAGAATTCTGTTAAACTATGCGACATTTGATTAATGGTTACTAACACCGTTCATCCGTTTTGAATTGTCGTGTAATTGACGAGGTTAATTAAGATTGTCGGTGAAAACTGTGTTCGAAAATCAGTGTGTCGCTTCAAGCAGGAAAAAAAAAGTTTAAAAAATGAAAAAAAATTAAAAATGCAGCAAAAAAATAAAATGATGACTGTGAAGAGCATTTCAGTTATTTAACACAATTTTCTCTTCTGGGAAAAAGCATCTGAACGGAGTACTCGTGTGAGTGTTCCAGTGATTGGACTACCAGGTTGTTTGTAATCCCTTCCCGCAAACGTACCTACTATTATTTAACAACTAATATTGGGACAGAACGTTGGCGTAAACAAAGAGTTGGTGAAAGATGCAGGGGATACCAGGTGAGAAAAAGGTTGGAAACTCCCGCCACTGGGATGCACATGAATTGTACATCCAGCATTAAGTGAAGTCCTTCCCCCCCTCCCTTCTTGTTCAATGTAGAATAGCGTCGCCTACTTTAGATAGAAAGACTGAGGTCTCTAAAAAGGTGAAGTTTTATGGTAAACCTCGAACCGTCCTTTGACGTCCGTCACTGATGGTAAGTTATATTTTCTTCTCAGTCATCTTTTTATTTGTTGCTTAGGTCTTGCACGTTAAGTCGCATTTCTCCTATAACCCTCGAGAAGATCCTCTTTTACCTTGTCAAGAAGCTGGCTTGGCTTTTGGCAAGAATGATATTTTACATGTACTTGACAAAACGGATGCAGTTTGGTGGCAGGTAGGTGGCAGGTTGAAAGGCTTAAAATGACTTTTTGTGCCAAACATTATAAAGGTTTCCGAATTTGATGGCCCGGAAACTAGTTCACCTTCGACGTAGGTAGCCTGTACTGGATGATGACCACTATTGATGAATTTTAGCATAAATGGATTGTATAGTTTTTATTTTACGACTTGCTTGCTTACATACAGATGTACCTTGTTACAGTGAAGACAGTATAAACAAATTCTTAATTCTTTCAGGCGAGGAAGGAAGGTAGCCGCTTGGAAGAGGCTGGACTCGTACCAAGCCAAATTTTGCAGGAAAGGTACATTTTTAAAAATTTTTAATAACAATCGACATTTATGCGTTTGATTTTTTGTTTTCGTCAAACGCTTTTATTAGTTCCTCTTTTAATAGCTGTAGTCGTGTTATTTTACATACACGTTTTCTTTTTTACATAATTTTTCAGGAGGTTGTACAAAGAGAATCTTGAGAACGCACTCAAGAACAAGCGCTTTCAGAACATAAGTGAGTTATTTTTTTCTAGTTGTTTTTATTTCTTATTTCATTTTTGTTGTCGTTGCTGTATGGTTGGCAGCACCATGTTAATTATAGGCTGTTCCATATTCAGTGGATACGAAATTTTGAGTAACACGAAAGACTATGATAACAGAGATTAAACTTGCTTGGACATATGTGACAATGGTGCCCAATTTTTAATTGGTGAAAATGACTCTGTTTCGTTTTTTCGTTACAGAAAGTGGAAGTTTCTTACGCAGGAGGGATAAGAAACGAAAATTCAGGAAGAAAAAAATTATGTATTCGTCAGACTATACACATGGTGAGTTTTGAGTAAGGTTTTTTTTTGTTACTAATATCAAAGATGAAGTCTGATAATATGTTAAAACTATAAAACCTCAGTGATTTCAGTCTATTAAACGTCACCTTTAATGCCTGAAGATTATCTTAATAAATCGAAAACCTTTAAGTGCATGTTCGTGAAATATGAGATTTTTATGCAACGTCTTTGGCGGAGCATGTCTTCGAACTCACTACATCAGAATTGTTAATTTTGAAGTGGAGACACATGAATATGTTTGAAAACTGACATTCTGTTGATGAATGCAAAGGCTACATAACGATGCATCAGATGCCCTTTAGAGCAACCAGTAACTGAACTGATGAGGCTTCAGACCCCGTTCACACGATACCGGTACGAAATGAAACCGTAACGAAATTATTACGGTTAGGCCTTGCGTTCATACGTTACCGGTCTGAAAAAGCATGAAACCGTAATGCTAACCGTAACGTGAAACCGTAATCGTGTGAACAGGTTCGTACCGTGATATTTTGATACCGGTGCAGTTTCGTGCCGGTATTGTGTGAACGGGGTCTCAGGAAGTCTTCAAAAATTTGGCCAAAAAAAGGCTTGGAATTTTAGGGCATTTTAAGACCAAAATTGAAAGTACAGCCGAAGTTAAGTCTCGAATTTGATTGACACTCCAATGGTTGGTTGGATTTTTCGTTTTATTTAGTGGTGCTGTATTTCCATGTTGTTGTTGCTGTTGTTGTCTCGTTTATGTTTTTCTCTCATTGTTTGTTGTTGTCCTTGTTTCTATTTCTATAGATTTTGAGGCCACTTCAGTTCTCACTTACGAAGAAGTTATCGAATTAACTCCAGAATATGACATACCCAGACCTGTTGTTCTAATTGGTAGATACAGTTTTGTTCTGTAATGGTCACTGTCATATTTCGTTCTTTAATATTTTTTGTAAACATTTTCTGCAGGACCTCGTTCCGTTGGTCGGAACGAACTTCGTCGTTTACTCATCTCAAGTGATCCAGAAAGATTTATCACGCCAGTCAACTGTAAGTCAGAACTCAAGTCCCTGACCTTTAGTTCTTCAATAGTTCTGTCTTTATCGACATGCTTGTAATTTTGTCTTTCTGTCGTTAGGTTTATATTTTCTACACAAATCTTACTTCGGGAATGGTTAGTTTTGAGATTTTGAACGAAAGTAACGTTTTTCTGTTATTTAACGTTTTTATCAGACCCATCTCGTAGACAATTTGATCATGACAGTAAGAAATTCTTTTACACCGATTCAAGCAATGGCGGTGTCACTCAAGCTACATGTCGGTCATTCACGATTGAGCACAAAGGTGATTTTGAACGCATCTCCGTTGAATCTGTACGGACATTTATGAACTCTGGCAAATGCTGCGTTTTGGTTGTTCCTCCGCAGGTACGTGAATATCCCAATTATTTCGTTATTCATGGTTGAAATGTTTTTGTTATTGATTTGGTCTGAAATGTAAAAAAAAATGGAAGAGAAATGAAAAGAGATGGTACATGCTAAAGACAGTTACGTAACTAGAAGATTTCTTGAGAGGGTGAGGGGTGGGGAGATGGGGTCTCAGCTGGTAGAAGAGGAAATTTCGTGAGTAATCTTCCCTACGAAAATGACTGAAAACTTTATAGCTGTGAATTACAAGTTGCTGTTTTCTCTCTACTCAGGAATTGCCGATCATCCGAACTCGTGAGTTGCTTCCGTACGTCGTCTTCGTCAAGCCACCGTCGTTACAAAGACTTCGCCAGACAAGGTTGATGTCGCGAGTCAAAATTTCTTCCCTTCAAAATCAGAACCGAAAGGTATTCACGGTAAGTAACAAATTTAAATTAACAATTTTTGTTAAGAGGTCCGAGTTTCTGGGAAATGAAAATTTTAATCGTGTTATGAGACCACGTTACTCCAATAATGGTTATAGTCAACTGTAGTGCTTTGAAAATGCTGAAACAGTGGTTAGACTGTAAATAAACGTTTTTTGTCTTTGATGCAAGCCATAGACGTTCTCTTTAGAAATTTCAGCTTATCATGAAGCCTTCCTTAGGAGATGGAAAACGGTTAAACGAGCTAATGCCATCTATCTAATGAAGGTTTCAGGAGAAGTCGAAACGTCTAAAATGAGCATCTCTGGCTTTAATCAAAGGCAGCAAATTTTGAAACATATTTGACCGCATTTTTTTAAAAAAAAGTGCATGTCCAAATGCTACTGTGCCTCTGCAGTATTTTTTTGTGTTTAATTACCCGTCATCTGGACAATTATAACCCTTTCATTTCGTGATATAGTTGACAGAACTTCAGGACATGCTTCAAAAGGCTGAGGAAATCGAAAGAAAGTATGGGCAGTACTTTGACCTGACGATTCTTAATGATGATTTACAAGAAGCTTACGACAGACTGTATACAGCTGTATACCTTCTAGCCAAGGAACCTCAATGGATTCCTGTGAATTGGTTGACGTAGTAATTCCCTGGATTAGATAACAAAGCAAGTCGTTGTTCTGTGTTAATAGGTACGAACTAGAATAATAGTGGAGGTACTGGCCGAAGGACATGCAGTAGCCACCCGAAGTGATCCAAACGGGTGAACCATTTTCGAATTCGAGCTGTTCTAAAATTGAGTTATAAAATTGAAATTCTATATACGTATAAAGGCATAAAAAGTATTTAAGCGAATATTATGTCATAAAATTGAAGTATTGATTATGTCATGGTCGTGCTCAGTCTTCTCTGACAAACAAATAGAATAGTCCAAAACTAACAGACGGACACATATGTGGCAACAGTGTTTATGATCCAAAGATTAACAATTATTCGCGAATAGCTGTTTTAGTATAATTATGCAAGTGATTATTTGAAAGAAAATTGTGAACTAGTTGCTTTGAAAATTCCTCTGCCGCAGGAATTTGTAATATATATATATATATATATATATATATATATATATTGCTACTCAATGTTACACTTTCTGTATAATCTGGGATCTGCAGATATTACTATTGCCCTCGAATATTACTTGCGCAGTGGCTAAGCCACCCCAAAGGAAAGAAATGCTGCTTCTCAAACTCAATAATTCACGAAGAAAAAACAAAAGAAATACATAATTAATCAGTATTTAGAAATCGGAGGAAGATTACAGCTGAATTTTTCCAACTTTCTGCTGGATTTTCGCCTAAAATACTGGTTCGTTTGAGAAGTAATTTCAAACACTCGTTTAGTGTTCTTCCTCCGATTTCTAGATACCTCGAAACTCGTTAAAAAAACTCGGCTTCGCCTCGTTTTTCAACTCGTTTCTCGGTATCTAGAAATCGGAGGAAGAACACCAACTCGTACTTGAAATATTACTTCACATATTCCTTCATCTAATTTTCTGAAATTCTAGTGGGTTGTCAGGAGCATGCACCGCTACTGTTCTACTTTTTCGTAACAAATAGCCCCCTTCAATATCAAACATCATCCACTACCAATACCTTAACATTTGAACTCTACTCATCTACTTAAAATATATGGAACTAAAAGTCAAGTCTAGTGGACTTCTAATACTCAATAATTCGTAAAGAAAACAAACGAAAGTAATGTTTAATCAAGGTGTGTAAATATGGTAGAGACGTTTAACACATTTACAACCCCCGATGTTTTACTGATCAGTTCTGCGTCACATTTGCAAGCAGTACTGCTGCATTTTGCATCGGGCTTTTTGTGATAAAATTGCTTTCTTTTTACTTTTTCAATCGTTAGAAACTGTTTGCCATCTTCGAAAGATGACTGTATGCAAGTTTAACTAGTAATTCACCGAAGTCGCGCCAGTTCTGTATCCTGACATGAAGACTTTTGGCGTGGACCCGTGTCTGTATGCCCTGATACGGGACGGCCACTCATAGCTCAATTTGTCGCAAAGACTGCTGCAACAGAAACGTTCAAAATCTTGTTGCTTTTCTCTAAGATGCAACAAGTGTATGACGTCACGATGATAGAATTCGGAAAAGTGGCTGTAAAGTTCTATTGATTTTATCTTTCATCGCTTGACTTCATTGAATTTAAAGGTAAAAATAAATCCACTGACGGGCAAATTTGTACATCAGAACTTTATTGTGGCGAACGTCGGACGACCTTATTAAGCTAAATGGGACGACTGGACCTTTACAGGTTAATCGAGGAGTACAAATTATCACTGAAATAATCATTGAGACGTAGTAAATATCACGTGTAGTATCATTTCGTTTTCTTAGGCTTCTCTTATTTTAGTTCTTTAGGTTTTCAATAATTCTTGGTGAACTGGATATTTCAATCACGTCAACTGTATTATAGCGAAAATTGAAATTATTGACGCAGGTGGACTTAACATTGTGTACAAATTCAGCCTGTTGATGAGGTATTTTATGTTGTATGTTGGGCAAATGTTTACTCCTCTGTAAAGAGAAAACTGAACATTGTTTGGATAACCAGTAAGTAACCTCATTGCACTAAGTTAAAATGTCATTTAGGCTGAGCCTATAGCAGTGTCTGGCAATTCTAAAATACCATGCATGAACAATACTGTTGAACAATACTAACTTGATATAACTCTTGATTAGAAAGAACACTGAGCTTTACACGTGTTGGGCTATATTTAATTAGGATGGTTACCTTCATGTTGTGATTCCTGAAGTCGTAAGTCTGTCAAGCCATAGCAAAAGTTCCAGATTTGATTGATTGTCAGATGGCTACGTAATACTGTAAAAAGTAACGTGATTTTACCGAACGAGTTTGTATCAGCTTGCGACAGACTTGTTTGAAAATGTTTTTGGCGTAACCTGTGACGATAAACGAAGAATAGAGATAACAGCCCAGCTCAGAATTGTAAAGTGAAAAGCCATAAACACAACTCGAAATAAGATACTTGTTTTATGTGTCAATGTTTTAAACTTGCTGATCAAAACATAAAGAATCTTGTGTGGCGTATTTATTGGAAAGATGTAGGCTTGGCCCATATATTTCCATATATGTGCAGCCTATTATATTTTTCAATTTGCAAAACCTTTTCAGAACTTCAAATATTTTAAAATAAGTTTACTGACGTTTCGTTGCAACCTGTGACATCTTCAGATTATAGTACTATAAAGTTGTCAATGTATATATATATATATATATATGTCTGTTTACATACGAGAATTATTAATTAGTGCCCAACCAATCAGAACAGTATTGGAAGAGAGAGAGGGAGAGTGGGATGGAGGAAATGTTTTCGCTGAGGGACATAAGTATGGAAATGAGCAAACTCTCTCGGATGAGGAGTTCAAGGTTTGAAGAAGTTGGACTGGAAGATAGGATTTGAAGGATTAGGTTAAGGTTGAAGGTTTTGACGAGAGCGCGCTTGGATGCTAGAAAGTGATGTTTCCTCATCCGAGGGAGTTTAATCTTGTTAGGAGTATCAAAGCCCAGCATATAAGTTTGAATAAACCCATAATACAGACATGAGTCATTGAAAAATATTTCTAATTTAGCTAACGTTTCGTTGCCAGTCCTGCAACATCTTCAGAGTAAGTGATAGATTTACAAGGTGTTCTCGACTATATAATATTCTATTTGCAATTACAGGATTATATGTTGGGCTTTGATATTCCTAACAAGATTACGCTTTCCGCCTGGTTCCTCAATTGCCACTATTTTGAAAAATCGAGGGAGTTTATTCATTTGTAAACTTAATCCAACTCAACCCCACTCTCTCTCTTTCTTCTGACATTGCTCTGATTGGTTGGGCGTTAATTAATTATTCTCGCGTGTAAATAGACTTATATTTCAACATTGATAACTTTGTAATACTGTACTCTGAAGATGTTGCACTTTCCAACGACACATTAGTAAACTTGTTTTAAATATTTCAAGTTGTTTTTACGGCCTTTTCACTTTACAGTTGTGAGTTGGGCCCTTATCTTCATTCTTTTCGTTTTCTGCCCAGAAATTCTACCGTACCAAATTAACCCGTGACGATACTGGATACTGCAAAGATGGTACAGTGTTTTCAGGGATCCTGAGAGAACATTTGCCCAGCATATACAAGTAGTGAAATCATAAGATTGACGTTACATTGCATGTGTTTGTCTGATGTTTTCAGTTCGTTTACTAAATTTTTGAAATCTGTTTGAAAAGTTTAACCATCCTGTCTTCCAACGTGTTATTAATAATAAAAATATGAGTGATAGACTTCAAACGAATATCTCGTAGACAAACTACGTGCAATAACCACAACATCAATCTTCGACATCACACAACACCTGTGAACACGTAGATTTCATTACTGTCTTGCCAAAACATACTGAGGCATCGATATGTTTGGTTTCAGGGCCTAAAACATGAATGGTCATTTGGTGCAACAAGAAAAATTTGAACAATAAGTTCAATCACAGCAATAATGTCTATTCTTACAAAAAGATTGTGAAATTTTTCAGGAAATTCGAGTATGTGTTTTAGAGTAAAGTATAGTTCTTTTGACGATTTGATAACATCCCTATTAGGAAGCAAGATTAGTCAATTCTGGATTTCAAAGTCAGTTCGTGGGTTTTTAGTTGGTGCAAAACTAAGGTGGTAAAATTATGTCCTTTACATATGCGATTTCGTCCTTTTCCCGTATGTTGGGATGGTTCTGAAGGGCTTTGTGGCCTCATTAGCAGCTATTATCAAAGTATATTGTAAATGCATATTACTGCTGAAGTGTGTGTACAATGGGAATGAAATCCAGTCTCCGTGTCTTTTCACTTGCTCTTGATGTGTAATGATTAGAAATGTTCCAGGGGTCGTTTGTTAAGACTGGGCAATTTATCCAGTTGATTAGTCCTGTGTGGCAGGTTTTTTGTTGTAGGATGGACAGGGTGATCGGTGTTATTTATATTTAGAAGAACCGAATATGTCAAGTGGAGAAATTTTTATCGGCTAAGTTATCCTATATCAGGAGTAATCTACCGGATATCCAAGTTTTGAACAACCTACCGTACGTTTAGAGAGAACAAAATAGGTTGTTCATCTGCGTCAGTCTAAGGGTATCTTTCATTTGGCATCTTTTTTACCTACTTGTAAGCATAGTCGATTAAAGTATGGTATGGAAACTGTACAAATCTCAATGCGGCTGAGAAAGAAAGATATTTAAGCTGCGAGTAATTTTGGAAGGGGCACTGACCATGTACAAATGTTTTGTTTAATGAAAATTAACATTCAAATAACACAGGAGACTGAATTCAAACGTTTTTATTGGTTGAGTGATTAATTATTTCAAATATCCGTCGTGTTTTGCACGTTCATTCTACGTAAACGCGAACAAAAAGGATGTTTCCAGACCATCCTTTGATTCACTGATGTCAGTGCGTGGACATTTTTATGCTGTCATGTAGGTACGTCGGTATAGATACCGAAGTGTTTCTTTGGCTGTGGGTAAGTACTTTAGAATTTTTTACTTGCACATGGCATTTGAGTTTTTATATAGGTATGTAGGCATCTGTTAGCTTGCACATTACACATTTTGCTGTCCATTACGAGAAAATATACTATGTTGAACGTCCAGGTTAGTTCAGCCTTGAGGAAGATTTGGCGACGGACGTTTCGAGGGCCATCTTCAGTGTACAAAAAGAGGAACAGTCAAATAGGTTAACTGTTCCTCTTTCTACACTGAAGATGACCGCCGCTGAAGCCGTCGAAACGTCAGTTACCAAAAATCTTGCTCAAGACTGAACTAACCTAGCCAATCTGCCATCAAGATCTACCGATTCTGCCGGGTTCAACCGTTTACTTTATTGAAGCGCATATGTGCAAGTAAACAAATGTCTGAATACTTTAAGTGCAAAGGTAGAATGTTCAAGAGCTCATGTGCAAGCACAGAAGACGTCTTCCCCTTTGCATTTTTCATTTGGACATGAACACTTAGATATTTTTCTCTTTGCATATAAGTACTTAGTCAAATGTCGGAGTCT
Source organism: Heliopora coerulea (assembly GCA_030142905.1). Classification (NCBI taxonomy): domain Eukaryota; kingdom Metazoa; phylum Cnidaria; class Anthozoa; order Scleralcyonacea; family Helioporidae; genus Heliopora; species Heliopora coerulea. The sequence continues at coordinate 33,986 of JASJOG010000108.1, read as the reverse complement.
AATGTGCATGTGAAACATGTCCAAGTGCTCATATGTAAAGGGAAAGCCATTGCTAAAAATGTCTAAAACCTTACTTTATAGAGGAAAAATATTACTGCTTACATTGCCATATAGAAAGTACTGGACTACAAGGGGAAAGATGTGTTTTGTGCTTATAGAAAAGGGGAAAAATGGTTTGGGAATATATTAAAAACAAATTCCCAAGGGAATTGGAATTCCTATGGGATTTCTTACACCCAGTCAAAATCGGCCAAAATTCGATTTTTTAGTTGGCGTAAGAAATCCTAGGGGAATTCCAATTCCCAAGGGATTTCTTTTCCCAAGTCAAAATCGGCCAAAATTCGATTTTTCAGTTGGTGTAACAATTCCTAAGGGAATTCTTTTCCCAAGTTAAAACGGGCGAAAATTCGATTTTTCGGTTGGTGTAATAAATCCCAAGGGAATTCTTTTCGCAAGTCAAAAGGGGCGAAAATTCGATTTTTCGGTTGGTGTAATAAATCCCAAGGGAATTCTTTTCGCAAGTCAAAAGGGGCGAAAATTCGATTTTTCGGTTGGTGTAATAAATCCCAAGGGAATTCTTTTTGCAAGTCAAAATGGGCGAAAACTCGATTTTTTGGTTGGTATAATAATTCCCAAGGGAATTCTTTTCCCAAGTCAAAATGGGGCAAAATTCGGCAAAATTCGATTTTTCGGTTGGTGTAATAAATCCCAGGGGAATTCTTTTCCCAAGTCAAAATGGGCGAAAATTTGATTTTTCAGTAGGTATAATAATTCCCAAGGGAATTCTTCTCCCAAGTCAAGACGGGCGAAAATTCGATTTTTCGGTTGGTTTAATAATTCCCAAGGGAATTCTTTACCCAAGCCAAAATGGGTGAAAATTTGATTTTTCATTTGGTGTAATAATTCCCTAGGGAATTCTTTTCCCAAGCCAAAATGGGTGAAAATTTGATTTTTCAGTTGGTGTAATAATTCCCAAGGGAATTCTTTTCCCAAGTCAAAATGGGCGAAAATTCGATTTTTTAGTTGGTGTAATAAATCCCAGGGGAATTCCAATTCCCAAGGGAATAGCCCGTTATTGAATAAATTAAAATGGAAATCAGAGGGGACCGTTTCATTTTTTTTTTCATTTTTTTTTCATTTTTTTCAAATTTTTTTTTTTCAAATTTTTTTAAATTTTTACATTTTTTCCAAAATTATATTTTCAAGACTTTAAATTTCCACCCCGTTATACTCCCCCGTAGGTATACCCCTGACCAAGTGAAAGAATGAATCTTAATCTACTAAATACAAAGTAGAAGTTTGGATTAAACGGCCGCCATCCACCCCCACCACAACATCCCTACCGAAAATCGGCAATTTATAGACTAAGACTCAAGCACCCAAATGTGGGAGCGTCGATGTAGTGCGCATGCGCGGTTATTCCCATGGGAATTCTGAATTTTTTGGCGATACTTTGCTTTTTTTTTTTTTTTTTTTTTTTTTTTTGGACCCCAGATTTTGGCCTTCCATCGGTAAAATGCTATGGACCGACCATTTTCTTAATCACTCTCCCATCAAGTATTTTTTCAAAATATTTATTACTTTTTATTAGTTTACAGCGACAACAGATTAAGGTTTTACGGAGAACAATTTAAAGATTAACAACTAAACTACAACATTATAAAAAATATCAACCTGACATTACAATCATTTCTCTTTTAATCAAGCAGACCCACAACAGAGTTTGTGGGTCTTCGTTACAAATCACTACTTAAAGGTAATAATCATGACTTTTTTTAGGTAACAGCAACGGCAACTATGAAATAAAATAGAGTACTGCGTAGGCACTGTTGAAATAGAAGTGAAACAATCGGAAAGGTCTGAGTAATGCCGAAATTTAAAGAGTAGTTTTCTAACGTTTCAAGCGAAGACCCTTTCAAGCGAGAAAACTTTCGTTTTCTTTGCCTTAAACGTTAAGAAAACTATTCTTTACATTTCGGCATTACTTAGACCTTCCCGATTATTTCACTTCTATTTCAACAGTGCCTACGCAGTACTCTATTTTATTTCATAGTTACCGTTACAGTTACGTGTTCCTAAAATGTAACGAGTTACCGTTGCTGTTACCTAAAAAACAGTAATGATTATTACCTTACCTATATTATATCAAATATTATCGAAAAGTCCCTCAAATCAGGCCAGAACTATCATCTTCGGGGTAAAATTTCATATTTTGGCCGTATTTCGAAACTTTCAAATTGGTCGAAAAATCGTGAATATCGGTGGGTTAACCCTTTTACTTTTTGTTGAAATTTTTCCACCTCAAAAATTATCTCAAATATTACCGAAAAGTCACTCAAATCAGACCAGAACTATCTTATTCGCCCTAAGCTTTCATATTTTGGCCGTATTTCAAAACTTTGAAATTAGTCGAAAAATCGTGAAAAACCGTGGGTCAACCCCTTTCCTTTTTGGTCAACTTTTTCGACCTCAAAAATTATCTCAAATATTGCCATAAAGTCTCTCAAATCAGGCCAGAACTATTTTATTCGCCCTAAACTTTCATAATTTGGCCGTATTTCGAAAGTTTCAAATTGGTCGAAAAATCGTCAAAAACCGTGGGTTAACCCCTTTACTTTTTGGCGAAATTTTTCGACATCAAAAATTATCTCAAATATTACTGTAAAGTCCATCAAATCAGACCAAAACTATCTTTCTCGGCCTAAACTTTCATAATTTTGCCTTATTTCGAAATTTTGAAATTGGTCGAAAATTCGTGAAAAACCGTGGGTTAATCCCTTTACTTTTTGGTGAAATTTTTCCACGTCAAATATTATCTCAAATATTACTGTAAGGTCTCTCAAATCACGCCAAAACTATCTTATTCAGCCTAAACTTTCATATTTTGTCCGTATTTCGAAAGTTTAAAATTGGTCGAAAAATCGTGAAAAACCGTGGGTTAACCTCTTTACTTTTTGGTGAGATTTTTCCACATCAAAAATTATCCCAAACATTACTGTAAAGTCCCTCAAATCAGGCCAGAACTATCTTATTCGCCCTAAACTTTCATCTTTTGGCCGTATTTCGAAAGTTTGAAATTGGTCGAAAAATCGTCAAAAACCGTGGGTTAACCTCTTTACTTTTTGGTGAGATTTTTCGACCTGAAAAAGTCTCTCAAATATTACTGTAAAGTCCCTCAAATCAGGCCAGAACTATCTTATTCGCCCTAAACTTTCATAATTTGGCCGTATTTCGAAAGTTTCAAATTGGTCGAAAAATCGTCAAAAACCGTGGGTTAACCCCTTTACTTTTTGGCGAAATTTTTCGACATCAAAAAATTATCTCAAATATTACTGTAAAGTCCATCAAATCAGACCAAAACTATCTTACTCGGCCTAAACTTTCATAATTTTGCCTTATTTCGAAAGTTTCAAATTGGTCGAAAATTCGTGAAAAACCGTGGGTTAACCCCTTTACTTTTTGGTGAAATTTTTCCACGTCAAATATTATCTCAAATATTACTGTAAAGTCCCTCAAATCACGCCAAAACTATCTTATTCAGCCTAAACTTTCATATTTTGTCCGTATTTCGAAAGTTTAAAATTGGTCGAAAAATCGTGAAAAACCGTGGGTTAACCCCTTTACTTTTTGGTGAGATTTTTCCACATCAAAAATTATCCCAAACATTACTGTGAAGTCCCTCAAATCAGGCCAGAACTATCTTATTCGCCCTAAACTTTCATATTTTGGCCGTATTTCGAAAGTTTGAAATTGGTCGAAAAATCGTGAAAAGCCGTGGGTTAACCTCTTTACTTTTTGGTGAGATTTTTCGACCTGAAAAATTCTCTCAAATATTACTGTAAAGTCCCTCAAATATGGCCAGAACTATCTTATTCGCCCTAAACTTTCATAATTTGGCCGTATTTCGAAAGTTTCAAATTGGTCGAAAAATCGTGAAAAACCGTGGGTTAACCCCTTTACTTGGACATATTTTTCAACCTCAAAAATTATCTCAAATATTACTGTAAAGTCCCTCAAATATGGCCACAACTATCTTATTCGCCCTAAACTTTCATATTTTGGCCGTATTTCGAAAGTTTCAAATTGGTCGAAAAATCGTGAAAAAGAGTGGGTTAACCTCTTTACTTTTTGGTGAGATTTTTCGACCTGACAAATTCTCTCAAATATTACTGTAAAGTCCCTCAAATACGGCCACAACTATCTTATTCGGCCTAAACTTTCATATTTTCGCCTTATTTTGAAAGTTTCAAATTGGTCGAAAAATCGTCAAAATCCGTGGGTTAACCCCTTTACTTTTTCGTGAAATTTTTACACCTCAAAAATCATCTCAAATATTACTGTAAAGTCCCTCAAATACGGCCACAACTATCTTATTCGGCCTAAACTTTCACATTTTCGCCTTATTTCGAAAGTTTCAAATTGGTCGAAAAATCGTCAAAATCCGTGGGTTAACCCCTTTACTTTGTAGTGAAATTTTTACACGTCAAATATTATCTAAAATATTACTGTAAAGTCCCTCAAATATGGCCACAACTATCTTATTCGGCCTAAACTTTCATATTTTCGCCTTATTTCGAAAGTTTCAAATTGGTCGAAAAATCGTCAAAATCCGTGGGTTAACCCCTTTACTTTGTAGTGAAATTTTTACACCTCAAAAATCATCTCAAATATTACTGTAAAGTCCCTCAAATATGGCCACAACTATCTTATTCTGCCTAAACTTTCACATTTTCGCCTTATTTCGAAAGTTTCAAATTGGTCGAAAAATCGTCAAAAACCGTGGGTTAACCCCTTTACTTTGTAGTGAAATTTTTACACGTCAAATATTATCTAAAATATTACTGTAAAGTCCCTCAAATATGGCCACAACTATCTTATTCGGCCTAAACTTTCACATTTTCGCCTTATTTCGAAAGTTTCAAATTGGTCGAAAAATCGTCAAAATCCGTGGGTTAACCCCTTTACTTTGTAGTGAAATTTTTACACCTCAAAAATCATCTCAAATATTACTGTAAAGTCCCTCAAATATGGCCACAACTATCTTATTCGGCCTAAACTTTCACATTTTCGCCTTATTTCGAAAGTTTCAAATTGGTCGAAAAATCGTCAAAAACCGTGGGTTAACCCCTTTACTTTGTAGTGAAATTTTTACACCTCAAATATTATCTCAAATATTACTGTAAAGTCCCTCAAATATGGCCACAACTATCTTATTCGGCCTAAACTTTCATATTTTCGCCTTATTTCGAAAGTTTCAAATTGGTCGAAAAATCGTCAAAAACCGTGGGTTAACCCCTTTACTTTTTCGTGAAATTTTTACACGTCAAATATTATCTGAAATATTACTGTAAAGTCCCTCAAATATGGCCACAACTATCTTATTCGGCCTAAACTTTCATATTTTCGCCTTATTTCGAAAGTTTCAAATTGGTCGAAAAATCGTGAAAAACCGTGGGTAAATTTTGGTGAAATTTTTCAACGTCAAATATTATCTCAAATATTACTGTAAAGTCCTTCAAATCTGGGCAGAACTATTTTATTCGTCCTAAACTTTCATATTGTAGCCTTATTTCGACAGTTTGAAATTGGTCAAAAAATCGTGAAAAACCGTGGATTAACCCCTTTCCTTTTTGGTGAAATTTTTCAACCTTAAAAAATTATCAAATATTACCGTCAAGTCCCTCAAATCAGGCCAGAACTATCTTATTCGTCCTAAACTTTCATATTTTTGCCGTATTTTGAAAGCAGGCCCCACAGCAGTTTGCTGTAAATAACGTCGTTACAAATCATTACTTAAAGGTAATAATCTTTTTTTTTAGGAAACAGCAACGGTAACTCGTTACATTTTAGGAACACGTAACGGTAACTATGAAATAAAATAGAGTACTGCGTAGGTACTGTTCAAATCGAAGTGAAATAATCGGAAAGGTCTGAGTAATGCCGAAATGTAAAGAGTAGTTTTCTAACGTTTCAAGCGAAGGACCTTCGTCAGAGAGAAAACCTTCGTTTACTTTGCTTGAAACGTTAGAAAACTACTCTACATTTCGGCATTACTCAGATCTTTTCAATTATGTAACGGTAACAAGTGGCAAAAACTACTTTGAAAATGAAACGAATACAAGTTACAATTTGCAAATCGAATGTTCGTTACTTTCTGCATGTGCCCAATCAAATAGAAAACATATACAATTTAACAACTTAACTGGTACGTGACTGGCCAATGGCAATCACATCCAGTAACATTGTTCTGCATTTTAATTTCTGAAGCATTTCTCAGGTATGCATCATTTCGATGCTCAGCTTGCCATGCTGACGCGAGATGGACGTTTTGTTAAAGCCAATAAATGCAACTTGTAACTTTTTCACAAAAATACATTGTAACTTTGTAATTGTAACTAGTTACCTTTTGCCAACTGTAACTTGTACCTATAACTAGTTATATTTTTGGTCTAGTAACTGTAACTGTAACTATAACTAGTTACAAATAAACTGTTACAGCACTGGGCCTCTATCACGTAATGTGAAATTGATCATAAAAACAGCAATACCAATAGCCAAAGTAGAATTACCAATTCAACTGATGAGAGAGTTCAGTAAGGAACTTTCTTTCAGCCAAATCTTCCGAATTTAAATGCATTGCTGAGAGGTTTACAAGAATCTTATTCTGCCAGACATCTGGCCATTTCATTAAGCCAAGAAAAACATTTGAGCGACAAAAGGTTAACCAACATTTTAGCAATAAAAATAATTCCACTCAGCATTGTGTATTTCTAAATTCATGTCCGTGTTGCTGTTGTTACAATTAATTCCTCTCGGCCTTTCAAACTGAAATGTACTGTAAGAACTAAATATTAAAATAAAATTGTAATTTTCACATTCTACACAATATGTCCATGTTACTTACTGAAAGTCTAATTTGCTATCTCCTACTTTGATCATCATCATTATCTGAAGAAGATTCTTTTCTGATTGATGTATCTTCTCGAGTAAGTATGTCCATATCCTAAAGTAAGAAAAAAGAAATTTTTCGACCTTGAGAACTCATTGAAAAAAAGGCTTAAAATAACTCAAATAGGTCATTTGCTCAAATTAACTCATTTGCGCCAATCAACCATCTGTTGACCTAGTTGAAATACTTCAAAAATTGGTCGAAAAATCGCCAAAAACCATGGGTTAACCTCTTAACTTTTTGGTCAAAATTTTTCGACCTTGCGAACTCATTAAAAACTACGCCTAAACTCGCTCAAATCAGCCCAAAATTAACTCATTTAGGCTAATCTACCATCTTTTCACCTTGTTGAGAAACTTTGAAAATGGCCGAAAAATCGCTAAAAACCACGGGTTAACCCCTTTACTTTTTGGCGAAATATTTGGACATGGAAAATGGAACAAAATTCTCGCCTCAAATCACTGAAGTAAAACCAAAACTAAGTGATTTGCCCTCAACTTTCATATTTTGAGCTTATTTTGCAAGTTCGAAATGGGTCAAAAACTCGTCCAAAACCATGGGTTAACCCCTTTACTTTTTGGCGAAATTCTTGCATCTGGAAAATGGAATGAAATGTTCACCTCAAATCACTGAAATCCAGCCAAAACTAAATGATTTTGGCCTGAATACATTTAATACATTGTATCATCTTTTATTACAGAACTAACCTTAATCCTCAGAAGAGTGACTTCATCTGGAGTTTAATATCATCTGACATTTAACCAACAGCAATAAGAAACTTCCTCTCAATGTCAATGCAATCGGTACATCCAGGCTCCCTTTTCACAGGAGTACCAGCAGAGCCTGGGATACATTCAACTCCATTTTGTATGTGATATGGTCTTTGAAATCTGATGAAAAAAGAATAAGTTATTGATGACAACACTTTCAAACCAATAAATTCTGGATCTGCCAACATAACAATCAATATCATACAACTATTTCACTGTTATCTGTGAAGAGATGCTGTGGAACAAGGGCTATGTTCACAAAGTGATACTGCATGCTAAGCTATGCTAAGGAAACAATTAACCATGGGCACTGTAAGGTAACAAAATACTAACTTGTCTTCTTCCAAAGTACAAATATAGTGTGAAAGACAAGTTTACTCTCATAAGAAGAGCAGCTGTAATGTGCTGCACATTTGGCATACATTCGTCATTTGTTATCTCTAATGGCAAGCCAGATGATTGCTCATAATGAGAACTATCATAAATGTTGTCTTAAGGACAACATGAAAAAATAATCAAAAAGCAAAATTTCCCTTGACAATACCACATGCATACCACTGCCTTCATGAATCTGACTGATTTGTGTTTAATTGTTTCACATGCCAAATTTATTCCAGGTTTATGAATTATAGTTTCAAATTGAAGACTTTTGCACCTAGGTATTTTCATAAAATTCACTTTGATTTGCTCAAAACACCAGCTTTTTTGTGAAGTTAGATCTAATGTTTTTAAGTAGTTTCATATCCTTTGACTTTATAAATACCTAGTTGTACTTAAAGTGAAACCTCAAATCAGATGTTACTGTTACCCTTGATTGATGTTTCAAAGGTCTACGGAGTAGTCACCTTTAGAGGCAAGTAAGAAATGTCGTTCATGTTTTCCCACTTGTCTGGATTCTTGAGCCACCATTTCTAGGCATTGTAGTAAGATTATAGATCACAGGTATGTGTGGGTGTTAACTTTTTAACACCACATTTTTTGAAAGAAATTATAAATTAATCAATCTGTTCATACATCTAATCTTCATCGTATTAAACTGCAGCTATACATGCAGTTGGAGTTTAAAGGGTTAAGTGTGGTTCCACTGTTTATTGGTGTCTGTGTGGGCTAGTCTCTTTAGTGAGTATAATTATATGGGTGGTAGCACATATAACTGGAAGGCAAGAGGACTGCCAAAAAAAGTGTTCCCAAATTGATATCATTTATAGGTCCTTGTGTTCATGGCAGCAACCCTTAGCTGACAGAGCTGTCTTGGATTATGGTTAATAGCCAATTGAAATTTATGTTCTCTGAACAGTGTCAGTCCTTTGAAAATCAAACAGGAGTTGGAAATTTAAGAAAGTTCTTTGGGCAATGCAGTTGAAAGAATACTTGAACTAAGTTGTTAAGAATGAACACAGTTTTCAAGACCCCAGTTCTTCTTGTAAGAAAAAATAGATTCATCTTTTTATTTCCTACTGTTAATGCTACATTGCCATTTTTGAATGGTAAAAAATCCCTTCATGGCACTGATAAGCAGTTACTCTTAATCTAAGCTTACAGTTTTTGGCTTCAGGAAAATATTTGTCAAGGATTTTGTCTCTTCAGAGAACACAAAACATGTCTACCAGCAAAAAAGAATCAGGAGTTTAAGAAATATTCAAAGAAAATGTTTACCAAAAGAACACAAATAATCTACAGTCCTGTTAAAGGCACACATAAGCCGGCACTACCATTAGCTTAGAGACCTATAAATTTCATTGCTAACAACATCATTCTGAGAACACTTTTCATGACTCAAATGTTATGGGTGCCTACAGTCCAGTTATGTAGAGGCCAGTGGTAAGCATGGTGCTATTATTTGTTACGTGTCAGTATTTGTGCAAATAGTTGTGATCTAGAGACTGCAATGTGAATGACTAACTGCCAACTTATACTGGATGAATTTAATACCATGTTACAACCATTATTCAGATCCAAGAATCAAAATTCCTCATAAATTGCTTATTAGTAAACTGTCATTGTTCTTGTTTTATTTAACAATGCAAAACTGTAATTGAAGAACCACGCAGAAAACGTATTCAAAGGATGAAAATCAAGGCCCAGCAAAAAATTCATTAGACAGGCATTTTTATGTCAAAAGGTTTATTAAGATCTAATGTTTTGTTGCTTAAGCTGCAACATCATCACAGAATGAAACATAATACAATAAAACAATTACTAAACTATTATTACAGGTTGATTGGCATGAATTTAGCATTTGAAAGGAATTAGGAAGTGATCAGTTGTCAGAGGTGGCAAAGAGGGTCAAGGAATCAGAATGAGGAAAGAGGAACTGAACTTGATTGAGAGTTGAGAGTAGGATTGAGTTTGAATGCTAATCATCCTGCAATAATATTTGAATAATTGTTTTATCATATTATGTTTCATTCTCAGATGATGTTGCATCTTAAGCAACAAAACATTAGATCTTTATAAAACTTTTGACACAAAAATGCCTGTCTTACCAATATTTTGCTGGCGCTTGATTTTCATCCTTTGAATGCATAACTGGGGATCACTAATAGCCCTTTCATTTTCAAAATGGACTTCATTTAAGTTGTCAAGAAATCAGATTATAATCTTGCTTTCGAATTCCATAATAAAGTATAAAACATAATCCAAAAATTAACATCTTGAAACTTGAGATACAAGTTAAAACAAGATGAAGACAGGTGCAGTAATATTTTGACTTTATTGCAAAGTCATTATCAAACCAACTAAGTTTACAAAACATGCTGAGATCTATATATAGATAGAGGATGATGTCATCACTTATTTGCATGCTAAGAAGGTAATAAAGAGCTGAAGAGAGTGCTAATGTGGATTGACAAGTAATATCACAGGAAGAGATAAAGCTACAATGGTGCAATGACACTAGAGAAAAAGTGAGAGCTCTTTGCTAGCTTTTATACCATTATTTATTTCAGGTTTATTGTAATTGATTAAAAGAGCCATCAGTATAATCAAATATAATAAACCTGAAGTAAATAATGGTATAAAAGCTAGCAAAGAACTCTCACTATTTCGCTAGTGTCATCACACCATTATAACTTTATCTCTTCCTGTGATATTACTGGTTAATCCCTATTATCACCCTCTTAAGCTCTTAATTACCTTCTCAGCATGTAAATAAGTGATGACATCATCCTTTACATATATAAAGATCTCGGCATGTTTTGTAAACTTAGTTGGTTTGATGATGACTTTGCAATAAAGTTGAAATATTACCACACCTGTCTTTGTCTTGTTTTAACTTGTATCTCAAGTTTCAAGATGTTTATTTTCAGATTATGTTTTATACTTTACTTTTTAAAATTGTCGACTGGTTATGGTTTTTTGGTCGGAATTCCATTATGCTGATTGACTTCAACCAAAATAAAATGAAAGCCACAGAAATGGTAGTCACAAGGGGCCCCACAATGTGAGTTCAATGCAACAAATATTACACATCAATTGCCTAATTCAATCATATTCAGACCACTAACTGACTGAAGTATTCCCTTGATGTTTTGTTTTATTTTATATTTTTTGAAATTGCAATGTAGTAGTTCACAATGTTACAATTAAAGGTTTTATAAAATGGCCAACTTTTTTCTTGAATCATTACGTGGGAACATAAAAATAATACTTATCATGATACTTGTATTCTGACATGTTTGAGAAAGTTGATCATCCAGGTTAGTGTAGTCTTGAGAAAGACTGTTGTTTGAAGTGACTGACATTTCGACAGCCCTAGAGGCGGTCATCTTCAGAATCAAAAGGTGAGTAAATACAGGCGAACCTGACATTTACTCTCCTTTTGATTCTGAAGATGACCACCGCTAAGGCTGTCGAAATGTCAGTCACTTCAACCAACAGTCTTTCTCAAGACTACACTAACCTGGATGATCAACTTCCTCAAACATGTCACAATTCTCCCAGGTTCAAACCATTTACTTTAATACTTGTATTCTTTCACCCATAAATATTACTTGTCATCCTGAGCATGGATGTATGTCAGGGAGAGATTAATTGCTTTGCCTGTCATCCTGCACGCCTACCACGTGACTGCAAGAGTCAGAGTAGCTGGTCATAACTTCAGTAGAGCACTTCTTATTTGAAGGTTATGTTTTACTTTGACAAGTCTTGTAATTACTACTTAGCATATGTTATAACCTCACATTTAAAACAATTTAAATTTGGCATCTGGCACTTATGTCCATTTGAAGAAATATTTCATCACCACATGGTCCAATTTGCAAAAGTCCCAGTATGAATACTTTTCATCTCTGTGTTGTCCATTTTACCATGCACTTGGTTTAGGTGTTCAATTTTTTTTTTCAAGAGATTCACACAAAAAGAAAAACTGTGCAAAATCCACCATTTCCAACTTAAGACCTCAACAATAAAACACATTTATTTTACAAAGTATGACATGTATAGCCATCAGGCTTCATACTCTTTCTCTATTTCAGGCAGGGCTCAAATTCTGTCATGGCCCTCATGGGCATGGCTTCTGAAAACCAAAAATGGGCATTGATTAAATGAAGTTAGACTCAAAAAACCAAGCCCACTTTAGGCCTCAATGGAGACTTTACAAAAGTACACACACTTCTTGCTAGCAGGATAAATTTCTGGCTAAATTTGCTTTATTTATGAGTTAGGTTTCCTGACAGTGTGCAATCCAGTTATTTGTATAAATCTTTTTGGTTTTGTATCAAGCATAATGCACCTAACAATTTTTTATAAACCAGCTAACACTGCCATTAACTGTTTTTATGAAACAGTCACAGCTAGTAGAGTCAATTTAGGAGAGCAAAGCTAATAAGCATTCCAGAAAAAGTGGCAGCAGAACCCAAGAGCAACAACTATAAAAAACCAGAATTGAGACTGGCTAGAATATAACTGGATGGAATTGAAGTGAACTTCCTATTGTTGCTTATTCAGTGTTTACTATTTGAGGCCTATATAAATGGCACATGCACATACATGTCGTGCAGTTAAATACAGTGCTATGCAATTTTATTGGTTCAACAAATGGACAGGCTGAAGGCTTGTATGTTGAAACACAAACCAATCAAAACTCTTCAGTATAAGTTGGTCCTCTAAATTAATGTTTGAAAGTAATCAACTGTATATACAACCAAATACTTGGGCTTAGTAAAAATGAAAATGGCTTTGGATAGAAAAAATTCAATTTAATCCTTGCTAAGCACTTTCCAGGTTTTGAGGTAGTCAACATTTTTAGGTGCTTCATGATGCACAACAGTTTCTTGGTTTGATGTTTAAAACTTTTAATGGTTCATCCCTGTGATAGGTAAAGTGTCATGATCTGACATTTGCCCTTGAATGGGTTAATAATGATCGTTTTTATGGTTATTTGCATAATACCCAATTCTTAATCAGTTTATTTTTGTTGCTCAAAAACTTGCAAACTAATTTAGAATGAATAACCAAACTGGAATGTAGATTGCAACATTCCAGGGTTAATACTGAATTTTTAATAAAAACTTCACGACAAAACTGCTGTTATAGTCTGCAATTTGTTAGCATTAAGTGGTTACTGGCAAACTAAGAACCCTCTTTTCCACCTAATTTCTTGATTGCAAGAAAAGGTGCACTTATACTCTAGATATATGGTAGAAGTTTATCACGTACCAAATATGACAAGATAGCTAAATTTTATGGAATTGCAGCACACAGATTCCTAATATGTAGGTGCAGTCGAGGTCTTCATTTTAGGTTGAGCACTTTATATTTTGGAAGAAGAAAGAGTTCGTTTGACCATGAAATGCTGACTATGCTGTCACACATGTATGTCAATGACTAGAGAATTTAAAATTTCAATTTGAAAATTTCAGGACGTAGGATGCCCGTGTGTACTCTAGAAACGTTATTTCGGAGCAAAAATCGCGCTATTTATTAAATTTATCCGAGAAAGACAATTGTACGCCAGTACTCCAGTAGGTGGCCTGCTCCCACGCCGGATATCTCCGTTTCTATCTACATAGAATGCAGTCTTCCTAGCTAAAAAAAGGCGCCCACTTCCAAATACTTTCGTGTAATATGAAACTAGTTCTGGCTTGACTTAAACTCTCGACTAAAACATCAAATAATCTTATGACACGTGTAGCGGACCGAAAGCAAGTGTGGCTTGAGCATTGAACATTCTTGAGTCGCTTTCCTGCTTTTACTTAGCGACTCGAAACAAAATTTTAAATCACGAAATAACAATGAAAACATTCTGATAGAAACCAATGTGAATAACGATAACTAACCATCTACAAGAAAGCTTTTACAGCCCTACACGTGAAATGTGAACGATAAGATTATAAGAATTAACAAACCTTTTTGAGCGAAGCAAACTGTGAAAGATTCATTGCACTTTTCAGCATTCTTTTCTGCCTGCCATGAACGGAATTTAAAAGATAAACCCTGTTGAAAAGAGCAAAAATAGTAAGGTAAGTTCACTCGAATCAAATAAATCGTCACATGCAAACTTAGTCAGAGCAATCTTCTTTCTGAATGCAGGTGACAACAAGACGAAGCAGTATGCTTCCTACCTTCAACTTCTCGGTGTTTGCATGATTGAGAAGTTCACAACGACCATTTGAGGTTTTAAATTCACAGGTAAAGTCACTAGTTAAAAAGGGCGCCATGTTGTATAGGAACCTTTACTTCTTCTAGTCATGGTCATGCTTCGAGTTGGGCGCCAAAATGATCCAAACCCCAAGGGACGAAAATCAGTCTAAAGATTGGCTAAACCTAGTTGTGCACGGGGATTGACCTATCACATCCCAGCGTGTTTCTTGAGAGTCCAAGTTTAAGTCAAGATACCACCAAAGAATAAGCTTGTCGAAAGTCTTATTACTCCATTTAATGGAGAAATAAACATAATTACTCAAAACAACTGGAATAAAAAAACTGGACTAAACAGCCCGTACCTTGGATACGAAATGACCCATTTAAAGCCTAACTTCAGACGGCTCGATGTAATTTTTTTTCTCGACAAAATTTCATGCATGTGAGAGTCGAAAAAAAAGCCTGGAGAAAGAACCACAGATAAAAATTGAGCTGACAAGGATGACAAGTTGACATGTTTCACAATAGTGGTTCATAATGTTGATACGGAAACCTCAGGTCACGTAACGCATGCTGATCAATTGAACCTTCAGACATCTGTAAAACTATTATTACCCTGTCCCTGATTCCTGATAACCAAATGGTTAATTTATCCCAAATATTTTCTTAGCATTGAAGCTTTAGGAACATTTTCATGTTATTTGTCTTGAACAGACTGAAAGTACAAAACCTACATTCTCATTGTGTGCATTGTAGAGCAAGAAAAAGGAGCACAAAAGTCAATTATGTAATGGACTTAAGAAATTGAGATTTAATAATCAGTTATCATATCAGATCATAAAGCAACCGAATTACCCTGCTTGGGATATATTTGCAGCCATCAGATTGTCACTGCTTTACCTTGCCATGATATAATTACCATGTAATGGCATTGGCTAAACTAACTGTTGTACTGCTGGTAAAACTTTTCCTCTTGGGTGAAAGAAAAATAACAGATGTGCCTATATATAATCTGTAAAGGGACATGATGCATAACTGTGAATTAAGATGGGAAAAATGATTTGTGAAAATGACAGCTGCTTTTGTTGGCAACTGCTACTAAATATTAACCAGTAAGGGTAAGCACTCCATTGTGCTGTATAAATTTGTCTGGTATTAGTTGAAATGAAGCTTTAAGACTATACACCCATGCCCACTAACAGGTTAATCAAGTTTGCAGTTAAACTGCCAAAGGTCTGGCAGCCTACTCTGCTCAATAAATTCAGTTAGGATTACCAAAAAACATTTGTAAAAGTGCACCCCTGGCCCTGAATGGGTTAAAGTACTGTAACAAAGAGGTCCCATCAAGTTTTGCTTCTGTGCATTGAAAGTTCATGAACGAGAACAGCTTCTTTCCAACACTTGTGACTAGCAGTTTTGTTGCTAATGACTAACCTTGGTTGTAAAGTAAAGTTATCAAAAAAATTATGTAAGGTTCGATTTCTTCAGTTGTGAGAATGTCTAAATTTTTAGATACTGAATTACAGTGGCATTTGAAATTTGGATGAGTCCCAAAACCTATTGAAAGTGAGCATAGTTTTAACTGACAGGCCTTTAGCCCCTCCAATAAAACATAGCAGTGAATAAAACAATTTGTTGCAGCTTAGAGAACGAGCAGAATAAAATGTTGATAGGAGCAATAAGATGTAAGGAGTAACTGTCTTGTACATCAGTTGATGTAAAAGTTGTATTATATTGTATTGAGGTGATAAAAAAAGAAATGGCAATGGCTTGTTTGGACTGGGTCAATTGTAATTTGCAGCCAATGCAGGTATGAAGAATAGGTCGGCTGTTACAATATAATCAGGGGTTGTTAGTTAATGGGTTATGGAGTTGTGTCCAGTATAAGTATTAGTGTCCGGTTTGGTGTTTATATAGTTGATGGTGATTGCATAACATATAATTTTGTATCGCATTATGTTATGCTGGGTTAGCTATGATTCTGATGTGACACTGATGTGTGGCTAACAGTGCTGTTTGTAAAGACTTTGTGATGAGGATGCTTCCCCTTTATAGGTGAAATGATGTGGTGTTAGCCAAAGTGAAATTATAGAAGACTAACAGTGGTGGAGGTATTATTGTTCAAGTTCAGCTGAGAGTTTGCAGGGCAAGATTTTGAGCCTGCTGTATGAATGATGAGTTTTGAAGAGAGAGAAGATGTGTTAAGGTATTATTTGTTGTGTTTGTTTCAGTTATGTAAGAGGAGAAGATGTAGTTTACATTTTCCTTGTGAGTGAGTAATGTAAATGATAATTAATAAAGGTAAAGGATTAAATAAAGAAGTGATGATACCAAGTATTGTAATTGTGAGTAAGATAATGGGGGAGAAATGAATTGAGTTTGTTAAATAAGGGGCATTTGGGGTGATGAGTTTGTAAGTGTAATAAGTGTGATGAGTGTAAAAGATGGTAAAGAAAATGATTTTGTGATTTTGAATGTTTGTGTGATAGTGTATTTGTTTGTTTGGGAGTGCATGAAACGATAAAGAAGGATTAAATTTGAGAGTTATTTAGGTGGGCAAAAGAAGTAAAAACAAAAATAAGATAGGAATAGGTAGTTACAAGAAAGTGAAATAGTTTGAAGGGTTGATGTGACCAGCGGTCGGTTTTGATTTTGGCGCGCGTTTTGATTGTTTTCTTTGCGAGAGACGTTAGCAATGGCGGTCGGTCGCAGGATTTGCGGCTGGTCGGTCATTGATGAATATCGGCTCTGTCTAACAGTCGTAGCTGGCCTAATGGACATCATGTAAAGTCCGAGGATGGCCGATCTGCCACAAGCCTTTCAAAGAAGCGAGAGGTGCCTTTACTTGTCGGGAATTCGTTTCCGACAGTGGGCGTTCTGGGCAGAGGCGCGACTAAGAGTCGTAATAGATTTAGGGCTGTAAGTGTTGTAAAAAATTTTTTTAAAAATTTAGACTATGATATCTTTGAGATATGATAGTAAGTCTCTCGCGTAGGATATGTTTGGTTTTGCGATTTTGACCCCGAATTAGACTTATATATATATATATATATATATATATATATATATATATATATATATATATATATATAAAATCTGTATATATGTATGTTTGATGCAGGAACAGGGTGCTGTGGAAGGTATCAGAAATATCCCATAATGCACTACAGGCATGGCATAGATTAAGTAGGGCAAGGCCGTGTCATGCGTGACCGATGCGTGCCAATCCACGCGTTCGTTTACGCGATCGGGAAAAGGGCGGAGTGAAGCAGCCGTCTCTTAGTAACCGGCACTGTAAATTTAAAGCTTTATCGTCGACCAACGATTTAAAGTCTTTTGTGCAGCAGAATTTAACATGTTTAAAGAGAAAACATGCCAGCAGACTGGAGGAGCACGTCAATCATTCTCTCCCATCTAGCCTAATGTATTTGGTGACGAGAAAAAGTGTCGGCTTTCGAATCGACAGTTACGAATCGAGCGCACCGAGAATGGCGACCGACTTGGTCGATCTTTCGCTACCTAGCCGGTTTAATAAACGAGCCGATCTTATGAAAACATATCGCAAAAGACCTGAGCGTGACGAGCTAGCCCAACCGATCCCATCTGGTCATCATCTTATGCATGCACGACTCCACAAAATCCTTTCGCTCGAGGGAAAGTGATACGCGTCTCGCTACGCCATACGGCCGTTGACAGATGGAAACGCTCGAAGCGCGGAAGCCTAAATTGCACGAGTATGCTTGCGAGTAGCGGACCGTTTGTTGGTTTATCAAGTAACAGAGTCTAACAAAGTCTAACAAAGTCTAACAAAGCCTAACAAAGTCTAGCAAAGTCTAACAAAGCCTAACAGAGTCCAACAAAGTATAACAAAGTCTAACAAAGGATAACAAAGCTTAACAAGGTCTAACTAAGCTTAACAAGGTCTAACTAAGCTTAACAAGGTCTAACAAAGTCTAACAAAGCTTAACAAAGTCTAACAAGGCTTAACAAAGCTGAACAAAGTCTAACAAAGCTTAACAGAGCTTAACAAAGCTTAACAGAGCTTAACAAAGTCTAACAAAGCTTAACAGAGCTTAACAAAGTCTAACAAAGCTTAACAAAGTCTAACAAAGCTTAACAAAGTCTAACTAACCTTAACAAGGTCTAACAAAGCTTAACAAGGTCTAACAAAGTCTAACAAGGCTTAACAAAGTCTAACAAAGTCTAACAAAGCTTAACAAAATCTAACAAAGCCTTAACCAAAGCCTTAACCAAAGCCTTAACCAAAGCCTTAACCATAGCCTTAACCATAGCCTTAACCATAGCCTTAACCAAAGCCTTAACCATAGCCTTAACCAAAGCCTTAACCAAAGCCTTAACCAAATCCTCAACCAAAGCCTTAACCAAAGCCTTAACCAAAACCTTAACCAAAGCCTTACCCAAATCCTTAACCAAAGCCTTAACCAAATCCTCAACCAAAGCCTACTAATCCAATCTTAAACAAACCTATGACCAAAGATGTGGCGAATAATATTCGGTTCCAATCACCTCCAAGCCTCTATCTGCACTTACCAAGACATATGCCTAAGGTCTCTCCCTATAGGAGACTCCAATGTTTTTGCTCGAGGGAAAGTGATACCTATCTTACTAGCACACACAGATTGAAACAGCCCAACCCCACAAGCCTAAACTGAAGGAGTATGGAT